>OY796661.1:73903866-75126241 GCA_963680705.1 Rhagium mordax | reverse complement strand
CTTTGCATCTATAATCAGTTAGTTTGCAACTATTCGAAGCAGCATTAGCACTTTTGGCGGATGCGCCGGTCCGTAAATGTAATTTTCGCGTTACAAAAGTCCTTATTTCCTAAAAATCGTAAAATACGCTATTGACCAAATTGTGCAGTTTGCTGAATTCAAGAATGTCTTCAAAACATCCATTATTTTTTTGCGGCTGTGCCAGCTTTAAAATAATCCTTCTGGAGGTGTCTAACATTCTTATATATTGTCAGGGGTCACTAATACCAAATACTATCGAATCGTGAGAACTTATTTAGCGTAAAACTATTTCGGTTTAACGGTCAGCACTTATCTCCCATGGCCTAATATCCGTGATAAAATTTGTCCAATAATCTGAGGATTTAAAAATAGTTTGTTGTGTGTCTGACTGTCGATTTAATTCCGATGCTTTATCACGCGGTACGAGGAATTTCTGAATATTTTATATAGGAAGCCTTAACAATTCTATTGTTTCATGGACATTAATTTTAATTAGCGTTTGTATTTAAGTCTTGTTGGCAGAAACTATTTTGTTATGCAAGGCGTGATTTGGCATTTTTCAAGTGTCGAGTGATTGTTTTCAGAAATAGTTGTCAGGGTGCAACTCTTCGGGGTTTGAAAATTGAAAGTGCATATTTTAAGCGATTTTAAGGAACCAAACTACTTAAAATAGAGAAATAACGGCGCATCTGGAGAAAGGTGGTTTATTCGCTTTGCATTTAATTTCTTTAGTTATGCACAAAACGTGAGATAACGTAAATTAAACAGTAAAAACTATTCCTCTATAAATGAGTTATTTTATGAAAAAAAAAAAGTTTAAATATTCGATAACTGACCTCTATGTATGTAGAAAAGCCTAGTAATCGTTACGACTCGTATCTCATTTTATTTTATCTTTTCCTGTTTACCGCAGAAATATAAAATATTATAATTAAATTTGCTCTGGTGTGCTGCTTTGTTGCAAATAAAATTGTTTTGTGTAATACTCGCACGATTCCCAATAACTTTACCTAATTTGTGAAACAATTTTTCTCAAAAGAATAAATAAAAAGCCATCAGCAATATCACAATTGCAAATTAATCAAGAAAAATTCTTATTAATTGCAGTTCCGAGATAGGTAGCGATATTTTGCATCAGTGAGTTCTGTGAAACCAGAATATTATTTTTAATTTACGCAAAATGTAAATATTAATAAAAGTTGGCATATGAAGCGATTTTAATTAGGTATATCGAAATATGTGTCTCAATTAAGGTTCAAATCTTCAGGGTATATTTTTCGGGTATTTATTTTCAAAATAGAGAATGAATTTTCAAAATATTTTTGGAATTAGCTAAAAATGATGAAAATGCAAAAATATACAGAGTGTTCCATTTAAAAAAGCATAAGTTGTGTCTCTTTCTCTTGGTTTTCCGATGCTATTTTGTTTTATATTTTTTCATCAAAAGATATTTGGCACCAAAACCTACAAATTTTGTCTCTATACTTTTTGTACAGGGTGATCATTTTAAGTGCCTCACTCGATTTTCCTGCTTTATTCTTCACCTAGGAAAAAAATTCAAAAACCATACATGTGTACTTTTTTCCGAGGAATCCGATTCCGAGAAGATAAAAACAATTGAATGTCAAAGAAAAAAGTTATGGCCGAAAAACTGAAAAAGAAAAAATATACACCCTGTATATTAATGCGGAAATGGATATGTGACATTTCACTGATTGTAATTGCTTATCAGATACATATTTTTCACTTCCGGTTTGACCGGAAATTGCTTTAATTTTTTTATTTTAGGTGATACACCCTGTATATTGAGCTCAGTTTAAAGAACATTTCTTTCTGAATTCAGCAATATATAACATATTATCATTATCTTTCATATTTAATAAGATATTGGGGTTTTAATTTAAAATAACACAAATATATTTTATGAAATAAAGTCATCCATGAAAACAAACAAAAGCATTTAAATTATTTTTTATTTATTTCAAAAACTAAAGAATACAAGTTGTTATGCTATATCTTCTTTTGTTTTTGAAATAAATAAATAATTTGAATGCTTTTGTTTGTTTTCATGGATGACTTTATTTCATAGCATATATTTGTGTTATTTTAAATTTAAACCCCAATATCTTATTAAATATGAAAGATAATGATGATATGTTATATATTGCTGAATTCAGAAAGAAAAGTTCTTTAAACTGAGCTCAATATACAGGGTGTATTACCTAAAATAAAAAAAATTAAAGCAATTTCCGGTCAAACCGGAAGTGACAAATATGTATCCGACACACATTTACAGTCAGTGAATTGTCACATATCCATTTCCGCATTAATATACAGGGTGTATATTTTTTCTTTTTCAGTTTTTCGGCCATAACTTTTTTCTTTGACATTCAATTGTTTTTATCTTTTCGGAATCGGATTCTTCGGAAAAAAGTACACGAGTATGGTTTTTGAATTTTTTTCCTAGGTGAAGAATAAAGCAGGAAAATCGAGTGAGGCACTTAAAATGATCACCCTGTACATGAAAATGCTTTGCACAAAGATTTGGTCCTTCGAGCTTTATAACTTCTGTTTTTTCCATCGGCCCATTCCATTATTGTACTTTTCTATCCAGATACGGTACCTACTGCTTGAATATCCATAAATTTGTCATTTTCAAAATCGCGGAAGTCATTAAGACAAAATATTTAACCCTACTTAAACTCCCCCGAGAAAAAGTAGAGCCCATAAAAACAGTTGAATTAACCTCTTATTCCCTTCCAGATAATTTAATTACAGTAAACTTCATCGACACAAAAAAAAGAAATACCTACCTAAACCGAGGCCCGTCCTTGCAGCGTATTTACTACTTCATTAAATATTAAATCTGGAATTCTTAAGCGCTGTGTATCTCGAAGAATCAATTTTATTCGATAATTTATCGCAGGAAGCTGGCCGTGCGTTGAAGATTTCATGGTTTTTTTAACGAGCCAGCAGAGGTGCCGGCTAGCCGACGTGCCGAGAACCAACGTCGGGATGAAGTTAATTCTTGTGGTACGGCTTAAAAAACAAAAAACAACGAACCGGTCAAAATCGTCTCGGCACGGCAAACTAGCCTCTATCCCAGATTGGCTTAGCGGCGTTTCTAGGCGGCTCTGTAAAAAACTAATTACATATACCTGGCCTGTCTACCTGGATAGAATCTTATGAATGAATCCATGGCTTACTATTTCTTTAGATGCGGTGCCACAATGGTTTACAGTGTGTAAATAATGAAATGTGTTAAGTGATTATTTACGTTTTTATTGTTGATTTGCCGACTACGCGCGACACTTTCTGCTTGCTACTTAGGGTTGTTTTTCGTGTCGTGCTATGGAAGTTCCTAATCTAGTGCAAGAGTTGCTTAGGGTTTCGTGGATGATGAGGGCCAATCAGCGATTCGAGAGGAAACTAGAGCCGAACACGAAAAATCAAACTGTTTTTTGGCAGCCCTGGTTGGACGCAGGTAATTTTGTTTTTTCGACGCAAAAAACTTTACGCGAATTAAGTAATTTTTTTCTTACGCAACCTTATTAGCATATTAAAAGTCGCACATATTCAGGTTCTGGTTTTAATGTTGGAAGTTTGTATTATTTATAGAAACTAATAATTTTCAATAAATTTAGTTGGAATATGACAAATCTGTTGCATCATTTCTTCTCAACGTAGCGGATTTGGAAAAATTCCTTGCATAGATAGATGTTTATTTAGAGTTTAGACCTTATTAATTTATAAAACTGTGCGTTGCTATAAGCTACACTCCGAAGAATCATCCCTTTTGTATTTTGGATAACCACAAACGGTGTGTTTTTTTAAAATTTATTCAAAGCTAATAAAGTTTCCTCCTTTTCGCCGGAACAGCTTATAACTTTAGAAGCACAGTAAAGAATAAAAATTATGCTAGTACGCCAAAAACAATTTTTCAAAATATCACTCCGAAAATCTATTTCTAAGGGAATTATTGTGATCGTGATGATTTTTAATTCGATAGAAAAAAAAATTTAGGATAAACAAATAATCGGTAATCTAAAGGAAATAATATAATATGTATATTGAATATATTTGTACAGGGTGGCCCGTTTAACTTGGGCCTATACCTTATCTCAGAAACTATAGGTGTTATGAAAAAAATGTCAAAATAAAAGTTGTTCGAAATCAAATGAACTATTATATTTTAATAAAACGAGATCTCTATCTTGCTTTTATACAGGGCGATAAGTTAAAGTTGTATTTTTTTTAATGGAACACCCTGTATATTGTTGCAGTTTTAGATTCTACATAAAATTCTCATCATTGTCATATATGGTATCATGTATCTAAAATGCCTATTGTTTGAGTTACAAGCATTTAAAATAAAAAATTGACAGATTGGGATCAACTTTGAAAAATTTATAATTCTGATACTGGATATTATTATTATTTGAAATTTTACACAGACGATTAACACATGCCATTGTGTAGAACAGTCGCAGGAAAATTTGAAATTTATTGTACAGGGTGGTTGTAAAGTCGCTGTCAATTTCCAAAGCTTTAAACCTTGATAAGTCAAAAATCTTAAATGGAACACCCCGTAATTTATACCCTAGATCGATGTAGAATTAAATTCTCTTCAAGCTGGTATATGGTTTCCCTATACTTAAAGTTGCTCGTTTTCATGATATTTGACATTTACAAGTTTACATTTCTTATGGTTTGTCAAAATGTCACAATGCACATTATAAAAACTCAATATTCAAATTGAGGCAGCAAAGTTGCTAAGAATAATAAAATAAAATCGTAAACAAAAAGACGAACATTTTTTAATCGATACTATGAAATAGAAAAAAATTAAAGTCGTACATTTTTGGTAAACAACTAACAATGTTTCTACACGAACACTTTTTACTGATATAAAATCTAAAATACTAAACAAGAAATTTAATAGCGCCGTATACCCCAAAAATGAAACATGATGCAGCTGCGGACACGTGTTTCGGAGTTATTGCTCCTCGTCAGCGTAGCGTAGCTAAAATAAAGGGAGAAATGTTTTGCGGGGTTAAAAATAGTACAAGAAATTTAATAGCACCGTGTACCCCAAATAGATAAGTATGTAAGTACTACTTAAAAATAAACTACGAGAAATGTCAAATAATGTGCTATGTGAATTATTTGTTTTATTCTTTCATTGCTATCTTCTTTTTAGAATTAGTAAAAATTAGAATATGAATCATGTGATCTACCTACTATATAATTTGATCGACTAATAATAATTTAAAGGAGTAGTAAAAGATTATCAAAACGAGAAGAATAATATCACCGCTTATTGACTGTCAACTATTTAGTGGCGAAAATGTTTAGTCAGTTTCGGAATTCGTAAGTAAGTAAAAATGGTGAACTTGTATGTAAATGTCAAATATCATCAAAACGAGCAACTTTAAGTATAGGGAAACCATATACCATCTTGAAGGGAATTTAATTCTACATCGATCTAGGGAATAATATACGGGGTGTTCCATTTAAGATTTTTGACTTATCAAGGTTTAAAGCTTTGGAAATTGACAGCGACTTTACAACCACCCTGTACAAAAAATTTCAAATTTTCCTGCGACTGTTCTACACAATGGCATGTGTTAATCGTCTGTGTAAAATTTCAAATAATAATAATATCCAGTATCGGAATTATAAATTTTTCAAAGTTGATCCCAATCTGTCAATTTTTTATTTTAAATGCTTGTAACTCAAACAATAGGCATTTTAGATACATGATACCATATATGACAATGATGAGAATTTTATGTAGAATCTAAAACTGCAACAATATACAGGGTGTTCCATTTAAAAAATACAACTTTAACTTATCGCCCTGTATAAAAGCAAGAGAGAGATCTCGTTTTATTAAAATATAATAGTTCATTTGATTTCGAACAACTTTTACTTCGACATTTTTTTCATAACACCTATAGTTTCTGAGATAAGGTATAGGCCCAAGTTAAACGGGCCACCCTGTACATTTTACTGTCTTTTCCTAGAGTTTGAAGATTTAAATTATTTACACGAGTCGCACGAACTGTATGAAATAAAATCACACGTTTTAATGTATTTTCTGCAAACATATAGATTTGTTAATAATATAAAATGAGGCCATTGAAAAGTTCAACCACTTTACGTTTTTTTACATTAACTTTTGAATAAAAAGACATATAAGTAATTTATATTGGGAATAATTTTGTTCGAGATGTTCTGTTTAAGTTTTTCACATCAACTTTTCAGGAATATTAATCAAAAGTTTTTTTCTCTTCCTTTCCAAAAGTGCTAAGTAATAAGTAAATTAAAAAGCAGAAGCTTTATAATGCTCCTTTTAAAATTTGTATTTGGTTCAATAAATATTACAGATTTTCTTTGTAATAGGGCACGCAATTTCGAGAGCCGACGGCTGGGTATACTGGTCCGTCTGTCTTCTATTACATCGCGATGTACTCACAGTGCTCTAATTATTTCATCCAAAATCTTTTTTATAGTTTAACTCGGTTATTGCTATAGCTTTGTGGCCTTTGTGGCAATATATTCACTAAGAAAAAATGAATGATCAAAAATATTAAATATTTTCCTATCGAACTGTTTTTGATTCTCTTGGATGTCTTAAGACTTTTCTAAATATTAAAACACGAGCATTATTACTAACAATATCACCCAACTTCTCTAAAAATATTATGTCCAAATATTAGGCATATATCAAGAATGCCAATTTATTTCCAGTATGTCGATCCTGCAACCCATATCAATTTGTAACCGACGCCGACGTTATAAATAACGTAAAGTTATTCAGTTGTATGTTCCAGCGTGCATGTCAGAGCACAGATGTTACGGGGTCGGGGTAATATAAACGTGCAACAATCTTTTTTAATGACTGAACGAACCGAACCTGATGACCTACGAAGGCCGAATACAACAAATTAACTTTGGAGATGAAATACCAACAACATCCGGTATAATGTTACTGTTTGACCCTATCTAAGCTACGTTAGGACGCATTTTGAAACCAGACGAAACTGACGTACAGGGTGGCCCAGTTTAAATTCAGGCCATGTCGAATATTTTATGCCAATTGTGAATTTATGAAAATTTAATTGTCAGAGAAAATTACACAATTCCGTTCTCTCGAATGCAACACATATACAGGGTGTCCACAAACTAAAGTAACATTTTTTTGAATTTTTGGCATGTCTTCTTAATTTCTTATTTGAACAAAATGTGTTCAATTATTTGGGAAATTGGGTTTAATTATAATGATAATAAGTTTTTACATTTTCAAGTTGTCATTATTTTTTCATTTTTATATTACTTAAATTAAATCAGCAACCCCTAAAAGCCTTTGTATTTTGTAATTACATGAAATTGCTTCTATAAAACTGACAATTTTAAAGACATTTTTGTTAAAACGTCGTTTTTGACATCAAATTTATATTCAACGACCTTAAAAACAAATGCCTAGATAATTGATAGAATTGTATTCGAAAGTTTTTAAATTAATCAAATTGACAGTCTTATTGACAGCTGTCAACTGTCAGAGATCTTCTTCGATTCCAAATTCATGTTTAATGATGACAAAATCCAATAAAATGATAAAAATTCCGTCTAAATTGCTCATTTTCATCGATGACAGCTGTCAACTGTCAGAAGTCATTTTTGATAATGTTCGTATATTTTTTTTTGTGCATTTAAATTAATATTTTGTAAAAATTTTGACTGCTGAAATAACGATTACCCTAATCTTGTCTAGTTACTATATCAAAGAATAATGTCTAATTTGGCGTATTTTATTCCAGAAGACTCGTCCAAACAATTTTGCCAAAAGCAAACGACAAAGTGGAAACGGGATCGCCGGTCGCGGCTTCCAGAGTACTCTCGCAAGTCCGATCCCAAGTTCTCGGAGACCTTTGGTTTGGAGCCTTCCAGTCCGGAAAGCAACTCCTCCAATGGCGTAAACATAAACGGATCAGCTTCGAAACAACCGCATGAAATAAATAGCACTGGAGCTGATACGCCGCTGGATATGAGCGTAAGACAGAGAGGGCTTCCACCCTCCTATTCGCAAACAATTAACAATCCAGGGTACAGATCGAATTACAGACCGTCTGTTATACACAATGGAGTGCCAACTAGAGAAGAACTGCCCTCAGGTTTGTAGAAATTATTTAGACATTGACTGGTGAAAATCATTATCTTCCTATCTGTAACTTCCTGCTGAGCTAACCGGTATAATACTGATTATCTATTTAGTGCCTTTCTAACATTCGATTAAAGAAGTAACTTTATTTGTAGGAATTTCTATGTGCGATCCAATCATAGACGAGCACTTCAGAAGGTCCTTGGGCAACGATTATCACACGCTCTTCCAAAACAATAACGTTTCCAAAGAACAAACTGCCCCGAAATCACCTCCGAAAACCCCCACCACAAACGTCATTGAATTGATGGATAGCACAGGTTTATCCGTTGACGATCATTTTGCCAAAGCACTTGGCGATACTTGGGCGAAACTGAAAAAAAAAGACCCAGAAATGAAACCCAATGAAAATAGTCTTGTTTCCATTTAAGTAATTTATTTTGTTGTTTAGCCTAGGAGTATATGAATGTTCATATTAGATGTACTGTGTACCTACCTATGTAACTGGTTTGCATAAAACTGAGGCGACGTAAGAATTGAAAAATAGTTTGGTAGAAAGCTGTATCTGGATGGAATTAATAATGATGTTATAGAGGCATCGTACCCGTAGAAAGCTAAATTGTTTTGGTTTTAATTTACTTCTTTGTTCTTAGGATCGTTTGTGGTTGTTAGTTAAAATTGTGGCTAATTTTAATTATGCCGTACGCTTATTTATAAAATGGCTAGACGAAATGACCCACTCAGATGAACGTTGTGTTGTTATTCCTAAATATTCAGGCTGATCGACCTGCCGGTTAGTACTAGTGAAGCTTGCCCATGTGGAAATTGTAGCTTCACTATTAGAAATAGTAAATTAAGTCCAATTAATCATTTTCTAAGGGATTATTTTCAGAATTACTTTAGATATGTCAGATATTTGTTATAAAATGATTTCACTGAACAGGTTCATGGAGAGTTTAAATGAATTTAGTAAATGTTATGTTTTACCCAATAATGCATCTTTACTGCCTAGAAAAACCTAGGTGGCCAAAGAAAATGTAAGTTACGCTTTGTATATTTAAAACTATAAATTCATCTCATTGCCCTCGTTTCTTCTAAATCTAAAATACGAATTGTAAGGTAATATATGTGAAGGATTCAAGTAATGTGCTATTTGTTTTATGTGCAATATAACCTTTGTAAAATTTGTCTGACCTCTCTACATAATTCGACAATGAATCTTAATGGAACGGAACAGTTATTTCATTATTGGATAGTTTGTGATATATTGCTGACAACAAAAGTTAACAAAGTAATAACATTTTTATTATATTAACAATGGAATGTGCTTTAATATGTAATTATTTTTAGAATAATATTGATAATGTCATAATTACTTTAAATTATTTAATTGTTACTTTTTTTCTATATAAATATTTTATATATGATGATAATATTTTCAGGGATATAATAATTTTTTTTAGATATACAGTGTGAGCGTACTCATCGAATGGGAAGTCTTTTTAACTATTGTTCTTGAGTAAACTGCTTATTTTTGAAATAATTTAAAAAATGTTATATTGTTCTTAATATACACATTCACGGCCAGCTATGATTAATTTTAGTTATTTTTGTCAGTAACTTGTTTTAAAAAAATTCTGAAAATATTACATATAAATCAACTTTCCAAAATATTTTGAAATAAAATTTTTCTATTAATGGAGAGAAGCCTGCATCAATATGGGGGGTTCAACCAATTCTTAAAAATTGGGAAGTAATTGTTTAGAAACTTTTAGTTGCAATATTTTCACAATGAATTAAAAAGAATGCAAATGATTGATCCGAAACTAATCATAGGTGGCCGTGAATGTATATTTAATCAAGTAATTTGTAATTCGAAACAACCTTTCTATAAGCTTATCAATATTTTCAAAAATAAGTTGCTTTACTCTGAAACCGTTATAAAAATATATTTTTTTGAGAAATGGATAATAAAAAGTTTCTCATGTGATGCGGGCTATTGTGATCACACACTATATAGTATGTCTTGGGAGGTATTCCTGAAGACACGCTCTATTAAAATTTTTCCACTGAAGTTTGTGGGTATCTTAGAATAAGAAAAATTTTGCCGCCGCAGTAAAATTATTGAAGTAATCCCACAATGAAATTTATTTTATAAACTCATTGTTTAACTTTCTTAATTTGATTGTTAACATTTACTCAAGAGTTCATCAGATCTAATTTCTTGTCTGTTGATAGATGAAATTTAATTTAATTTATTAAACATATTCAAATTAGTTGTTTTCAATTACTAAGATGTCCACCCTGTAAAAACTAATGTGGTTGTTTTGTCACTATGTTATTATGAATTATAAGTTTCTAAATAAAATGCATTTTTTATTAAATGACGTTTAATCTGCTCTAATATAGTTAAAAGTTGTGGTAAAATAGTTCTTAGGATCCATATTCTGAGTTACTTATTCCATGTAAACATGTAAATAACGTTGGTTAAATTATAGAATTTTTGTTCAAATTTTATGAGGTTGCAAGTCAGTCAGTCATTTGATTACTGACTCGGTAACGAATAGCTTGATTTTTTCCAAGAAAACTCCCTAATAATACATACATTTAATAATTGTTTTTTAATGGTGTACGGAATATTTTACCTTACTTCTATGAAGGGCAGATATCGATTTATATATTTTGTAAATATTTTTTCTGTATATATTTCTTCTTGTATATATTGATTAATTAGTTAAATCCTAATATTTATGATTTAGAATGTTATCATTATTATTATTATACACAAGTATAATCAAATAAGTGTTTTATGAATTTAATATGTATATCCATTTTGATAATACATTATTAAATAAAAGGAGTAATTGTAAATACTGTTGTATTTGTTCATTATATCCACCGTCCAAAGTAAAATACAGACCTATATTTTTTTAAAATTTTTATGACCAAACTTAAACCACATAATGTCCCATTAAAAAAATATGTACCGAGTAATCTACTTAACTTCCCCCCCACGTTTCTCACTTTATTTTTGAAATATTTAAAAACTTTAGAGAAAGCCCTACAATTTTTGTAGCTATAGAAATAACAGAGAAACGTGAGGGAGGCGAAAGTTAAGTGGGTCACCCTGTACTTTATTGAATGTTTGATCCAAACTGAAAACGGTTCGTTCATTGTAAATATATTCTAGTTTTCCAGATAACTCGAATCTCCATTGTCTCACGCTTTCTTCTTTTTCCTTGGTATTTTAACGTTTTTCAAAAATATTTTCAAACATACTTACGTATACAGGCACTTCAGATAAACAAATGCAGTTCTGTTGATGTCTTATTTATTTAAAAAAAAATTGTAGCGTCTAGAAAAACAATTATAAAATCCAGATGTGTATAAGAAGGGAGCTCTTTATTTAATAACATCCTGATGATATATAAATCTATACTTGTATTTGTCTATATTTATTTATTCAATGTAAACATATTATAGGTAACCTAATTGTTAAACATATAGAAACCTTTATTAGTTCCGAAATAATTTCGATTGTTTCGCTTCGTGTATCATATAAAAATAATTTTCAAAATATTGTACTCTACTTACATGTTAATTCATAAAATGACAACAATAACTGAACTGATCAAATATAGTTAGAAAATCTGTAATAGGTAGATATTTTCACCAGGCATTTACATAAATCTAAAAACCAAATATTTCAAATTAAAAATTTCTTGGTAAGAAACTGTCCTGTAGTTAGACGTACAGGCCACCGCAGTTGGTAAAAATCCAGGGGGTGAGAATGTTGAGTTGCCATTTAATGGAGAGTGATTGTCGGTCTTCAATGGCTTGCCGGCTCGTTGAGTTGCCGAGCATCCTTGTAAGTTGTGTAGGAGAATGTTGACTTCTTGAATGCCCTTTGATGAGCTACTCCATTTAAATTTGGTCTAGAATAAATGCTAAATGTACAGGGTGGGGCCAGTAGTGCGTTTGACTTCGATATCTCGAGTTAGTGTATGCCTGGAAATTATTCTCGAATATACAGCGCGAGCTAAAGCGATTCTTTTTACTACCTGGTGGCCAAAAAACGATTTTTAAATTTAAACGCAACACCGCTGTACGTTCCGGTAGAATCGCATCAATTTGAGATTTCGAAGTCGAACGTGCTATTGTCCCACCCTGTATATGTATACGTAGAATACTCACAATTTGAAAGCATGGTCGCCAAATATTTAATTGCGAAGACTGGAAAAACTAAAACAAAAACAGACTTATTATATTCTTTCATTAATACAGCGGTATCCTAAACTATATATAGAAGCAGAAATGTATTTGAAATAATCTTCAGGAATAGAATTATATCTATTAAAGTATATAAATAAAATAGTTGTAAAAAATTCTAAATGTCGTAAAAATTTCCAAAACGGTTTTATTTCTAAAAAAGTTGATTAAATAATTAATTTTTGAGCGGTATAAGTTTAACGCCATTTTAATCAGTACCTACCAAATTTAACGTCCTCACCACCTTTACAATCCTTGTCATGTGGTATTTCTGCACAAATTGGTATTGCGAAGAGCCTTAGAAAAATTAAATTTAATTATCTTACCTAGGCTTATCTGTAAATAATAATTATTAAGGATATAACTTCGACATTAAGGCACCTCGGGGTTCTAGATATTAAAATTAAATTTTAATATCCCATTATAGTTGAATTGCATCTAATAAATCAGCTGTAGGTAAAGAACAAATGATTAATATAGGGCCCAATATCGACCCTAGAGGAACTCTATTTTTAAAGTACAGATGATCATTTTAAGTGCCTCACTCGATTTGCTTATTCTTGAAATATGAAAGACAACGATATGTTATATATTCCTGAATTCAGAAAGAAAAGTATTTTAAACTGAGCTCAATATACAGGGTGTATCACCTAAAATTAAAAAATTAAAGCAATTTTCGGTCAAACCGGAAGTGAAAAATATCTGATAAGCATTTACAATCGGTGAAATGTCACATATCCATTTCCGCATTAATATACAGGGTGTATATTTTTTCTTTTTCAGTTTTTCGGCCATAACTTTTTTCTTTGACATTCAATTGTTTTTATCTTTTCGGAATCGGATTCCTCGGAAAAAAGTACACATGTATGGTTTTTGAATTTTTTTCCTAGGTGAAGAATAAAGCAGGAAAATCGAGTGAGGCACTTAAAATGATCACCCTGTACATCAATCATGTGCATTAAATAAAACATTAATGTTCACTCTCCGTACCTACCAGGAAAGGTAAATGATGTATTACAATAAGGGGGCGGGGAGGTCGTATATAAGATTTTAAAATTGGGGCTGCTGCTGGGAGTTATTGGGATGAATTTATCAGGATTTTGTGTACTCCAAAAAAAGTCCACGTCGATATTTGAAATTTTTCGTAGGGTAAAAATACTGGGGGCCGATGGGGAATTTTCAAATGAACACAGTGTACTTATTAATGTCCACTTAAATTTAATTCAATTAATTAAAATATTTTTGAACAATATGTACTTTTTAATGCAAATGAGAACTACACCTATATAAATCGGTTTTCAAATATCACTTCTACTAACGTTGTCCGATGTCCAATCCTAACTTGCATTGAGTTACAAAGAAAAACATTTAAAAAAAATAGAATTTTTTCACTTATTATTACAGGATAAAGGATAAACTAATGAAGAACATTACTTACCACCATAACACGTATGCGGTACCTACTCCTCCAAACATAAACCCACGCAGTAGATAATTTGGATCAAGAACTGATTTCGTATGGTGCTAGAATTCAAAATAATCTCGCCACCATAAGAAAACAGTCCCCGAAACAAAATAGGCAGAGAAAAACTACAAACCTCCATAGTTTTTAACGCACACCCACAAATCACCATTTTATTACTGATAGTTACTTATTAACAACCCGACTTAAGTATAAATCTCATGTCACAGTTTGTTCTTTAAGACAAAATAGATATTCACTTACAACCGGCTGCAGAAAACTTAAAACCATCCAACTAATTTTGATATAAACAAAGGTATAGTAGTCGAAGGACTCATACGGGTGCTACTCTATATTTCCTTCCTCACTTTTTTTTTTATTGTTTTTGTATTAAGTATTTACTTATATTGAGTTACCGCGGGATATCATGTTTGTGGTCTGAATTTTTTGTTTATGGAGCGGGCTGTATTTTTCCGTACTTGCCCAGAGTTGCCTAACACTGTCCGCTTACCGGTGATAGTGCTCCAAGAGTGGCCCATTTAAGTAATGGTGTAATGCGAGTATTCGGAACGATCTACTTGTCAAAGTACCTGCACCACGAAACCCTATACCTCGAAAATATCGTATTATTTAACAATCGACAGAAGAAAAAAACGCATTTCCGTACTTTCGAATTATGTAGTATAATGAATGGGCGTAAGTTTGGGGATACGCTGTCTGTGAATGACCTTACCGACGTAATAAATGGTGACAAACTGGATTACCATTGCTTTTGTGAAGAATGAAGTGCAGAGTGATTACAGACCGCCCACGCTGAAGTATATAACACCCCGTCCTTTGATAAATTAGGAAACAAGAGAATTGTGGAATCGTCTAGAGGAGCACCTGGAATATACTAGAAGTCTATAAAGGACAAGATGGTCCACTGCAGGCAGATGAAAATTGGAAAGTGAACACAACAGGAAAGGAACAGTGACTAGTAGTGAAGAATAGCGGCTAAAAGTGGTAGTTAGTGTTGCTCCCGCCTGTAGTCCTCAATATTTTCTGAGAATAATCGGAATGAGAATACAGGAAATGTGTTTTCAAATTATTAGGATCAGATTTAACTTCAGCGGCTCAAAATTCGTAAGAATATTATGGTATTGTTCGTTTTATGTAAGTGCACTACCTCCCAGTTTGACGCCACTGATAATGTTTCATCACCAAATATTTTTTTAATATTGTCGTTCGTATTTAGGAAAATCATATAAAAAATAAAAACTTGAACACCCTGTATCTTAAACCCGGTGTGTTTTAAAGGCAATGTTTATGTAGCAAACCAAACTTATATTATTTTTCGATACTTTATCGGAAATATAAAATATAGATTTTTCGTGTTTTTTTTCTTTGATGATAAATTTTTTATGCAAGTATTATACAGGGTGATTCACGAGGAAAGGGACAAAATGTTATGGTAGATAGAGTTCACTTAGGTGAATTAGAAATGACTATTGAGAAAAGCCTGAGCCTTTTTTTATTGATCTACAGGGTGATTTATGAGTTTTGCCCAATACTTCTTAAGGTAATATCTTTTAAACTAATCACTAGAATCAGCTCGTATTGTGGGT
Source organism: Rhagium mordax (assembly GCA_963680705.1). Classification (NCBI taxonomy): domain Eukaryota; kingdom Metazoa; phylum Arthropoda; class Insecta; order Coleoptera; family Cerambycidae; genus Rhagium; species Rhagium mordax. Next base: position 75,110,718 of record OY796661.1, on the reverse strand, counting down.
ATATAATATACTAATAATTGTCAATTTACATGCATAATCAAAGACAGAAAATTCCAGGGCCGGCTCAACTAATTTGTATTTTTATGAAAAAATTCACCCTGTGTACGTGATTTTTAAATTCTAATACTGAATTCTGAAACTACATACAAAAGTGATCGAAAACATGTACTTTGTTGTTTTGCCACACTTTGGGCGAATTTTAAATAAACGATCAATTTTCGCCAAAATCGAAGGTCTGCACAAAATAAATTTATAAAATTACATTTTCCTCTCTTATTCAAACTAAAATATTTGTTATACAAAATTTCGTGATTTCATGGTTGATTAATATGAAATAAATAATCAAAAATAAATAATTTCAACATCAGATTAAGTAATTTTTATTTTTGAGGTTTAGACTCATAAATCACCCTGTAGATCAATAAAAAAAAGGCTCAGGCTTTTTTCAATAGTCATTTCTAATTCACCTAAGTGAACTCTATCTACCATAACATTTTGTCCCTTTCCTCGTGAATCACCCTGTATAAAATATAGATTTTCGTGTTTTTTTTTTCTTTGATGATGATACATTTTTTTATGCAAATATATTATATAATCAAGTATTTGACTAATTTAAATCGGTACAAGAACAAACAAACCATGAGATAATTTGTGGTATAGTTATCATTGTTAGAGCAATTAGAAATTGCATTAATTGATATTATTCGAAATAAATTTTGAAACACTTGCAAAAATATTTAAAAGGGCTAAACTAAATTTTATCTTTACTTGACCGACTGTCTATAAAAGCTTACAGTCGCATACGTAAGTTTTGCCGGGATATAATTTAGCACTAAAATTGGCAAAATTCGACGAGGCCAACTTGAAAAGAAAAATTGCGAAAGTCAAAAAATCAAAGCGTCTAGTTGTAATAACGATGTAACGAATTCCAACCTCGAACTTTACCGTTGCTATGCTGTCAGGTAACTTCCTTGCGAATTTTTAGGCGCCAAACCCACTCCAGAAACAATGGACAAAATAACCACCCAGCAATACACCACTCCGCTTTCCACAAGTTAATAAAGTAATCACTTCACTGTTAAATTCTTCTACCGAGTTTAGTTTTATTTTGCTACATACAGCGTGCGAATCGGGAGGATTTTGATTGATCGCGTCTTATTTCTTATGACTCATGATTTCAACTGATTTACCCTGAGTAGTCCGTTGTTGCATCAATGGGGGATAACAACACCCCATACAAACTAGAGGACACAATCCCGGTTTATCAACAAAGAACCCGAGTCAGTACTTTATATGACTTACCGGTTTGCTGTATTTAGGGGGCCTTATTGTATATTTTTTTACTATAGGGTTGTCGGTACGAGTGTGGCAGTAGCGTGCATTCATAAAATACTTAGGGAGATGCATACAGGCTGGTCGGCTAGTTTAAGAAGCGTCTTAGAATGATTAAAGGTAAAAGTTATCTTCTTTGCAATCTTATATCCAGCCCTCAGTACCTCAGTGGACTTTCACTGATGAGTAGCTTACGTGTCCTTTCGATAGAAATATAATTTTTTAAATTAAATTAGGGTGAATAAATGTATTATTATTAAATGCTCAGTTTGAATTCATCAACATCGTCAGCTTCATCATCAATATTTTCATTTTTTTTAAATCCGTGTTTGCTCCCTTTTTGCACTTCCTGTTCTATCAGTTACTCCTTACTGATGATGATGATGCAGTAAGATCACACTACAAGCAAATCCATAAACTAAAATACGCAAACGTTTATGTAACTAAATACCATCAATATTTACCTTACAAGCAAAAGCTATTAGGATTCATGTATTGTCCTTCGTTACAAAATAATTTACGTGTAATTGTGCAACTGAATTAGACCTGTGTTACACTACACCAATGCCCTACTTTTCATTACAGTCTTTTGCAGAAATACAGTTTTATTATTAACTATACAAAGTTTTTGGTGAAATAGGGAAGCTTAGATCCTGCTCGTTGTAGGGGACGTTTTTTGAATATCGTTCTTCTGTAAGGGAAATTTAAATTGTACTCATTAGTATGCTGGTGTTGCCTTGTAGTTTGTGAATGTGATTCAAGAGCGTTAAAAAAATTTCCTAAATAATGTAACTGTGTCACTACTGCTATTCCGCATCAGCTGCTTCGATATTTTAGTTAAAAGAGCACTTTTTTTGAAAATCACTTAGTAATTCTACATGTACCCAGTACCTAAACAAGTACCAAACGATTTACCAGCCTCTATTTTAATAATAGAATTGGAAGAAATCAACTGATGTATTGTGCCGCTCTATATTACCTGCTGGGCTGTTGGTTACTACCTACAAACAGTACCTTCCAGCGTCGTAATACTGTAATACCTTTGTTTAAAAGAAAATCTCGGGCGCCAGTTTCTTAGGTTTATAGCGCAAGAAACAGCACTTTCTTTCCTGGCGGTTTTCAGGAAAGTCCTGGGTAGAGCTGCAGTGTAGACACGGATCGATATAGGGTTCTTTTGAGATGAATTGCCAATTTCTCATGTGACAGATGCACATACAAGTAACAAGCTGACACGTTGTCGACTTACTGAATCAGAAATAATTATTTAGTAGGTATGAAGAGTCGAGAGGATACTACGAACGTACAAACCATCGTATATTAATTATGGGAAATGTTTCGCGTACGTTGTTTCTTTGTTGCGTTGCAAGGTTACACATTATTTTAGCGGCAGGTGTAAAGGTCGGCGGCTGCTTCTTGAGGTCACCACCTACGACGTCTATGAATTATTACTCGAGGGGGTAGAATCGTAGCCACGTTGCGGAAACGCAAAATGGTAGCGGAGGTGGCACTAATGGAATTACCAAGCATGTTAAGGTTGCTGGGATCCACACTATGTAATTCTCAAAAGAATATTGAAACATATAAATAGTGAACTGTTTGGTTCGTGAAGTTGACATTTTCTGGAGATCATTGGGATCCAAATTATGTCGTGGTTTGGTAGAAAACGACACAATACGGTTTCCGAAGAGGAGAACTTCCTTTAAATCTCGCAAAATTCGGTGCGCTTCGTTTATTATCAATTGTTTACTGTAACTTATTCGAAGTTGTTTTCATCTGTCACTTTATTTGAGGTTAGGTAGTCACGGCACTTGGTAGTGCGGTGGGTTGCATATCTTCTGGCGCTTCTACGAGAGCTAGGGTTTTCGTGTCAATTTCCGAAAGAACTCCCATTGTGTTCCAAATAAAATCGCCATCAAAATAAATACTGTCCGTATCAGATGATCTGATAATTTCGATTACTACTCATAGTAGAAGTCAATATTGATACAAAACCCGGTTATGTTTGACATGGAAACATTTTAATCGACATTCACAATCGTTGTATTTGTTTATGGCACAAAAATCATTGTAATCAATAATCATCTAGGTGGAGGCAAACAAATTTTGCACGTTGCAGTTAACCTCTGAGAGATCTCACTCATTTTGGATTGGATTTAGAAGAAAACAAAATCATTTCTTCTTCCGCTGTTGTACCTTTTCTGGAAATAAGGCTCTTCGAAATGTTTCATCCAAAAACATTTCACTTCAAATGTTTTTATTGGAGCTAGTGCTAACCCAACAAGAACGCTGTACTATTATTAAATTGACATAAACTGCATCATCACCTCTTGAATATTTAGTGTAGGTCAAAGATTATTGAGTTACGCAAAAAAAATGAAGGTCCTTGGTAATATCCGCAAAATTATAATTCAATATATACCCCTACATTACCAACATTTGCTTATGTTAGTCATATTCATAACTTTTTTCTGTAGAACTGGAGCGGTATAATTGCAACGTCAGTGACTTGAATTAATTAACATTATTTTAGTAATCTTTTATGGCCATGTACATATTTTTTATGCGACCATGAAGAATATAGCTTTCTCGTTAGTGCTGACGATGTTAGAAGGTATCCTCTGGTCCTGCCGAAGGTCCTTGGGGCTGAACCTTGCCGCACATGGAGATATCGTTTTTACGAATTGCGGTCCATCGATGGCTCATCAAGATTTTGCAATGCTTACACGCCTTCTTCATGTGCTTTTCGTGGACATCCCCATTGAGTTCCCCAGTTAAGACCAAAGAAACCTTTCATCAGATGCATACCTGAGGAGCGTGTTTCTCATCTTGAATTGTCTCTAGTAGCCATAAAATTGACCTAATTGAATCTTCTTGACGATATCGTTATCCAGCGTTATCCCAAAATATTTGGTGGTGGCGTCACTTCTCGTTGATTGTTTTCTCACTCGTCTACGAGTTGTTATATTTAAACTGTCTAATATCCTCCTTCCAGTGACAATAATTTTGATGTTATTTTTGTTTCTTTTCTTGAATTGTTCTTAATTTCGCACTCCTCTTGTTTTGTAAAATATTTATGGAATGTTACTAGATAAATAAATATCTGCTGTAAACAAACAATTATTATGAAAATAAAAACGTTAATTAATAAGACGCGTAACGATGTACGTCATCAATAAATAGTGTTCTGAACCGGATGTGTTATTTCGGAAAAACCATACCCTTCAGCCAATTGGGAATTGTAGTTATTTTAAGTGTGGAAATATTGGTCGTTAAGGAAAACAATTCTAGATGAATTATGAAGGGGCCTCTAAAAGTAAGGTGGCAAAAGTGTTTCTTCGTCAGAAGAACATGTATATTTTGTCTACAAGATATCGTTTCTAGTTCGGCCGAAACGAAATTTCGTTTACTTGAAATATTGCCCCATATTGCACTATTATTGAGACATTTATTTTTTGTTAAGAGTGAAAATTTTTTGATCACACCGTTTTCCATTAAAATGTGGCCCCCTTGCCCCCCTTGACATTCAAGAAAATGCCGCTTATTACATACAAAAATCTCTCTCTACCTGCTCTCAAAATTTTGCTCATTAAGAGAGAAAAAAAAATAATAATAATAACCTGTGGTATGATCTCCAGTAATTTTAAGATGTTCCGCGATGCAGTGTTAGCCTGTGTAGTGCGAAAGTCTTAAAACTAATAAACAAAGTAGTTTCATAAACACAAGGATAAAACATTAATAATAAAATAGCATGATGTAACTAATCATTAATTAACAAAATTATCTATTTATGATGTTGTCAATCACAGGCCATTATTTCTGATTTTGCAAAACTACTATGCGTTTCAAGGAGAGCTCCTTGGGATCGTGGAAATTTTCAAAATTTATGCTAACGTCGTGAAAGACCATTAGGCTTGAACGCATTAAAATTATTATTATTTCAAAAATTTCCGCATCGTTTTCGTTATCTAGACAGGAACTATTAGACTAGACTAGACTATTAGAATATTCCATTCCATTGTCGACCTGTAGCTTTACCTTGACTTTTCGCTGGTCCATTGATGACTCTTGGTAGTTTACAAAAATACATATGCAAGTTTTGATTCGATTTCTTCTTAGGCATGTCATACGTTTTTCAAATTTACTACAAGATCATTCCTGAACTAAAAATTAATACATTAGAATGCTCTTATAGGCTATAATAGGGAAATATGTGACTTTTTGGACCACGAAAAATTCCCTTAATATTACTAAAAGCGGAGTGGAGGTAGCACTCTCGGGAGTTACTGTTTAATGAGCTCGTTGGGGAGCACATATCCTGTTTTACGGTATGTTTGATGCGCTATGGGGCGAGGACGACAATAATACTGAACATAAAAAGCTGAATTTGGATCTGAAATGTTAATTTTCTAATAGCCAATTGACCAAATGTTTACTATGACCAAGGTTCAACTATCGTTAGGTTTTTCTATTTGGGTTTTTTTATGGATATCAGTAAATATTATCCTTTATCCTTTGAAAGATTGAACAAAAATTGTTGCCTATTTTTGTCCTTTTTAAAAAGAAATTAGAAGATTACTCCTCAAGATTTGTTTTAATAAAAATTTATTGAATATTTTAATACTTACTAAATGCATTCCATAAATAAAAATGTTGTGAGAGATTTGTTGTTATACGTATAAATAGTAAAATTATAAATTTCCCGAGTAAATGCGGTTTTCTGATTTTGTGGTTTCTTAAGGTAATGTGATATAATGTTTCATTGTTTAGGTGATCATTTGTTATTAAATTGCCGGATGACACATGGAAAGTTATTAAAGTACAGGGTGATCATTTTAAGTGCCTCACTCGAGTTTCCTGCTTTATTCTTCACCTAGGAAAAAAATTCAAAAACCATACTTGTGTACTTTTTTCCGAGGAATCCGATTCCGAAAAGATAAAAACAATTGAATGACAAAGAAAAAAGTAATGGCCGAAAAACTGAAAAAGAAAAAATATACACCCTGTATATTAATGCGGAAATGGATATGTGACATTGCACTGATTGTAAATGTGTATCAGATACATATTTTTCACTTCCGGTTTGACCGGAAATTGCTTTAATTTTTTTATTTTAGGCGATACACCCTGTATATTGAGCTCAGTTTAAAGAACATTTCTTTCTGAATTCGGCAATATATAACATATCATCATTGTCTTTCATATTTAATAAGATATTGGGGTTTTAATTTAAAATAACACAAATATATGTTATGAAATAAAGTCATCCATGAAAACAAACAAAAGCATTTAAATTATTTATTTATTTCAAAAACAAAAGAAGATATAGCATAATAACTTGTATTCTTTAGTTTTTGAAATAAATAAAAAATAATTTAAATGCTTTTGTTTGTTTTCATGGATGACTTTATTTCATAACATATTTGTGTTATTTTACATTTAAACCCCAATATCTTATTAAATATGAAAGACAATGATGATATGTTATATATTGCTGAATTCAGAAAGAAAAGTCCTTTAAACTGAGCTCAATATACAGGGTGTATCACCTAAAATAAAGAAATTAAAGCAATTTCCGGTCAAACCGGAAGTGAAAAATATGTATCTGATAAGCATTTACAATCAGTGAAATGTCACATATCCATCTCCGCACTAATATACAGGGTGTATATTTCTTTATTTTTCAGTTTTTCGGCTATAACTTTTTTCTTTGACATTCAATTGTTTTTATCTTTTCGGAATCGTATTCCTCGGAAAAAAGTACACAAGTATGGTTTTTGAATTTTTTTTCCTAGGTGAAGAATAAAGCAGGAAAATCGAGTGAGGCACTTAAAATGATCACCCTGTACCTGTATTTATTATAATTTATTTGTGTTGGTTTTTAATTAATTATACAGGTTGGGGCAATAGTGCGCCGGGCTTCGATAGCTTAAGTTCTATTATATCTGTAAATAAAAAAAAAACGAGAACTAGATAAAAAAGTCTATTATTGGAAATTATTTTCGAATATACAGGGCGAGCCAAGATAATATTCCAGGATCAAGTACCTTTTTTTTTAAACGAAATATTATGTATGTCAGTACATTTTTGAAGCCTCTTTCTAGACTCCTATCGCTCCGATATTATTATTGACTCTCTCAACCACTTTATAATGAATTTTTTTGTTGAAATATGTAATGCCATCTGCAGATGCATATCGAAAAAATCACTATAGTCACAATTATGAGCTTATAAGAAAAAAATATATGAATAGTTGCGAGGCGTCTAATTAATGTTTTTGAATTATTTTCACTTCCTAAATATATAGAGGGTGGCCAAAAATAATGCTTCAATTTATGATTTATGATGTGGAAATGAAAAACGAACATTTTTGCAAGTGCCTTATGGCTATTTGTATCCATTTTCGATTTATTGAGGAATAAGTAGAAAATTCAAGAATAACCTGAAAAATTAGAGGTTCCTTCAAATAATTCAACAGAAAAAATTATAATAAGTGCTCCACACGTTGCCCATTTTGATTGACACATCTCTCTATGAGCTTATCACACATAAATATTTGTAATTTTTCCCAATTCGACAGCACCAACACATACAAAAACAACACGGAGAAAAATCTGCTGGTATGACTGGTTTGAAGGCGTGAAAATACTACTGAAACTCAAAACCACGTTCATTACGACAAACGGGGACTCACCGAGTCAAACGGAGATCGGGAATTCATCGGTAGATTTTAACCATTGCCAATATTTTGGAAATAGACTCGGAAATTGATTTTGTTTTTAAAGGACAATTGCTCGTCCTTTGACACCTCATAAAAGGTCAAATGACAATATCCTAAAATAAAGGGACTATCCTTTGAAACAAAAAGCGGTGGATTGCAACCCTATGGCCATGACTGTTCGATCCAATCAGGCATAAGTTCGTCGAATCAACTATACCTACTAACTTATTTTGGCAGCTTAACTCAAATTCCAAACATTAGAAGAATCGTGGCAGATGGACGGATAGTTTGTTTGTATTCCCCATAGCATAGTGTATATGAGCACCGAGTGTATCGTTTTCGGTGATAAAACTGAAAAATAAACTACGACCGAAGGGTAGGTATATCCTAATCGAAGAGCGGAAGCTAGTTTCGCGGCAGCGCGCGGAGCGTCCGGGAATAAAACGCGTACTCGTGATTCCGGCAGCTCCATACTTTTTTCCGCGTCCACGCCGAGTTTGGCTCACGTGACTGATCAAACATTTCATATTAAATGCATGGTACACGGTTAGTTGGAGTTGGTGTTTTGTTGTTGTGTGTGACATACTCTGTAGAAATTATTTTAATTTTCCACTCGTTAAGTTAGTTGTTTTAAGTTCAAGTGATTGACATCTGTGATTTATTTATTTTTTCCTGAATATTATTCTGTAAGTGGCTTTATTTATAACCTGCTTTAAAAATAGAGATGCACGGATTTTTCGTGTAAAGTGCAAGAAAAATAGGCCAGCCTGAAAAATGGCATGTACCTTTAGTCAGAGTTAATATTTTTTTCCAATCCTTGTTACCTATATAAGCGCATTTTTATAGCAATTCAGTAAGATATAAATACCTATAATTAACCAAACCAGGTGTTATGTATTAAATATTAAATTTCCAGTTAATTTGATTATACCTCCATAGCTAATATTTTTAATGATATTAAGATAGAAAATATATGAAAAAAAGTGCACTAGGTCATTGGTATCTACATGTTGCAATTAATTTTATCTGGCGTGAACCTAACCTTAAAATAACGATAATGCTACTTTTGCATTCATTCTTTACTTATAAGGTGGGCATGTTAGTAACATTATGTCATTACTATTACCTAATTATTCGTAATTCATAACTAAAATTATCCCACAGGTAATTTATCTAAAACGTGCCTTCCCATAATATAACGTAATAATGTTTACAGCTTCCGTTTTAGCTGATAAAATTTTAAATCTAATGTTAATTAGTGCTCATGACATTAAAATAAAATTATAGTATTTTAGTACCGAGGCAAAATAAGCTAAACCTGCATTATTTAAATCCGGGGTTGACATATATTTTTTGTACACCCTGTGTGTGATGTATACAGGGAGCGCCGATATTAACACCTAAAGCAAGATATAGAATAAATTATTGTAAGCATAACCTTCTTACAAATACATGTTCATAAACACGAGCCTAAACGATTTATTTTAAAGAAAGATCAATGAATGATTAATGACAGCAAAATAGGGTAGCTTGATCACATGAGGAAATGCTCGAACGAATATGTATCGACACCAGTGATGTTCTATACAGGGTGGGACTTCGATAGCTCGAGTTTTATAACTAAAAATTGAAAAAAAAATGCAAGAAAAATTTAGGACAATAAATATTTTTATTTTGAAGGGTGAATGTATATACAGGGTGGTCCAGTTTATAATAGCAGGACTTTACCAGGAGCTAGTTCAGCGTAAAATAAAGACATTTTGTCCTATAAACTATGGTCGAATTCTGCTTCGTTTAAAATCTACAGGGTGTTAAAGATGGAATTTTTTTTAGAATAATTCCATAACTCTATACTAACAAAAGATAGCTCTTTGAAATTTAGCATAGAGAGGTTGTTTTACATTCTTTATCGGATAGTGGTTGTAATTTTTTTATCAAGAATACAGGGGCGTACGGGCTAGTCAAAAATTATTTTAATTGAAAACAAAGGTACGCCACTGTTTTTGCACAAAATCGATGTGCTTGTGTTATTCCATTTGTACCATTTATCGACTTTTTTGTATCTCTTAGTATGTCAATTAAATGCATCGTTTTCGAGTAATTCAACTTCAAAGACGGAAGAAACTAGCCTTTTATCTCCATGTTTTGGCATTGACACAAATTCTGTCGTTCATTTTCATTAACGATTTGCATTAATCCCTTTCTTTTTCTCATAATGATCGGCTTTGTAATAGTTGCCTGACCAGCTCTGTATATGTTAAAATGCCTTGTGCCTTCCATATCTATACTCTACACAATAAATATGTTATTTTTATTATTATGTAATTTCGTACAAACATATTATTCTCCAGACTCGATGTCGAACGCTACATCGCGAAGAGCAAATTTGGCAGATATAATCAATATCTCAGAGACTGACTGACTACTTTTAGCAAAAGTATGAGCCCATTTCTCACATAAGTAGTCGCCGCGCGTATAAAAACAAAAGCGTGCACATACTTTGATAAACTGGTTAACGGGTGAAATTGTTGCAGGCCAACGGCGACTTGTTATTGATTTTCCAGCAAATTCTCTGTACAAAGTCTCATATTGGTGTACAAATATTTTATGCATATTATGTACGTATGGTCGGTTCTGCGCTGCACACCTCACATAAAATCGCTAATATAAATTTAACGTTCTAGGGCGACTTGCAATATACATTTTACTCTCATACATAAAGCCTCGCAATTCCTAGAACTTGAAATAATGTGTTTTATTTATCAAAGAGTAGATACAAAAAAGTGGCATATTATAAAATAAAAAATGATGCTAAACTGCTAACCTGAAAAATACTGAGGCAGATACGAAAGTGTTGAGACACACTGTATATATAGATTAACATTTTGTGTTTTCCGTCTCCTTGAAGTCTATTTTAATGGGCCATTTGAATAAACTGTTCTTTTAGCGGTAGAGGAGATTTATTTCTTTTGCCTTAAAACTGCCCATAGGAAAGAAACTACGCCACTGACCATATATTTTAACGGTTTTCTGTACGAGGAGAATATTGTAACAAAAAAATGGTCCTTAACGTATAATTTTAAGATCGATATACGTAGGCGTTAATTTATGGTACAAACGTAAATAATATTACGAGTATAAAATGTGACGTCAATTTATTACCATTTGATAAAAATCGATAAAAATATTTGTGGATATACCGTTGTTATTAACCTAAAACCTAATAAAACACGAGCGGTGCCTTTGTATTTATGATTACAAGAGCTAAGTCATAAGTTGTTTCTTTGTCAAAGTCACAGTTGTCACTTTAGTTACCCAGCATTTCAGAGTTTCATCTCTGATTTAACCAAGACAGCGAAAGCTTCTAAAGCACAGTCGTGTAGGATGAGAATACACATACGATGTCATGGACAGACAATCAATGGACATTTCTTCTAATGAAAACCCAAGTAGTCATATTTGATCTTTAAGCTATCTAAGATCCTGCGTATTCTTGTAAAACGTAAAACATGTCTTTATGTTACAATTCTCTTTCTTTGCTTGATATGCATTATTTATAAATGACTTTGTTTAGGCTTTATACAAGCATAATAATAGCAAACATATCCAAATTGATATACTTATATTGATGTTTCATCTCTAAACATCTAAATTTTATAATTTTTAATCCAATATTCATAATGTATTAAAGAAAGTCCAATGAATTTAATAATAGCAAGTTTAGAGATGAAACATCAATATAAGTATATCAGTTTGGATATGTTTGTTGTTATTATGCTTGTATAAAGCCTAAACAAAGTCATTTATAAATGTCTTTATGCAGGCAAAATTAAACAATCTACGCATTATGTGAACTAAACAAAAGTATCTAAATTTTTATATTGATATCATTTAATATAATTTTAATAGTAGTGGGGTAGTGCCGGTTCTGGATAAGTTCAAACCCATTCGTGGTGGGAGATGAGGTGGTCACGTGGGCGATGCTAGATGCTAGAGGCGTGGTCTTAGGATTAGATGGGGGAGAGGGACGACAGCCAATGGCTTTGCGCATAGATTAGAGATGGGGGTTAGGAGGGCGGAGCTAAAGGCTTTAACATAATGCTATGGGGAGGGGCTAAAGGTAATAAATCGTAATAATAAAAATGGTCGTCGTAATTAATGTAATTTATTGAAAAAGTAATTATAAACAATAAAAGATGATCGCTTATCGATCAATGACAGTCTTTATACATATTTTTTAGGTGTTTAATAATAATAATAACAATTTATTTACTTTATCGGTTTCAGGATATTAATCCTTTGTTTACATATGCAAAAGTAGGCTGGTAAACAAGTCATAACTAAAGTTGTACAGTTATATTTAAAACTTGTACGGTAATAATATTACAAATACAGATCTGTCAATAACTGTCAACAGATGAAATAATAAATAATGAAACTATAATATAGGGCTATTTATTAATACAAACAGACAGAAAACTCCAAACAATAATAATTAAGTACCGAAATCCAACTGAAATGTATTTTCAGGCAATCCAAGGTCCATTTTTATGTAGCCGTTGTGACATTAAAAATGTAAACATTTATGTAATATGAAAAAAGGTAACAAATAAAAACAAACAAAATATAACTGTAACCATGGCGACAAATCAACCCATACAGACTTGACCAACTAATGAAATGAAAACGTTATTAATAAGAGAATATCAAAACGTAATATCTATTAATAATGTCTTTATTTTCTGAAACCGATAAACTATTGAACATATCACGGATGTTATGAATCATAACAGCCTTAGATGTCTTAAAATCCTCGCTCTACGAGCTCGGATTTCAAACCGACATCTGCGGCAGTTATGATAGTCATAACATTCCTAGATATGTTAATAGCTATTATATAAAAATAAAAGATGGCTGTCGTAACTAATGAGATTTATGTTATCTAGAGCTTCTATTATTTTTTATAATATATATACTTCAAAAGCCATTTTTTATTGTTTACAATACACCTAAAAAATATATAGAGAGACTGTCATTGGCCGATAAGCGATCAGCATGTATTGTTTACAATTGCTTTTTTTATACATAAACATTAGTCTATAACATATATTCGTTAATTACGGCGACTATCTTTGATTTCTACAATTTATTACCTTTAGCCCCTCCCCATAGCAGATGTTAGAGTCTATTAGCTCCACCCACATAGCCATTAACCATAGCGGCATCTTTTAGCTCCGCCCTCCTAACCTTCATCTCGGATCTAAGCGAAGAGCCATTGGCTCCCATCTCCTCCTCCCACCTTCGTGACCATCCCCACCGCGAATGACCTTGCACTGGTCCAGAATCGGCACTACCCAACTACATTTAGTTTTTTTAAGATGCAGGAAAATACAGATACAAATTCAACAAACTTAAAATATAACAATTGGTTTTAAATTGTATTTGATCCGCAAAATCAGTTTTGCCTGGAGAAACAGTTGGTCGTTACTATTCGTTTTGAAAGTATCAATATTGACGAATGGTTATATACTGTTTTCTGTCTTAGATTTTAATTACTTAGATTTGTGTCTATGGGCCATGTTTGACTAAGATATTTAAACAATTTTTTATATTTATTCTTCCGTTTTATGTGCCATGTCGGTATGTTTATATAGTTGTATGGTAGATATATTTTTTCTCTTTATCATAACAGATATATTAATTGTTGTTACCGTTACATGGAATTAATATTCATATTGGCATTTATTTCGTTTTGTTCTACCTAATGTATCTAGTTTTTGTAGAGGTTCAATGGCAGAGAATTCCCAAAACAAAAAAAAAAAAAAAAGAAAACAATAATGATGTACCCAATAGATTAATATAAATAAATAAACTTTATATCATATTATTTTTCGTGTAATATATTCTTGGTTTAAAGTCATGAATATTGGTATTTAAAGCATAATTTATTTGGTTTTAATTATTTTCCCAAATGATAAGGTATCAGTTGCAACGCGTCCTTGACTAAATGTTTGCCTATTGTTTCCTAAAGTATAGCAAAATAAACACTCATTACTTGTTTTAAGTGCTATACCAGGCTTTTCAGAAATAAGGAATAAAATTCGTATTGTTGAAACGAAGAAGTTGACAAACCTCGGACAGGTCTCGATTGGAATTTGCATATGACGGCGATGTGACGTCATCTAAGTAGGAGAAAAATTGAAAAGAATGAAAAGTCTAGATTCTTAATTATTTCTTGATTTTCAGGATACAGCACCGTTGAGGATTTCCAACGTCCTGGTCTTTTAAGGCTTCAAAAAACTTGCTGAGGCATTAACCAGTCACTTTATAAGAAAGATTTGAATTATTTTCTTTTTTTTAACTCTTCCAAAAAACTAAAGGTCCAAAGATGTAGATCTAATGGCCGATGGATAGATTATTTTCTACAATTATCAAGCATCCTCTTCTCCATTAGTTACTGAACAAGTCCTCAGAATATGCATTTTTGATGAATCATTAATTGGTACAATTAAATTCGTATCTTTATCTTTAGTATCCTTATCAGCGTTTCCCATATTCAGCATGACCTATAATAAATCTTATTACTTATTAGTAATAATTGCAATATAGTCCTTACGTCAATATATTACTGTCAACTCATTGTCGTCCGCTGCTTCTTGAATGTGTGTGTATGCATTACGTTGAGTGGCTCTGGATAAAACCAACTGGCCAGACTTATTTTTAGCTGCTTTTTGAAGTAATTCCAGAAAATCTAGATGATTTTAGTGAAGAACTCCACCAGGATCTAAAAATTATGGAAGATGCCAAAGAAGATGGATAACCTTATGACCGATACTTAAGAAATCGTAAGCACCAAAATGTGAGTTGGCCAGTAAAATCTGCAAAAAGTAATCATCGTAGTGTAAGTAATCCAATTCATGATAGCGATGTAAATGATGTTTATTCCATTAGATTGGTTGCCATAGATTATATAACTACCATTTTCAAAAACATCTGTTTAATCCTGCGCCCACTCTACTGTCACTTTCGCCTACCCTACTGTCCAATACCAATTGTCAAACTACAATAAAATTCGGACGAAATTTTTCCATTTCATTTAAATACCTTGTTTTAGATTTCTCCAGCAATATATGAAACGTAGCAGCATTAGCTTCTTTTAGAATGTCTCAATACCAAGGAGTGGTCGTGCTAAGAAATTTCATATGTCTACGTGATCATTGATGGAATTATAATTCAAAAAAAAGAGGAAAAAAATAGTTTGAGGAATGTGCAACTGATATCTATGTATATTGTGTTTCCCCTGACAAGCCATATTTTATATCTTACTTCTGGTATTATGTTCGTGAATATTAATTACTTTACAAACGTGCGGCATCTGCGATCTGCATCCGTAAATACTCGACGTAGTAATGTAATGCAAAAACTTCACCATTTCTATGTATTTACATAAAAACATGAATCACTTTGGAATATTTTACGAGTTAGTACCAACCGGTGAATATTCATTCAGTACATTGTCTGTAGAATGCTGGGAACGATCGAAAATGTATATTCCCTCAAAACTTCAATAAGGATATCCACAAAGGAATTCCATATACATATGAGGCTCTCCTTATTTCTGGACGAATTGAGTTAAAGAATTAGAACAAGATACTACTATTTAAGCAAGTCATCAATAGATACCAACGACAAAATTATACATATTTTTTATACGACGAAGTAGTTGTCTCTTTAGATGAATTAATTAAATGATGTGGATGACCTTGCCAAATTTGGTAGATGCTTAAAAAATATACGCCACGAAAAGAGACACATTTCACACGCCTAGCGGAAAATCCAATACTATAATTAGAAACATCTATTTGGGATTCATGTGAGTGCGAATAAACATCTAATAAAATGTCGCAACTGTTGTCATTCCTAGTGGCAAGTGGTACTTAAAATATGCATTCGTAGTATTATGCATGAATTATTCTATGTGTAAAAATGGTGTCAAGGTTAGATTAGTGTCATCTATTGTATTATGTCAACTAGAAATAGAAACTGGCTGTCGGCGTCGAATGCATAAGGTGACCGACTTTTCTCGAGCAAAAATCAGAACGTGTGATTGCGGTAGGATCGAAATGGGAATTTAGCGAAGACCATAAACATCGTTTAGATGTAAATAAAGGATGTGAATTGACACTTGGTTTTCTATTTGAACGAATATGCAATTGGAAGGAATTTTCTCTTGAGGCTTTTTTTTTAGAAGACCTGAATCAAAACGCAAATAAGGAATCTTACGGAACTGGAACCTTTATTTTCGGATCTGTCGGATCAGTCTCTCTACTTCTATTAAAACAGCGTTTGGAACGGTGCTTCTTATTTGATATGGAATTGGATAGAATAAAATCATCGGTATAAAGTTTAATATTACAGTAAATTGGCATAATTTGCAAGTTTTTTAATTTATTATTGATATCTGCATGTCTCAGAGCATTGTTCAAGTTTCAATTTTTCATCATATTTTGCTATATTCTGTAAATTGAGGGCAAACACAAAGCAAAAGATCGTTTGGTTGCAGAGAATCAACGACGACTAAATTAGCTGATGGACTAACCCGGGCTCAAAGCGAGATAAATCAGTGCAGAGATGCCCTGTTGAAGATCGATACTCTTATAGAGATCGGAGACGGCAGATACAGGAAGTTATGTCTGAAATTATGTCTTAAAAATGTAACTGTGGCACGTGGCGTAAAACAATATTGTATCTCCTTACTTAAATATCATTTAAAATAGAAATGCTCAATAATTGACGAATTCTTAAATTATATATTGGTGACGAAGAAATAGTTATTAATATTTTATGCAGGATAGGTTATTAATAGCAACAAGTCCTATTTTAATTAATTATTTAAATAAATTTGTCTAAAAAGAAATTGTCGAATAAAAACAGTGCAGGTCCAGGCCGACTATCATTTACATCTATGAATTTTCATTTGAAAAATAAATACTCTGTGATCTGTAACATTTCTAACCTTGCCAATTACTCGTGATGAGGTTTATCGCATCTAAAATATAAATAAACAACTTTCTGCTTAATTTATATGCGTTTTCTGCTGACATGTGGGATAAACGAGATTTTAAATTTAATTCTCTATTTAGTGAAATTTTTGTCGAAAAAAAAAATCTTGAAATATTAACCAGATCAAACGTAATTTCAGATAAATTTTTTATAGGCTGTAAGTATTTGCAAATTTGGAATATTTACTTACACTGAAGTGTGTCTTTATTTATTTAAAAAATCCTTTGCTAATGAACAAATGAAATATAGTGAAAATTTTTTTAATTATATTTATTATAATAAAGTTATACGTATTGTGAAACCACATACAAATTTAGCCTTTGTGTAGGTACCCAAAATACGTCGTGATCGATGATGGGCGCCGTGGTGTCGTATAGCGTACCGCAGGTCCCGCTTCGAAGACCCATATAATTAGACAAATTCGCGAGGGTGGCGTCGCCCTGAAAAGTTTTCGGACAGTTGAGGCGGTTTAAGACACTAAATTATGTCTACAAATTTTTTTTGCGATGTGAATTTTAAAAGAGACACCTAGTACATTTTATAAAACGTGTATAGTTTTAATTAACACCGGCGTTATAAAGTCTTCAAATTGCAACTTTCAATGCTCTGTAACGATATTATTTTATCATTATTGTTGAACGAATGGGAAGTTAAGTTTCCTTAAGTGGCAGTTAAAATAAAATCATGGGTTACGCGCGTAATGTGCTTTTATCAAGGCGTGTTAATTGAGAAAAAAATTAATGGCCGGTACATTGTAACTTATACTGTTACAGGGGCCTTCCAAAAGTTTGGTAGTGGTGGAGTTTTTCGCAAAAAGGCGTTTAAAAAAATGTTACCTCAAAAAGTTTTTAAAAATCGCGCAGATGTTTTGGTACGTTTATACATTTTTCTTAACCGAGATTTCCATCTATCGAGAAGTTGAAAATCGGAAATAAAACACATGTAGGGAGAATGATTCATAAAAACATAATTTCTAAATAAATATACATTACTTAAAATTTTCCTGCATTTCGTTTACCATAAATAATAAATAAATCCGAAATTAAAAACAGGATACATGACAACGTACAATCATGTATAACAAGAGGTTAATAAACAATATCAATAAACATATTACTCGCGTAATAAAACAAACAGATTATAAATTAGTTGAAAGTGGAATGATATGCATAAAAGGTTGTGTTAAAGCTTATAGTCCTGCGGACGTCCTTAAAGCATTTCACAAAGGACTCCTAGATCCTGCTGGCATTATTGTCAGGGAGAGATATGAAGGAAGATGCAGTATTTTGAGATTTTGCAAGCCCAAATTTGACTCTCTGTATCACCGAAACTTGTTTATTGTAGAATCATAAATTCTAGCTTATTCTTCTCGTTATACAAGTCACCTTTACTACATGCTACTACATAATTCATGCGGATATGCTAACATTTTTTCTCTTCCTCTTTTTTGGTATCACCACATTTCTTCAAATTCCTATCCAAAAAAGTCGATTTATCTAAAAAATATTCAAATTAACCAGTTTGAAAATAACCTCTTTTTTGGATAAGAATTTCAAGAAGGTGTGGTAATAAATTTCAAAATATGTAGAAAAGAAAGAGAAAAAATGTATGAAACGCCACAATTAACATTAAAACAATATTTATGATAAGATATTCAATAATTTAATAGTGTCATCCACTGGCGTATTTAATAAATTTAAAACATAAATTTCTGAATCTTTCCAGGCATATTTAAATTAGTCATTGTCTAGTGCCCGTACAAAGAAGGTGATTCTAATGGTAATGACGATGGAAATTACAGACTAATTACCTTACTTTGCAGTTTTCTAAACTTTTGGAACTCACCAACGCGGTTTTTCTAGGAGTAATAGCACATAATTGATGTACTTAGTTGATTAGAAATCTCTGCAGGAAAACTTAGAGAGGTACCCGAGTCAGATCCGTTCCATTAAACCTATTTTTGCTAAATTAAGAAGTAACAAGTTCTGTATATGATGTTGCATATGGTGTTCCCTAGGGATCTATTTTGGATTTTGTACCAAAACAGCCTTTAAAATGGCTCATCATAAAATCAATTTGCTTTTAAACCAAAATTGAAAAAAATTCAGTTAGAAAAGAATCGGTACGAACTTGAGGATGTTTTGTTATATACACCAACCATTATTATTATTATTTGCAGACAAGTTCATATGAACTTTCTCCAGTAAATAGCTCAAGGAATCTCGCGCTGAATTAATGATACCTGCTCATTATGGATTCAGTTTCTTTGGCTCTAACCCCCAAATTTCTGCTCGCGATTTTTCAAAGCACGTTCATCCAAATTCTCTCCGTTCTTGCTCGTACTAAAGTTGCTGTTGATTTACCAGAGCGTCGCGATCTATTGCTCTGCGGTGCCGCTGTCGGGTGAAAGTAACTGAAACCAAGAGAACAGAAAAACCCGTCTACTGACCTAATCAGCATTGGTAATTCATAAAACGACAACTGAGGTGATTTAGCCACCCTTGATTAAGTTGTGCAAGCAACCGACTTTAACGACTGCGATAAACGAACCTTTCAATAAGCAATTACCACTTAATTAGGTATTTTTTGAAACGCTGATATAGTCCATAGTATCAAAATGACATTGTAAAATTTCCAAGCATACGGAAAATGTCACTTAAATTGAAGGTTTATTCACGGGCCTTGATTTTGTTATTTGGATGCATTGTCGGTTAAGTTCGAACGAGGTGGGGTGCTTCGCGTTTAGTGCGGGAACTTGAAAGTTTGTTTAATTTTGTCAGTAGTACAGTGCTAGCGCTCGGTATAATTTCTGGTACCAGGTACCATTCTTATTGGTGTTACTTGTTCCATTAAAAGGCATCTGCGTAGCTTTAAACTGAGGTGTTGTGCAGTTTCAGAAGTTTTGCGAAGTAAACCACGTTAAGAAGGTATAGTAGCTTCAATTGTCACGCGATGATTTTCTCCTAACTTTAATGCCTTGAGAAAAAAGCAGAAGAGTATACGATACGATTTCGTCAAAATTTGTTGCAGAAATTTTGCTTATGTATTTAGATTTAGAACAAAATAACCTTGTTAAGTTTGCTAGGATTTGGGATATTGGGATAAAAATCCTGCAGTTTCTGCTGATCCATATGATGGAACGAAATTAACTACAAATTATCTAATTCATTTGTTGCACATATTTTTATGTAATTATATTTTAAATAACTTCATGCCAATACAAGTGTTGACATTTATCGTGCATATCATTTTAAATAGGTTAACTATGTTTACATTCTTTGCAAAATACGCATAGGAAATAAATAAATAAATAACCATTACTAAATACATTATTTTTATGTCTGCTCATGCAAATCATAACAATATATGAAATATCATTAGCATACCAAGAATTATCATACACGTATATTGGAGAGTGCTTTTATAGTTAGCAAAATAAACATATAATTTCCGATAGTCATTAGAGATTATTAAAGTCAAATGATTCTTAGTTACAATTTTTCCGCTAATTAATAACAAATTAACTGATACATTAGTGCTGGGAAGCAGCAAATTAGTAATTAGTACCAGTCGCGTTTAAATATAATAACATTTAGATAAGGATCTTTCTTTGGACTCATGTAATTATTGTTAAATAACTGCAAGTAAATCACCACATTCTTGATGCGTTAAAGCCGAATCTGACACCATATTGGTTTCATCTCGACAGGATTTTTGTCCTAACCTCACAAAATACGTTTTTAAAGTTACTACTTCAAATTTGCTACATCAGGTCAGGATTTTAATCTAACGTTGAAGGTTCGCCCAAAAATTAACAGTTTTGCATAAAATACAAGAAAACTGCTCCATTCACATTTCAAAAAAGTGGGAACCAATAACAATCATATGCAATTCCTCCCCAAACATTTAAACTCCAGTTGTGCTAGTAATGGTTCTTCTGTGCAAAAAGTGTTTTTTTCTCTGTCGTAATAATGGAAATTGAGAACATGCATGTCGATGAAGAAGAAGAAACTCAAAGCAATAGTGAAAATGAAGACACTGATGTTGACTTTACCCGAAGTAGCGAAAAGATGAAAGCTTCATAAACATGGACCCCAAGGAATTGAATAAGTCTTATTTGAATCTTAGGAACCTAAAGAAGGCGCAGAACTTCTGGCTTCAACTATGGAGAAGGAAAACAATTTGTGGAAGAACAAAACCGAAATAGGGAACAGGCAGAGGTGAGAAAATATGTTTGGTATTTTGTGTGGACATTAATGGATTGGTGCATGAACTGAAACCAGGAGTTTATTTATAATAATGAGGAGTGGAAACTATATAGACTCATCTAATGGAAACTCTGCTTCTTATGTCTCTGGTGCAGAAGATATTGGTAGAACCATTACAAGAGAAAAGTATAGCCAAAAAAAACATCCTTGGAACCTGGATCTATGAATATAATTAATGGTAGATCAAAAATCCTTCTTCCACCTCTTACAACGATAAACTTGGTCTAATGAACTAATTTGTCAAGGCTTAAGACAAAGAAGGTCCATGAGTTTGATGCAAAGTTAAAGGAAGGAATATTCGATGGAATTTAAATTCGTGTGATGTTAAAGGACGATGTTTTGTGATAATGAGCACACTTTTAACTATACAATTTTATAGACACTCCACTTTATTTCCGCTATCAAAAATGATTAGACATTTGTCTGGATTTAAGATAATATCTCCAATAAAGTTATAAATAAAAGATAAATGCGAGACATCGCTTTCAGCAAATTTTATATTTTAAGAACCATTGTCACAATCATGTAATATACCAGTTGTACCAGTCAGAAATCACCTTGACCCTTTTGGATCACCTGTACGACTACACGATTTAAGATAATTCGTATCAAAACAGCAATGAACTAAAATCAAATAGCGTGATCGATCAGCTATTATTACTACGGCTCGACCGTTCCTTTTAATGTCGCTATTGCAATTACATAACCGGCATTGATGAACATCAGACGCTGCTGGATTATTACGTTAGTTTATCAGGTATAAAAGAATTCAGAGTTTAGGCGCGCTTTATCTAATCAATTTTATTGGGCCAAAACGTATCCAATTTGTAATATGCGGGGAAGGGCATTGATGATTTTCTCCATTTTTTTTTTTTAGGTTGGAATCGCATAATGACAAAATTGTAATTTTTTTAATTTCTGCGCCTAGTCCATCTAGGTACTTCAAATTGGATACTAAATGAGTGTTTAAGTTCATAAAGTAAATTAACACCTGTAGCCGGATCTCATTAGATCAAGGATCAAGGACATTTATATTGAACCCCCAGATCATCGAACCGGAAAAACCGTTTTAAAGAACTGTTCAACAAGTTTCTTGAATGAGCCAGACTGTCAGTTGGGTTTGCTATGATGTATAAGCACTAATAGAAAAATCGTCGATAATTCTGAACACAAACGTGTTGCATGGCGGAAAAACAAACAAAACGAACCAATGCGGGTTTCTCTTGGAGAACCAATGATCCAGATGCTACAATTCTTTGAAAATGTGTTGCACTATTGGCATACGAAAAATAATCATTGTATTTAATGTTGTCACCATATGCAAACACAAACCTGCATGCTGCCTAATTCAAAGACGCACCTTGTAAAATAGCTTTGTGCTGTAGACATAAAGTACAATAAATTTGATGAAAACCCATTACGCTATTGAATATTCCATAAATTACCATTAGTTTACAATCCTCGTTTTGCAACTGAACAGATTCCTTTTCAAATAATTAGGAACGAACTTCGAATAAGCAACGGCGCGGCGGCGGGTCGATGAATGCTAACAACCTTCGCCATTGATGATACTTTTACAAAGTGCTGATTAATTTCCCTTTCATGGTGATGAAAGCGTTTCGCAACTCGCAGTACGTATTGTGGTGTTATGTCATGTTAGAGACGAAGATGCAATTTAGGTTTCTAGGTCCACGGTTTACGGTATACCAAGTTTGAAAATGTACAAAGGGAAGTTGCCATTTAATGTTTCTGGCATGTAATAATGTACGACTGTACGAGAAACTACCTGGTTAACAATGAAAGATATGATGAAGAATATTTACCTATTTGATGCATCACAAAAGTGTACTTTGATGCTAAAGTGATGAAAATAAATAAAATGTGGATGTTTTAAAAAACACGTTTCTCAGAACCTTATTTATATAGGTACCAAGAATACGATGAATAAGAAGAATAAGAATAAGAAGCACAAGATAATGAAGAAGAGTGAGAAGGGAAGGAAGATTAGGAATAAGATAAGTAAGAAGCATGTGAAGAATAAGAAGCACAAAATGAGTAAGAAGAGTAAGAATAAGAAGATTAAGAAAAGTATAAGAAGAAGCAGAATAAGATGTTTAAAAAATACAATAATACAAGTCTATGGAGAACTGAGTGCATAAGAACAAGAAGCACAAAACGAGTAGAAAGAGTAAGAAGAAGGTAAGAATGGAAGGAAGATTTAGGAATAAGTAAGAAGCATACGAATCATGTGAAGAATAAGAAGATTAAGAAAAGTAAGACGATTGAGAAGAGTAAAAGAAGAAGCATACTAAGATGTCTAAAAAATGCGATAATACGAAAGTATGAAGAACTGAACACAAGAAGCACAAGACGAGTAGGAAGAGTAAGAATAATAGGAAGAGTACAAAGAATAAAATCAAAAAGAACACAAATGAGGGGAGTAAGAAAAATAAGATAAATTAAATGTTTCAGAAGAATAAAAAATAAAAAGAATACGATGGATACGGAGAGTACCAAGAATACGATGAATAAAAAGAACAAGAAGCACAAGACAAGGAAGAGTGCGAAGGGAAGGATGGGTAACACTAAGAGTAAGATGAGTAAGGAAAATAAAAATAATGTAAAGAATAAGAAGCACGTAACGAGTAAGTACGATAAGAAAATTAGGAAGAGTAAAAGCATAAGAATAAGATGAATAAAAAGGATGCAAAAATAAAAGAGTACGAAGAACTAAATGAATAAGAAGAACAAGAAGTACAAGGCCTAGTAAGAAAATAAGAAGAGTAAGAATAATACGAAGAATACACAGAATAAATGCAAGAAGAACACTAAGCACAAGACAAGTAAGAGGAGTAAGAAGAATAAGAAGAATTAAAAGAATAAGAAGGGTAATAAGAATGAAATGAATAAAAAGAATACGGTGATTACGAAGAATACGGAGAGTACCAAGAATTCGATGAATAATGAATGAATAAGACGATTAAGAAGAGTAAAAGAAGAAGAATAAGATGAATAAAAAATGCGAAATACAAGAGTATGAAGAACTTAATGAATAGAACAAGAAGTACAAGATGAGTAGAGACAATAAAAATTTTAGGAAGAGTAAAAAAATGAGAAGAGTGAGAATATTACGAAGAATAAATAGAATAAGAATCAGAAGAACACTAAGCACAAGACATGAGGAGTAAAAAAGTAAGGCAAATAAAGAATACGAGTAAGAAGATTAGGAACAGTAAAAGAATACTAAGAACTACATGAATTAGAAGAAGAAGCACAAGAGTAAGAAGAGTAAGGATATTAAGACTAGTAAGAAATGTAAGAAAACTAAGAATAATACGAAGAATACAGAGAAGAGCAAAAAAACAAAAATAGTAACAAGAATTAAAAGATTAAGACGAATAAGAAAAATAATAAGAATGAAATGAATAAAAAGAATACAGTGATTACGAAGAATAAGGAGAGTACCAAAAATACGATGAATAAGAAGAACAAGAAGCACAAGAAACGCAAGACGAGGAAAAAGAGTGGGAAGGGCAGGATGAGTACGAAGAACTAAATGAATAAGAAGATCAAAGAGAATAAGGCGATTAAGACTAGTAAGAAAAATAAGAAGAGTAGGATAATATGAAGAATACAAAGAATAAGAACATGAAGAACAATAAGCACATGGCAAGTACGAGGAGTAAGAAGAGTAAGAATTAATAGAATAAGAAGTATAAGAATAATAAGAAGAATAATAATAAGAATAAGAATAAGAATAATAATAAGAATAATAAGAATAATAAGAATAATAAGAATAATAAGAATAATAAGAATAATAAGAATAAAATGAATAATAACAATACATAGAATATGGAAAATGTAAAGAATAAATGAATAAGAAGAATAAAAAGAAAAAGCACAAGACGAGGAAGGAAGGAAGAGAAATACGAGTAATAAGAAAAATATGAAGAATTCGAAGAATATGAAGAATAAAAACAAGAAGAATAAGACCCACAAGACGAGTAAGGAATATTAGAGATAAAGAAGAACGAGCATAAAAAGAGTAAGAAAGGTGAGTAAGGAGAGTACGAAGAATAAAAAGAATACGAAAAATAAGAAGAATACCAACAGAAATTGGGTAGAAAACTTACTGATAGTTCACTCCGTAAAAGGTGTAAAGAAACAACAATTTAATGAAACTAAATTATATTTTGCAAGAGTGTTATTTTTCAAATTAATTTGTCTAACAAGGGTAATCACTTTTTAAACGGTTTGATTTTTACGTTCACATCGCGTTTAATAAAAAAAAAACGGTTCTTGTAATGCATTGACAAATATCAAAATTTTCCAAATTGGAATTGTGACGGTGCATGTATAATTTGTTTTCTAGATATAATGATAATTATAGTTTGCGATGCATGTTCCGTTTATATGATTATAATTTTTATATGCTGAAACGTATCTTGCAAATAAATCATTAATTATTTTTCTCTGGGCATATATGTAGTGTCAAATTGCAAAATTCGAGTCAGTGGTTATCTCTAATATTATACAGTTATGCCTACATTGTACGTTCCAGAAAATCTGCATATTATATTAATTTAACTGATAATTATGTCCAGAAACATCATTAAATAGTTAATTAAAAAAAAATGTCGAATCATTCTATCTTTTGCACGTGTACAATAATTGAGTAGTGCTCCTGGTTTTGCTCGCTTGCCAATATGCTTCGTATTTCTAATGGTCAACCTAAAAATCCTGTGTAATGATTATATATGCTTAATTATATTTTTTGAGCATTTTTTTACAAATAATTAACCTTTGAAACTTAAATCAAGATTGTTTGTTTGTATTCAGTGCTTCGACTTGTAAATCTCTGAAGTTAATTAACTGGTTATCTACTAATCAGTCGGACGTTGTTCCCATTGTATGTTTTGTTTTTTTATCCTATTGACGTAATGCCTTTCGATGGCTGGGAAAAATTTTGGCTCATTAATTATACCAAATCCGACAATAAAAAAACACTAATTTGTTTACACCAATTTTAATAGCTCGCGTCTTCTTTCAATTTAAGTGCGTATGAATGAATAGTATGAAAATTGTTGGCAGCGGAACCGGTCTAATCTATTCAGATTTAAATATTAGTTGATTCTTCATTGAATAGAATCTAAAAGGATAACGTATAAAAACCGATGGATTACAGATTAATACCAGAATTGTCTACAAGGGTTCTTATGTTTCCTTCTAATTTATTATGCTAACGTTGATGTTACCATAACAGCTGCTCATAAATCGACCAAATAATTGCATCTGGCTCATTTGGGATGATTAAAATATTGAGCATAGATCGTAAATTGAACATTTGATAAATGAAAATTTACAACCGGGCTCAAAACGAAACCCTGTGATCCACCCAATGCAATATCATGGTGGCCTTTTAAAAATCTAATGTTTTTGGAGATAGTTAAAAACTAGATCTGTAATATTGTTAATTATTTAGGTCACTTTTTGAAAAAGGTTATATTTTCTTTCAAGTAAATCCAGTTTTAAAGGATACGTAAATATACATTTTGAGAGCATAAAATAATATAATTTCTTAAAAAAATCAAAACAAAAAAAGAACTAGCTTGAGCTACTGAATAACAGCAGGCATGAGGAAGACTCCAGTTCCGCGACTGATTTATTGTTTCTTTTATTCAACATTGCAGAGTTGAAACTGGAGTATGCACATGGGTGTGTCCACAAATAAAATTAAAAACAAGAAGGACGTTGTCTGTCGGCTTCCTGCTTCCTTGTGCGGATTCAATTTTAAATCCATTGCCTATGAAAACCATGTTCATTTTATTTCTTAACCACATCATCAAATCATATGCTTATGAATCAGTGTTGCAATTCAACAAACATTTGTGGAATCCAGAAACCAATAATAGTAGCGATAACAGCTATCTTTTTAACCGATAATGGAAAATTAATTATGGAGAGAACATTATTAATATACAGGGTGATTCACGAGGAAAGGGACAAAATGTTATGGTAGATAGAGTTCAGTTAGGTGAATTAGAAATGACTATTAAAGAAAGCCTGAGCCTTTTTTTTATTGATCTACAGGGTGATTTATGAAGAAATGCATTTATAAAGAAACGACCACCAAATGAAAAAACTGCAGTCTTTTGGGAACAGACAATAAATTTTGTTTCTCATATAGTTAAGAAATAAACATTAAAATTATTTAATTATCAGTGCGATTGGCCATATGACTAATGTATTATATTTTCTATTATTATGATTTCCTAGGTCAGATTAGTTTATCGAAGAGCTCAAGAAATAAGCGAAAATACTCCTGGTCTTTGATAAATTGTGTATCTGGGTCAAGGTCGGTTATACAGAATACTTTATCTCGCTCATAGAAGATAATTTAAATTATGTAACAATAAAGTAAATACACAAGCCAGAGATAATTATCTGCAGACTTGTAGATAAATATACCTCAACGCTATTTTCTATGATATTATAAAATGCTGCAATCTTTTGCATTGTAGTCTAATGTGTGATTATGAATAAAATAATTTAATAAAATTTTTAGTTAACATGTTAATACTTAAAACGGAAATTGATATTGAGTTTAGGAAACTGTTAAATGTTTTTAGAAACTTGAATGAAGAGACCAGAGGTTATAACAAGGCTAAGAATTGGCACCTCTTTGTCGACATTGCAGCCCACCACTTACCATTGAACATTGCCCTGAATATAATGTTTGTCTGCAAAATTGGAAAATACGAAATAGATAAAATGTAATAAAAATGACTGACGACTTGCCAGTTGATATTGAACCAGTGCCATTGAAACACTCACGCGCGCAAACACCTAAACTGGTCCAAGTATCTAATGCAGTAACCTCGATAGCTACCATCTTAAATTTTATTAGAATCATTGGATTACATGAGATGATTTGAATTAAATTGAAACGTTCAGAGAGAAATTTGACTTTAATTCGTAACTTTATTCATTCATAAATATGCTAATGATTAGCCCAGTAATATTGACACAAAATATCAAGTATGTTTATTCGAATTGTAGAATTACGCAATTGTTATTGCCGGAATTTGCAAAATTAATAGATACAATGTATTCTTGTCCATATTGAAATTAGAGAATAAGTAGGTATACTTTACTAATGAATACTGAATGAATTTGCCGAAATGAAATAGTAGTATTTGTTTGAGTATTATCATAAAGGCAAATACTAGCTTACAATAATAGAACAAGTTACTAAGAAAATGTTTCTATTTACTCTCACGAATTTACATTTTTGCTCGCGGTTTTTCCATTCACAGGCGAATTTATTTGAAACTATTAGCTGATGTTATGAATCGAAAGAGAAATTATTGATTCCGTGCACAGCAAACATTACTAATCGGGAAAACTGACATCTCATATTGGATGGAAAAATTCCGACAGGTTAATTTTTATTTTGAATTGCACATATTTTGCTTTGATTTTTTTAGCTTCTGTTATAACGTCATTTAATGGATCACTTGTATTTTTTTTCATTTTTAGAATCTAGTATTTTTTTGAAGTTGGATTATTGTTCTATTCTGAATTTCGCAACAAACTGTCGGATTACACAATTCTACCATAATTAATCGTTGTTAATATTAAGTAACTATTTATATGCGTAAAATTGACAAAGCTGTGCTCTTTGTCTTATTAAGAATAAACGTATATACCTATCTGCTAATATTTCAGTGTCTTCCAAGTTCACATCAATTAGTTTCATTGTAATTTGATTCAACATGATGCAAACGTACAAGCTGTCGATTGTTGCCTTATAGATTAATGTGTACATACTCACTTGTTCACACGGCACGAGGTCTTGCAGTAACACCTCCCTGTTGTTGATGGCTCAATTTGAAAATGTATTTAGCGATGCAAGCTATTTTATATTATTCAGAAAAAAAACCTTTGATACAGAAAAAATACTACAACAATTACGACCACCAAATGCAAGGATGGAAGGAAGATTTAGGAATAAGTAAGAAGCATACGAATCATGTGAAGAATATGAAGATTAAGAAAAGTAAGACGATTAAGAAGAGTAACAGAAGTAGATGTCAAAAAAATGCGATAATACAAGAGTATGAAGAACTGAGAACAAGAAGCACAAGACGAGTAGGAAGACTAAGAAGATTAAGAAGAGTAAGAATAATAGGCATAGTACAAAGAATAAAGTAAAAAAGAACACTAAGTACAAGACAAATAAGAAGAGTAAGAAAAATAAGATAAATTAAAAGTTTCAGAAGAATAAAAAGAATGAAATTAATAAAAATAATACGATGAATACGTAGAGTACCAAGAATACGATGAATAAAAAGAACAAGAAGCACAAGGCGAGGAAGAGTGCGAAGGGAAGGATGGGTAACACTAAGAGTAAGATGAGTAAGAAAAATAAAAATAATGTAAAGAATAAGAAGCACATAACGAGTAAGTACGATAAGAAAATTAGGAAGAGTAAAAGCATAAGAATAAAATGAATAAGAAGATGCCAAAATAAAAGAGCACGAAGAACTAAATGAATAAGAAGAACAATAAGTACAAGGCCTAGTAAGAAAATAAGAAGAGTAAGAATAATACGAAGAATACACAGAATAAAGGCAAGAAGAACACTAAGCACAAGACAAGTAAGAGGAGTAAGAAGAATAAGAAGAATTAAAAGAATAAGAAGGATAATAAGAATGAAATGAATAAAAAGAATACGGTGATTACGAAGAATACGGAGATTACCAAGAATTCGATGAATAATGAATGAATAAGACGATTAAGAAGAGTAAAAGAAGAAGAATAAGATGAATAAAAAATGCGAAATACAAGTGTATGAAGAACTTAATGAATAGAACAAGAAGCACAAGATGAGCAGAGACAATAAAAATTTTAGGAAGAGTAAAAAAATGAAAAGAGTAAGAATATTACGAAGAATAAATAGAATAAGAATCAGAAGAACACTAAGCACAAGACAAGAGGAGTAAATAAAGTAGGGTAAATAAAGAATACGAGTAAGAAGATTAGGAACAGTAAAATAATACGAAGAACTATATGAATAAGAAGAAGAAGCACAAGAGTAAGAAGAGTAAGGATATTAAGACTAGTAAGAAATGTAAGAAAACTAAGAATAACGAAGAATACAGAGAATAAGAGCAAAAAGAACAAAAACAGTAACAAGAATTAAAAGATTAAGACGAATAAGAACAATAATAAGAATGAAATGAATAAAAATAATACAGTGATTACGAAGAATAAGGAGAGTACCAAAAATACGAGGAATAAGAAGAACAAGATGCACAAGAAACACAAGACGAGGAAAAAATGTGGAAAGGGCAGAATGAGTACGAAGAACTAAATGAATAAGAAGATCAAAGAGTATAAGGCGATTAAGACTAGTAAGAAAAATAAGAAGAGTAAGAATAATATGGAGAATACAAAGAATAAGAACATGAAGAACAATAAGCACATGACAATTACGAGGAGTAAGAATTAAAAGAATAAGAAGTATAAGAAGAATAATAAGAATAATAAGAAGAATAAGAATAAAATGAATAATAACAATACATAGAATATGGAAATGCAAAGAATAAATGAATAAGAAGAATAAATAGAAAAAGCACAAGACGAGGAAGAAGAGTAAAAGATAAGAGAAATACGTGCAATAAGAAAAATATGAAGAATTCGAAGAACATGAAGCATAAAAACAAGAAGAATAAGAACCACAAGATGAGTAAGAAAAATTAGAGATAAAGAAAGAAGAACATAAAAATAGTAAGAAGGGTAAGAGTAAGGAGAGTAAGAAGAATACGAAAATAAATTAGAATTGTAAAGAAAAATCTAAAAACATGACAGTAGGCAAATGGAAAATGAAAAGAACAGTACAGGAACTACTATTTGCCAAGGTCATGGTACTGGTAACTGAATTAGAAGAAAAACAACAAAATCTAGAATTATACCAAAAAGAATAATAATAAAATGAATAATACAGGTCCCAATATGGGTCCCTGGTGCACCCCAGAAGTAACAAGATTGATCAGTTTTGAAACCATAATGAGATTTATGTTTGTTAACTATAAGAAGATAGCAGAGAAGTTAACAAATTAGAAAAGCTAAATAATTTTAATTTAAGAAGGTCGAGCTGTCAAAGGCTTTAGAGAAATCCGTGTATGTCACGTCAGTTTGATTGCCCGCATTGATAGCCTCAGAGATGAATTGAGTAATAGAAATAAATTTGTAACTCGTCACATAGGAAAATTTCAAATACCTTGGCAAGGTTGCAAATAATTATATAGGATGATAATTATTCTCATTAAGTTTAATTTAAATTGGACATACTCTAATTAGTTAAATTAAAAATCAGCTTTGAAAAAAAGAAGCAAATGCGTTGGCATAATCTAATAATAATTTATTATCTTTGTACCAGTTGAAAAAAAAATGGAATAGGACTCGTCAGTAATACAAAAAGTACAAAGTAAATAAAAATTAATATATATTCTACACATATCCGAAACATATCTAACTAGATTACTTTAATACGTCCACTGATTATATAAATATTAAATGAGATTTTGGTTGTACAGGTTGAGTATTAACAAGTAGTAAAATAACACATTTAAAAATGTATAAAGATAATGACTTGGTAGCTCATTAAAAAATTGAGTTGGTAGGAGTCAATAAATGATTTTAATTATTTCTCGATAATTATTCAATAAAACCATCAAAATGAACCACTTATCGTCAAAACTACTCTGCTTGTTAGGTTTTCAAATAATTATTCACCCAATGTTTGCATTAATAATCTTCAATAAATGTTTGTATGCGTAATATTTAGGTAAATTGCGCAAATATCGCATATACTTATTACCCGCAAGATAATAGCACGGTGTTTTCATAAAAGCAATTATAAGTTCATACGTACAGCCTTGGTTTTACGCCTGGACCCAAGTTATTTAAAATGATGTCAATATGAGTGGTTTCAGCAGGTGACCCATGACCTTAAAACGGCTTCAAATGAGGGCTATAACAGTCGCGTTGTATCGTAAATACGAATATGTGTAATGTTAGAAAATTACACCTACCAAACGTGTGACATTGGTAAATTAGTTGTGGTTGTGATGAATTCATTAAACTCGGCAGTACCTAGCTTCTATCAATTCCATTCAGAGTTTCAGCGAGTTTCAGCAAAACAATTTTTAAGCCAATTTTCAATTTTCAACATAGTTATCATATCAGCGATTTTTCATTTTTTATTAAAAATCAGCACTGTATTTATATGGATTCTCTCTTTTATTGGGTCCCTAAAATCATCTAATGCAAGGAAGATTGATTTAATCTTAACAATTTAATCCAGTTAAACATTTGTAAAGTTCTTGTATAAGTTAACCTAGTTATATCATTTAACTTTTAATAGTCTACACTCGTCTCCAATTTAAAAATGCAGAGTAAATAAGTACTTTCTTTGGTTCATTACGACACAAATTTACATACAATTAGTGTAGTGTTATGTAAACAAAAACTCGAATAAAAGTTAGAATAGTTTTGACACATTGTTTTTTAGTAGGTATTTTTTTAGAGAATTTGTTATTTTTAACTCCATGTCGGAATTTTGTGAATAATTCCAGAGAGCATATGCTATTTTTTTTTATATTATCAAATATTTTACTCTCAATTAATAGTAAAAATTCAGCCGCATACTTGATGTTATTTATATATTATAGTATTAATAATATTATTTTGAGGTAAAAATTTAATTAAAATTGGTTTATAACTGGTAACACCAGGGCCACTTCATAATTACTCTCCCTAATGAGGTGACCTAAATTTACCAGTTTAAAAGAGCAAAAATTGTAAATAAAAATAAATCAAAAAGTATTACGAAAAAAATAGTTGTTTTGTGTTAAATACTTTAAAATGTAACGAAATTAATAAAAAACAATATCGAAATGAAATCTGAGATCCTTCCCTTGTATTATTTTTTTTCTATTTTTTGCGTTGTTTTTTTAGGAGTAACAGCACTTGTCAACCTTTGCTTCTGCAAAAGGAGAGTAAGGGAAAATCAAATTTAAATTGGCGCCCAATTTGTTCATATTTTATCAGATATTCATGAACACCGATTTTTTGGTTTCAAATCAATTTTTTTTCAAGCGATTTTTTTACAAGAATTAATTATTCTACTTTCACGCACATTTTCAAGCATTTTCGATTGAAACCTTTAGCGAATGGACTAAAACGACACAATATATTTTTAAAGACTATGTTCATTTAATTTTCGAATATTTAACTAATTTTTTCCATGCTTACTATTTTTTTTTCCTTGCAAATCTAAACATTTTCAACGATTTATTTCAGCCTTGATACAGGCCAGTCCGAATTCTAAATGAATAGACAATTTCGTTTTTTTCTAAAATTGCACGTTCGGACCGTGGATAACAGGAGGCGTATGGTAATTAACAGTCTAGCATAACCTTCACTAATTAGTATCCTTGACAAGAACTCTAAGGTTAATGTTGACATTAACCATCAAAACCTTGTCACAAGTAACTTTCGCGTTTAATTTTAGCATTAATTATCAATATAGTAAACACCGTTTGTAGTTTTTAATCAATAAAAAATTAGTTTCTAAAATATTTGGGGCCATTACAATTCTGCCAATGAGTGAACTTGTCAACACATTATTTATGACATTGGGACTGTAAACTGATAATGTGTCTTCAAAAATAGACGTCTTTTTTTATTTTCCTTGGATCTAACTTAATTTATTTTAATACGAGCATCGCCCTTTTAAAAAAAAATTGTAGCTATCTTGTACCTTGGTCAATCGTGCCGGAGGCGCTGGTTTTAATGACTACTAAAACTGAAATTAAAATTGCAAGTCGAACGCGATATTTCCCGTTTTCCTTCACGCACCGTGTACTAATAAATAACGAGCGATGGAATTATGTAAATAAATTGTTTTTAAAATAAAATTTCGACGTGCTTCTTACTAATAATTATTACGGACACTCGTAATTACTGCCCACCTTATCATTCATGAGCCAATATGCATTTCAAATTGTGTAGTTATCATTTATGGTTCATTACGGTGCTGCATTTGGAAGTAAATGATTTTTTAAATGTTGATAACGTGAAATATTTCATTACGTCAAGGTACCTCAAAAATGTTTCCTAAAACATGTCTTTTACTGCATAATTTATGTATATCAGTGTATACGAAATACCGACCAGTCAAAAACATAAGCAACTCGCATAATTTATGAAACACGAGTAAACATAACAAATTTTCGCTCAATATTTTTGTTCAATTTTTGTGTTGCGTGCGCAAACTAGTAAAATAATATTTAAATTTGCCTGTATAGAAAGTTTCTTCTCATGTACAGGGTGATCATTTTAAGAAGTGCCTCACTTGATTTTCCTGCTTTATTCTTCACCTGGGAAAAAAATTCAAAAACCATACTTGTGTACTTTTTCCGAGGAATCCGATTCCGAAAAGATAAAAACAATTGAATGTCAAAGAAAAAAGTTATGGCCGAAAAACTGAAAAAGAAAAAAATATACACCCTGTATATTAATGCGGAAATGGATATGTGACATTTCACTGATTGTAAGTGTGTATCAGATACATATTTTTCACTTCCGGTTTGACCGGAAATTGCTTTAATATTTTTATTTTAGGTGATACACCCTGTATATTGAGCTCAGTTTAAAGAACATTTCTTTCTGAATTCAGCAATATATAACATATTATCATTATCTTTCATATTTAATAAGATATTGAGGTTTAAATTTAAAATAACACAAATATATGTTATGAAATAAAATCATCCATGAAAACAAACAAAAGCATTTAAATTATTTTTTATTTATTTCAAAAACTAAAGAATATAAGTTATTATGCTATATCTTCTTTTGTTTTTGAAATAAATAAATAATTTAAATGCTTTTGTTTGTTTTCATGGATGACTTTATTTCATAACAGGTATATTTGTGTTATTTTAAATTAAAACCCCAATATCTTTTTAAATATGAAAGACAATGATGATATGTTATATATTGCTGAAATCAGAAAGTAAAGTTCTTTAAACTGAGCTCAATATACAGGGTGTATCACCTAAAATAAAAAAATTAAAGCAATATCCGGTCAAACCGGAAGTGAAAAATATGTATCTGATACACATTTATAATCAGTGAAATGTCACATATCCATTTCCGCATTAATATACAGGGTGTATATTTTTTTCTTTTTCAATTTTTTCGGCCATAACTTTTTTCTTTGACATTCAATTGTTTTTATCTTTTCGGAATCGGATTCCTCGGAAAAAAGAATGGTTTTTGAATGTTTTTCCTAGGTGAAGAATAAAGCAGGAAAATCGAGTGAGGCACTTAAAATGATCACCCTGTACCTAGACGTGTCTGACATTTTATATTATTACGTAGAGCAAAATTTGAAAAAAAGAATTGTTTATTAGGACGATAATTTATTAGATTATGAATCTCGGGCTGCTATTTTTAGAAGTCCATGATGAGATTTATTGATGTTTCTTAATTTCATTCAGGATATTTACATTTAGTGATATTTTGCGTGTTTGCAATTTTTTTTTACATATTATTAATACCATTTCCTATTGGGGTAACTGAATATCAAAGTCGTAGGATTAGGACCGCGAGGTAAAACAATATGGGCTATAAATAGAAACCGAATTTAAGCGCATCTCTTTTTTTTTTTTGCAAAAAATAAAATAAATTTTAAATGTCCTCATTAATAATGTATAGGTTGAAATTAATTGTAAATTAGCATTTTATAAGTTACAGTGGAATTAACTGTGAGGGAGATTACTTCCGTTATACACGGATATTGGGTGTGTGTCGGCTATCTCTAAATAATTTATCTGTTAGTTTACGGTTGCTTACTAACCATTTGATTATGTGATTGAAAACAAAAACCTTGTTTTAGAATCATTGCCATCTGTTACTATAAATTATGTATAAGCCATATGTAACCAGCGTTATTCTTGTATACAAAGTGAAATGAAATAAACGTTGGTTTATTAATAATTTTTACTACTGGTACTATTTTTAAAACCCCTCCTCATTAATATTTATATTAATAGACATTAATACTGTCTTTTCTTTTCAGATACATCAGAATGGCTGTTATAATAGATTCAATAAGTAACATAAATAGCTTTTTAAATAAATATCAAGGTACGTATGTTTGTTTTTCTATTTGTATAAATAATTTAAAGTATGGTTTGAGTTGCCAGAGTACTATTTTGTTAGTTAGTCGAAAGTACTCGCTTTATACAGTGTGATTCATTTTGAATGGAAACACCCCTGTAAAAAATGTGTCTATTATCCGATTTTAATGGGACTATTTTTAAAAGATGGATCGTCAAAAACTCAATTTTTTTTCGATTTTAAAAATGGACAAATTTGATAAGCGATTTTTTTATTAAATTTCTAACTATATCACTGGATTCAGAAACGTCTCAAATGGGTAAATCCAAAATTTCAGACAATAGAAACAGCCATTATCAATTAATCGTCTCCGAGTAAGGAAAGTGATTTTTACCAACGAAAAAACACACTGTTGTTAAATACTCGTTTACAAAACGATTTACAAATTATCTACATACCCACATTAAATATCGTTAAGTGATTTTCCACGATTGATCGTAACTGCTCACTTTTTAGGTGTTTACACCATTCGCGCATTGAAAGTTTCGAAACAGGTTTCAACGCTAGAATGTAAATCGTTTACAAGTTATTGCCCTGCACCACATGGAATTATTTACTTACTTTGACTTTAAGTAAAGTTGTATACATGATTGCTGCACAGCAATTACCTTTATGTAGATGTGAGGTAATGCGACAGCTATTATATTCTCATTCTAAGCCAAAATTATTTTAAGTAAAAGTACAAAGTGATATACAAAATTAATTTTCGTTTATACCTAGTCAGAATCAAGGTCCGTAATTTGCTAAATCTGCATAGTCATCGCATACGTCAAAATCGCTAAGTATCTTCGTCTGACGCGTCTTCAGTTTTTTGGGATTTAATTGTCTCATATTTCTTCAGTTGTTTTTTTGATTCATTAATTCCCCGCCTATGCTATTCATGTAATAATAATAAAAAATTATATCTCTACCGACGCTAATACCTATACAACTATACAGGGTGATTCACGAGGAAAGGGACAAAATGTTATGGTAGATAGAGTTCACTTAGGTGAATTAGAAATGACTATTGAAAAAAGCCTGAGCCTTTTTTTTATTGATCTACAGGGTGATTTATGAGTTTTGTCCAATACTTCTTAAGGTAATATCTTTTAAACTAATCACTAGAATCAGCTCGTACTGTGGGTATCTAATATACTATTAATTGTCAATTTACATGCATAATCAAAGACAGAAAATTCCAGGGCCGGCTCAACTAATTTTTATTTTTAGGGCTCCTATGAAAAAAATCACCCTGTGTACGTGATTTTTAAATTCTAATACTGAATTATGAAACTACATACAAATGTGATCGAAGGCATGTATTTTGTTGTTTTGCCACACTTTGGGCGAATTTTAAATAGGCGATCAATTTTCGCCAAAATCGAAGGTCTGCACAAAATAAATTTATAAAATTACATTTTCCTCTCTTATTCAAACTAAAATATTTGTTATACAAAATTTTGTGATTTCATGCATGATTAATATGAAATAAATAAACAAAAATAAATAGATTCAACATCAGATTAAGTAATTTTTATTTCTGAGGTTTCAGTCTGTATACATTTTCCTCAAATTCTGATAATAAATTATGGACCTACATTTAAAAATTAACGAAATTATTTATTTCTTATCACAATACATCAATAAACAGAACATTATAAACAACAAATTCACAGAACATAAAACCTTATAACTTATTTTCAAAATGAAGGCCTTCTGCCTCCCTACATTTTCTTTGTCGTAAAATTAAATTTCCTACGGCTTTCCTAATAACGACAGGATTATTAATGTTCTGTTTATTGATGTACTGTGATAAAAAAATAAACAATTTCGTTAATTACTTCCTCACCAAAAGTGAGGAAGAAATGTATTCGTGAAAAAAAATTTCTGGACGATTCTCGACGAATTATGACGATACACAAAAATTTTCTTTTTTTGAAATAAAGCTTTCAAATTTGGTACACACGTTCTAGAGGTCAAGGAAAATATTGAGTTCGTTGATGAGCAAAATCGGTCCACTGGAATGGGGTCTACCGGACCCCAACATTTCTATTTCTAACTTTTCAAAAAAATGTATTCGTGATGAAAGATTATAAATAGGATCTGATATACAACTCATTATAATATTGTGTCCAAATGTTAAAATACACAAAATACGCCAAAAAAAACAAAATACGTACAATAAAAACAAAATGCGTCAAAAAACAAAATACGTCAAAAATTACTTTTGTTATAAACTCCACCACACGGTGAGGAAG
Organism: Rhagium mordax; assembly: GCA_963680705.1. Taxonomy (NCBI): domain Eukaryota; kingdom Metazoa; phylum Arthropoda; class Insecta; order Coleoptera; family Cerambycidae; genus Rhagium; species Rhagium mordax. The sequence continues at coordinate 75,071,842 of OY796661.1, read as the reverse complement.
TTTTGATCCCATTATTGGCAGCGGTTTTTTTTTAATGTAGTTCCATAATTTATTATCAGAATTTAAGAAAAATGTATACAGACTGATTTTTTCACAGAAAGATAAAAAATTTGCTTCCTGTTAACCGTCTCTAGATAAACTTTAGACGGAAATTTCAGAACCATTAGGTACAGGGTTTTCACCCATGCCAATGCGCGGATTTGAAGACACAAGTGCAAATTGAACGTTTAAATGTTTGTTATTGTATATTGGTTCGACTTCTACACACCATTATTCCACGACTTTACCTTTATTTATTTATTTAATTTTCAGATCCCAGAACGGCGAATTGGCCTTTAATGTCAAGCCCGTTTTACACCTTAGGAATATGCCTCTCATACGTTTATATAGTTAAGGTGAGTAAGAATATGATTACGAATTGAAGTAATGTGGGTATTGTTCGTTATAATAAAAAAATTCTGTTGAACTAAGTATAACCGTTTGCAATGGAAAGACAATATTTTTTTAAATATCCCTCTCTTTGTCTTTATGAAAACAACTATTATTGTCTTCGATTTATGTGATATTTTCTTTTTACGCCTTGTTTAATTAACATCCTGTCGGTGTTCAGCCTAATTGTTCTACTACTCAACCAGGACTCGCCATGATGATCTAGCTATTCTAGCCCATACTTTTTTTTTCATGTTCCTCTCCTCTATTTAATCAATCTTGGGGCAATTTGTTTTAATCTAACGAACAAAATGTATTGGTTTGTCTCCAGCGGCTTAATTTCTTTACTTGTTTCTAGGTATTAGGACCAAAGCTAATGGAAAATAGGAAACCCATGCAATTAAAATGGACCTTAGTAATTTATAATTTTTTACAAGTAATATTTAGCACGTGGTTATTTTATCAGGTAAGATATCAAACGGTTTTGGTTTCACCACACTTAAACATGCCTGTTTTCTATACACCACTTGTTTCAGGTAGGAATGGGAGGATGGTTAACAGGTGAATATAGCTTTAGTTGCCAACCAGTAGATTATTCAAATAAACCAAGCACAATAAGAGTAAGTCCGAATCGTGAAGTTTTATTTTTGCGCGATGCTAATTTTGTGTCTTTCAGATGGTGCACGCGTCTTGGTGGTACTTCTTCTCAAAATTTACCGAGTTCTTTGACACAGTAAGTAAGACTTGTTTTTTCCATGTCTATAATAAGTTTAATTCTTCAAATCTTGAAGTTTCTGCGGATTCGTGGATTCTCGTGTATTTTAATTTTTATAGGAGGATCCTGCACACTTACGCAGTTTTGTGAGAAATTCTGAATTGATATTGACCTTCTGATTTGAACCTGTTTGTCAAGAATGCCACAATCTTGTGATACCACTGCTGTTTACGTATTTTATTCACGAACAATTTAAATAAACTTTTACAATAATAAAAGACGTTACATTTTTTCAATTTAAAAATTATATTGTAAACTAGGCGTTAAATCCTTAAGCTTTCTCGAATCCGAGATTCGTCTGCGTAATGCCACTTGCAAAATTAAATTGTTTAAGGAAATCGTCTACGTAATGTACGACAGACACTCAACAACCTTGTGGCACACCCTTTTTCATATTGTATGAGGGTTTCACTTGTTTTTATTTTTCATCTGGTATTATCTGTAGTAAATATGATATTTTCCAATACAAATACATTTTACGTATATATGTAAATATTAATAAAATAATAATAATAATAATATAAATGTAGATTCTAATTATTTTATTTTTTTGCAGTTATTCTTTGTTTTAAGAAAGAAAAACGACCATATAACTACGTTACACGTCATTCACCATGGTGTAATGCCCATGTCTGTATGGTTTGGTGTTAAATATACTCCTGGTAATTATTATATTAAATTAAGTAAATAGAATTATGTAGAATGTAGATATAATTAAAAGTGAATTATGTACTCACAAACACACGCTTAAATGATTTGCATATTGTTATTATATAAATTTGCAAATATCAAAAACAATTTAAGGTACATATATGTTTTGCATATACCGGAAATAAACAAAATTTGTAAGACAATGAATTTATAGCCACTTGTAAAAATTCAATGCCATCGACTTTAATTTAATTAGGCTTGATGAACTTTTAGGAAGTATTCAATTACTTTTTTTTATTTGTTGGCCAAAGCTCAAAACTTTTTAAAATTGGTGCATTTGTTACCAAAATGTCATTTACTCGTACAAAATTAGTTTCATAATCATTTACTGTGTTTGTAATATTATTCACTGTTTGTCTGGAGAGTTAGTATCTTTTGTCTTTTTGTAGGTGGCCATAGTACTTTCTTTGGTTTCTTGAACACTTTTGTTCACATCGTCATGTACTTCTATTACATGCTAAGTGCCCTTGGCCCCAATATGCAAAAATATTTGTGGTGGAAAAGATACCTCACCACTTTGCAAATGGTGAGTACTAAGCTAAGTTTTTGACGTGCCTATTCAAAGGTAAATATATCAATTTGTTGATGCTAAAAACGAGTATTGTGGAAACAAGGACATGAATATTAGGAACGTAAAGATTAACTTATGATTTAATATTGAGTTACAAATTACTCTCCATTTTCTTGATTCATTTAGAACCGTTTGTAATAACACAGCTAACAGTGGTAATTAATGGTTGTTAAGCAATTATATTATTATACAATATGAGATGAAGGATACATGTTTATTGAAAAATAAACGCTTCTCTTTAAATATTTTTAAAGCGCGTACAGGGGCGGCACCGGCACTCCGGTTAATTGTACAGGACTTTTTCGGACTAAAGTTGATCCAAAAGTTAAAGAACGAGAACGAAGAAAATTTAGACCAGAGCTGTATAATTTTTATTGAAACAAATCAAACGGAAATTATACATTCCTTTTTTATTAGAAGCAACAAATTTACTTGATAACGTCATTGGCTTTTACACAATTTTTACACATTTCTTTTTCACCAGGCACAATTCGTTGGTATCATGGTCCACGCCTTCCAATTGTTGTTCATCAACTGCAACTACCCTCGTGCCTTTGTGTGGTGGATTGGGATGCACGCTGTGATGTTCTTCTTCCTCTTCAAACAATTTTACGACGACACTTACAACAAGAAGAAGAGAGCTGCCGAAGCCAAGGTGTTGGCGGCGCAAAACGGCCACGTTGCCAATGGCCACGTCAAAAATGGCAACCTGAAAAATAGGGACGTCAAGCGAAAAGAAGATATCCAAAAGAATGGGACGGTCAGCCAAAAGAAGACTGAGGTCAGCGATTATTACGTGAACGGGGCGAATGATATACATCACAGGATAAAATCAAAGTGATCTTTAATTAACTAATTTTACTTAGGGTATTTCAGTAATTTAAACAACGGACTATTTACTTAATTTAATTAGGAATAACTATGGAAATGGTCGAATAACCACGATATACTTTTTTATCTGAAGAAACATACTTACTTTAAATCTGCAAGTCAGGGTTTTAACGTTCTGATATTGCGAATTGATCTAGTTCGCTTTTATTAGCGGGAACCGACTTTTGTTCCGGAAGTGATCACTACTGCTTCTCATTGGTTATTCTCAAACTGAAAACCAATTAGAAACGGCGATCAATTCCGATGAGCACAAGCACTGACGTCACAATACAGCGGCGAATAATAGATCTGAGTACAAAAATAAATAATCGAAACGTCAGTGAAAACGTTAAAAAATATATTATAAAAGATCATGGTCAAGAATATATTTTGACACCCTATAAGGCTATGAACGCTTACTTCAGGTGAAAACATTTTCTAAGCAAATTGCTCAATTTTTATAGCACTATTAAACTGTTAAGTAGCAATAAAGGGTTGAATAAACAGTTGTTGTTGCATACTTAAGTGTTCTAAGTGTAGGTATTTTGTAAATAATTTATGTTCTACTTAATTCCACTAAGAAACACACTGACTGTGCCATTTTAGTCATTATTTTAAATCTCTAGTTGTTTCAACATTATAGATAGCATTAGTTTTGGTTTCGTCTGTATTCCACTTCCACATCACGTGTGGTGGTAAAATGTTTAACAAAAATAATAAGACAGATATTATCTAAGGGTTGGGAACCAAAAATCCTAGTGTTCATGTCAGTTTATGATTTTGTAAGTATTTTAGCTATTTTCAGATTATTGTAGGTTATGTTTGTATTTATTTACTGTCCTAAGGTTTTAGGATTCAATATTAAGGGTGTAGACTTTTCCAAATTTCCTAACCTGATCCTAGAGATCGGGAAAGCTATTATTTACTTATAAAACTTGAACAAGCAGATAACTTTTGATAGATTGCTTATGTTGGTGTTGACTGAAAAAATTTGCAAGAAATTTTGTTAACAATATATAAACACCTGCAGCATATATACCGTTGTTACCCAGCAAAAATGCCACCACCTTTATATTAAATATGTATTGGAGCTGGCAGGTAATAAATAGGATATTAAATTAAAACAAAAATTAAAAAATTAGGTTTTGACTGTTCTATGCCAGAAAAGTTATACTGAAATGTCTCCCGCTCGGATAATTTATGTCCTTAAGAAGATATGAATACGTTACCATCTAACTGCTTAGTATATTTTGTTATTCACAAATTTTTCCTAAATAATCATGAAGTACAAGAAGTAGAACAGACGAAAGAAGACAAGCGAAGCTCTATTTTTGCCACTATTTTTCTCGCTACTTATCGTTGAGTATGCTTGGCCACCTCTAGTTTTCTCTTGTCTGTTTTACAGTAGTTGGTTAAGAGTCTTTAACTATTTATTATGAGCAATATTTCAAACAGCCTTTGTGATATTTCGTACAGTATATGTGTAGGTAATTCGTCATATTGGTAAAACAGACATCCTGACAATGTTGATCTTACAAATTTTTAGCTTAATAATTATTCCTGTTATTTATTACCAAACAAATATGTTTTCCATATTTTAAATGTTGTTTTTAATGATTTGTTGTTATTTCTATTTTCCTATATTTAAAAAAATATAGGTCTGTGAAAATGCTTATAGTATGAAGTGGGATAGTATTAATTACATAGTCAGATGGATTGTTGAACTATTATTAAATTATATTTGTATTTTTTACTTTTTTTGGTTATATGAGGTTTATTGTTGTAGCTATGTATTTTTATACTTACTATTGAAATAAAAAATTGTACAATATTTATTTGGCTTGCGTTTTGTTTCCTCCAAAAACCGACAAGGATGCACACGCATGTGTTAGGCCGGTCCTGGTAATGTGTTTGCAACCCGCAGTACACCACTCGAATGTATCTGGTTGCCTACGAAATTGCTTGGCCTTGTTATTGACGTCATGGATGGGCTCGTTATTGCCGCTGGCGCCGAACCAGAAATAAAATCTTTTGAGTAGGACAAAAACGACATTTATTGATGTTTTCTCGTATACTATTATAGTTATGTAACCAGATATTTCGTAATTGGCGGCCCGTATATTATGTGACAAGCATTCCAACTTCTTTATGTTTGATGTTTAGTCATTCTATAAATTAAATAGTAAGATAAGTATTGTTTTTTTGGTAGAAAATTAAGGCGTGTTAAAAATGTTTAATCAATTTTTCGTAAGAATACTAAATTAGGATAAAAAAAAAATTGTTAAGTGATGAATTCTATTTGGGTACTGCGACATAACCTCACTTTTATGGCATATGGTTCAGTTTCTCTTTTAATTCAGTCAAATTTCTCATTTTTAATAAATTTTAGATTCAAATGATAACTACCGATTAAACAATTATTTTTCAAACAATCCATTTGAGCGGTCGTAAACCTCATGCCCAAAAATAGGCAACCAGATATACAAGTAAATTTTTCCTACATTTGTAATACTATTGTATTGTATATGAATATGGTTACTTAATTCCGTGGTTTACGATCATTTATGAAGACATTAGTAAAGAAAGTTTAAGTAACTATATCATTAATAAAACAATGAAATTTTAATTAAAAAACCAATTTTTAATATTTATTTTATTTATTTAAAAATATAAAATATTGAGCAAATCTTACAAGTTTAAATTAATTTATGGTACCTATACTTTAACAATATTTGGGTATATTTGAAGACGTACAACATGTATTCATTGAACACATTAGTTGTCATCAATATATTCAACAGATAAAGCGTATATTTCATATTTTCCATACTGAGCTACACAGCATGTCGCAGCTCGCCCCTATATTTCGTTTATTTTTTGCTTATAGTTATAACGATCAATTGGCGGTAAAAATGGATATTTAGACATATCAAGAAATGGTAATAATGATAACACCACATGTATCTACGACTTTGATGAGGGTTGGACTAAAATCACCTTATCTTTAAATTTCTAAATGGAGGTTCCGTTTCCCATTTGAAGAAAACAAATTTTGAAAGATAAATTAATATTGTCTCATTTTGGAGTATTGAAATGAAAAGAAAATTCAATTTTTCATTGGAATTGGTTTGTAGAACAAATTTTTAAATTCTGATCAAAGACTCGCGAGGCTGGCATGTCCAAAGATGTATTTTTATCGATAACTTCACATATAGAAGTGAGCCAATATGCTGTGTGGCTCGATATACTAATACTATAACTTAATAATAATATAGGCCCCTATAAATACCTTAAATCTTAGTATTATTATTACGTCTTTACCAACCTAACTTTGTGGAGGTTACCTCTATTTTTGCCTCATAAATAATCTAAATTTAATGTTTCCTGAATGATAAATAAATACCTTCTACCTATAAAAAATATAAAGAGAAATAAAAGAAGAGTAATTTCAGAAATTTTAAAGATACAGTTGCCATTTATTGCCGTATTTATGTCCATCGTATCCAAGAGTCTCGATAGGGAAATATTTACCATATTAAGTGGCAAATTTATTCACCTAAATATAATGGCCAAACAATTGACATTTTTTGGGCACTCAACCATTTTATTGGGAGAGGAAAAAGATGTGACCAAAAATCGAATCTCTTGGATACGGCGCTCTTAAACAAAAGAACAATGATTTTTGATTCCTCTGATTCATATTATGACTTGAGAATCTGGAAACATCTTGTGGTTTGACGTGAAATTTAAGCATTTTTGCATTTATGCCAAAGTGCAACCTACAACAGATTTCCTAAAATCCAAACCATGGCGAGACATTTTACACATACCTATAGATAATTTTTGGCAAGTACAATCCTAAAATTTCACTATTCAATGCATTTCTGAATGCTACAATTACCCTAACCGAAGTGACATTAAAAAAATGAAGTAACGTGTAAGTACTTCAGTGCTAAAAAAATTAACACTGGGAATTCCGTTCACTGAGCTACTTCAAGTATTTATTCAATTAAATAAATAGAAGGGAGCCATTTCAAGTAAACGAGTTACATTGAGTTACTTGTTTGCCCAATAAAAATATTACAAATAATTCTAGAGGCCTTTTCAAAATTACATCTGCTTATTAAAACAGAATTCTATGACTAGGTTAAAATATCTATACAACGACTTATTCCTACCACTGCTCAATGCGAAACAGTACCTATCTTAAATTCTATTAAATTGCACAGTTGAGGTATGAAATTAAGGAAGGGTTAGGTCCATCTCAGCTACAGATTCCTACTTGGATGGGGTTATGAGCGTCTTTGATACAGCATCAGGTTACAGTTTGGCGCCACTCAACGGAATCGCCATGCGAAATGAACTAGTGTCGGTCATTGACAACAATGGATAATAATTTAAGTTAGTTTGTGGTATAAATTGCGTCAATAACTTCAGTAGGGACTAATATACTGTCTTAGAAGATGGACGAAGCGGAAACTCAAGAAAATTTGGTTCCTACTCTGTAGGTGGGAAAGGGAAATTTAATTAATAACTTTCTTTGGTCATGCTATTAAGATATAGGAAGGTGGTGGAGGTAAATTTTTGGGCCTACATTATGCCCATTAAGGTTCAATTCTATCCTATTTGGTGCACAAGGCGACCTCTTAACAGAAATCCACTTCAATCTGGTGCTTTCCTCGTTTGACTGTGTTTTGTTCCCAAAATGCTGAATGACGAAACTGGAACTGGAATCCTTTCAATCAACGGTTTGAGTTTTAAGGAATCATTTTTGCTAGTTCCGAAGAGTCTAGTAAAATCAATCTTTAAAGCTGCCCTGTTAGAAATAATAGAGAAGAAGCCCAAAATTTTCTTGAGTTTCCACCACAACCAATTAAAAAGAAGAAGGCACGTTCAATACAGATGAGCCTCCCTTTGGTATCACTGGTTATTTTGCGTAAGAATACAGGTGACTAAATGCTGACATTGCGTAACAACCTACCTAGGTTTCGACATCGTTACTGTCAGCGTTGCCTCACCAAGTCATGTGTTGAAACTAGCAAAATATCAGCGATAAAAGTGTGCACCATAATATGACACGCATTGGCATTTTAGCAAAATTTCATTTAAAAACCGCTCTAAATCACAGTCGTAAATGTTTTTAAATCTGATACAGCTTATAAAGCACGCAGTGACTGTTGATTAAAATTTATTTCGTACGAAACTTTGTCAGAGTATTCTCAATATAACTGAAGAGGACACGTATTTTTTTTTGGCCTAAAAATCTGATTTATTTGATTTTTCTCTTTTTGTCGTGAACACTTTTTTCTAAACAGGAAATCGACAATTTTTTTTAAAAATTTGGTTAAAAATGAACAATCTTTTACCATGACAAAATCTACAGCTTCGCACGCGCAAACACAGTCACTTTGTGCTTTCTTGAACACATTACATCTAATTTCTCTATTTGTACATTAATATGCCTGGGTCTAACGGCTTACCCCTAATTTTTTCAAATCAATCAGTTGTGCAAGACTCTCCGTCCTTACCTTATAACCATAGCCTTTTTTCTGAGGAACAGTGTAACTGTTACATCGACCACCAATTTCCTTCAGAGCAAACCGTGTCTAAACTCTCATAATATCAACAGTAAGGGTAATCACAGACGATTAAACGCAGGCCAAAGTATTTAAATAAAATTTAGCTAGCAAATGCAATTTACAATAAATACGAAAATAACTTAAGATAAATTGGTTGTGCTACTCTGTTTTCACTTGTTTTGGTCTCGAGTTTCTTTTGTATGTCTGGTAGTAGAAGTGGGAGAATAGCGCGAAGAAAATCGTCGAGTGGAGCAGCAAGAAGGCGCCTATGAACTTCGGGTACCCGCAGTCCACCCAGAGGAGTTGGGCGGAATGGATGAATACCAGGGTGAATTGAGCCTGAAAAACAAGAAACAAAGTCAGAAATATAGTTTCTTTAGCAACTAGTGCATTTGGGAACTTTCGACAATACTGGCAACGCCTTCTTTTGTGCAAAAGAATTTTTGGGGGTCTTCTTTTAAGACCACGAGATGGTTGAACCGTCAATCATTCAAAATAATCAACGTGGAAGAGAAGGAAAGAGAAAGGAAGAGAAGATTCAGTAAATTATTATTATTCCTTTCTTTAACTTTGCGCATCAGATACTTCGCCTTTAAGTAGTTAAAGTATCCATCTTCTTTATGTAAAGCCTTGATAAGTCGCATTATTAGACCAAGATCAACTTGGAGAAGCGGAACAAAAATGGAACCACCAATGGAATGATGCTCATAGACTTAAGTTCCAAAAACGTTCTTCTTGGTCATACAGTTCTCCCAATGCCAGGGAACTCTTATTAACACTATTGAAACTAGATGAGACTCTATTGTCCAAAAATGGTGTTTTTAGGAACAGAAATACATACCAGTTGGAGGGTGGTCAAGTGCTTCTTCCACCACAAGTATTTCTGATACTGCGGGCCCATGGCGGCCACCATATAATAGAAGTACATTATCACGTGTACTAAGTTGTTGATCAAATTGGAAAACGTACCGTGGCCACCTGCAAATAAAAGAAAATAATAGTAAACATGTGCTGCAAAAAGTTTAGCAATATAAAAATGAATTGCTCTAGAAATGAAGCCAGTATATTGGTTGAACGCGTAACGCAAGGATTTGTTTATTTAGCGTAAAATTCATCGTGGGTAATCAATGATCATTAGAAAGTTTACAAAAAATTAGCTAAAATAACTGTGGTTTGTGCCCGGCAGTTTTTTTTGCCACTACTTGTTTATTGGTTCATTCATTGGATTTGTGGCGATTAATATTGTATCGCGGCAAAGTTTGGTTGATATATCTCAATTGAAAATCAGATCATAAAAACGATTTACGCAATTCCTTTAAAGATACAAAAAAGTATTTAGTAACGAAACACTTTTTTCGGTTACTACCAATTACTCAAGCAAAACTTATTTATATAACTTAGCATTCTTAATAGTTATATATCTGTATGTATTCAAGGTTTTCCTAGGAAAACTCATCATTTGCTTCAGTTTCAAACCCACTCGTGAAGAGATTAGCAATGAAAGGCGACAAAGAGTAAACCAATGCAGTTCCTTAGTACACCTTGAAATAATGAACTATCGTCAAAGGAGATTAAAATTGCTTCCGCTTGCAATCGGATATTCTTGACCTTGTCAACAAAATCAGTAGAATTGATAACTGAAAAATTAGGCTGTACAAAGACTAAACTCTTGAACTCCTTAGTCAACCATTTTGATAAGTGACACAGAGATTCAATAGATTAAACCATAGGACGCATTGGTGGAGGATGAAGAGTTTAGTTAGACCTTATTTGTGTGACTTTGAGGGTAAAGACCATAAACGTATCAAATATAAATTTTTTAACTGAGCCTTTAAACTTACCAGGAGTTTTGACTCCTCGTATTCTTATACCTAAATAAATGAAAACATAAACCATTTCTTTGCAAGTGTAAATGTTTCTAAAGAAAAATGAACAAATAAATTGTGCTCTTTAGTAAGAACCTTGGTTTAATGTTTACTGTAGAATACAACGATCTTTAATTTTTTCACAATTCAATTACTGAGGAACATATTTCAATCGAATCGCCGTTAAGATCGCAAATATTTGCTTGCGTCTTTCATGTAATATTTGGATACTGCCGTGTTCAAATATCCCTTAAAAGCAGGTAAAAACAAGGATTTATAATGCACTTTTTAATTTTGCTTCAAATTGTCAAAAAAAATTAATAATAGTTGATTCCGTACAAAGGCCTTTAAGAAATCCATTTTTTTTACAATTCTCTTTCTTTGCTTGATATGCATTATTTATAAATGACTTTCTTTAGGCTTTATACAAGCATAATAATAACAAACATATCCAAATTGATATACTTATATTGATGTTTCATCTCTAAACATGCTATTATTAAATTCATTGGACTATCTTTAATACATTATGAATATTGGATTAAAAATTATAAAATTCAAAACGTTTAAAAACAAATTATTAAAATTTTTTTTTTTAACTCCCCACAAAATTCAGATGTACATATTCTTTCGCTATTATTAGCTCATCAGGTGGACGATTAATCTCGCAAAACAAAGTTATTTACTTGAATTTATATTAATTAATTGTAAAATGTAAATTCAAGTAAATAACTTTGTTTTGCGAGATTAATCGTCCACCTGATGAGCTACTAATAGCGAAAGAGTATGTACATCTTCTTGTGGACTTCGTTTTTTAATTGGTGACCAATATGGTCAGTGACCATAATGAATGAATTTTGTGGCGAGTTAAAAAAAAAAATTTTATTAAATTGTTTTTAAACGTTTTGAATTTTATAATTTTTAATCCAATATTCATAATGTATTAAAGATAGTCCAATGAATTTAATAATAATAATAATAGTCATTTATAAATAATCCATTTTTTATTAATAAAATTGTTTTCTCAAAGATTTTTGAAATGGTTGAAAAAAAGAGTTGTAGTTTCTAGGTAATTATAACCCAATTTTTTAAAAATCGGAATGGCTTTCGCTAATTTTAGAAGAACTGGAAAAATTCCCAATAAAATAGAAAAATTTACTGTAAGTCATTGGAGTAACAAGGAATTCAACAGATTTTTGTTAAAGATTAGTTGTGGCATTACATCTATCTCAGATGAATTAGACTCTTCAGTTCCATAACGATATAAAATTTTTCAGATTTCTAACATCAAATTTTCAAACATCTGATTGAACTAGCATTAGTTGTTTCATATGCATATGAAAATCGCATACAGTATATCAACTTGAAGTGGCATCAAAATAAATTTATATTCAGTAATATATTATCGTCCTACGTTCCTCGGCTATAAGGAAGACGGCAGATTTTTACGCAACTTTTTCTGACAGAATGTAGCTCAAAACTCGCTTATTCAAATTTGTCGCACAGGTGAAATTATTAATAAATTCAAGTGCCCTGTAACCAAATACTGTGAAACCTTGACACAATATTTTAACCAAATATTATTAGAAAATAACATAATGCATTACCCAAGTTAAAAACCGCACGAAACAAGGCCACTACAATGTCTTATAATCATTATGAATTAGAAAATACGCTAAAATTACCGAGGATATTCCTGCTTGCTTAATTCGACGCAAGAGGATATTTACATAAATCTTCTTCACTAATAACAGCAATAGATATCTAACGGAGCTCTTCATGGAATAAATTGATTTTATTAAATAAAACCCAGTTATTAGTACTTCCCTTGTTCAACGGCAATTTGCAGTAAGAAGCAAAAGTGATATATACCATGTGCCATAGAAAAAGCAACGTCTAGGAACTGTCAAAACTGTCATTTAAATACATGTTTGCTAAATTACCAAATGATTAAGATTTCAACATGATGAGTGGATACTTATGGTATGGCGTCTCAAACTATCTGACGCATAATGGATTGGCGCAAGATCAGATGAGTTTACTGAATCCAAAAGAACGGTCACTTCAGCATTTTATAGGTTATGTTAGCAGTGTAGGGATCTAACAATGTCCTGTTGGAACTTTAACAAATCTGAGTATGGATTGGTGTGCATTAATATTGTTGGTTATCATTGAAGATGACATATTTCCATATGCTATGGCACCTCAGAGTACTATATTTTTGTTTCTGAATTTTTTTGGTAAGAATCATTAGGCAGCAACCAGGAGCAACCTTGTCTATCAAAATGAACATATAAAGCCCGAGAAAAAGTATCTTTGGGACAAATCCATAAATCTTGCCGCGCCTCCACCATGAACTAAGTCATCACAAAGGTCATGGAGATGATATTTCAGTATTGGTCCGGTTTGCGTTCCTATCATGCCAAAGGCGAGACAGTTTTTATAGGCGCACCTTTGGAAGCAAATAAAAGACTATCTATTTAAATTCTGATAATTGACGGTCTTTGTGCAATAATTTTGCGAGCTGTTGCCGAATGTTTCTCAAGTCAAGCAAAAAATTACCAATTTAAAACTTTCACCTATTATATCCAATTAGCAGGGGTGGACATTGGATTGTTGTTTACGTAAGTAAACACTATTTGAACTTCGTACATCGGCATCTCATGGGGTGATCAAAATAATGTCTTGATGATACATCATGACTGATTATGGTTCCATACTCTTGGTATTGATATTAAAAATATTATTACGTTATTGCAGAAAATACACCTTTGAATTTGTCTCGTCATGCACTCCGCATATATTAGCATCGATTTTGATGAACTAGCCTTCAATATACGAAGTGGTCCAGTTTCCAAGGCATCGATGAGTTTGCTAAATAAATGTTACGCTCGCACCGTACCGCTTTGGAGAGTATGTGAAGTATTGATTTATTTTTAGAATCTATGAAATTTTTCGCTCTTGTACTGTTTTCATTTATTCTAAAGATATCTCGAAGATTTCAAAAATATTCAGTTCTAACTCATCATCTATCAAGCCTAAATGAAATAAATTTAACGATATGAATTTTAAATTTAAAGTTTCCACCATCTAGCAATCTAGCTGCTACAGTAATTTTAAGGTCCCACCCCACCGATTATTGTTTAACGATTGACCAACCTGTCCGAGGTATGTTGCCATTTACGTTTGGTAAAAAACGTGAATACTACAGAACTGGTTAGAAAGCGCTTTATTGTGTATAAATAACTATTTGTTTGGGTGCATATGCGACTTAACAGGGGTGAACTAGGTGAAAACAGACGTTTTGACAAGGCAACGAAACGCGCCAGATTTTGTTCCCTTACGTATCATTTATTAAAAATTAATATTGCAACCTTCGTTAGTTAGTCATTATTTTTTTATACAAGTCAGTAAATTATGTACGTGGAAGGATGTTCTGTGACATTTAATGCCAGTTGTTTATAATAATTTGTAATTATCGCTATTTAATGCGCATTTAACGATAATGACAATAAAGAAAACGTTAAAACCAACAAAAATTTAACAGCCACATTTCGTCAACGATTAATAATTCGGCAGAATTGTAAATATGATTTTATAAAATAATTTGAAATGAGCTGACTGCTAATAGTTACTAGCAAATTAGGGCTCGTCACACTTATTTTTGAATCAACATCTAAAAATTGTACTAGTAATAGTTTACTGGCTACAATCCTGCGATAAATTTCTATTCTATTTTTAATACTCGGTTTAAGTGTATTGCATTTTAGTCACGGAATAATTACGATGCCACAATAAACCAGTATATTTTACATAAGAAATCGGACCACTCGGGCCAGTCCAGGCCTGCAGTGCAGCCAGCTACGGTGCGGTATAGTCAAGTATACAGATGCGGAGGATTATTGCAATTATTTTGTAATCGTAATTTAGAATCAAATGCTAAATTGAGAGTTATATAACCGCTACTAGATTTCACTTAAATATCTAATAATATAATTTATTTACACTCGGTGCAACAAATTGCAAGGTAAACATTTGTTTGCACGTATTTATTTATGTTATTACTTACTGCAGTAACATTATTACCAGTTAAAGAATTGTAATAAATTGGTCAATCTCTTTCAAAGGATGTGGTCAAAGGACGAGTTAAATGGTATTTAATAAAGAAATAATTATCGACTTGGTTTGGTTTAGGTATTACAGGCGATTTTCGACCATTTATAACAGCATATTGACACGAATTGGGACCAGTCGTGGTAGCTGGAAGGCTGCTTCTTCAGTACTGATGAGGCCTGATAAGGTGGAAACCGGTCTGCGGATGGTAGCCACATTCTGGTACTGTTTCGCATTGAAAATTATCTTCCACTACTTGCTTATCAAACCAACGAATTTTGTATTGCGTTTTGTTTGTACTCCAGTAGAGTAGTTTTACAGCCTTCAGGCTTAAAGGATAATGGACTCTGGTATTTGACGTAATATTTCCATCGCAAATGCAATAAATTAGTCACCTCTGTTTTGGATTTTATTGTTATTTAAATTTAGTTGTCATACTTTCATGTCGTTATTGTTATTTATTTACTACGGTTTTTGTTATTTTATTTCCACAGCCAACTTATTATTAAGTAATAAAATATTGAGCAAATTTACATGCCCAACTTTATAGGTCCGGTTGATATTTTATTTTTCATTTTAATGTTGGCAAAATAAAATTTTCGCAAAAAATTTTTGGGGCTGTTTACTTTCAAATTTTTGTTTTCTAAAAGAGCCCCTGCGGGGCTATATTTAAAATATAATGGAACTACCGGATGAATAGGTTCTAGACGATCCAGCCCATAAACTAAGTGGTTAAAGAGTTATAATAAAAAAATAATAAAGAGACGGCACCTGCGGGGCCGAATAAATAGTACTTTTTAGACGATCCAGCCCCTACGGGGCTGGCTACCGGATTAGTTAAGCGAATCTTGGCGAAATCGACACTAAAAGATTTTGCCATTTTTTTAGGAAAAATTTTTTTTGACGTTTCGGTGACAGCTGTCAAAAAAATGTCAAAGTGACGTTTTCTTGTGAAAAACAAAATTTTAAGCTTTTTTGTTGACAGCTGTCAAAGTGACGTTTTCTTGAAAGACTTTTTTTAAATTTTTTTTGGTGACAGCTGTCAAAAAACTGTCAAAGTGACGTTTCAATGTCAAAGTGAAGATCAAAGTGCCGTTTAAATGTCAAGTGAAGAAGGGGCGCCGTCGACAGACCGGATTCCTAAACTGTAATCGGTTCTGTGACCTGGGACCGATATTAAGAAATCGTCAAACTTGGACCATAACCTCAAACTTTTATCGCGACGCACTCTAGACTTCGATAACCTCAAAGTGGCATTTTGACGTTGACGTTGAAATTGGTACTTTTATCATTTGCAATTACATAATGTGCGAAACGGGGTTCTCAACTTATGTGTCGAAAAAAAATAAACAGACTTGATGCTGAACCTGACATGAGAATTCAACTTTCATCCCTAAAGCCTAATATATCTGCGACAATATAAAGCAGTACTACTCATCTCATTAAGATTAAAATTTAAAAGTCCTGTTTGAATAGGAATAGGTTATTTTGGGAGCTTTTGGGTTAATTTTGAAATTATTTTTTGAAACAAATAAATAATAAATGAAATAATTGTTATTTTTGTTGCAAATAATCCATTTACAGATGTTGCATTAAAACAATACTATTGAACAAACAGGGTTTCACGAAAATAATGGATTCCACTTACCAAAAAAATTAAAAAACTAAAAAAAAAATTTACAGCTGGATTAATAAGTTTACTACAAGATTTGAGTACATTCCTCATTTCTGTAGATGTTCAAACTTTTACTCATTAGAGCTACAATTTTTATTTTTTAGGTGTGGACCGTTTTTGGTATGCAACAGATATTAAGATTCTACAATGTAACTGTGAGCAATTATTGCTTCACAAACTAATAAAACATTTTATCGCTATCGCTGTCATTTTTCATCTGACTTGTAAAGGAAACCTCATCCTCATCCGCAATCACATTTGCGCAACAAGCGAGCAAGATAACAATCTGAACAATTTTAGTACATACCTGCCAGGAATTTCACAAGCGTCCACGTCTCCAAGGGCGTAAGGCTGTGGTGGTAGAGGTGGAGGAAGCTGACTTGGCTGTCTTTCTTGCGCAAAACAAAGAACAACGTGTCGGCAAATTCACTTAGTTTAGATATGTAGTACCACCAGCATAAGTTGGCCATCTACAATATACAAAGTCTTAGAATTATTTAATTTTTGGAAAATTCTGTACCGATGATCTGAAGATTCAATACAATGTGAGGTGTTAATAAATGGGTAAAGGTATGGGTTTAGTATGGGTTTTATTTAAGTCAAGTGGTTTTAAATTAGATTTGTGCAACATCGAATAAATGTGTTTTTCCACGACTATTAGATTTTTTTTATTTATTGATGTCATTTTTCCTTCAGCTGTGTTTGTTTAATGTGTTGCTATTGACGTCAATTAAAAGCATCCATTAATTAAAATCGCCAATAACAATGTTAGTGACACTTTCATAATGATGTTGATTCCTACATGAAAAATTTCATCAGATGGACGAAACTCAAAACTTGCAAAATATTTTCTCTGTACATGAATTAAAGCGCTTTCTGAATAATTTATGTTTGACATTTAAACTCACCATATCTGGCACGTTCATATCCTACAGTCTGAGGCGAAATAACAATATTGTTTCTGTATGTCTTGTCTTTTAAAATAATGTGGGTTATATCCTTTAACTTAGTAACAGGAGTTCGACAAGTACCACGTATACCTCGTGGCACTACAGGAAACACACCTAGGAGGAAACGGTGTCCGAAATTATACCCTATTAAAAAGTGGGAGCAATAGCCGAAGATGGCACTTTAAGAATTGAAGAGGGAATTGAATGCCAATCAAAATATTCACGCACCAAGTGAAGAAAAAGAGGAAGTAAAGGACACATATTATGAAGAACTTGATGCAGTAATGGGAAGAATATCAGATAATGATGTAACAGCAATTAAGGATATTTATAAGGAAATCACTGATGGCGAAAGCAAGCATGAAGGAAGTAACGACAATGGGTCCAGGCTGATATCTTTTGCAATAGAGAAAGAGTTAAAAAAAAGGGCATCCATAACGAGACAATGAAACAAACCAGATTGATTATGTGCTAATTCAGGAAAGTACACGGGGCTGATAACTAATGTAGAAACTTTTAGAGGTGCAGAAGCCGATTCTGACCACTTTATAATTAAGGCAAAACCAAAATATGGGGGAGAAAAGAAGCGAAAAAATAGTTACACACAATGTCAGTTTCTTATTACCTAACCAGGTGGTAAAATGCACTCGTCCTTAATGATGCGTCAAACCTTAAGGTTCTTTATTTGTATAATTATAATTTTGAAATCTACACTTTGCGTGTCTATGTAGAATGAAGCAAAGTGGAAAATTACCGTTAATTAACGTATTCCTTTTAAAACAGCATTGGAAAAAATGGTCGGTATTTAAAATTCGATAAAGTACCATTTTACCTAAACATGTAATGTATGTGTTTGTCAATGCACTAATTTGCACGCTTCTATTTGTTTTTATCCAGTAGTAATGTAATCTGTTTAATAATTTAAAAAAATATTTTGTGGTTGTCATTAAATTTGAAAATGGGCATTAAGGAACTATGTGAATAAAAATTTATTTATACTTATTCGTTCAATTGTTAATAATTGAAAGTCAGGTTAACAGTTTTTTTTTGGATAATTCCTACTTGCTCATCAAAATCACTAAAAATAAAAATGATATGTTCATGAAATGGGGTGAACAATGATGCCAAAAACTTAGAATAGCCAGTGGCAGTGGCGTCAAAAATCTAAAAATCATACAAAGTAAAAGTTAGTTTTTCCAATGAATGGGACAAAAAGGCCACGCCCTTGTCTAGTCTAAATTTTGGATATCCTCTGATATTTGCACCCGTACTTACCCTTAAAGCTTTAGAGTTGTTTGAATAGTCTACAGGTTGACATTTGTAGCTGTAATCCCAGAACCAGCCACTCATTAGATGCTAAAAAAAAGGATTTATCAGTTAGTAATTCCAATCTATTATCGTCAATAGCTAATATGAAGCTGATTATTAAATATCCAATAAATTATGGTCAATATTATCGAAGAAGAAAAAATCCAGTTTTAAGGATGTCCTTAGTCAATCAAATTTGGTGCTTGTCACTTCAAAAAACATATTAGTTACTAAAATATTGATCAGTTTGACTTGTAGGTTTCTATTTCTGATTACTATCATTGTAACTTAATACATCCACATGAATATGAAGAGATTTATACGATTTGCTAATTTAACTAGCACCTACTTCAACAATCTAGTTAGTATGCTACTTAATTTAGTTTCATTTGAATAACAAGGAGCACATTACTATTCAAAACTATTCAGAATGCTCCTTCATTCCATTCATAAACAATAGAAAATCTGCGTAATTTCTCCTAAGACGCCACCGACCTTGGCATTGCTGTTGCATAAGCTCACATTTCAGTATCATTATCGTACACAAAGCACATAGTAAATATTTTGTGCTTTCTCTATGTCCGTGGAACGACACCTGACCTTGCCGAGCCAATGAACGTCCTTGCAGAGAAAGTTTACGGAAATAAAACGGCACCAGCCATTTATGAATGGAATTATGTAAACGGTACTTGCTACATGACCTTAACGGAGTGTGTTAAGTAACCCATGAAATATATCTCCGAGCCAATTGTGATAGTTCATAGACAGCCGAGCCCGGTTGTTATTATTTATCTTCGTCTAGGATAATCGCATAATAACTATTCGATCATTAGCGAATGACGCCGCGTAAAGAATCGTGTTTGAGTACAGTAAGTGCGCGACGTTTTTTCCTGTTCAATGGCATGATTATGGTGGAGTTGAAACGAAACGATTTTTGCCCAAAAGGTAGCTCCTCTCAAGTGTTGATCTTGCTGCCAACAGGTACAACTCTTTTAAATTTTTTGGATTACCTATAGTTAGCTACTTCCTGAAAACAATTTTGCAAAGAAGCGACAAAATCCAAATTCTAATCCAAGCATAAATATTAGCATGGTATGGGTACCAACATTCCTCAGTGAATCAAATTGTTCAGTTAGGTACCAGTTGAATTAACAGTAAAATTTAAGCCTTAAACCTTAAGGTTTTTGGTGTTTCTATAAAGAAAATCTGTTCTATCTATTTCTTCTCTGAATTTCTAAACATCTCTCCATTTGGTGTTTTTAAAATCAAAGGGAGATTCCCTGTAAAGAAATTTAACGAAAGGCAAAACTACAGGTGAAAATCTAATTGCGAAGTAATTCCAATTAAAGATCCACGCAATCCCTACCCTTCCTTCATTGGTCGCTTTATCAGCCCATATAAATAAAAGTTACTCACCTCATACAACATAAACAGACTGTACAGCACTTGTGCGCCATTATATACTATCAGAACTCCTCTCAACTTGAACGGTTTTCGATTCTCCATCATCCTTGGACCAAGAAAGAGGATGACATAGAGATAGCCTAATACCATCATGACTGTAGGCACTGGGTTCTGCATTAAGGGCCAGTCTGTCGTCCGAGGATCTGCAAATTGAAAATATGCTACAAACCAAATATATGATTAAATAGGTTTTGAATGGAAGAATGGAATTTCATGCATTTACTACTACTACTTGTGCTCTGTGATGCTCTACAACCAACAGTATCCAAAATGCATCTAAAATTCATATAATTTTAGGAATAATTTGGATTGGCAGACAAAACTTTGCAACGGTTCTTTTAATGGATTGAAGGGAAAATTGCAGTTTCTTCCGAATTTGTTACAATGAAAATACGAAAAAAATTTGTCAAAGCAGGTGTGTCAATACTGCAGTCGTAAGTGGGGAAAAAAGTTGTATACGGTATTTAGTACCAAATCAAGTTTGGGCAAAACCTTGAAATGTCCATGCAACAAATTAGCTAATTCGATTCAATACCTCACACCTACACATATACGTAATTCGTAAAAAATCGGGAAAACCGCAAAAAATATATGAACGCATGTTGATTTGTAAATGCGACTCTTCATTTGGTGTTTATATTAGTTAAGATAAATAAACAATTGGTAAATATTCCATATTGGAAATGATTCCAGTGACATTGCGTACATAATTAGGATGCGGTTAAGCAAAAGGTTATATTGCAATAAATATTTATGACTACTAGTAAAGTTGAAACTACCAAGTGACTCTAATAGACAATTAGACAAATTAAAAGAGCTGTAATGGAAGTGGTTGCTTTACACTTTATGATAGCTAGTCATAAATTTTAACGATTTAAACAAACAATACTATGCACGAGCTTGAAAAGCAGTACAAACATTTTTTTAGAGCATTTAAAACAATGTCAAAAAATTACTGAAGAAAATAAATCACCTATTTTAATTATACTGCCATATACAGGGTGATTCACGAGGAAAGGAACAAAATGTTATGGTAGATAGAGTTCACGTAGGTGAATTAGAAATGATTGTTGAAAAAAGCCTGAGCCTTTTTTTATTGATCTACAGGGTGATTTATGAGTTTTGCCCAATACTTCTAAGGTAATATCTTTTAAACTAATCACTAGAATCAGCTCGTATTGTGGGTATATAGTATACTATTAATTTTATTGTCAATTTACATGCATAATCAAAGACAAAAAATTCCAGAGCCAGTTCAACTAATTTTTATTTTTAGGGCTCCTATGAAAAAATTCACCCTGTGTACGTGATTTTTAAATTCTAATACTGAATTATGAAACTACATACAAAAGTGATCGAAAACATGTACTTTGTTGTTTTGCCACACTTTGGGCGAATTTTAAATAAACGATCAATTTTCGCCAAAATCGAAGGTCTGCACAAAATAAATTTATAAAGTTACATTTTCCTCTCTTATTTAAACTAAAATATTTGTTATACAAAATTTTATGATTTCATGAATGATTAATATGAAATAAATGATCAAAAATAAATAATTTCAACATCAGATTAATTTTTATTTCTGTGAAAAATCAGTCTGTATACATTTTTCTCAAATTCTGATAATAAATTGTGGAACTACGTTTAAAAATTAACGAAATTATTTATTTTTTATCACAATATATCAATAAACAGAACATTATAAACAACAAATTCACAGAACATACAACCTTATAACTTATTTTCAAAATGAAAGCCTTCTGCCTCCCTACATTTTCTTTGTCGTAAAATTAAATTTCCTACGGCTTTCCTAATAACGACAGGATTATTAATGTTCTGTTTATTGATGTACTGATAAAAAAAATAAACAATTTCGTTAATTACTACCTCACCAAAAGTGAGGAAGATATGTATTCGTGATAAAAATTTTGAAAATTTTTATTGCATTTCTGGACAATTCTCGACGAATTATGACGATACACAAAAATTTTCTTCTTTGAAATAAAGCTTTCAAATTTGGTACACACGTTCTAGAGGTCAAGGTAAAGATTGAGTTCGTTGATGAGCAAAATCGGTCCACTGGAATGGGGTCTACCGGACCCCAACATTTCTATTTCTAACTTTACAAAAAAATGTATTCGTGATGAAAGATTATAACTAGGATCTGATATGCAACTCATTATAATATTGTGTCCAAATGTTGAAATACACAAAATACGCCAAAGAAACAAAATACGTACAAAAAGCAAAATGCGTCAAAAAACAAAATACGTCAAAAATTACTTTTGTTTTAAACTCCACCACACGGTGAGGAAGTTTTGATCCCATCATTGGCAGCGGTTTTTTTAATGTAGTTCCATAATTTATTATCAGAATTTGAGAAAAATGTATACAGACTGATTTTTCACAGAAACCTCAGAAATAAAAATTTCTTAATCTGATGTTAAAATTATTTATTTTTGATTATTTATTTCATATTAATCATGAATGAAATCACAAAATTTTGTATAACAAATATTTTAGTTTGAATAAGAGAGGAAAATGTAATTTTATAAATTTATTTTGTGCAGACCTTCGATTTTGACGAAAATTGATCGTTTATTTAAAATTCGCCCAAAATGTGGCAAAACAACAAAGTACATGTTTTCGATCACTTTTGTATGTAGTTTCATAATTCAGTATTAGAATTTAAAAATCACGTACACAGGGTGAATTTTTTCATAGGAGCCCTAAAAATAAAAATTAGTTGAGCCGACCGTGGAATTTTCTGTCTTTGATTATGCTTGTAAATTGACAATTAATAGTATACTATATACCCACAATACGAGCTGATTCTAGTGATTAGTTTAAAAGATATTACCTTAAGAAGTATTGGGCAAAACTCATAAATCACCCTGTAGATCAATAAAAGAAAAGGCTCAGGCTTTTTTCAATAGTCATTTCTAATTCACCTAAGTGAACTCTATCTACCATAACATTTTATCCCTTTCCTCGTGAATCACCCTGTAAAAACCTAAATAAAGTTGAAACAATTTTATTGTTTGGGTTGATTCTTATTGAATTCTGCCTTTCCAATATACCTCCCTCCAAAATGTCTGTTTGCGCTTGAATGGAAAAAAGTTGAATATCTTAAAACAATCAGTGAAATTGAATTATAAAAACGTGTGACATTTGCTAATAAAAAAATTTCAAATATGCCATCTAGAGTTTAAAAACCTGGCATTACTGATGTTAGGAAAAACCACTTAACTTAAATGTTAAGCAGGAACATAATTCCAAATTCTCGCCTAGAATCAAAGTTGTTTTTCTGCTTTTGACGTGGTTTTACTCAGTCGGTGTTTAAAACATGTTAATACATAATTTATATAATTATGTTATAATGGGCGTAAAAGCAATATCTGTAATAGCATCTTATTTTGATTAAATTTAAACCTGAACAACGCAATTATTTTTTATAATTGTTTTATATAATTATAATTTTCGTAAAGATTTTATTTACATATGTTTGAACCTAATGAAGACAAATATTTCAAGGCGGGGTTTTAATATTTCAATTCTACATGGATTATAAATATTGTTCAAGGGCATGCCCCGGAGGAAACTGATTCAGCTAATTAACTTTATAATTGTCTTCATATTTCATATTTCAGTATTTCGTTATATCCCAAACAGGTTTTTTTATAACAAGTGTTTTCGACAATAAATATTAAATGGTAAATAATTGTCAACGAAGCTTTGTCCTTAGGATCAATGTATTTTCCTGCTGGTTAAGTGAACCTACTTAGAACGACCTTCCTAAGAAAAGGACCCTAGTGGGGCAACTGATAATAAACCTGCTGATCACCAGCAAGTCTTTGTTTCTTGTCCATGTCTCTACAAAGATGACTAGATATGTACACATTTACTACTATTTATTTAGTGTGCTCACTCTGATTTAATTCAACTTTGTGATTCTAAAATACGCAAAAAAAATACGACAAGCTTTGTCTGAATTCACAGCTGAAATATTTTAAGTTATTCTACTATTTATAAAAACGACGTAATTTATTTTGCTGTTTTTAACGACACCATATATCATATCTCCAAATGCCTGTATTTTCCCAGTGTCTGATAGCGAACAAGATAAAAAACAAAAATCCCGTACACGTTAAGTAGGATTGCGGCAGGTGTTTGGACTTATCGAAGGTAAACCAGTATTCGCATTCGCAGCAAGACGGATGATCCTTTCCTCCAGTGGTAAGTCTACAGAAGGAATTTAAAAAGGAGGAAATATTTATAACGGAGAAAATAAATAAAGGTCAAAGAGCTAAGACAGGGGAAGCCCCCTACGTAGCAATGTCAAAAAATTAATTCAAATAATAGTTTGGTAAGGTTAACAAGGTGAGTGATAATTATTATTGAAACTGGTTGTCAGAAGTAGGAGCAATAAAGATAAAATGTTGCCCGGGTTTATAATCGAGCAGGATTACCTTTATGGATCGGAATCGCCGAAATATGATTGGAGAAAACGATAATTTGATAACGAATACGAATCTAGACCTCCCAGATTTGGTTGTCATGACGTAATTAACCACAAGGAACATCTACTGTATCGACAGCTCCTCCGCTAGCAAGCTAAAATTCACGCGGTGGTATGGTGGCATCAATAATACAACTGAAAGTTTTATTGCATTAAGGATCCTGAACTGAAACTGTAGTCTGTAGATATGGCAACCAGTTTGGAATACGCCCGTAAGATAAATCGTAAATAAATTCGCACGGAACGTGAAAAGGACAGAGGTCGAAGATCTGGACGACCACCAATTGGCGAAATTACAGTTGGGTATTCTAATGACCGTGCAGGAGAATATCTTTAACTGTAATATTGGCCAAGTAGATTAGTCGCGAGAGTTTTCAAGTCAGAAGAATTAAAATCTACAAAATTACCCTAACTCGAGTCAAACGAAATAGAATATTGGGATATTACGAAGGGTGTGAATAATAGCAATAATGATTTAATTCCAGAAAAATCAAAAATTATTTTGTCTGTCACTTTTCCGGCCTAGGCCGGAAAAGTCTTCTCAGGTCGGTTTTTTGAAGTAGCTAGAAAAGTTCTACCTTTCGTTTTTGTTTTCTGACCGAGAAACGTCATTTCTTGACACATTCGAATAAAAAATGTTTTAAGAGAGGAGATATATTATTGTAGAAAAAAATCCATCTAACGTTTCCGCTTAGATGAACCACCCTGTACCTACTTGAAGTTCATTTTTCCTCTACAACAAAACTTGTAAGATACTAATTAATTTACACTTGTATTCGTTAATTATAATTTTCTGAATCACTATAATTTATTGCTGGTGTAACTACCCAATTATATAATTAAATTAAATTAAAATAAAGTTATGTCCATTTCAGATGTGTGATTGTAATGGCAATTAAAATGTTGTGAATATGTCCGTTTTTATTTACCTTAAATTGTAATTATAAATAAAGGTAACGGCCGCAATTATGGATACATAACATGAGTTACAACGATTTCACGAACCTAACGTATCAAACAAAAAGAATATGATACATTTCCAGGGTTTCAGGAAAGGTCTTTATAAATACATTAACTTACCACTTATTTTGCCTAGAACGGTTGAATATCTGTCGACTACTTTTCTCACTATTCCTGCCATATCCTGAAAAAAAAAAGAGTGTCAGGAAACTTAAAAAACATTTCGGTATCTTAAATCAAAGAGCAGATGAAGATTTTGAACATTGTGGTGACTGTACTTTGTTGTTTTGCCACACTTTGGGCTAATTTTAAATAAACAATTTTCGCCAAAATCGAAGGTCTGCACAAAATAAATTTATAAAATTACATTTTCCTCTCTTATTTAAACTAAAATATTTGTTATACAAAATTTTGTGATTTCATGGTTGATTAATAGGAAATAAATAAATAATTTCAACATCAGATTAAGTAATTTTTATTTCTGAAGTTTCTGTGAAAAAAATCAGTCTGTATACATTTTTCTCAAATTCTGATAATAAATTATCCAAGCAACAACCCGAAGACTTGGTTTGCTTCATCCTCACTTAAAAAATGGTTTTTCGTATTGGGGAACAGAAAATGTTTGGGTCAAATAGATTTGAAATTGTTATTTTTATTATTATTATACCAGAAAATTATAAAATTTGTTCTGTTTGTCAAAAACACGCACCCTGTATAATACTCGCAGACGCTAGAAACTAAACCTTTATATTTTCCGAGCAAGTTCATTTTAACTTCCAAACGAATACTAATTGGGGATTTCCGTTAAAGTCTTATTTTTAGCTTATGATAGCTAATTGATACGAAATTTGTCATTAAAAACCCATATTAACGCATAGTTAAGGAGTACATTTTCCATTTTTAAGGTTATTCTGCATTAATTGTACATAATTTGTTGACCTTCGTATCTAAAAAATATTATGTTAAATACATCGCATCGTAAAGAAATCTTGCCTCGTAATAGAAACAATTTATTGGCAAAATATTATTTCCTAAGTAGGTATTAAATGTTTAGGATATGAACGTATGTTAGGATTTTTGACATACTTTTTAAACCCTTTCTCTACTAAATTTCGTTTCCTGAGATAAAAAGACTAAATTGAGTATTTTGGGTTCCAAACCTTCGAATAATTTCTACTTCCTAGCAGGAATTATTTAAAAATCCCAATTTACCTCATCCAAATTTGTATTTTTTTAGCCGTTTACTTTAGACCTAACTAGTAAATTATTTTCCTATATTTTCAAGAATATTTGGAGCCTGCACTGCAAAATAAAGCTATTATATTTTAGTATTATATGTTTCTATGGAGATATTTTCATTCCTTCGTAGGTGTAAGTATTCAAATTCCTAGCGAAGACTTCAACACGTGGCCAATTTATACTACGTGCTACTCTTTCCCCAACAGTAACACCTGCTAAATTTAGCATTGTACAAATATTTGTAAAAATCCTGACGATTATATTAGTTAATTTGGTATGTAAATTGTGTAGATAAATTATTTAAACATAAAATCTATGAGAAACCTTGTGTGTCAGTCTCAAAGGTTGCTGACTACACCATGAGTTTTACGTTTCAATCAAGCAATCTGATTTAGATCATTACCAACCGAAATTATAATAATTATGGCCGTAGACTTTGGTTGCTATCCAATTTAAATGTACAGCGTTCCGGGTTCCACTTAATTGTCGAACGTTGCTGCTAAAAGCATTCCTTGACACTAATTTTGATAATTTAATTAATGAGAACAAAATTGTTGTTTAATTAATTTAGATAAATCTCAGTTAGGTAAAGCGTAAATAAAAATTCACTAGTAAGATGTCAGTATTTTTCAAATTAACACTTATGCTTTCACAAAAATTTGCGTTTTATTTCAGGGTTTCATTTAATAAGGGAGGATCTAAAATGGAGTGCCAATGTGCAAACAATTGTTTTAGGCAAGAAGTAAACATAGGTTATTTATAGAAAAATGTCAGAAATTATTCCAATCTTTTGGTAAGCAGTTTTGATAAAAGTAGTTGTTGTGACTTCGCAGAAATATCAAAATAATATTTAATTCAGGAAATTTAGAGGGACCACAACAAAATTACCAAACCCGTCCGTAGGGAGAAGATGTTTGGAATTTCTTGATTAATAAACTATTATAATTATTTCCTCTTCTTCTTATCGCAACAAGGCGAAGGAAAGGTAAAATAGGTAAGAAGAGTAAAACAGTAAAATGAATAAGAACAGTAAGAAGAATAAGAATAATATGAAGAATAAGAAGCTTAATACGGGCAAGAAGAGTAAGAAGATTACGAAGAATGCGAAGAATAAGATAAATATGAAGAATACGTAGTACATGAGGAATGAAATAAAGAAGAATAAGAGCTACGAGACGAATAAGTAAGAATACTAAGAAGAATGAGAGGAATAAAAAGAAGAAGAAGGATAATATGAGGAATAAGAAGCTTAAAACGGGCAAGAAGAGTAAGAAGATTACGAAGAATGCGAAGAATAAGATAAATATGAGGAATAAAATAAAGAAGAATAAGAGCTACGAGACGAATAAGTAAGAATACTAAGAAGAATGAGAGGAATAAAAAGAATAAGAAGTTGAAGAATAATATGAGGAATAAGAAGCTTAAAACGGGCAAGAAGAGTAAGAAGATTACGAAAAATGCGAAGAATAAGATAAATATGAAGAATACGTAGTACATGAGGAATAACATAAAGAAGTAAAAATACTAAGAAGAATGAGAGGAATAAAAAGAATAAGAAAGAGAAGAATAATATGAGGAATAAGAAGCTTAAAACGGGCAAGAAGAGTAAGAAGATTACGAAGAATGCGAAAAATAAGATAAATATGAAGAATACGTAGTACATGAGGAATAACATAAAGAAGAATAAGAGCTACGAGACGAATAAGTAAGAATACTAAGAAGAATGAGAGGAATAAAAAGAATAAGAAGAAGAATAATATGAGGAATAAGAAGCTTAATACGGGCAAGAAGAGTAAGAAGATTACGAAGAATGCGAAGAATAAGATAAATATGAAGAATACGTAGTACATGAGGAATAACATAAAGAAGAATAAGAGCTACGAGACGAATAAGTAAGAATACTAAGAAGAATGAGAGGAATAAAAAGAATAAGAAAAAGAAGAATAATATGAGGAATAAGAAGCTTAAAACGGGCAAGAAGAGTAAGAAGATTACGAAGAATGCGAAGAATAAGATAAATATGAAGAATACGTAGTACATGAGGAATAAAATAAAGAAGAATAAGAGCTACGAGACGAATAAGTAAGAATACTAAGAAGAATGAGAGGAATAAAAAGAATAAGAAGAATAAGAATAATATGAGGAATAAGAAGCTTAAAACGGGCAAGAAGAGTAAGAAGATTACGAAGAATGCGAAGAATAAGATAAATATGAAGAATACGTAGTACATGAGGAATAAAATAAAGAGGAATAAGAGCTACGAGACGAATAAGTAAGAATACTAAGAAGAATGAGAGGAATAAAAAGAATAAGAAGAATAAGAATAATATGAGGAATAAGAAGCTTAAAACGGGCAAGAAGAGTAAGAAGATTACGAAGAATGCGAAGAATAAGATAAATATGAAGAATACGTAGTACATGAGGAATAAAATAAAGAAGAATAAGAGCTACGAGACGAATAAGTAAGAATACTAAGAAGAATGAGAGGAATAAAAAGAATAAGAAGAAGAATAATATGAGGAATAAGAAGCTTAATACGGGCAAGAAGAGTAAGAAGATTACGAAGAATGCGAAGAATAAGATAAATATGAAGAATACGTAGTACATGAGGAATAACATAAAGAGGAATAAGAGCTACGAGACGAATAAGTAAGAATACTAAGAAGAATGAGAGGAATAAAAAGAATAAGAAGAATAAGAATAATATGAGGAATAAGAAGCTTAAAACGGGCAAGAAGAGTAAGAAGATTACGAAGAATGCGAAGAATAAGATAAATATGAAGAATACGTAGTACATGAGGAATAAAATAAAGAAGAATAAGAGCTACGAGACGAATAAGTAAGAATACTAAGAAGAATGAGAGGAATAAAAAGAATAAGAAGAAGAAGAGTAAGAAGAGTAAGAACAGTAAGAAGAATAAGAAGCACAAAACGAGTAAGAAGATTTAAAGAATAAGAGGAGCAAGAAGCGCAAGACTAGTAAGAAGAGTAAGAAAATTAAGATGACTACGAAGAACAAGAAAATTATGAAGAGGGCGAAGAACATGAAGATTAAAATAAAGAAAGATGAGAAGCACAAGACAAGTTAATAAGAATAATAATAAGAAGGCGATAATAAGAATAAGAGGAATGAGAAGGATAAGAAGAACAAGAAGCACAAGATGTGGGTGTGGTTTACGAAACACAAATCCAGAGGAGTCTGGGCCACCAGTGCCAATATTTTCATATAAATACTATACATATGGTGCTTTTTATTTTTTTTATGTAAATTTTGAAGAACACATAGGTTATTGTTATAAAAAATGAAGTAGATATCGAATATTGATGAATATAAGTTTAATAAAATCACATTCATGGATTCACCTTCCAAAATTATAGACATGTTTGTGTATTAGTCAAGGCTAGCAACAATGTCTTGACCAAGTTGTGGTAAAATAAGCTGTTTATAAAAAAACCAATAAATGAATACTTTATTGCCTCCTATTATGATACTAGTTGATTTGGTCAAAGAATACCTCTTAGAAGATTTATTAAAATTATATGCGCAGATACTTGTGCGTCATTCATTTTATAAAGGTTACAGTCCTTACCTAGTATACTTAAATTTATTGTGTAGTTATAAAATTATAAAAAACGTACACGCCCCACTTGTAGTAAATTTTTTTATATTATTATAAATTATTTCCAAGAACTGGTCGTAGGACCCTGTTTTTTCATCAAATTTCTATATCTGATATATTGGTCAGTTTTTGGGATAACCTACAAATGGATACCTTGGTAAGTAAATGATTTCCAGAGCATTTGGTCTCAAATCGATATGTCAATGAATTGACTTTTTTAAGTTTTTTTTTCTTATTGTAACTGGATTAGAAATGCGTCTATTGTATTCCTTGAGCAGCCGACACAGTACCGGAAAACTACAATAATTGAGTCGTTAAAACACCCGGTACACTACTATTATTAAGTTAATAGGAATATTATACAATCTAGTAGCCTTCATCAGTTAGATACCTAGCTTCACTACTAGATGTTTGCAGTTTTTGTATGAAAACCTAATTAGGAACAATAACATTTTGCAAATCATGTCATTTTGCTTCTTATAGTTTTAATATAAAAAATTCCAGCACCCAGTGTATTAAGGAAGAAATTAAGTTCTTGTTTTGAAGTTGACATATTTTCTACTCTAAGTACATTACAGTTATATTCAACTAGCCTTGCTATTATAATTTACCATATATTTTTTATAGCGCAATTTGTTTAAATTACGCAAAATTATTTGCCATGCAGTAACATTTATAGTAATATGTATAAGACAATTTACATGGTAATACTTTGTAAGAATCATGTTCTAGTTCATCTTTTTAACTTCTCGAATAACGGAGTTATCATTTGTTAACTGGATATATTGACCTCTAGAATTTTGCGTCTTTTCCTTAATTAAAATTTCTTAATGTGGGGATGGACACATATTGTTTTGAAATATAAAACACTAATTCTTCCATCATACAGAATGTGTTCAGTTCTATAACATTAAGCGAGTTTGTGAAATATTATAATAATGAGTTGGAATTATATAATATTTGTTTAATGCACGTTTTCATTAATTTTGATTAGTTTCCGGTCTAATAATTTTCGCGCCTTAGATTTATGGCCGGATCGATATGTTTTCTTTACTAACCGCATTTTCGGTGCATTATAATATAGCGTTTTCTATGATTTTATTGTTTATCGTCAATAAAATTTTTCGTCAATAAAACGTTAATAGACTCCATTTAGGACATACCAAAAGGGTGGAGGAGCTCCGTCTTACTGGAACCAAATGTTGTGAAAATGTGGACCAAATAAACGTTGTAGGCAAGGGACAATTTGATTTTGTAACAGTTGTAAATATGCTGCAACGCTGAGGTCTACAATAAAAAAAGGTCCAATTAATTGGTAACCACAAAATCCAGGGCAAACCTTTAAATTCTAAAGATGCTGCGTAGGAGTTTCTCTCATCCAATGAGGCTTTTCATCAGCCCAATATCTACAGTCAAGACGAGTTTGATGGTCTTTCAGAAGCAGAAGCAAAAAATACATCGTTCCATTTAAAAAATACGAGACGACCTTCAAATGACCTTGAAAGGAACACCTACTGAAAATTTGCTAATGTAGAAGTTGGAGAACAGTTACTGACGATTTTACCTATTTTTTTTAGAACGTCTGGCCTTAACAGCAACAAGGCTTGCACCTTGCACACCTCGAACAACCTTTTGCGAAAATGAAAGAGATAACCACACACTCACCTTACAAGGAAGAATGTGGCGAATGGAATAAGAACCCAATACAGAAGAATAACCAAAATTAAATAAAAATTATCTCCAAAAAGTGTTTAGATTCCACGTAACTGGTAAATTGTAAACGGAATTGGATCTGATGTAATATTGTGATCCAGTTTCGACCATAAAAGGTTAAATTAATATAAACGAAATTGCCTTAATAATCAATTGGTAAGTTATTTCGAATTTATTTGATGTTTAAGTATATAAATGAAACACTATTAAAAGACTATAATCTGGAGTCGCCTCAGTCACGCGAAATATCAAAAGCGTTATGAACAGCTGTAATGCAACCGATATCTTTTGTTATATAACTTATAAAATGACCTACATTCTAAGGTAAGTTGGACAGTCTAAAGACCGCGATTGTAAACTCTCTTGGCTGCGAGAGGAAAGTAATTTGAATTAGTAATAGTTGTTAGTTTTATTTCGTTGAAATATTGATTTCTTTTTTAATTGGGATTTATTAAATCATTTCCTTATGTAACGAATTAGTACACTTGCCATCAACCAAACAGTTTATTAAACCAAAATAGATAATATAATTGTACTGTGCACAAATTTTGACAAAGGAGGCAGATAGCCAAAAAGGAGGAATCAAAGAATTGGTTCGTTGATTATTTAAAAAAAATGAAATAGAGATACAATTTTACATGTCACATCTAATACAGGACACTTCATCTAGCTTGTTATTGTGTGTTACGAAAAATATTGCATGTTTATTACCATCTTGTTTCTTCAACTTGAAGGCCACTTTTTAAAATTGCTTCTATATGTGTGCAACGGATTTGTAGACGACAAAGTTCTTACAATATTTCCATCGTTATACACACCGAGAAGACTTACTCCGGCGTGTTGTTTACTAAATATATTTATTATGCGATCTACTTGTTTTCTAGAGTAATATTATTATAAGTTCAAGGTTTAGTAATGACTTGTAGAGAGCACATGAGCTTGATTACTTTAATTAAAATCTGCAGCACAAGTTTTTTGTTTCTTTATACTCTTTACGACTATCGAACAGGAAATACCACAGAAGCAGTTAATAAAATTAACTGAAGTAACGGACCTTCAATAATTCTGCTTCTTGATAAAAGTTAAATGCAAAAGTTGTAGATAATTGAAAGATCTACAACTTTTATTTCAACCTTTTTTTAACATAACCTCAAAACTATTGAGAAAATCGCCAAAAACCAATTTTTGATTTTTTATTTTTATCTCCCACAAAAATGATTCGATTTTAATATAATTTGGTGATTTTTGAAGCAAAATATTTATTTTTTGATTTTATTGAGAATTTAATTTGAAAAAAATGCCTAATTTTTAATCAAAAAAGTTGTTTAACAAAATTTTGATATTTGAAAATTTCAGGACGGAATTTTTTTCGTTGAAACCTCTACTTTAAGATGGTATAAAAAAATCATACTATTACTAAGGAAAAACATTGCCAAATTGGGAAAAACTAAAACAAAGATCTTTGCAAGATCGATTTTTCCGTAAATGTCACGAATTCTTCATTGTTTGTTGAACTGAAATGTTGAGAGTGATACAAAATGGTAATTTCAATGTCATATCAATTAAGGGAACTTTGATTAACCCTTTAAGGTTCGGGATGGTGAAAAACAAATTATTTAAACAATAACCGATGCTTCCTAAACATAGGTATCCGAAAATTTTGCCTGATTTTTAAGTGAAGCAAATTTTAATTGACTAACTACAATTACCAAATATATTAACATTAAATTTCGAAGTAAGAGTACAACTACAGCGAAATGAAATTTTTAAAATACCTAACCTACATATACTGTACCACAACAGCGCTTAAATAAACAAATATACGCTTGTTTACTCTTACTTTAGTTACAAACAGGATTGGAGAATAAAAGTGTTACAAAATTGCGCCAGACAGATGATCACGGATACCTATCTCGCAATGTTTGTTTATGGACAAGTCTTAAAAATGCACAGGAGTGTAGTTTAAAAATATATTCTTTTAATTAAATAATTTTGAAACAAAGGATTTTGTACGTGTATCTTTTGACGCTGGCGTTATGAAGCAATCAATGTGGGAGTAACAACTCCTTTATTTTCCTGGCCAAAGCACTTTGATTGTAAGTCCAATAATCAGAAGGAAATAATCGTCTACTTCAGGAATATTAATATTATTCCTTATTTCTGCAAAGCCCATCAGTATAGCCTTTAACATACATGCTTCTTGCAGATGCTTAGGAGGAGCTTGTAGAGAACCGGTATAAGAAAATGTGCAACTACATATTTAAAAATAAGTTGAACGGCACAAGAAACACGGCGAATTTTTTTTATACAAAGGTGAGTTCATCGAGTATGTTATACCTATTATTACTTCCTTATATAATTAATACATGAATACAATATTACAAATATTGAAATATTATTTTATGTCGGTTCACCGTTAGTTTATGTACTTAATAACTCTTGTGACGTATTTTAATAAAATTCAGAATATTTGTGAAGAAATTTGTCAAAAAATACAGAGCCCAAAATATATTGATTCATCGGTCTTTCTGTCATATCTAAAAAACTTTTTGAGATAATTTAATAAATGGTGGATTTACAGATCAGCACAGTTGTGGACGACAGTCAGAGATGATATTGGAAAGGATATAGGAAGAATTTCATAAGCTATTCAAATTTAAACTAGCTCCTTTTTCGAAATAATCCCAAAAATCTAAAAAGGTTCATTTTCA
The DNA here is from genome assembly GCA_963680705.1 of Rhagium mordax. Classification (NCBI taxonomy): domain Eukaryota; kingdom Metazoa; phylum Arthropoda; class Insecta; order Coleoptera; family Cerambycidae; genus Rhagium; species Rhagium mordax. Next base: position 75,036,770 of record OY796661.1, on the reverse strand, counting down.
AAATATGTGTTGTATCTTTCTAGTTTCACGACCAGTGACATTCCAATAAGAACGCTTATTTAAGGTACTTGCCTTGACATTACCAAACATTTTTACCGAGATTTGTTCTTGAGTTAATGCCACTAACTTAGTCGCTGTATTGAATTGTTTTTGTGACTGATGTAATTTAAATTTCCTTTCCAACGATGAATCACAATGTAAAAAAATAACTAGTTTAAAATTTATGAAATATGTGTTTCTGGGTAGGCTATGAAGACATTTATTTTTAAAAACCCCAATAAAATCTGATTACACACGCACGTTAATTGCTGTGACACATTTTGGACCACACTCCCATACGATGAACTTGAACGAGAAATTTCTGTTGTGTAATTGACTTTTGCAATATTTAATTACTTATCCGTTTGTAGGCGCAGGCGGGGCCCATTGGAAATAAATTTTAATATTCCTGCTAAAATGGTGGGTAACAAAATGAGTTGCGCAACTTTCCGAATTGCTGTTAATTTTTTAATTAGTACGAAATCGGAGCTGTAATTTGGTAAATGCATGTGCGAATAAAACTAGTTCTGCTATTTATTTCGATGACCTAGGGGAAAGTTTGTGCATTAGGTGAAGTAGTTGATTGTTTATTTATCATTATGAAATTTGGTCAAGTTGGTAAGTTTCGTAAATTTTTTAGACAAATATTGGTATTACAATCGAGAAATAAGAACTATTTTTCTTATTTAGTCCAAGTTGTTCGGCATATCACTCACTGAAATAGTCCAGCAACAGTTGAATGTTTACGCAGACACTTTTAAGAAATGTAAATGGTAATAAATTCCAAAAAAAGAAAAGGAAGAAGAAAAAAGGTACTCAATTGTCCTGTCGATTTTCCTAAGGTCCTGTTAAACAGAGAAACGAAAATGTTCCCCAAAATTGGCAACTGGACTTTTTTTTGTTTTTTTTTTTGTTTTTTTTTGCCATTAAGGCCCTGAGCCATACAGCCAGTGGCAACTAGATGAATACACCATTTTCTTATTATTTATTAAAATTAAACAGATGAAGATAATTTTTGTAATATTTACTAAACTGATTATTCCTGGCCTCTAATGGGACTATTAATTTAAATGACAAACATAGCACATGATATTTGTTTCTTCATACATTCGTCTTTCTCTAGCCATACCCGTATATGAATTAAATACTAGATACCTGCAATAATTCACACATAAACATTAATTAATTCAGTTCTGTCTACATTCATATTTCGAGCAGCTCTAATTTTCTAACTTGCACAAAATACAGAATCGTTTATGCACTTTCACTTAACGCGTGTAAAATAACTCGAACATAGCAAGCATTGTAGTAAGAATTATTGCAGTTATTATAATTTTTCGTAAGCTTTTAGCTCGAAAGAGGAAAACGTTACTTCATCGAACAGGTAAATGATGAACATGCCTTGTAATTTCCCAATACTGAATATGAATAGGTTATTTCTACATAGATAATTTATTTATCTACTGTTAATGTGTATTATTTTGTTGCAAACAGGCTGCACATTTGCTACTGCGCTGTTCCTTGAGTGAGTTAAAAGGGAGAATTATTAATTACACCAAATTATTTCGATACAGGTTATTAAAAAATTACCAAACGGAATTGTTTCATTTTCACGTTATACTTTATTTTCTTCCAAATTATAATCGACGAATAACTCCATATTGAGAATAATAAACCTTAGATTCCAAATAAATGTTGACTTGTTTTGGAACAAATAAAAGTCCTGCTGTCGTCCTTTGAAACAGCTGAATCAATTTTTAGACCAGTAGTCACTAAAGGGTTTTTTCTTTAAATAAATGAGGTTACCAGGTAAAATGACGACATGGTTTAAAAAAATTAAGTGACAACAAATACCCAGAATCTTATAATATACAAGAGTTAAGAAAAATAAAATAAATTGATGGACTAAAAAATATGAGTAGGTATAAAATATTTAAAATTTACTTGGTATTAATTTTTTTACATTAAAATATTTTTCATCCTCAGAATTAAAGCAGTGTGTTGAATAAATATTTCTCATAATGTTAGTCAAACATATCTTTGTATATTTCAAATAAAAATTTCAAAATTTCGTTTGATTTAAATTATTATTATACGCAATATTTATTTAGTAAATATTTTTGTTATTCAAGGGCATTTTTTGTAAATGGAGGGGGTTTTATTGACGATAAATGACCTCTTGTTTTAACAGTGAAACTCAAATAATCTGACAAATACGCATATTTTGAGAATTATACTAATAATTATCATTAACCGCTAGAGAGCTCCTTGAAATTTATTGATTCCTCCAATTACATAAATCGATCCTTGAGAAGTCATTATATATGTGTTTATTTCTATTTATGTACTTTTAACCTTAGATCAATTTTTGTTATTTATTTTTTTCAATTAAAATATTCATAATTTTGAAAATATTCTCAATTGATAGAAAACTTAACAATCTGGTTGAAATTAATATCTACTATTTAACAGCTTCCCTAATTTACAGTTTGCAGATTCTGGATGGAAAACCAAATATCTACAATACTGCAACATCAGATGGAACCAATGGGAAATACTATTATTTTAATTTACAGAACAAAAATGCAATATTCAATTTGACGTTTTTGGAAATGCGAAAAACGCCTAGAGATGGATTTTCAAAACCACAGAAAAGCTTTGAAATCTTACAAATTGTCTAAATTTTTGCTTTCATTCTAACCAAATGCAAACAAAGTAAAGTAATTCAAATAGTTTACCACCCCAAAATTTCCCATCTTGCAAGTTGAGGGGCCCACTTAGCTCTTATATAAGCCATACGTACACCTCCAAAAAATCAAGCTAATAATCACCAGTTGCATAAATTAAGCAGTAATTCAATTAGCACCTAAGTGAGACAAGTAAAAATATAGCAAATCATGTAACAAAACTTACCGTATTATTATTTTTGGTTAGGTTGATGATGTGCTCCGCTTCTTCCCATATCGTATCCATTTTGTCGGCGAGTCCTTGCGAAATAAAACACAGAAGCACTAGTCACAAAATATTAACAAAAAAATACCAAATAAGCAGTTGTATGTAACAGTGTTAAGAAACAATGGTACACTAGCACTGTACTGGAACCGAGGTAAATAAAGAAACTGAAAGTAAATGTGCGAAGTGTGAGCAACGAAATCCGAATAACTTTTACAAAACTCACAAAAATGTGGTTAGTATAAAAGAGCATGAAATGTGCTTCTCCTACTCTTTTTCGATTTGAAAAAAATATATCTAGTTTTAGTTGGCGCACTTTGCTCGCGGAGCCGTGCGGTGGGGGCAGATTCAATGGACTTGGATGGGGCTGGATGGTACAGCGTGCACCTCAAAGGTTATTAATATTATTAAAAAGCTCGGGTTCTGTTGCAAGGTGGGGTTGGCCGAGTTCGAGCGTTAAGAAATGTTTAAGTAATGTTCATTAAATCGAGGTCGATCTGGTATTTAACGCATTTTTGACAGTATTTTGTTTTACTGAAACAATAACTGCTTGCTTGCCCAAGTTATAATAATTTTTATATTAAATTGTTGCGCAATATTAATTTGAAAGTAGGCGCTGGAATCGCCGGGTTGCATCAAATTGAACAATAAAAATAATAATAATTGTGTCCGTATTGTTAATAGACCTGTATGTGCCTAAATATATGGTACGTAAAACCAAATCTTTATAAAATACTTGGATGAGGAACGATTGCAATACATTGTATTTTTGGGGTTAGATTCGCAGCTGAAAAATAAATATTAGAGCTAAATAAAAACTTTATACCCCCAGTTTTAAAATATTAATTTTAGGCAACAATTCCAGACATAATGCTATATTAAATGAAAGTTAAACGTATGTATGTCCTTTCCGTTCGAACAACAAAAAAATATAATCCCATTTAAAATTTGTACAAATAATTTAATTGTTCTCCATGAATTTAAAAAAATGCAAAATCTGCTGGATGTACTCCATTCATTAATTAAGAACTTTACGTAAGTATATGGAGTGACAAAAAACATGGAAATTAATGGTCGATTTTAGGTAGGTATAACAATAGGTTAATAAAAAATTATAGAGCGACAAAAACGTTATCCAAATATGTAAAAATATACTGGGTGTTCCATTTAAAAAAATTAATTTATGGTAGATTAAAGTTGGTCATATTTGCATCATCGCAATAAACACCTTGTACAGGGTGATCATTTTAAGTGCCTCACTCGATTTTCCTGCTTTATTCTTCACCTAGGAAAAAAATTAAAAACCATACTTGTGTATTTTTTTCCGAGGAATCCGATTCCGAAAAGATAAAAACATTATTTCTTTATTTCAAAAACAAAAGAAGATATAGCACAATAACTTGTATTCTTTAGTTTTTGAAATAAATAAAAAATAATTTAAATGCTTTTGTTTGTTTTCATGGGTGGTTTTATTTCATAACATATATTTGTGTTATTTTAAATTTAAACCCCAATATCTTATTAAATACGAAAGATAATGATAATATGTTATATATTGCTGAATTCAGAAAGAAATGTTCTTTAAACTGAGCTCAATATACAGGGTGTATCACCTAACATAAAAAAATTAAAGCAATTTCCGGTCAAACCGGAAAAGAAAAATATGTATCTGATACGCATTTACAATCAGTGAAATGTCACATATCCATTTCCGCATTAACATACAGGGTGTATATTTTTATCATTTTCAGTTTTTCGGTCATAACTTTTTTCTTTGACATTCAATTGTTTTTATCTTTTCGGAATCGGATTCCTCGGAAAAAAGTACATAAGTACCTATGGTTTTTGAATTTTTTTCCTAGGTGAAGAATAAAGCAGGAAAATCGAGTGAGGCACTTAAAATGATCACCCTGTACAAATAATTGCAAGTTTATTGTGTCTGGAAGCTGGCAATTGTCTAAAATATACGAAAAAAAAAAACAAATTGTTTAATCTGGGGACATCCCCTCATGCAAATTTTATTAGTGAGGTCGTCAAGCAACTTTTATTTTGAAAAAAAGCCGTTAAATTCGGCAACGCCGCAATGGAATTTAAAAAACTAGATATACTTAACTTACTAGAAAAGGCAATTAAAAAGAAAATAAGAAAGTGATATGGGTGAGTCAACTGTGCGAAAAAGTCCACCGTTGACTCACCCTGTAGGGTGTCCCATTTAAAAAATATATAAATTAGATATGCCACTTTTATATCAAACACCTTATATGATTGGAAATAATTTTGCAATATGGTCTTCATGTTCTTCTACAATTTCTGCTTAAAAAAATGTTTAGATATAGTAAATATTATACGAGATATCGACAAAGGAGATCTTGTTGACTCACCCTGTAAATGCAATTTTTATAATTTTATAATATTCTGTAAATTACTGATGGAAACTTAAATATATATTAAAATTTTTAATAGTCATTACTGCGACTATATAAAAAAAACAAAGAAATAAGAAAAATATAATAATAATACTTAACTCATTAATTGATTAATTACTTTTGACTGACGGTGACGAAGTTAGATGATTTATATCAAGACATAACCGTCAATGTATTATAAAAAAAAGTCGTCTCATAAGTGGAAATATTTATTTTTTATCATTAATTTTTGAAAACGATATAATATAAATACTTACTTGTATTGTTCCCTGGAAAATAATTATTTATAATTTGTATAATGGATGTTGTATTAATAGGGTTCAACATTTTTTACACGCTTACGTGCGTATAGGATTTTTAAATAATGTACAGGGTGATCCAAAAGTGCGATTGAAACACAAATTGCATTTTTTCCACTGTCAATGAAGAGCAAGGAAATAAGAATAACCAATATAATAAATAATAGTTAGGTATACTTTCAAATGTTATTAAGGTTCTTGCTGGGAAAAACGCATATTATTTATCACAGTGTAATATTGATTTACCTATTATAATCAAACAGAAGTCCTAATTAACTCTAATTATACAAAAATGGGAAATTCCTATTTTTTAGTAACCATCATTTTCCAAATTGTTTTATTTTATTATATTTTCTAAGCGATGTTTGATAAACAAAATAATGGAAAATACTTTAAAGTCTAGCTTGAGTCTATGCTCTAAAAAAATAAATAGGAAGCAAGTACCTATATGAACCTGTTAATTACTAAATACGATCCAACTTGGCTCATTTACAATACGCAGAAGTCGATTAAGTCGATTAAGAATAAAAAAAGATCACCTCATTACTAAAATGTATGCTACAAATGCAAAAAATATGCAATGCCGAGGAACTTTAATGTATACTTTCAAGGAAAACATAATTAAGGTTTTTGTTGAGTACAAAACGCTCAATAAAGCGCATACTAATGATTTTATTATCGGATAAGTAATACTCATTTGTTATAGCAAACAAAGGCTTAAATGAACTCTAATTATATCAAAATTTAAAGGTCTCACCTTAAGGTGAACATCATTTTCCAAACGCAAATTGTTATTTTTTTATTTATTGCAAAGTACATTTTAATAAAAAAATTAATATAATTATACACGTAAAATTTATAAACATCTAATTACAAGGTGACAGAAAAATTTTGAATTACCAAATGAAAATATGAAAAAATACGTTTATAAATTGAAAATGAGATTTTTGTCATTATAAAATCATATCCATCGGCTGATATTATTGTTCCTAGTGACGTTTCGCAGTGAAAGTAAACCGTACTAATTAACTTGGGGAATTGTATAAGGCACCATTACGAAGTTATCTAGATCATCTCCGCCGCCAAATGAACTAAAATATAACCGCCCATATTTACTATTATAATCATTAATATGTACTTAAAAATAATTAGTGCACCCAAATCACAAAAATTACAGCTTAATTTCCCTGTTAGGCTAGTCGCAGTTAAAAGTTCCCATTGCTATTGGTGATGTTTAAAGAAATACCTACCTACCAGTCAGTCGGTATTAAAAGAATTTTAAAAGAATCAAGGGATAATTTAGAAAATTTTTGTTATTATTGTTACATATAAGAATCTATACTGGTTGCTACAGTTATGTTATTTTTAGTGAAACTGTTTAGTTTTAATTATTTTTCTATAATTTAAAATACTGAAATTAGAGGGAAGGATCGGTAGTTCTCCTTAAAAATGCCTGCATTGGAAATTAAACAGGAATAAACAATCTACAATGTGAGCCCTGTTTAGTTGTTCTGCACCAGTTTTATACGATAAAAACAAACATATTTTATAATCACTGTTTACGTCAATTCTTACAAGGAAGTGCATCATGTCTTTTGTTACCGCCCACGTTGCTGTCATTAAAGAAATCCTAAACAAAATTTTATTCCGATTTAATTTAACGCATTAAATGTTACAAACCATATCCCCAATGTTTGGCATTTAAACAAGTAAAACCTTGACATTATCAATATTAATGTGCAAAAATGATTGTATTGTCTTCACACCTCTAAGATGATTATTTGCACGATACTGTTCACATTTTCCTGGGAACTATTTTTAAATAGCTCGCTGCCATAGGTATAATTTTTCGAGAAATTTGTATCTCACCTTATAGAATATTAAAACAGTGTATTTTAAAATGTTTTATTAGTCGCTCCGCACTTTCTATGTTGCAAAAAATTCTTCAGTTATAGTATACCTATTCGTATAAACAGATAACAAAACAATTCCGAATATAACACTTTTAAAGGCATCTAAATGAAAAATTGTTGTAATTAGTTTTGCTTTCCATCAAGGCTTTATGGCAAAATTAGCTTTGTATTGGGTACCTATATGGTTGAAGAAGAGGTACCTATATATATGTAGGTATAATTTTCTTTCCTCCTTTTGTAATTTATTGTCTGTTTACGAACAATTCAATGTAGGTAGGTACCTACAAAACGTCAGATATATTATTCTCCAACTACTCCGCGTATTATTTTTTAAATTAAGTTACTTCCTGCGACAAACAAATTACTGATCATTATATCATCATTATTTTTTTATTGAATTTTGCGTATCGACGTTCTAAGTAAATATACCTACTCAATAAATAAATAAATTATAGTAATAAGATGAATGCTAATGATTGTGATGCATGTAAATGGTTGTAATTTGCGTCCGTAGTTACTTTTTTTGTTCGAAGATATTATAGAAACATAAATATTATTAATATACCTACATATGTCTAATTAGGTGCAGTTTTTTAAATGCTGCCAACAATAACCTTTCCGATCACAATGAGGAAACGATTATGTGTCGCGAATGATTGAAAATTGCACCTAATTTTTCTAGATGCGCAATAATTTTTACTAAGTATACTTAATAAGATACACATTTTCAAGTCATCAGTAAAAACACTTGGTTGGATTCAGGTATCAATTAAAATGGGAAAATTTAAACTAGGAAATCATAAAGTAAAACGATCGACAGCGCCAAAATAAAAATGTAAGTAAGTACCTACATATAGGTTATAGGTACCTATAAATTAACACAAATGCCAGAAAATTTTTACAGTTCAAAAAACCAACAATATTTTTTGGTTTTAAAAGACACATATAGGTAGATTAAAATATTTCTATGAAATCTGACCAGAGGCGTACAAAAAAAGTTCTTGTGGCTTGAAAGGTATAGGTATATAGGAATCGATTAGAAAAATGTACCTAATCACCCTGCATGATGTACAGGGTGTCCCAAGTTGCTTGATTTTGGCTGGTTTTCCTATTTCCAGACTAGGTAGAGAAAAACTGACATATGAGTCTAGAGCTCGATTTTTGTGAAACGTCGATTGGTGAAAACCACATTTCGATATCTCTAACCGTTTCCGAGATATCGGCAAAAGTTGACATTTTACAGATTCCGAAAAACTTTTTTTAACATTAAAAAATGTTATTTTTAAAGAGAAATGTGTTATATTGGCAGCAAGGATGACTAGACATATCTTGGCATATATATTTTTGGAAAGCTTATTTTTTTTCCTATTTTCTAAAGTCAAAGCCAAAACTATGGTTTCCATTTGAAATAGCAAAGTTAACTTTGATATCAAACAATCGAAAAGCGATATATTTTTTTTGACAAATGCATCTTATTCTACGTCAAAAAGTTTTTACCGTTTGAAAAAATATCCAAAAATAAAAAAGTTGACAATTTTTCGGAATCTGTAAAATGTCAATTTTTGCCGATATCTCGGAAACGGTTAGAGATATCGAAATGTGGTTTTCACCAATCGGCGTTTCACAAAAATCGAGCTCTAGACTCATATGTCAGTTTTTTCTCTACCTGGTCTGAAAATAGGAAAACCAGCCAAAATCAAGCAATTTGGGACACCCTGTACAGTACTTATACTTTCGATAAATTTCATTTTAAATAATGTGCTTGCGTTAATTATACTTAGGTATATACCTACATACCTGTAGGTACCTATAAGTATAATTTTTTTAATGAGCTTCAGTGCCCAAAACCAGCGCCGTTTCTTTTTCCGTGGGCCACCCTGTACTTAGGTATATTATATTAGGTACAAATTGTTTATCTGAAAATAAATATGAATTATTATGAAATCCGATGGGAGAAACATGCATTGCCTCATCAAATGCCTATTCCTCAAGAGACTTCAATGATCCATTACCAAAGTAACCCCGTATAATACAACTAATAAAGAGGTATATAAGTAGATAGGTAAGTTTATTATAAGTACCTACATATTTTTAACCGACTCAATAAGGACGACCTCAGTTAGAGCTATACATACTGAATTTAAGCTGACCGGATCCTTTCCAATTTCCTTATGGAAGTAGGTATAACCCTAAATAAAAGCTTGTAAAATGGGTGAATTTCTGAATATATTGGTATTTCAAAAGTGGCAACCAAGTATGATATGTTACAAATTGCTATTCAGAAAATAAATGAAAACTGATGGGAGAAACACGCATTGCCTCATCAAAGGCCTTATCCCTCAAGAGACTTCAATGATTCGTTACCAAAGTAACCCCGAAAATTAAACAATATCTACAATTAAGTAGGTAAGTAGGTAGGGGAGACCGGGGATGGTTGGGCACAGGGGTAGGTTGGTACAGGCTTAATATTTCCTTAACTGTGCAACAGACGGCAACCATGACTGTGTAAGTGTATTCCTCAGATGATCAAAGCAGACGGTAGAAAGCGGTAGTTACATCTGTTTATTTGTTACCGAGTTATAAAATGTTTTTTGTTTTAATTACTTGTGAGTAAATATTTTCATTTATATATAACATTATAAAACATAGTCAATGAGTAGGTTTTAGTTTCTATTTTGCTCAGTGACGAATATATATTTAGTTTGCTTCATTTCTGTATATACCTATTGAAACAAACATATAACGTACCTATTGATTCAAGAGCTGTGAAATTTTGACAATTTATGGCGAAGGGGTTGGTTGGTACATTTTGGTCCAGCTCGGTTGGTACTGGTACCTAAGTACTGGTGGCACCAAAAAAACTTATAAACAGAAACAGACGCAAGACAAAATCTTCCTGTCTAACTGACACTCCTATGAAAGATGAACTTGAAAAGGAGAAAAGTGCGAAAATGAGCAGCGAAAAAGAGATGAATAGTAATTCATTTTATTAGAATAAAATCTACCTTTTAACATTATTACACTAACCTAGTAAATTACTTTTTAACGTTATTATTTTTTTTGTTGAACCAAAAAAACCAAAAATATCCTAGACTGCACCAACCAACTCCGTAGTGTGTACCAACATACCTCGGCTAAGGGGCATGTTGGTACACATGACATGACCTGACAATTGATTTTTTTTTGGCTACATACTTTTTTATATTTGTGTTTAATTATGATTAATTACCTAGTCAAATAAAGTAGCTGCCATTGCCCTACACCAAATTTTTAATTATATCTATAGATGAGATGCAAAAAATTCAAATGTAAATTTTGTCCCAACCATCCCCGGTCTCCCCTATATCTAAAACGATTTTTTAGTCAGTTTTCGTGACATTTACGGAAAAATCGAATTTGAAAAAATTTTCCCATTTTTGACAATGTTTTTCCATAGTAACAGTGTGATTTTTTTACACCATCTTAAAGTAGAGGTTCCAACGAAAAAAATTCCGCCTTGAAATTTTCAAAAATCAAAATTTTGTTAATCAACTTTTTTCATTGAAAATTAGGCCTTTTTTCAAATTAAATTCGCAATAAAATCAAAAAATAAATATTTCGCTTCAAAAAAATGACAGCTTATTTGAGACACAAAAAATGTACATTTTCACCAAATTTCATTAAAATCGAATCAATTTTGTGGGAGATCAAAATAAAAAATCAAAAAATTGGTTTTTGGCGTTTTTCTCTACCTAGCCTATACCTACCTACCTACCTAGTTTTGAGGTTATGTTGAAAAATGATTGATAGAAAAGTTGTACCTACTTAGATCTTTCAATTATCTATAGTACAACTTTTGCATTTAACTTTTTCGATAGATCTATAGTTTTGCCGGAAATCGTAAAAAATCACGTTTCACTCATAAAAACACCCCCGCCTTACTTCTGGTTAATTGTTGGAATCCAATCGATTTTTCTCCATTTACCTATACCTGATAAGTATACCTACCATTAATCCTAAATTTTCCAACCATCCATACTTAGGTACCTATATAGGTAGGTTACTGCTAAGAATTTTTTTTTTGAAAAAAAATTATTGGCACTGAGTAAGATAGGTAGGTAATCTAAAGTGATTTTTAGGTCAGTTATATGGAAACAATTTTACTCGGAAAATAAAAATTCTAAACTCGTACTGGTAATATCAACTAAGTATAACACCGAGAGAGAGAGTCGCAAGTCCGTCTTTTTCTTCAGGATGGAATTGCACCAGCATCCGGTTTGAACACGAAGTAGTAGGTAGTCGTTGCAAATAATTTTCCAATTGATTCATGTAGGTATATAGGACCTACTTATGCTATCTATTTTTTTAATACTATACTTATTATGGATTATCCAGTTTGTGACAATTAAGAAGAAGACATTTATTCATTTATTTTTTAAAGCAAAAAGAATTACTCTTGTCTCATTTTGCCGTTAATTTCTGCAAAAAGTTCATTAAAACCTAAGTAATTGCGAAAATTAAAATAATATTGTATAGGTATATTCTAGCAGCTATTATATGTAGTTATTCCCTTCATGGTTGAAGAGGTTTGAAAGCAGCAACAGAGGAATTCATATGAGTGAAACCTTACATAATTGTATTACAATTGAAGATTGGGAAATTTCATACGCACAGGCCGCTGTTTTTTTTAAATATTTACGAATGGTAATGAATGGGCAAACATATCTTTTCTATAAGTATATAGCTAATAGCTATTAACATATCAAGGAATGTTATGACTATCATAACTGCCGCAGATGTCGGTTTGAAAACCGAGCTCGTATAGAGAGAGGATTTTAAGACATCTAAGGCTGTTATCGGTTTCAGAAAATAAAGACATTATTAATAGATTACCTTTTGATATTCTCTTATTAATAACGTTTTCATTTCATTAGTTGGTCAAGTCTGTATGGGTTGATTTGTCGCCATGGTTACAGTTATATTTTGTTTGTTTTTATTTGTTACCTTTTTTCATATTACATAAATGTTTAGGTACATTTTTAATGTCACAACGGCTACATAAAAATGGACCTTGGATTGCCTGAAAATACATTTCAGTTGGATTTCAGTATTTAATTATTATTTTTTGGAGTTTTCTGTCTGTTTGTAAGTATTAATAAATGGCCTATAGTTTCATTATTTATTATTTCATCTGTTGACAGTTATTGACAGATCTGTATTGTAATATTACCGTACAAGCAATAAATATAACTGTACAACTTTAGTTATGACTTATTTACCAGCCTACTTTTGCATATACCTATATGTAAACAAAGGATTAATATCCTGAAACCGATAAATTAAATAAAATGTTTTTTAAAACAAATATTAACTCTATTATTATTAGGTAGGTACTTATTTTATTATTAGCGAGTTGCTTTTTTGATGATATTTTAATTTCAATTAAAATAAAAATTGTCCATATATCTCCCCAGAATCAGAACTCATTAATTTCGGAAATTATAGAAAAAGCTGTAATATTTTATGCACAATATTTCACATGCATTGTTGACTTAGTGGCGTGAATTCATTAGCCTATAGGTAAATCTATATAGAAAATTGTGTATATATCATCCTTAAAGAGTTTAAAATAAATTTGTTTATTGATTTAAAAAAAATTGAATAAAAGTTTAAAATTCCGGGAAGAAATTTCTAGCTTTTTGTCGAAAACATCTTCTATGCCTTGTCATGTGTATTTATAGAAATCAAATAGGTTTTTTATACCTGCTTATATCATTAACTTTGTCTTGTACTAGTCTTATTAACAAGTTGAATTTAATTGGGAAACCCGAATGTAGACGTTAAGTTTTAAAATTTAATTCGACAAATAAAATAAAATAATTCCAAATACCAGTCATACCACTATTTTACCTTATTTATAGCTATACAGGGCAATTAGTAATTCGATACATATCTTTGGAGGTGATATTAGACCCATTTTGCAATATTTTGATTATCCAAAAGTAATTTTAAGTTATTTAAAAAAAAATTACTTGACATTTCCTCAACATTCTCCTGTGGAGAGAATCATGTAGGTATCTATATTTTCTCAGTCCAGAATTCAAAGCAAATCAATTTATTAATGAATTAAATACTTATGTGGAAATGAAATGATTCCGTTTACATCGGAGAGTTGTAAACATACTTACATACGTTAGTGATAAAGTTCAATTAATTATATGTCGTGTTAATTAATTATTTGTATTTGTTTACTATTATTTAAAAAAAAATACATGCGACTGTATAAATTACTGTGTTGTTGATAGAGCAGAAGAATTTCTTTAATAGCAAGAAAATCAATAACAATAACAAAAAGTAAAAAAAGACTTAATTGTTCGAGAACAAATTAAAAAAATGTTATCTTTTTAATAAAAAAATATTAAATATAATAAAAACATTAGTTGATGATGCCGTAAAACTATTTTTAACTTAAAACTTTGTCCAAACCCATTTTTCATGTTATTCCTAAAAATAATATGATTTGTCAATAACTTTTTTTATATACCTAAACTAATCTTTTCATAAATATTCATATTAATTATTTGCTTGCCATGTGCCAGTTTCTTATACAATAATTTTTATTATGTAGGTACCTAAGTATAGGGTTGTTTGGCATAAGATATTTAAATTAGGTTCTAATTTTTGAACCTTGATGAACATCATATGAGATTGCCAGTCATTTGTATGAAATACGACAACTTCTGCTCGACTCAGATAGGAAACAAGAAACTTTCAAATGATGTATTAGAAATTAGAATTTAAATTTTTATAATTTTATTTTATGTTCATAATTTGATCCACCCATTCAATACTATATAGAGACGAATTCATGAAAAGTCCCATGCACCCGGGTCCCTTGCCATTTCCTTCCCAGTGGGCCTTTTGCAGTTCTGGATCTTGCTACAGTTCCGAGACACAGTATTCCACATTTTGTCACGACCAATCAATGAAATTGCACTGTAAAAATTATCCAAAATAAATGTGTACGTTTTTTTCTTCTATTTTGTCTTTTCCTAATATTGCTTGAATTGGTTCAGTGGAAGCGAAGATTTGCCTCTAAAATGAAGGCATAGCTCATAAAAATTACGATAAAAAAGTAGTACTTATTTAATAGTAGTAACTGTGAGAAAATCTGCACTAATTATAACATCGTATGGCAAGGTATTACAGCAAAATCATCGCCCATTAGGAATAATACGATTTGCTAATACTCACGTATTAACTAGAGTGTAAATCCTTGCCGAAGTTATACCTACTGGCCAAATTATTGGTGACCTCATTTTAATTAGCTTTTAATGAGGGACGCAAAACTAAGTATATTGGAAAAATATTATACCTTAAAATTACACAGCAATATAATTAATATAATATAATATCTTATTTTAGAAAATAATACGCAAGTAAAAGAAAAAAGGATAAAAACTGATTTAATCCTATTTTTTTTACATATTTTTGTGTTCTTAAATTTCTAAATCTATAAAACCAATACACTATTATAAATTTTAGCCAATCATGGTGAAATATTCTTGGGAGATATCAGAGTAATTTTGGGCTAGGCCGATCAGATATTCGTATTGCGAAAAACACCACGGAAAAATGAATTTAACATTCATTTGTTTCATCTCTTCGCCAATATTTAAGCCGCATCTTGAGACCTAAATTCAACGAGGCCATGAATGAGTTGCGCATTCCCTATAAACTATTCGCAAAGATCAAAACAACTGTGTCGAACGTTACTTAATGGGCTTGATTAAAATTCAAAACGAATTTTCAATACTGAGACAAGAAGATGCGCTGGCGTGTCTCTGTAGGAGTCTTAGAGAAAGTTGAAGGAGTGAACATTACAGGTACTATATACAACAAATCTTGCCAAGGAATTACGTACGCAGATCGCGATTTAAGAATCTCTTGGAACACTCATGAACCCAATTTTAACAATGGGTAAAAAAGTGAACCAAGAGGAAACCAAAAAGTTCGAGGGACAAGCGTAAGTGGTTCTCACAAAAAAATTCCAGGATCTTGAAATGTTTCTGTTGCATTGTGATTATATGGTATTCACTGGGTCTTTATGATATGTCCACTGCAATGATTTATATCTTATATTGTCCTTGAATTATTTGCAGAACTGTTCAAAGTTGCTACTATTAAATTTGTTGATGTAACTGGCGATGCAGTAAGAAAATGATAAAAATTTCCTTTCCGCGACTAGGTGTGTTTAATGTAGCATTTTTATGAGTATTTAAATTGTGTATCTCTGTTATGAACATTGTCTTATTGTGTAAATATGTGGGTTTTTATGCTTTAAAATTTTATGGAAAAAACAAGACATTCGTAACCTTCGTTAAACATATTATTCCAGCCACTTTTAACAGAACAGAATAATAGTAGTCCAAGAAATCTCCACTTATTATTAAGTAAAATTTCTACCTTTCTGTTGATTAATTTGCGAGAAATATTTGCACGTATGCACAAACAATAAGCGTTAAAAAATAATAATTGCTGCATTTAGATATTTTGGTAGATTTTCTATTTCAAAACACTCGTGCTCTAGATTGCTCGTAGATTCAGGCATATTTGCGATATCTTGTAAAATGTAAATAGTGAAATTAACTAATAAAATTATGAAAGAGAAATTCAGTGTCAGAAGTGAAAGAACTTATGAGCGACCTTGGCTTGATTATTTTCTCGATTATGCCATATAATATTAATGTTTCAGGCGATTGTTATATAACCAGCCTACTTTTCTTCGCTAAATTTTTCATAGACGTGATTCAGATGTTAGAATATTCTCATATCTATTAGTATATAGTCCAAGGCAACAAAAAATCAACCATTGGTTTTTTTAGAAAAATATTATCACAAGCCATTTGTAGAACATAATTTTTTAGAAATATAACTGTAAAATATTTAAAATATGTGGAGAAATTAGACGAATAGACTCTACGATAATATTAATAATAATTTTTATTAGTGCTAATGATGCAAGAGTATTTACGCAAGTCAAAATAAGACAAATAAAATATAATGTACCTAATGAATTAATGTTATAGACATAAATACATGCAAAGGTAAAAATATTTGGAATTATACATGCGTAATAAAATAAAATAAAATCTAAGAACGAAAAAACTAAATCGCTTTTTTTCTTTTTTTTTTTTTGTTAACTTTACAAATAATTGTAAATAATTCGTAGTACAATCTGAATCTGCAACACGTTCAGAAGTGCTTTCAACTTCTGAATGTGGTTCTGGATAACCAAATTAACTATTCGCGCTGAAAATCTGTCGAACAATCAGAAAATCTGAATAAATTCCACATTCTTCGCGTAATTATGAAACCAGCGATACCGAAATGTCATACTATTTCGGAGTTAATATCGAAAGAAGAAAGTTAAATTGAAATTGGTATTAAGTAACAATGTTTTGAATAATAGCAATAAATTCTTAAATATAATAAATATTTATATTTTTTTTAACAAACGTTTTCCTTGGCCATCTTAAATACCTATACCTATTCATCGTGAGACTAAACCAAATATACATTTTCTTCTTCTTTTAATTAAAAGAATATTTAAACTAAACAAAAAAATTTAACAATTATTTATCAGAATTTGAGAAAAATGTATTCAGACTGATTTTTTTCACAGAAACCTCAGAAATATAAATTACTTAATCTTTTCATATTAATCATGCATGAAATCACAAAATTTTGTATAACAAATATTTTAGTTCGAATAAGAGAGGAAATTGCAATTTTATAAATTTATTTTGTGCAGACCTTCGATTTTGGCGAAAATTGATCGTTTATTTAAAATTCGCCCAAAGTGTGGCAAAACAACAAAATACATGTTTTCGATCACTTTTGTATGTAGTTTCATAATTCAGTATTAGAATTTAAAAATCACGTACACCGGGTGAATTTTTTCATAGGAGCCCTAAAAATAAAAATTAGTTGAGCCGGCCCTGGAATTTTCTGTCTTTGATTATGCATGTAAATTGACAATCAATAGTATATTATATACCCACAATACGAGCTGATTCTAGTAATTAGTTTAAAAGATATTACCTTAAGAAGTATTATTGGGCAAAACTCATAAATCACCCTGTAGATCAACAAAAAAAAGGCTCAGGCTTTTTTCAATAGTCATTTCTAACTCACCTAAGTGAACTCTATCTACCATAACATTTTGTCCCTTTCCTCGTGAATCACCCTGTATACTATCCAAGACATTGAAATCTACTGATAATCTTTTCAACGTATATGTACGTAAGCCATTTTTGTACTTCCACCTACCTCGTCTCCAAGACCTTGGCTGGCATTATTAACCAAGCAAAGGAAATAAAAATTACGTTGCAAAAAAACATCCCGAGTAGTCGGTGATATATTATTTATTAACAAATTTATTATAAATAATCGACTTACGGGTATTTTTTTTAAACGTTAGTTTCCTATGTCAATTAAATTATTACTTCCAATTAATTATTAATTATGCGTCTTTTAATGGTTTCTTTAGAATTATAGCTTGTTTTGCAGGTTGTCATTGAACTGTATTTACGTTGTTTGGAACTCTGAACTGATAAAAAAAACAAGAGGAAGTTTTATAATACTCGTATATATGACTCGCTTTATAATTTATTAGTAATTATTATTTGAGAAACTGGGGCCACCCCTCTACTTTCTTTAATTATCGAGATAAACGGATATAATTTTAATTATTAAAATTTAAAGTTACCGCCTAATTGTATTAATTGGATTTTTATAAATTAATTACTTTAGTTTGCTGGTAGTATTACCATTTACAATTTTATTAAGCTACAGGTGGTATAATTTTACCTTATGTAGTGAATTCATTGGCTGATAATTGGATAGCAACACATCGATTTAGATTCCTGTTTTCGTGAAATTTTGGGAATTACCAAAACTGGTGATAAATAATAAGTAATCGTATAATTAGTTCTTAATTTATGTAAAGGAATAAAGTACAACTAATATTAACTGCTAGAGAGAGAGAGAGAGAGAGAGAGTGAGTGAGCCATTTGCTTATTATGGTTTTGCAAAAACCGAAAATCCATCAAAGATATTTATTATAAATGTAAATTTGTTAATTTAAACTAACTGTGCATACTGCATATATTTAGGTTATTTAAATTTTCGTCAGAAGTATGTGTATATGTCTGATAGGTTATATTTGTAGGTACTTCACTAATCCGTATAGAGTTCAATGTTGTTTTCATTGCATACTTAATTATAAATTAGACATTATATCAGGTTGTCCTGATATTAGATTTTTTTTTTAAATGTTCGCTTTTAAATTCTTAAATTCGGATTTTTGATTTTAGGTTATAATTTTTTTAATTTTAAATCCGAAATAGATTTATTATTTAAAAACATATATTTTTTCTCAATTATTAAAATCAGTCTACAGGTCACAAATATATAAAGATTCGCCTAATTTAGTTGTTTCGTCCCCGTTGTTTCTTGAATATTATTATTGTTAAAATTTATTGTAAAATATTATTCTGCTTTAATTTGGGTGCATGCATTTAGATAACATTTTTTATTTTATTATATTTAATTATTATTACTAGTAACCTTTTTTACCTTACTCCCTTTCTTTGGAACGACTCCGAGTCCGACTCTGTATAGAAAAAGGAAGGAGGCACAGATTGATATACAAATTCAGAGAGTGAAGTTCATGGTCTAATTAGAAATTTTTATTATCTTTACGTTTCACGAAAATTATTCCACTACAAGCCTTTCCATCATCAAAAGGGTAAGTCAAAACTATCCGCATTTCTTATTCTTTTCTTTTATATATATTTATATTTAATTTGGTGGTGTAATTGGTACTGCAAACTAAACCTAAACCACAAATTACATTCTGAGGTTACACACCTTTATCTGTACTTTAAAAATAGGTAATAGATCTGCCAAAACAGAATTTTCAATTTATTTTATTTTTGACAGTTGCCAAAAGTAGTGTCAAATTTATGTTTTTTGTAATTTTGAAAACAATGTGAGTTTTTATAGAAAAAGATAATTTTTTTAATCTGAATTTTTATATTTTTATAATTAATAATATTAAAATAATGTTTTCGCTTTAATTTTCTGTCATCTTAATGAAAATGTCATTTAATTATTATTTGAACGAATGAAAGTGCAAAGCAGACATTTTTCTACCTAGAGATTTCGTAGGTACTGAATACGAAATTAATTTCAAAAAAATATTGTTTGTTGGGAGCTACTAAAATTGCTGTGAAATTAAAAAATATGCAAATTTGTCTTACTTAATTTTGGAAACAATGGGAATTTCCATTAAAGAAAGGATTTAAGTGTTTTTTAAATTTACTAGTTCCATAAAATACATTTTTTACTTTTGACAGCTGTCAACATTTCTGTCAACCTAATAAAAATGCCATTTAATAATTATTTCAACAAATAGAAATACCGAACAGATAATTTCCTATCGGTTTTGAAGGTACTAAATATGAAATTGATTTTAAAAAAATATTATGTTTTCTGGTAACTACCCAAACTGCTGGTAACTTTAAAAATATGCAAGTATATCTTTTTCGTATTACTTTCAGTTTCTATAGAAAAATGTTCGTTAAGTACTTTAATTTATTGAAACAATCATAAAATGGCATTTTTATTAAGTTGGCAGAAATTTTGACAGCTGCCAAATGTTGGATTTGTAAATTTTTAATTTTGACAGCATCTGCCAACTAACATAATAATTTTTCGACCTCAATTTCGTATTCAGTATACCCAAAATTTATAAAAAAGTACGTTTATTCGTTTTAAAAAATTATAATATGCCATTTTCATTAAGTTAAAAAATTTTGACAGCTGTCAAAAGTGGATACTCTATTTTATTATCTATTATAGAACTAGCAAATTTTATAGCACTTCTTCTATTGGAATTCACGTTATTTTCAAAATTACAAAAGACACACTTGCATTTATTTAAATTTGACAGCAGATTTGGCAGCTGCCAATAAATATAATTTTCTTTTACAATAATTTCGTATTCGGTTCCTCCAAAACCTATAGAGAAATAGCTACTTGGTTCTTTAATTTGTTGAAATAATTATTAAGTGACATTTTCATTAAGTCGTCAGAAATTTTGACAGCTGTCAAAAGTAAAAACGTTATTAAAAATTTAAAATATTCTATATCTCTTTTTTTATGAAAAACAACATTATTCTCAAAATTACGAAAGGCATACATTTCAATTTTTAAGTA
This sequence comes from Rhagium mordax, assembly GCA_963680705.1. NCBI lineage: Eukaryota > Metazoa > Arthropoda > Insecta > Coleoptera > Cerambycidae > Rhagium > Rhagium mordax. The sequence continues at coordinate 75,015,878 of OY796661.1, read as the reverse complement.
GAGCAAATGTACCTAACTAAGAAATATTTCGATATTTGCAGATGTGACAAGAAGAAATTCTAGAAGTTACAAATATTAATAGAGTGGATGTACTGCGATTTCTCCTACTTCGCTTGAAGCTTTTGAAGTGGAGATAGCATTACCAACAAGAGACTCAGGTAGTAAGTAAAGGTTGAGTAAAGGTAGCAACTTGGCTATTGTTAGGTATTTTCTATTAAGTTAATTAATTTACTTTAAGTTAAAGAATTTCTTTGAGATATCAATTGTGCATTTTATTCCTGCAAAGTCTAGTTACCACTGGGCATTACGTCACAATTTTGGGCATTATACTAGGGCTGAAGTGGTCTTTACAAAGCAAAAACTGCTAGGGATGTCCTATAAAATGTATACCTAACGAGAAAAAAAATTGAACAAGGCAATACCCACATTATTTTACACCTTGTACCGTTCTAAACCGATCGCTTAGAGAACCATCTATTTTTACAAGCAATTTGCTTCCTACATACATTTCCCAACGACGTTCTACACCGTGCCTACTCATTAAGAATTGCTACCATCTTTGTTTCCTGTTTACCTTGCCATGAGATCTCTCCTAATTTTACCAAAATATCAAATACGTTAAAAGTGCGCTTATATTATTTGTTTTCAAGAATATAAAAATGTGCTGACTAAACAAAACTACCGAGTCATCGACGTCTGCATAATTCATTAATGACTTACGAATTAGGTAAACGTAATCTCCTAATGAGTTGAGGGATACGACACCTCGACACGAGTATTCGTGTGAGTTAGTGACATTCAGAAGCCAAAGAAAGCTGAAATGTGTCAGTTGCAATGAAACTGCAGTTGGCACACTTTGGCTAAAATTTTTAAATGTTAAAATTTGTGCAATTAGGAAAAATGTTTTCCTAAATCCGTTTCTTGTACCCATAATTCTTTAGTAAATAATTTTGTCCAATTTCGATTTCTGACTTTTTAATTTTTTTTTATAAGTACCTACAACAAATGTGAATATTGGTAACCATCAAATTTTTAAAGTCAGGTCTACCTAATACCTAACAAATTTGGAGGAAATTTTCTGGATTTAGTTATTAAAAAACGATATACACAGATGCCCAAACAAGATAAAAAACCTGTCGTTTCATTTATTGAATCGGGTTTAAAGTATTTTTATGAAAAATAAATTTGGTTGCCTCTTGCTCAGTTCTAATTGTGAAGCTTTTGGTGCTCCATACGCTAGATCTTCCCCAGGTAATTAATTTGTTTTTACAATGAATTTAACAGCACAACTTTGTTAATTTGCTGGATATCAACGGCAGGGAAAATATTTTGACCATTATTAAAGTGATTTCGTAATGTTGCATCAGTTTACGTGTTTACGAAAACATCAAAGTTCGTGACGTTAGTAATTCGTACACCAGTGTTAGTAATTACAGAACCGACGAAAGGGGGAGGAATTTAGTAGCAGTAGGTAATTTAAATTTGCAAATTGTGGTCAATGTCTCAAATAATTTCTTAGACTCATGCTCAGAAAATAGCATAAATGGAACCAATGGAATATGTTTGGATTTGTAACTGGTTGTTCTTTCGTCTGTCCTGCAATTTTTATTAAAATCTTTATGTGTGATTGATACTCGTATGTGATGGGATTAAAATCCGTAACCGTAAAATGTTGTAACAAACAAATGTGCCGTAATAAAAAAATTATCAATTGCTGTAATAGTTAAATGTTTTCTTAAACAATCACTAAATCTATAAATTTGATATTTATTGCTCATGTTCGTTACTTATGGATGTATCATTTTCAATAACAGGTATAATAAACGTGACAAAGTTCGATATTTACGAGGTTCGTTTTGCAACGACTTGAATTTACAACATCGCAAAGAATGGATATCTAAAATAAATGAAGGTTTGTGATGATACTGCTAGTATTGCTAGTAAAACTTATATGTTGTATATATATACAGGGTGCTCCAAAAGTCTGGAAAAGGCCGATTTCGTCGAAAACTACACGTTTCAGAAAAAATGGTTCGTATAAAATTTACCCAGTTTTTGGAAATCTACCAAATGGTAATATCAAATTTTCAGTAGGTATTTAGTTTCAAGGACATTTTGTGTTTTTTAAATGGACTTTGTGTTTTTTAAATGGACTTTGTATTTTTTATTCCGGTATCTGAGAGACTATCAAATTCTGCGTATAAATCATTTGATCTCTATTTCAATAACAGGGAACATAATTTTTAAATAATTTTATTGAAATATTTTTTTCACAAAATATATTTTTGCATAAAGGATTCTCTACGAGTTGTTTAAGGAATATATTTGTATGTATGTACACTAAAGTGTAATAAATTTATGGTATATACCATATCTTCACAAGACTGGATTAAGTGTTGCATTAAAAAAATTATGCGGCAAAGGACTTACTGATAAATATGCAACCAGAATTACACAGATATGATATTATGCCTGTGTGAAAATTAGTTACTTCTTTAAAATACGTTTTATATAATTAAAAACGACTTGTGGTATTTATTAAAAATGATTTAACAAAAAAAATACTTATTTTTGTATGTCACACTTTAATTAAATTGGGGTAGGCTATGATTATATGCAGGGGCGGATTGGCATAGATGAAGAGGCCCGGTATTTGTCTTTCCATCAGCGGCCCACATCGAAAGGTTTAAAGTAGGTACCTAAAGTACAATACGAACTATTTTGAGACAAGGACATGACAATTTTTTGAAATCATCCTCTTCAGGCGCCCAACGAACTAACATCGACACATTTGAAAATTCTGTATTTAGAAAAGATCTGCAACGACTATTTTGGCAACACCATTTAGTAAATAGGCAACGTTAAGATTCATTAATTTCGGCTGCAAGAGATATATTAGAAACAAGAGAGGACCAGTCTATTTAAGATTTGAAAATTATAGTTATAAATAAAAATTTGTTGACGGGTGCAAAATTTTATGTGAACAGAAACCTGTTACAGCAAAAATTACATTTTTGAAAAAATTTTTACAACAAAATTCTAGTGGAAAATTTTAATTTGTTGTTATATTTTTGACTTTTCAACATAACCTCAGTAATTAAAACTGTCATTCATACCAAGAGAATTTAGATTTTTCTCTCTAATGGGAACTTCCACAACTACTAAAGCATAACTAACGTACCCAGGCACGTAATGTTAGTTGCCTATATGCCAGGTTCATAAATTTAACATAAAATATAACTGAAAATAACTCGCGGGTGCACTACATCATTTCCAAATTGGGATATAAGAGGCTTTAGAGGTTTGTATGGGAACGAAAATGTTTAATCTAGGTGGAAGAATTGGGTGTGGAAAGGTAGATATGTAAAGTTTTGATAGAAAATATAGAAGTGAGGATAACTTTTGGGGATACAGTGGGGTGGAGCCGTGATCAATGGAAAAATTGAGTTAGTAGTTGGTATAATTAGTGATAGCTAAATGGTACAGAGATAAAGGTTGGAAATATTGTGTAAAAATTCTGGTAAGAACTTTGTATTGATCAATGGCAAATCTCGACTCTATAATCCCAGAGTTAGTAACGAAAGTATAAATTGGCCAGCTTCGCCTCCAGATGTGAATCTGATTAAATGTCTCGAGTATTGGGATTGAAAGAGGGAATGGTTGAGTTTCTGAATAGGAAGCTACAAGAGGAATTTAGTAATGTTTTATTGGCTGACACCCAAAAAAATTAAAGAAGTTATGCAGATGAAATATTGATTCTTTTTGATTATTATAAATTTGGTCATTTCAAATATATGTTAGTGCTTTTGTAGCTAGTTTCGTGACATCTTGTAATTATTGTTTGACAAGCAACTGGAAAAATTAGCTTCACATATCGATCTTTTAGAGTCTGTAAAGAAATTCCCAATAGGCTCATATTCAGAAGCTACAAATGTCAGCCATGCCTCTGTTGAGGCGAAAAATATTTTTGGTGGTTTGACGATTACGTTTACTTGGATCACAGAAGCATAAAATAACTAGTTCTAAATGATTACAGGCCACTAAAGTGTGTAATATTATGACAACGTACAATACCAAAATTACCGGTTACAAATCTGGTATAAACGCGAGTCGACATAAAGAGGGCGAATTTATTTTCACAAATTATTATTTGGGATTTAAATACTAGGACTCTAAGGAACTAAATAATTATATTTATTTTACGGCTACGAACGTAAACTAGGTACCACTTTGTCTCATGTTTAGAGCCCCCTAAGCGAAATCCTGCCTCCGCCCTTGATTTACATAATGAATTTATGACATCTAGAAGGGAAAGTACAAATTGCATTTTCTTGGGGACAATGGAAAGTAAAAAGTAGAACAATAATACCGGCTTGTCGCTTATTATGAACTATATTAAAGGAATAGGCGAAGTGTAACGCTTATTACTAATTTATTCGAAGGCAATGCATATTTACATATTTCTACTGTGCAGTTAGTTATAAAGTTACCACTGGTATGTGTGAATTTAACATAAATGTGGACTAAACTTAAACAATGCTTTAGAAGAAAACTTCTAAATTAACAACAACCCCTGCCTGAAGCCTTAAACCAACGTGGGGGAACTATTTGGTGAGAGCCAACTGCGCTCGTCTCTCTACCATCAGTCAATTAAAAGACATTACCAGATTATTTTCAGTATGGTTAAAAAACATACATTTAAAATAATAATAAATACTTTACAAGTTTCCATTTTTGTTCTTAAATTGCAAGAAATATTGAAATGATTTTTGAACAAGTCTCAAGACATTTAAAACTGTATGTTTGTTTATGTCATTGCAATAATTAGGTGTTATGCAACTCATGATATTTTAGCAAACTGAGTAGGGTGGGCGGAGTACTGGGGATAAACTGATTTGGTATTATAAGCAATTCTTTAAATCTTGGAGTATGGGTGCGAGTCAATTCCATACAAGTGCTTAACTAAGTAAGTTTGCTTTCTCCCATATTTGCTACTACGCAAGAGTAAAGTACGATAATTTAGGGTATCAGGGATTTAGCAACAAGTTCTAGGTGCGCTATTAGTTTTGATGTTTTTTTTTATTACAGATACAATCAGTACATTAGTGTGTTATAGTGTCTTACCCTTGGGATTTTGTGTTTCTTGATGTTGGGTCGTAATATATGAGGTAACTGTATACTTAGATACTTTAATGGATGATAAATTAATGAATCATACTATTATGAACATTTATGTTTAAACGGCATTTAATCAAGCAAGGAAAAAAATTAAATATAGTTAAAAAATATATTTAAATTCAACAGAATTTTTAATGAGATATATTCGATCAACTATCAAATCAAACTGATCTTTTAAATAGGGACCAAAACAGAAATTAGATGTTTCACATTTCAGATACTTTGTGCAATCTGAGTAATTTTGCTAAGATTTTAACTTCAATTAATATGAAATAATAATGAGAAATAATAAAGCTGTTGGATATTTTAAAGGAAATAGTCGAAATTATTAGAATATAGTAAAATCGGTTTCTTGTTTTCAGAGGTTTTTCTATTTTTTTATGAAGAAAGAAAACTTCTAAGCTCATTATTTCGCTTATTTCAAATGGAACACCCCATATTTTTTTACAGAATCTTATAAGCCTACTTATTCAATATGTTCGGAACACCCTGTAATAAATAAATCAATTTTTGTCGAAACTAGTAGTTAAAAATAAACCTTTTTTTAACCCGAAATGAGGGATTTTTGTTCAATTTAACACAGTGACAAAATAACAATAATAAAAAAATGCTGACAAATTCATTTTTTTCTTAATTTTCTTAAATATCTCGAGAACTATAAGTTTTAGACTATCCTTATATAGTAATATAGAGAATTTCATAAAGAATTCAAATTTTCAAAAATATATAGGGTGTTCCATGTAAAAAAAATTTCCCCGCTTTCACGAATCACCCCGTATATTTCTAAAATGTAGCCATTTTGGTCTCTTACAACTTCCTTATAAAACTTGTAATAATTTGTATTATCGACAATAAAGGAAATATTGGACTTTTTCGCACCGTTGACCCACCCTGTACAGTTATCTAATTATCTATTATGTAATTCTCTTTTTGTCACTTTCACTTATTTTGATTTAAAAAATAATTGGGGACTGTGCTAATCATTAATTTATTAAACCATCAGAAATAATTGTTTATTATTATATTGAAAAAGTATGTCATCATGCATTTTGATAAACATACAAAGAGGACTACAATTTAAATTTATATTATAGACTCGATTATTGGCGAGAAATTATGAATGCTATTGTTATTGCAGTGCCATCAAATTTTTCACTTTCTTTGGCCATGACCATAATATTAGAAGTAAACTTTGAAAGGATACCTAAACACTATACCCGGAAGATGTATAAAAATGTGATTAATTAAACATATAATAATAACAATAATATTTATTTATTTAACAATCTATACAAATATTATACCTATGTATAAAAACAAGATATTTGGTAATAGCAGTTTATTCCGCAAGCATATAATGGCCTATATTATTCACGAGGGTGAAAATTTACGGCACGAGCCGCAGGCGAGTGTCATAAATCACCCGAGTTATAATTTTATGCGAGTAGAATACCATATTTTATCCACCACTATTAAATATTTTTGACTCAAATTTTTTGCTGAAGAAATTTATAAGTACTATTTATTTTTAACATTTTTTATGTGTCAAAAGAATGGCCTGTCATAAATTAAATTCAAACGTCTACGTTGTTTCCAATTACCTAAGATGAGAGAAATTTTCACAGCTGCCAAAAGTAGGTTGAGAAAAATTTTAACAGATGCCAAAAGTGAAAACTTTATTTGAATATCAATTTATGGAACTAGCAAGTTTTAAAACAGTTTATATACTTTTTCTATGATAACCCACATTATTTTCAAAATTACGAAAGCCACGCTTGTAAATGTTTAGATTTGACAGCGATTTTGGCAGCTGTCAAAAATAAAAAAAGGAAATGAAAAATCTACCTTGGCAGATCGATTATGTATTTGTAAAGTAAAGATTTAAAACAAAATTTGTTCGAATCTTTATACAGGGTGTCAAAAAAACTAATGGGCCAAAAAGTAACTGGACATACTAGACATTAAAATAGACAAATCGATAAAATTCTTAGCAATATATGGATGGTCGGAAAATTTTGGATTTATGGTATATAGATGGGGAAAAATCGATTGGACCCCAACAAATAACCACAAGTAGGGTGGAAGTGGGAAAAGGGGAGTTCTTAGGGGTTAAAAGTGGTTTTTTACGATCGCCGGCAAAATTAGACCACTTATCGAAAAAGTTAAATGCAAAAGTTGTAGATAATTGAAAGATCTACAACTTTTATTGCAACCATTTTTCAACATAACCTCAAAACTATTGAGAAGAACGCCAAAAACCAATTTTTTGATTTTTTATATTTATCTCCCACAAAATGATTCGATTTTAATGAAATTTGGTGAAAATGTACATTTTTGTGTCTCAAAATAAGCTGTAACTTTTTGGAAGCGAAATATTGATTTTTTGATTTATTGTGAATTTAATTTGAAAAAAGGCTTAATTTTCAAATTAAATTTGCAATAAAATAAAAAAATGAATATTCCGCTTCAAAAAAATTACAGTTTATTTGAGGGTTTCACTTATAAAAACACCCCTTTTCCCACCCCCACTCTACTTCTGGTTATTTGTTGGGGTCCAACCGATTTTTCCCCATTTATATACCATTAATTCTAAATTTTCCGACCATCCATATACTGCTAAGAATTTTTCTTTTTGCAAAAAAAAAATTATTAGCACTGGACTATTAGCAAAATGCTACTCGTTAGAGAAATACAGGGTGTTTAAGGAGATTAATTTTTTTGAAAAAATAGCAATAATTTTAAAACGATTGAACAAATTAGATCAAAATTGGCAGAACTAGGTTTCTGATGATGAGAAAAGAGAATTTGTTACTAGTTTTAGGATCCCTCCTAGAGGGCTGGTTACACACTTCAGGTTGAATGAATTCACGAAATTTTGTCATTTTGCTTCAAAATTATGAAAGGGGCACTCATTTTTGAGGAAATAAGATATAAAAAAATTCGCCTTAAACACCCTGTATCTCTCTAACGAGTAACATTTTGCCAAGGCATATTTGGTTCAAACGATGCATTTTGATGTCTAATATCTCCAGTTGTTTTTTGGCCCATTATAATAAACGAATTTTTTTAGTAAAAATTCACTTTCAGATATTCTCCCGTTATCGCTTTTCCGATTTTCTTTTCTGCACTAATTTCTGATAAGTTGTTTGAAGGAAATCAAAAAAAAACTATTTGATATTTAATACGAAATCTGCAAAGAAACGCATATTTTTTGGAAAGGACTGAAACGATATAAATAAATTTCTCGTTATTAAAATCAAGAAGCACACTCCTTAATTTAAGTAATTAACTGTCACCTACAACAATACGGTCAACACATTAAATATTATGACGTTTTGTTTTAGTAGGTACTTAAGGAACATTAATGGATATGGGTCATACAAACAACTCGATCGTAAGATATTATGATTTCCTATTTGACGATCTCGCTGGTAAGTGATACAATAATAATTTTCTAATGGTTATGTAACAGGGTACTTAGCTATAGAAGAGGCGAAAGCTTTGGCATCGCTTGTGATCTTTGTAACTGATTCATGAATTTTAATTTTCGGTCAATGCATAGATATCCACTTTTTTAGATCCTCGAACAAACACTTGGTTCCTTATTAGAGATCCAGCCCCACCTTTGACCATCCTAGGATTATATTTATATTTCGTGCTGAGCTGGGGACCAAAATATATGGAACACCGCAAACCCTTCGAGCTGAAGAAACTTCTTATTATTTACAATTTTCTACAAGTCCTAATTAGTATATGGCTGTTTGTTGAGGTAAGAGAAAATTTTGTGATCACAAAGTACTAAACTATTAGTAATTGTTGTCTTTAGGCTTTAGACTGCGGTTGGTTAACTAAATATAGTTGGAAATGCGAGCCAGTCGATTCATCAAATAGTCCACATGCCTTAAGGGTAAGTTTACAATATAAATCTATAATGCCACATGCCTAGGGCAAAATTTTGAACATCCACCAAAATACCTAATGCTCCTTCGGTGTGAAAATCTTTCTACTTCTAGGTGGCACGTGGAGTTTACATATATTTCCTGGCCAAATTGTCGGAACTGTTGGACACAGTATTTTTCGTGCTGAGGAAGAAGGACAGGCAAATAACGTTCTTGCACATCTACCATCACACAGTGATGCCCATGATCAGCTGGGGTGCCACAAAGTACTTCCCGGGAGGACACGGCACTTTCATCGGCTTCATCAACTCCTTCGTTCACATTATAATGTACCTGTACTATATGTTGGCAGCCATGGGACCTCAGTATCAGAAATTTCTATGGTGGAAGAAATACATCACGACAATACAAATGGTAATTTTCGCTTTTTTATACCACCAAGTTGTATTTATTTTATAATAATTATGAATATAATTCAGTAGCGTGTGACACGGTTTTTATAATCCTGAGTACTTCCGTCATATTGTCCACTTTCAAGCTGACGGGCATTTCGTGTTTCTCTTAACAGTTTATATATTTATAATTGTTAAGTTTTTTAAATGTGTTTCAGACCCAATTCTGTCTGGCATTTCTGCACAACAGCCAATTATTATTCAGAGATTGCGGCTACCCAAGATGGTCTGTTTGTTTCACGCTACCCAACGCCATTTTCTTCTACTACCTTTTCTTCGACTTCTACAAGAAAGCTTATGCCAAGGATAGTAAAAACGCCCACGCAAATGGAACTGTGAGAGCCGTTGATCCTGTTAAGAAAAATGTGGGTAATGGTATTAAAAATAATGTAGCGCGAGATTCCTGCAAAACGGATTAATTTGTACTTTTAGTTTATTTATGTTGTTGAATTTATATAGGTTTATTGTGCGAACGATCCTTGTATTTTTTGTAGGTGCTTGTTTATTTAAATGCTTGTGTTAAATATCATGTTAGATATAATTACAAAATAAAGTTTAAACTACTCAAAGACACGCAACTCAATATAAGGTGATGTTAATAAATGTGAGACTTGTTAAACAATAATGAAATAAAAATTTAAAATGAAAGTAAAATTTTTAATGACCGCAATTTCTAATTTTTAACAATTTTACCTTCCCTTTAATTGTCATTATATTATTTCATCGTTTTTATTTACCTATCTAAGCGTTCATCACATAAACAGTGGATATGAATATTTACCTTACCATGTCCTATCTCGTTCGTAAGAATCTAAATATCTCGAACAGAAAGCCTCCTAGCGACTTGTATCAAGAGTACTTTCTTATGGGAAATACATCAAAGTTTTACAATTTGTATAAAAATATTATTCCTGACCATTGGCGTAGAAGTTCAGGGGGTTTAAATACGGACAGAACCCCATAACTACGCCACTGCATTTGTAAGAAAAACTTTTGTAACGTCAAAAAATTGGTCTTTTATTATGACTAAAGTGTACAAAATTTGAATAAAAAATCTTTATTTGTTTAGGAGATAATGAATAAATAGTAATAATTTTTTAAAAGTTTAACGCCCTGTATCTTGAAAACAAAACGATTTAGAGAAAAATGTTATAGGAAAGACTCCTATTATTTTGATATGTTCTATCGTTTCCAGAAGTTATGAACGAGAAAACTGAAACACCCTGTATGTATACACGAATATATACATCTATATACATATATTATGTAGCTCTCACCATGTGGGTATTGACATCTCATATCTTATATCTTGATTGGCTATAGTCGCCATGTTTGACCTTGGCCGCCAGTTGGTCCAGTTACCCAGTTACCATTTGAATCAAATGGTAACTGGACCAACTATGGCAGCCATCAGGGTCAAACATTCCAGCACTGGCAAGACTAACCAGGATTAATCCATTCAAAGGCATTCATACCGTATTACCGAAATCAAGAAGTAAGAGACTATTGAGCTAAATATAGGTTAAACCTAAAGACTTTATAATTGACCTGTAGAGGGCAGTGCAGACTATATCGTCACCTACACAGAACCATGCCAACTTGGTTGGCGAAACGCGCGTCGTGTGTGTGCAAAAGTGTTTTGGTGTGTGTGGAAAACTACTCCAAGTGTAAAATCAAATGGTATGGACCAACTGGCGGCAACACCCTCAAATACAAAGGGCCAGCCCTGCTAACAGCTTATAATAAACATCAAAACACGGTAAACTAGCACTTATACACCATCAAGTTCAAAGGGACCAGGCCACACCTAAAAAAATAAACAGGCCGCAATATTAGGCTCTACTCTCGGCACAAAATAAATAAATAAACGGGTGAGCAGCCATTAGCACTCAGTACAATATGAACAAATACACTGGCGAGCAGCCATAGGCCATATTAGCTCTCAGCACAAATATAAACCGTCGAGCAGCGATAGCCATTGTCTCTCAGCACAGATAAATAAATACATCAAAATATTATACACATTTAGAAAATATATACATACACAGTTACACTAGTTAACTGCATGGTAACTGTTATTAACTTAAAAAAGCCAGAAAGTACACAAAAAGGGAAAAGAACCCGACTTACGCCATCCCCTTACATACTATTGCTTCAAAGTTATTCCTCTTTTGCGCTTTCCCATTATACATCCTGAGAAGTACCAGCGAACGCACCTTCAATGATACGATCAAACGAACGCACCCGCATCACTGCTCTAAAGAAATTCAAAATAATAATGAAGTGAACATCTAGCTAGCACTCTGTTTTTGTTTTTTGTCTGTCTGACGCTCCGACCTAACTGCAGCGTCCCTTCGATTGTTGTGTAATTTAATTTTATTAGCAAAAAATGTTAATAAAACATTGAAAAAGTTTAGTGGGTAGTTTGAGTCGGTGTGTTTACTGGTGGTGAGACGATTTGAAAGTGCATAATGTATTCCTGAAATAAAGTAAGTATTATTATTGTGCTCAAATAAATTTTCATAGGTACCTACCTATTTTAAAGAATTTAGAATTTAGATGCTGTTTGGTCGTTAGTTTTATAATAATTGAAAAACGCAAAAAATGAGGTTAACGTGAACCAAAAAGAAATATTATTTATATTATATAAAAGTTGCAGTTTTTATAACGTATATTTTACGTGTTATAAGTTATAAGTAACAAAATATAGGTATGTTTTATTAGGTGGACATTATATCCAAGTAATTGTATTGCTACAAATATAAGATTTTGACAAAGGTTATTGCTTGATTAATTTTTTTTTGTGATTATGTTGTAGTGCAGATTGCAGAGACAGATAAGCTGAAATTTTCTGATTGTTGAAGATGCCCATGACTATGTAAGATGGTGGCAGTGGGAAGCTCACAAAAAGTTTACCCAGATCGAGCGATATGATGCTAGCAAATGGTAAGATTTATTATTTTTTTCAAAATCCTCCTGCGTATAATAGATAATATAAAAGTATTAAACTGTTGTTAGAGGGTATGTGACCTTCTGGTGTTTTTCTATTATTGAAGTATAATTACCGTTGTACATGCAAATAACTGATGTCATTAAGACCGCAGATGCACGGGGTGTATTCATAAATATTTGTGTAAATATATTTATTTAAACCCGAATTTAAATTAAACACCTTCGTCTAAGAACTTTTTTTTCTTATTATTTGTATTGCGGTATTGATATAACTATTGATCAGCCCACGGCTACCGCTCGCAGTCTGTTGTGGCTCACTCCAAATTATATTTCACCCAATATAGGTTCAGTGTTTTAATAAAACTGATAACCTTATTGCGGTCCTCCGGTAGAAGTTCTTCTTTGCCGAATGAGAACCGGACTCTTGCTACAGCAGGGCATGTACATAAGATGTGCTCTAGCTTTTCATCGTCCGCCAAACACAGACGGCATTCGGTATTTTCCATCAGTTCAATTCTGTGTAGGTGATGATTTAGTCTGCAGTGCCCTATGTATAGGTCAATTATAAAGTCTTTTCGAGGGATACGGTATGAACGCCTTTGAACGGATTAATCCTGGTAAGTCTTGCCAGTGCTGCAGTGTTTTACTTTCAGCCCAGGGTGAGATTGCTAAGCTGTTTGGTACTTGACGATATGACGAGTACGTTTCTTAAGACTAAACTAAAATATATCGAAATAACATTTAGAGCTGGTCAAATACTTTAAAAAAGTATTTATATATTAAATAGGTAAGACCTAATATAAATAGTTTAAAAAAATTGAAAGTAAGTAAGTATTTAAATATTAAATACTTACCAAAAAATAAAGATATTTAAATAATAAATAACAAAAGTACCTAGTCAGATAGTTTAATTAAACTGGTATTTAAATACTTTCAGAATATTTAATTAGTATTTTGATGACTGAAATATTTTGAAATCATTTAAATACTTTTTGGAATATTGTTAAATGTTAATTGTGGCATTTCATAATAAATTATTTCTCTTCCTTATCTTTCTTGAGATTCCTATCCAAAAAAAACTTGATTTATCTAAAAAATATTCAAATTAACCAGTTTAAACCTGGGAAATAACCTCTACGCCTTTAACGTAATGTCAGGGGAATAGTTAGAGAGTGCTTTTTGACAACTAATAGGAATTAAATTAATACAAAAATACAGCGCTGATGTTTCAGAAACTATATCTGTTTCCTTTTTCAAAATGCTTTGAATTTTATTTCATGTCGTGTTATTCTACACGTTACATAAAAAATCTAAAGCCTAAACTTTGAAAAAGGAAACAGATATAGTTTCCGAAACGTCAGCGCAGTATTTTTGTATTAATTTAATTCCTAATAGATGTCAAAAAACACCCTCTAACTGTTCCTCTGACATTACGTCAAAGGCGTAGATGTTATTTCCCAGTTTTAATCTGGTTAATTTGAATATTTTTTAGATAAATCAACTTTTTTTTGGATAGGAATCTCAAGAAATGTGGTAATAAATCCCAAAAAAGTAAAGGAAGAGAAATTTTTTGGGATATTTGAATATTTTCAAAGTATTTAAATGCATTCGTGGTATTTTGAGTATTTTCAAAGTGTTTAAAGACAACGAAGGTACCTATTTGAATATTTAAAGTAATTAAATACTTTTCTGACACCTTTTCACACATAGGTACTTTCACACGGACACACGGTCAAAAATAATGAGCTGAAGCTGTGGGCTTGAAATAATATTTTAATGTAACTTTCATCAAATCATTTTTTTTGTGACTATTTTGTACTTAAAAAAAAATCAGTGTTTCATTAGGTGTTAATATCTTCTGTTATTAAGTTGGACACATGGTATTTTTCAATTTTATATTTATAAAGGGTTATTCCAAATAGTCACAGTTATTTCAAATTACTCTAATAAATATTAGGCAACCAAATATACACTCAATTCGCAGCCTGAAGATATATCTGGTATTTGATTATATTTGTAGTATTTATTTAAATACTTCCCAATTATTTAAATAGTTTTAAGTAGTAGATATTTCAAACAAAGCATAAATACAAATACTTCTTGCAACAAGTACTTCTACTTAAATACTGGGTATTTAAATACTTTATAGTAATTAAATACTTATGAGTATATGTGAATACAAAAAGTGCCCAGCTCTAATGATATTACATCAGATTTCAATTATGTATATAAAACGCCTAACAAAATTTACAAAAACACAAACATAATTTTTTTAAAAAAAGAAGAATAGAAGAACAATATAAAGGAAAAAAACTAATAAAGGATACTATCAGAGATATATTCATCTATTGTATAGTATCAATTAGTTTAAGTTTAAGGTTATTGATTGATAAATTTCTTACTTCGTGACATAACTTGTTATACAGAGTGTCTGTTTATTGCTTCAAAATATCCGAGTTGGGAATTCTTGAGTGCAAATCATGACGATTGATCAAATATTTTTTTATCCAAAAATGCTTCCCTGAAAAGTTATAGCCTGTCAAAGTTGCAAAAGAAAAACAAAAAATGCGGAATTAAATCAAGACATGTTAAGTCAGACCAATTAAATTTAGTAGGAAGTTTGTAGCATTCAAAATGCTACTGCCTTCAATCCTAATTTAATTATTTATTAAGTTGTGTTACTTGGTTTAAAAAAAAAAACAGTGAGGCTGGCTGATTAATATCTTTAGGAATTGTAGTTTATTGGAGAAATATGACCCTCAATACACCTAATGTGTATTGTTGGTTGCTGAAAATTTTTTTGAAAAGGGAATTGTTTAATGAAACAAAAATGTTTTTTTATTTTTTATTATCACTACAAATATTTAAACATCCTAATATAACATGCAAGAAAAACATGGATGGTATCACCTACTTGGCAAATTTACATAATCACGTATTTAATTAATGTTAACTTTTAATCACGATTTAGTAATCTTGAGATCCAAACAGTGACTTTCCCAGTTACATATTCATGGTTTGAATTGTCCATCAGAAAGTTCTCTAGGTTTACGCTGAAACTTCTCCGTAAGCAACCTAAATTTTTTTAGAAATAGTCTGGAAGGAAATATCCTGAAAATAAATAGAGGTTATTTTTTTTATGTGATACGTTACCGTTAGTATCTGTGTAATTTTGTAGTTAGCTATTTCCTCTGTAGGTTATTCGAAAATATTTCTTTGCAATTATTAATTACGAATTGTTAAACATATAGCATCTCTTCATTCATTGTGTTTTGTTTTGGTTTTGTGGACAGTATATGTTTTTATAAAATTTCATTGATACCAACGAAACTACACTGAGACCACTAAACAAGGTCCACCCAGGATTTTTTTTCCGATATCCTGGCAGCCATAGGGATTCAACTTGCTTTGGGCGAGGTGAGAAGCTGTGAATTGTTCAGTGTTTTAACACGTGTTCCATTTAATTGGATTTGAGAATAGAAATTCAAAAGCTACGCTTTCCTTATTTGATTTTCTCGAGTAGCTATCATTCTGGAAGCTGAAGTTTTTTTTTTGATCTACTGCGTTACCTACGTTTTTTTGAAATTTGATATATGAGAATTTGTAGTCTCATACGTATCAGTCTTTTATTTTACCTCAAATAAGTTGGTTTTCTTTCGTAATAAACCCTTCAGGAGAAGGTGAGTTAAATACAGATTTTTTTTTACTAAATTATAGGGAGTAATTCCTGTTTAAATTTTAGGGTTCTAAGTTCGAGTCAAAGTTTAAGTTTTAGTCTAGGTCATAGACTGAAAAATCAAGATCCACAAAATTCTTAATTTTCACCATTATTGGAGTTTTATTTTTTTGGACTATACATATGTATATACAAAAGAGACCCAAGATAGGACTGCTTTTTTTTGACCTACCTACTCAACCAGATATCATCTTAAGAGAGGATCCACAAGGCCAGATCTTTAATATTATTAATTTTTTTTTAAACAAATATTTTTACATATATAGTTTCTAAAACATTCGAATTTAATAATTTATTTGTAAAGCACAAACATAGTACTATGGGGATGCGTTAAATTAGTGCACATTACACATATTCTTTATTATTTATTAAATAACAATACTTTACCGCCACTGTATATGTATATGTAAATGTTTTTATCTTCAATAGATAGTAAGTACAGTTATATTTTTTTGTTATTTACTCATTCATTTAATCATTAATGTTCATCTAATAATTCGCGCTCATTCAGTACCTCCCTTTCATTATATGAGTACACCGTTTACGACAACTAAAACGAGGAAAGTAGTTTTGTTTCCGTGACTTTCACAAGACAGTTTTCCTGTGCGATTTTCTTCCAAGTCACGTGGCGCCCTTAATAGCTATCATAATATGTCCTTCCTTACTCACAACTGCTCTTGCCGATGAACAGTTGCCGCCTGTAAGCGTGTGCTCCTTTGCTGTTGAATTTTTTTAAATTAAAGAATCTTTGATGACGGAGGAGTAACCGCTACAAGTTTTAGATCTAGTCTATGGTTAACGTTGTTTTGGGTATTTTTGTAAAATGAACAAATACAAATTTATTATTATTATTATTATAATATTGCTTTAAAATTAAGGAATACGAATAACTAGCCTTTTAAATCTAACTACAGCATTTGATCAATTTACTTCGTAATAAGACTTATTACTTCGATGACATACAGGGTTTTTGGTAACTGGATTGCCAAAATGAAATGTCATATGTAAAATAGAATTCTAAGCATAAAACAAAGAATAGCTTTTTTTCATATTGGGCTTCATTTAAGAAATATTTAAAAAAATGTAAAAACTAAGACAGCTATATGAAAATAATAGTTTGCTCATTATTTAAGGTCTCCGGACTAGACTTTTACTTATGGGGTCACTTAAAACAATTAGTTTATGCTGAGCCAATTAATATACTATTGAGCAATTTTAAATTCAGTACCTAGGTACATACTATTCAAAACATTGTAAATTTTGCAGAAGTATACAATTCTCTTGTTTTGCGTTGCCAGATGTGTATCAATATAAATGGTGGCATTTTTGAAAATCTACTCCTAGTTTAAAGTTTTTCCGTGGCAGTACTGATTTTGTGCAAAATTCGAAACATTTAATTGAATTAGGCATATTGCGCAAATGGCTGGAGCAAATATATAACATATGTTTGTAATCAGGACGAAACGTTTAAAAAATCTAAAAATATACAAGGTGTTCCATATAAAAAATCATAAGTTTGGTCAGTATCTCCGAAATACGATTTTCATTTGTTTCTGCGATAGGTGCATTGAGATGATAAGAAACTTTCCTGCAACTTTTGTCTTAACCATTTTTTACTAGGATAAAAAATAAAAAAGTTAAGGGGGGTAAAATCTCTCGTAAATACCCCTGTACAAATAAAGATTTGGTTACTTCAACCTGCAATGTAGGTAGGCAACACCCCATATACGTAGGAGTAATGTGGGTTGCATATGCTTGAAATTTGTACCACATATTAATTCTTTAGTTAGTGTATGGTATAGACCACCAATTTTATCAAATGGAAAATCTTTTAGGTGAGTGAAACTTCTAGTATAGGTTCAAGTTTGTAATAAGAGAACACATATGCCTTTTAGAATTATCTACGTTCCGTTTGTAGGTACTGCTCATCTTGCTCTCCTGGCAAAATAAAATTGTATTACCAAATCTGGAGTTTTCCTGGTTAAAACCCATCCTCGTCTCGGTTCAAGTTAGAGTTTCTTGTTTCTTGTGGCAGTGACTGAGAGACAACCAACTTCTGTTTCAACATAATTAATCTATTTCCAACGTTATTTAATTAAAAAAATAAAATAAAGCTCTAGCTCCATGGGCACCCTATTAGGCCGACAGACATGTTGTAGACACTTCATCTATACCCATATCAATTCTAATTGAAATAAGATGCTCCTTTAGAGGTAACCCAGACCGAAAATCAGTTTGTAATTTGCCAAAATAAAGCGCATCACTCAAGGTAAAGGGTTAATAAAATTGAAATGCACTTTTTAGGGCCAAATATTACTAGGCACTTTACATTAGACTTAAAATGAATCTACGAGTGGTGTAATGATCGATACTGATAAAGTTTGCGTACTCAAATGATTCCCCTCCTTCCTCCCTTTTCTACTTGCACAAGATGCTATAGCCTTGCATATAGTACAATTCGCAACTGTTGTAAATTGTCTCAAATTGAAATTATCTTTCGTTAAAGCTAACAATGAAATTTAATTTATTTTTTGCTATTAATTATTTGAGAAAATCTCTGTCAACTGGCAACTAAATTATAATGAGAGATTCTATTTTTAGCTCATACGTTACATTTTGGATAAAAGTTTTTCACACTGTATTCTTTTCTTCTTTCTTTTCAGATTAAGCCAATGGACGAACCATTAGGGAAAGAAACAGATATTCCATGGACGACAAAGTGCACCGGAAGTGTACCTAACAGACATTAGTTTTTGGACATTAATTTGGACATTTTACTCTATCGTAGAGTCGGTTTCGTTAAACCAGAGCCGAGATCTCGACGAGTATCTTGAGAATATCTGTGGTATTTCTAAAATAGCTTGGATATATCAAGTGTTAAGGCTTGTAACTGTATTCGGGGATTTTCTGGGGACATTAGAGCCCCAAAAAGCAGTTAGTAGGCTCTGGTTTTCGCGTGCGAGTGATGGATGCTCAAGGATTGGACGTCGCCCTCATGTGATCTTCGCACTACGCTAAGCGGTGAGTAATATTATAATTCATCTTATAGGTACAATAATAATATAATAATAATAATTTATTAACCATTTTCTGATACATAATAGGTTGTACATGTGGCAAGTCAAAAGAAAAAGTTAAAAGTGTAAAATTTAAAAGTACTATCGCTTACATAATAGTTAGTCTCAGATAGTTGTAAATATTTTCATTTAAGTTAGGTATTTTCCGGTCCTTTCAAGTACTTTTATTAAACCAATCCCAACAAGCTATACGTATCTTCATTCTTGTTTGTTGGAATTACGAAAACATAAATTATGATTCTGTATAGCATCCACTGGACACCAAACACCTTAACACTTGATTGATTGTTAAATATTTGGTGTTTGATGCCCCAGTAGGAGTTACTTCAGAAGCAGCACCACCTTATAAAGGTTCCAACCTTCTATTTGATAAATTATTATTATTTTAATCACGTTGTTTGTTATTCCTTCAGTTAAATAGGCCATAGTACCAATATAATATTTTGACCTAGCAGTTTGTGAATCTATCCGTAATATTTTAACTTCAATATTAATTAGTATTATAATGGACTCTTTGCAATACTACCCATAAGAAAAAGTGGTAAATTCTGGAACATAGTTTGTCATTTGTCTAATTGTTTCTCTCAATTGTTTCAGGGTGTGTCTATTATGAGGTATTTAAATGGTAGGTACTATATGGGGACGACCGCTTTAGGGACAGGAGATAAAGGCATGTATTATTATATTATTCAATTATTATTCTTACTAATATGTATTTCTCTATGTAGGTAGGTTCCGAACGAGATAGGACATGGTGAAAACATCGTAAGGTAAATATACATAACTACTGTTTATATCCAATTTATTTTGATCATGAGAAGGACTACTATTTGCATAGATATCTTCTGGTAAAATAAAAAAACCTGTTTTTACTAATCTTACAAATGCAAAATATTTGCATGTGATTTGATCAAAACGTCATGTCGTCCTTTCCAGATCAAAATACGCTTTAATAGTGCAGGTTTATTTGTTACCGTTCTTTCATCAAATCGACTAAGATTAACAGTGAGCAAAAGATGTTATTCTAGCTGCAAAAAAAATATTGTATATCGAATAGTAATTTATTCACCAGATTATCTATAGTAAAACTAATAAAATATTGTTTAGTACTAGCTTGAACGGTAGGACCAGTATTGTTTTTTGTCATGAAAGTATTTATTTAAGTGTTCTTATTAAATTTCTAACTATTTTTTCTTTTGTTTCAGGGTGAGTGATAGGGTTTATATTATTGTGCCCCCTTAGAATGTATCGTAAAAGGGAGAGGGGGTGCAAAAGAAAAACATTTGAAAATTGGTATGTCTTAACCACCATGCAATAATTTGTCATTGTCACCTATTATATCAATTTATATAACTATTGATATTGCTTTCTTATCCGCAGGAGAGCCCTCATCAAAAAAGGTATACCAACGTGTGCGTCCTTTAGCACTTGCCTAGAAGGTAAGTCCTGTAGTGCAGTTTTATCTTTAGATGACTAACTATTTTCTCCTTTGTTTCATGGTGAACCTTGGAAAGCGACAGTGTTTGAAATGTGAAACAAGAAGAGTTAAGAGTGCTCCGGAGAGGACCGCGTCATCATTAATGAAATTTCACTTTATGTATCACACATATCCTCAGTATTTATCAGTTAGAAGATTCACCGGTAGATATTTTACACTCTCATTACATCAATAGATTTGTCTCAACTCGACACACACGGTCCCCTATATACAGGGTGTTCCAGTTTTTTGTAGCAGAACTTTAACAGTCGATAGACATTTGAAAATTATTAAAAAAAGTTCATATAAACATAGGTTGAGAAATGCTTAGTTTTCGAGATACAGGGTGTTGAAGTTTGAAAATAAATATGGATTTATATTTATATTTCCAGAATGCTAAGAAGTATCGAATCCAAACTTTTTTTTCATACAATTTAGAGGCCTATTTTAGAATAAACTACTACTTTACTTAACCATGGGCGTAGACATATGGATTTACTAAGGCTCTTTTTTACAAAAAAGTAGTACGCCACTGATATTTTCCCATGTTCCCAGTTTAATTCAGTAAAGCAAGAAAAAACAAAAATTTAATGTCTCTTGGCACTTTTTGATATGACAAGCCGTTGTTCAGAAAATTTACATTTAATCTTTTGATGCACACCTCTGGACGAATTCTAGACAAACTTGAAGTTGCTCAGAATTTCACCAAATTTGATGGTACGAAAAGTCTTTTAAAAAGAAAGAATGAAACATCGCTAATGATGCTTGTAATGAAGTGTAAGACACTTTTACATGTTGCTAGCTTTTGTGTTTGTGTTTCTAATCATTTATTTTAGTTTGACCGTTGCGTTTTAATACATTTGTATTAAAAAAATGTTGATTTACATGATAATAATATAAATATTTTAAATGTTTCATTCTTTCTTTTTAAGAGACTTTTCGCACCATCAAATTTGGTGAAATTAAGAGCGACTTCAAGTTTGTCTAGAATTCGTCCAGAGGTGTGCATCAAAAGATTAAATGTAAATTTTCTGAACAACGGCTTGTCATATCAAAAAGTGCCAAGAGACATTAAATTTTTGTTTTTTCTTGCATTTCTCGACCTGTGTTTATATATGGACTTTTTTTAATAATTTTCAAATGTCTATCGACTGTTAAAGTCCTGCTACAAAAAACTGGAACACCCTGTATATGTTCTTAGAAAGAGAAAGGTGTTAAAGACAGAAAATCACGTGCAATAAATTATGCAATGAATAAATAAATATTTCAATTCGGAACTGAGGACTAAAAACCAAAATGCACATTTTAGTAATACTCACCATCTCTTCAAGGGGGTTGTGAATTGTAGATTTTTTGAAGGCACAAAGAATAGATACTTTTCTTTAGAGAGAATGACTTAATTATTATTATTATAGAGTAAATTTTAGTAATGTTTAATAGAGAGCGCACACACACATGGTGTTGAAGGCGAGTTTAGCGAAGTATATTCCGTATCACTTCACGGTTGAGATCTCTTTTTACAACATACCTACCAAAAAATACCACAAAACTATAAAAGATATGGGGTTATCAGAATTATTGTTTGGACAAATCAGTAGAAAAATATTAATTAATAGACAATATACCCAGACAAAAGTGGTGTAAACCAAATTTCAAAATAATTTATAATATCAGAGTAGTTTGCAATTACCCATTAGTATGCCTCCGGAGCTCTCTTAATAATGTTACTAAACGACAAACGCCATTTATTCTATGGATTCCTTTAAAACATCAAAACGAAATAATTTGCTTACCTAGAAGGTAGATATGGTTAACCTCTATGGAGCGTTATTATTAGACTAATTGTTTCTTCTTTTGTTCCAGGGCGAGTTTTATAAGTGATAGTGGTTGCATTGCGTTACAACAGGACGTACCTCAAATGGGAGAGGAGATAAAGGTATTTCCGTACTAGTAAATTATATTCGACATCATTAACTAATTTGTTTTTATTTTGCAGGTAAGCTCAGAATAAGATGGCATATAGGGTAAGATTATCTATCATGATGTAATAATCGGCAATAGCATTACTCTGACGCGTGTTGATTTGTTCCTGTGCAATGTGATAATGAATAAAATGTGCAACGTAAGTGTCGACTGTTGTAAGTATTTGTGAATTTAATATGCTTTATACTTGATGGACAAGTGTGGCAAAATAGTTTCTAAATAGTTACCACGCAGGGAAGTATTCTATTATTATTATTTCTGTATTGAATATAAATAGTTACCACGCAGGGAAGTATTCTGTTATTATTATTTCTGTATTGAATATAAAAGCACCCTCTGACTGATGCTTATGGCCGCAGAGGCCTATCTCTCAGTAGTAATATACTGAGTAACCGTATTTTTTAGATTTATTGAAAACGTGAAAAATCCTACTTATTATATGGAGTACTGAGGAAAGGACAACCGCACTGAAATGATAAATATGCAAATGATTGTACTAAAATAAATAGTTTAAAGGATAAAGTGATGGGGTGAGATATGAATAACGACTATGTCATTTTTAACAGATTATTTTTTTAATTCTACTTATATTTTAGCCAGAAATCCGGTGTTTCGACACATTTGCACAACCCCATATAGTTTGATGACTTGTTAATTTGGAGCTGCAATAACATCGTGAGAAAGTAGACCATGAGGTGTAATGAATATGCCTGGTATTCTCAATGAAAGTTTTTTTTAGTAGAAAATGGAATTAAAATCCGAGGACCTTTATCACTTAAAAGGAGATATTCATCTTTTACTGAAATCCAAAATTCGGTCAATCTCATGCTGTCAAATTTGGCTCTCAAACTATTGTCGTAAGGCAATCAATAAGATTCTCTTCTTCTGGCAGAAATGAATTCAGATGGAGCACTGGTGTTGAATGGATCTTAAAAACTTAATGATGATCTTCAAAAATGGATTTCATATCTTGAGAGAAATCAACTCCATTTGGATGGAGTTATAGTTCACTTCTGTAGCCGTTATTGGTAAAGGGTTTCTGGCAAGTTTTTTATAAGGGTCCTTACTAATTAGGTTCTCAAATGAAAACAATTCTTCCCAGGCAATCATTTGACAATTTTTCAATCCTTCGAGGATTTCAACGTTTGTAGAAATTTGATTTCTGCAAGCCTCCTTGACAAAGTCTTTTGGTGAATCAGGTTCAGTAATTCTTTTTAACGATTTTTTATTATTTATTAAATAAATATTCATCATATTCATATATTTACATCCTTTATTTTCAAATACCTTGTAACAAGTAACATTATTTCAGTGGCACTATCTTCCTGGGATATACGTTCTATATAGAAATATTTACCATAGCGGAATATAAACGTAGAAAATATACAGTCACTTATTATTATTTTAAGTGGTACCTAATATTTATACAGGGTGGAACAAGAGTATCAAATAATGGCTTTAATTTTGTTATTTGCAAAGTTACAAAAAAATGTTCAATATAAAAGTTGTTTGGTTCTTTACCTGTTTTGAGTTTGTTAGTTTGTTGATATCTTCTTCTGGTTTGTTCCTATGGCAACCAACTTTTTCTTTTTAAATGGCACCCATAATTTTTTTTTGTCAATTTGAAACGAGCATATTTTTCTCTATCCAGTCACAAAATTTTGCAATTTTGGAAAAAAAATTAGCGAGAAAAAAAACATTTTGGTTGCCGTAGGAACAAACCTGAAGAAGATATCAACAAACTAACAAACTTAAAACATGCATGGTAAAGAACCAAACAACTTTTATATTGAACATTTTTTTGTAACTTTGCAAATAACAAAGTTAAAGCCATTATTTGATACGTTTGTTCCACACCGTATCATATAAAGGTATCGTTATACTCTTCGCAGGGGAGTATATTGCAGTTGCCAGCTGATTTCCAAAATGACTGATTGTATTGAAATTTGAACCTAGGTAATAAACAAGTTGAGGATAAGCTTAGGTATAAGGAAAAGCGTCCTGGAGCAAGTGGAAATAAATCGGCTGCGAAGAGTGTAACTCTTATCACTGGGCTTAATATCTACATTAACATCTTATGGGAATATGTGCCTGGCATTGTTCATAAGAAATAATCCACCAATAATACCTTCTTTGTTGTGAACCCTGCATGACTACTATTTTAAGAATAAATAGTTCTATTGAGTTTGCGAGCAAGCTTTCTACTTGAACCCAATGGGTGGTAAAAATTTATTTAAGTTTGGTATCTATGTCCAGACTATTAAATACTTAATTGACTAATTTACTAGTTTTATGATTTTATAAAACTTCATGACCATCTATGAGATTTAATCTATTGTATACTTTACAGTTTTTGTACTAGAAACATGACAATACAACTTGCTCGGAATCTATTTTTCAATAATGATGTTTTTGTGCCCGTTTCTACGATCACGTGGTTTAAAACAACTCATTAGTTGTACACAGATAATTACACTTAGAGATCTAGCCCTACTTTAAGTACAATTAAAAAATAAATTAAACTTAAACTTTAAATTTTCATTGGGATTTGGCTTTCTCCGCTGCTTCATCTGCGGCTGGTATGAGACTGTTCGATTTCTTAGTGTAGGCCTTCCTGTAGAAATCACTGAACAGGTATAGGAAAATGACTACGTTTCCAACGAAGAAGAACGTTAATGCCTTTGGTAGTTTGCAATCCATGGCAATGATGGAGACGAGGTAGGCCAGCATTATACAGAATTGGGACTGGAAAAGAATACAATACAAAATTATAATATGATTTTGCTAAATATAAAGCTGTTTTCTAAAATAAATATTTGTTTTAACAAATGTTTATCGTTGGAAAAGTGCACTTCAAATTTATTTCATCTTACCAGCTGTATCCAAGTCATATATTTTTTCCACCATAAGTATTTCTGGTATTTTGGACCTAAGGCGGCTATAAGGTAGTAAAAATACATCACAATATGTACAAACGAATTTAAGAATCCTATGACGACACCTTGTTCTCCTAGAAACAAGAAAATAAAATATTATTCTACCAGGAATATCAGTCTAAACAAATATTGCAATATTTGTTTCTAAAACAAATCACAGTTTTGCTCTGTTGACATAAAATACAATACGTTGTATTAATTCCGATTAAGCGATATGTTAATCTTACCAGGTAAAAATTTAAGGTAACCCCACGAGAAGAACATAGTACACGCATGATGATACACATGCAGGAATGTGACTTGCGACTGTTTCTTGCGCAGCACAAAGAACACTGTATCGAGTAATTCAACTATTTTAGAAAAGAAATACCACCATGCACCACTGGATAACTGAAAAAAAAAAAAAATTAATAATTATTCAGCTTAATTTCTACGATTAATAAATTAATAATGGTTAACGATTTATTCCTCTTACCGCATCCTGGAACTCCTTATTTGTCGATGGATTGTTGCACGTATGACCTAACACTTGTATGGCATTTTTCACTTGCAGTGCTTGGCCGCAGAGCCATATGCTAAATATCACTTGGTATGCGTTGTAGGCGATCAGAAGTCCTTTCAGGTTATACGCTGGTCTCTTTTCCATTAACTGTGGTCCTAACTTTAAGACGAAATACAAATATAAGACTAGAATGGACAGTACTGGTACAGGAGACTGCATGAATAACCAAGAGTCGACAAGTGGATCTGAAACAGAATTACATATTATTGGAATTTGATGTTAAAATATGGAGAGGACAAATTTTCGTGACCAATGCCACTGATTTGTGAAAGGTGATGAATTTCATAACTTTGCTGTTTGGGATAAATGAGATAGGTGACAATGGTGTCCGACAGCTAAGGAGCTTAACGACAAAAAATAGTTGGTTGTAGCCTATATGGTTCAAATTTTGGTCATACTTAGTACAATATGGATGAAGAGTAAGAATGCCGAAAACTACAAGTTCATCAACAGCATAATGATGTTGAAAAGACATAAATGTTCACACCTATACAGGTTTGAATTATTCATTTGGTTTAGAACCATGTGTAACCATGCATATTAATAATCGGTGGATATGTAGGGGCGTTGTGGTGATTATGCAGTACGATCATTGTTAATTCAAGTGACAGGCATAAGAAATCACGTAAGTTTTAATTTACACGAGTCCACTAGATTTGAATTTTATTAAACGTATTGAAGACTACTACACATCTGTTACGTTAAAACAATAATGACCGGTGAAAAAATTATGACTTACCTTTTTTGGTTTCCAATAATTCATTGTAGTTTTCTACTACTAAGTGCATTAAGATGGACATCATAACCTAGAAAAGGACAATAAATATTTTAGTAGCTATTACTTCGTTAATTTCATTTCGAAAGTAATACAGAATACAGTGCGCTTTAGGACTGCGTACAGGGTCATTCATCATACAAGGTGTTAAGAAAAAGTAGGTCATGCCTTTAACCACAGATTCTTTGGGTGAAAATAATGTGACTTTTATAATGTGATTTTTTATTTTGGAGCGTAGTTTTTTTTATACAGGGTGTTAAAGTTTACATTTTGAAAATTATTGTTATTACTGTTTAAGATTTTTACCCGAATTTTTGCACAGACTTTCATCTTATACAGGTACACTTTTTGTGTAATTTTGGTCAAAAAAGTCAAAGCGCAAACGGGAAAAAGGGGGGTTGTGTTACCCATTAACCCCCCAACTTTTTCATGCGTACGCCTATGGTCTCTAGATATTTATTTTTAGATTAAACACTTATTTCCCCAGTTTTTTTACTTCTACAAAATTTTGATTTAGGACTTGATTAACGAGATATTCCAGTAAATTCAGAATCATTTTCAATATTTCAGTTTTGGAATTTATTGTTTTTACTATTGTTGTTCGTAGTAATCCTGGGTTTTCTTTAAATCGACTACTTTTAGACAAAAAATGCTAGAGACTTTTTTTGTTTTAGTAATATGTAATTGTATTTCCTGTTATTTCTGGGTTAATGGGTAACACAACCATTCTTTTTCCCGTTTGCCCTTTGACTTTTTTGACCAAAATTACACAAAAAGTGTATCTGTATAAGATGAAAGTCTGTGCAAAAATTCGGGTAAAAATCTTAAACGGTAACAGAATTATTAATAAAAATAATTTTCAAAATGTAAACTTTAACACCCTGTATAAAAAAACTACGCTCCAAAATAAAAAATCACATTATAAAAGTCACATTATTTTCGCCCAAAGAATCTGTGGTTAAAGGCATGACCTACTTTTTTTTAACACCCTGTATATTGACACCCACTTACAGCAATTATTGTTTTGATATATTAGGCCGTGCTTGGCTTGAAAATTTTATTGTTTTTTTTTGTAAATTAATAGATAATTCTTTAGAATAATTTCTTTAGCTGGGAAATTCTGACATTTACGAAGTGAGGTTGTGCCTTTTGCAGTTCAACTTAGATATTTAAATTGAAATATCTCTGCGTTCGATAAGAGTGTAATTCAAACGTCTTTCTTTAGGGTGCATGCTTGTGGGTGAAGTTTCACTGCATGCAACTGTTAAAAATTGTTGGACGTTTCCATACAAATGACAAAAAAATAAATCGGCAGGGCATTTTCATCCCTTGCAATTTCTTTCATGATAACATTATTTTGTTGACGTCGCGACGTCGGTAATTAAATAATATTAAATACTCATTTTTTTACCTTCTTAAAGGGCCTTGGCAGAAAAATAATCATTCTGTAGCACGTTATAAGCACAAAAACATTCGTTAGTGTCTATGCAGGGGTTCGAACTCGAGCAGTAAGAACGGTTTAAAAAATATCGAGTTACACTGACCGCTACCAATAATTCGTTAATAATTCTGATTGTTTAAAGAAGCATACATACATATATCTATGTATTAATCAAAATTTTATCAGCGTATATAATTTGTAAAAGCATAGTTTTTTAATTACCAGCACATTATGCAATATATTAACAAGGAGATAATAAAGAAAAATTATGACCAATTAAGCAGACGTTTCAAAATTACATTTTTTATTACCTGTAATTAAGTAAAGAACTATTGACATACAATATTAATTATAAATTACTATACGGGCAATAAATAATCTGTTTCTACTACGAGGCTTTGGTGCTTTTCACGGCAGAAATTAATTCTAGATGATTTTTAAAGTCAATATTACGAGATTAAAAACTGTATGGTAATGAACCTCTCAGCACTAGTGTTGTAATGAATTTTAAATCATAAATAAAAAATCTAAAATAAAAATTAATTATTACGTGTATACTATAATATTAGAACGTTACTATACTAGTGTCGTAAATAGCTATTGCCGCACTAGTGTGGTAAAGTTACTTTATCTCACGTTATAAAATACATATTTTTTTAGAATATTATTTTCATTGAAGTGCCTACATTGTTTTGAGAAATTCTTTATCTTGGCAGAGGCATCTTCCATAATGGCTTTAAAGTTTATGCCTAACAGTAATTTGTGAAAACTCAACGCTCATATTATTTTTCATCGTCTATCTTTATGTTATTAGGTACAGGGTGATTCCTATAACGTTCTCACCCCAATTTTTTGGTTTGTTTTTGGAAACAAAATAAAAATGTGTAACGTAACTTATAGTATTTTTTCTAAGGATTTCGAAAATTTCAACAAAAAAACGATTGAAAATCAAATAAAAGTGGTAAAAAACAAAGCAATGTTTTTTAAATGGAACACTGTATATGTATTTTTAAAATTTTGAAAAAGATTTGAAGTTTCATTCCAAAAATACTGAGTTCAAAAAACATTTTAAGCCAACTTGGTGTTAAATTATTTCAATTATTATCAGTATTTTACTAAATATGAAGGAAAATGTATATATTATGTTATATTTTTGGAAACAGAACTTGTAAAATATACATCCCATTTAAAAAAAACCTTGTACTATTTTTTCTCAGTTTTATTTGATTTTCAAATTGTTTTGTTGTTTTTAAGTTTTTGTAATCCTTGGAAAAAATACTATAAGTTAAACAGTTTTATTTCATTACTAAAGCTAAACCAATTAATCGGGGTGAAAATGTTTTAGGTATCACCCTGTACCTACTCAAATTTCAAAAAATCTGAATATACTAGCTCATATGACCGTAAATTATACAGGGTGAGTCAGTTTTAATGGGACAAACGATAGAAGACAGAAGAGCTAAAAATAATAAGATATTGTTACATAAACATATACTCAAAAATGCTTAGTTTGTGATATACCGAGTGTTGAAATTTCTAATTTTTATCAGTTTTTATTTTTTATCTTCAATACGGGAAAAGATATGTCAGTCAAATTTGGTATATGATAGTTTTGCACAAAACCGCATTCATTATTGTGCTCCTTAATATTAACACAAGATCCAGTGGCGTACAAATGGGGGACAGCTGATCCCCTTTTGAAAACAAGTAGAAGCCCCTCTGGGTTTTTTAAAAAATTTATAATAATTTTTATAATAGTTTATCAATTCTAAATAAATTAGCTCTCTACAAGTGTTGACCAAAAAGTATTCGTTCTTGAGTTATTTCACAATTTGTTCAACACTTGAGGAGAGTTTATTTATTTAAAAATGACAAACGATTATAAAATTTTTTATAAATCCTTGGAAAAACCCAGGGGCGTCCTCTTTTTTTTTTCAAAAGGGGATCAGCTGTCTCGGTATCTCACAAACTACGCAGTTTTGAATATATATTTATATAACAAAATTTTCTTATTTTAAGATCTTCTATCGCATGTTTTCGTTTGGCCCATCAAAACTGACTCACCCTGTATAAACCGAGGCTATTATGGAAATTAAACCATTATGAACTTCGTTTTTACTTTTATATACAGAATTAGTTGCAGTCATCATATAACTTAAAGAAAGTGATGTAACATTTCAGAATCATCAAGAATTATTAATTGTTTGAGTATTAATTAAGTGTTTAATGAATAAATAAAAATCGCCCATGCTTCTTGTGTTTAATATGAAATATATAAAATTACTTTTTTAATGTTTCTATATCTTTACGTAAATACAAAAAGTGAGCCAATATGTATCTAACAATACTATTGGACTAGTTTTTAAGAGTGAAATAAAACACAAACGATGATTCGGAGTACATGCCTTTTGTATTCAGTTATTCAAATATGTGCTAGCTAATAAAATACCAATAGCAACTTTCATTCACGATTTACCAAATATGTAGCATACTTTATGAAGCCTGTTATGAGCAATGAGTTGCCAATTTGGTTAATAATAAGGGCATGATGAAATTCACTACGTATTGAATTTGTTTCTTACTACAAAAATTTTCTAAATATTCAATAATTGCCAAAAAAAGTAAAAAAACTCGAAAAAAACCATCGATAGGAAACGAAAAACTAAAAGTTTCTTTTATTTAAGATATCTCGAAAACTACAAGATATTAGGAACTTCAAGAGATTGTTTTATTGGTCCTGAAATTGCACAACTTTTATCCCATTTAACCTTTGCTTTATCTTCTATGTTTTACGAAATACCATGCATTACTGTCCCTCCATCTGAATTAGTTGGGACTCTAAATATCAGTCGACAAAGATAAATTGAATGTAACACTTTTCTTTATTGTTTTTTAAAACCACACACTGTGGAATGTACAAGAATCGTAAAGCAAAAAGATTAATGTTCATACTAGTGAATGTTGGCATAGTAAAATGTAATCAACGTGAACGTGCTATATATTGAGGTGGAAAGTTACTAATTAATTATTTAGATATAGCACCATTTAAATTGCGGTCACAGACTTGAAAATGAAACTTGTCTCAAATATAACGCATTTAGTATAGAAAGAGAGTTTACATATTGACCTAATTTCGTTTTTTAAAAAAGTTAAAAGTAATATTTCATTAGAATTTCTTGAAATTGATCTGTGGGTACTATGAGTAAAGAAGTTAATTGATAAATATATTGCTAAATTGATAAATAAAGTTATTTTTCAGAAAGACAATTGAACGACACCCAAATATTAATAATAAACCTATCGCGTAAAAATTTGTAAATTTTGATGGAAATTCTAATAAATAAACACATTTTTTCAAATATATAAATGCTGCACGCTATTTTTTGCACACGCCTCATTATTTGTGGATCAACTATTTGGAGTAAAATTATGCGACGATAAAATATTCCTGTTATTAATTAACACTTGCCCAATTATTTAATACACCGACAAAAATTTGTATTTCCTTCACGCATCAACGTTGAAATTACAATAGACGTCAGAGATCTACATAATTCATATTAGCCTTACGCGTCCGGTACATGCTTGTTTTGCCAAATATTTTGATCCAAGTCATGATTCTTTAAATACTTCCCAACCAAAAAATTTTGGTTATTAAAATAAAAATTTTAGACCACTGGCTGTTAATAAGAAATTAGATCAAATTAAGGCATTTTATCCAGCGATGTCACCAGGGGGTGAATAGATTAGAGCACCAGTTCATAACTCAAAAATTTGCTATTTAAATCTTAAAACCTGACCAACTAACCAATCCAGTGGCCACCAAGATCTCCAGACTTATTCGTTTTGAATCATTCAATGTTGGGGTTAAATTAAAGATTGTGTTTACTGTGATCAAAATATTGAAAATTCAAAAGCAAAGATCAGCTGTTTGTTTCGCTTGAATTTGTTTTCAAAGCACTCTAATAATTTTGAAAAATATTTTATTTCTAATTATTTTACTTCTCTGTTTTAAGATTTTGGTGTTGATTTGAAAATAAAGGTGGACTGTGGGGTATCATTAAAAAGGAAATTAATATATCTATCTAACGGTGCCATAGCCAATTGTTTTTTTTTAGATTCTATAATTTTTGCACAAAAAGTCTCTTTTGTAATGTTTTCATAGGATGCACCGTTCTCAAGATAAAAACCATCCCATGTGCTTGAAAATTAGTTTGAGATTCATTTATTAAATTTGCAACCGTAAATTATTATCTTCTATCAAGCGAAGAAATTAACATAAAGCCCTAATTTGTTGACAGTTTAAGGTATTGCGAATTAAGTGGCTATTTCATTACTGTTATGTTACAAGTATGTCAGCTAATTAAAAGCCATATAAAATGCGTACTTAGCGCTGAATATTTATGAGCATTGAAGGCGTTGTTAATAAAATAAATTTCAAGTTTCATATTGTCATCAATATTTTAGGTCACTGAACTGCATGTGAAAAACGATGACATGGTTTTACTAAAATTGAAGTAATTAATTTCATTTACTTTAAATGCATCGTAATAATAATTAATATATAAATAATTTTTCTTCATTTTTTTATCGCCCCTAATGTGTTGGTTATATTTATTATAAACGTTTTCGACTGAGATTGATAAAATAATTACTATGCATACGACACTAGTATGTAAATAAATTGTATATTGTATTACGTTGTCACTAGTGTCGTGTTATAAAGTTTCATTATAGCACTAGTGCGATAAAGTACCAATTTTTGGCACTTAAATTAGTAAAAGTTCATTTTATTGAACTGTTGGTCTTAAGAAATGTCATTATTTAGTATTTTCTCTTACGTCAAATAAATTTCTAATTCCTCAAATAAATTATCCTCAATTTGTCAGTGGAAACTCAATAAAAGCGGAAAGCTAACGAATAATTAATATAGTTTTTTTTTTTAATTCGTCAGGAAAATAATATTTAATTGTATTATTTTTAAAATTAAAAACGAATTAATAAATTTTAATTAAATAAATTAAAAAAAAAAAATTGCAACCGTATTATTGAATTATTTTATTCCTTAAATAGGCATATTAAATATGTCTAAAAAATATACGTGTGCCATTTAGACTTACCTAGTTCAAAATCCTAAAACTAAAACGAAATCGGTTACGAAGAGACCCCAGAACGACACTTGCTATTAACACTCTCCGAACCGTGGAGGTACTATCACTATTATAATGTGTAAGCTCCTTCCTTAGCTTTCGAATAAAAGTGCAATGTACAACATTGCTAATGGGACTTGCTCCTTTCACTGAACGTGCCGTATATCGTGAATTAATATTTAATTGTGGAAGCGGGATGACCCTGGGAGGAGTACGGAATCAATCAGTTAAAAGTAAAACTTGACGCCCTACTTTTCGCATACTTCGTCGGTTTATGTAGTAGAAGAATCAAAAACAGTTTGTCAATTGGTTATACAGTGTGGCCCATTTTGAATGAAAACACCCCTGTAAAAATACATTATCCGATTTTATCAGGATTTTTTTTTAAAAGATAGTCCATCGAAATAGAGATTAATAATTGCAATTTTCAAGACCTACCTTAATTTTTTTCCAATGTTAAAAACGGACAAATTTGATTAGCAATTGTTTTATTATAAATTTAACTACATATACCACTGGATTCAGAAACATCTCAAACGGGTAAATCTAAAATTTATGGCTTAGTTAAAACCCAATTTTTATTCTCTTTAAAATGATATATTACAACAATGGTTTATTTTCAAAAAGTTATCACCATTATTTGATTTATTTTCCTCCCTAATTTTTATAAAATAAGAAAAAAAACACTCAAAACATATTTTAATTTATTGGTTAAAAACTTATTAGGTGCCATAGGCAGCTATGGTTTGTATTTGAAAAATAAATGCTCGAATAAATGTTTCTGTTAATATCTCAAAATCTAATAAAGTTAGCAAACACCTTATAATTTTTCAAAATCTGCATCAAAAAGTGCTCTAAGAAAGAACCTTATTTATTTAAGAAACTTTTGAGATACTTTGATAATATTTGTTAGATAAGTTCTTCTTTGATTGTCTTTGAATATTTGGAGCTATGATCATTACGGTATTTTAGTAATAATAACGAACTTTAAAAAAAAAACGTGGCCAACTTGCTTACGCAAATGAAAACGTGGGGCTTAAATTGGTTAAACAATACATATTAATGTTTTCATTTGCAAGAGCAACTTATTCAGATTAAGAATACAGTGTCTGTCTATTTTGAATTAAAAACAAAAGAATTAAATAACTGAACCGAAATTCTTTTTTCCTTAGTTAACCGTTTGGTGCTATTAAACATTTTATATACTCCATTGACGTCAGTATTTTTCTCTTTCACTTTAACCATTGTTTCCTGTCTGCTACGTGTATATATTTATTTATTACCGTCACATATGTTTAAATACGTTTAAATCTCGGTAATACATATTTAGTAAAGAATTACATCACAGTTAACGTGTTAGTGTAATATCAGTTCTTCGTGCATATTTATGGGTGGCCTGGCAAAAGTATTAAAATGGCATTTTTATTAAGTTGACTGAAATTTTGACAGCTGTCAAAGGTATAGCTTTATTTTAATATCAATTATTGAACTAGAAAGTTTTAAAACATATTATGTACCTATCTTCTTCTATGCAAATCTATATTAATTTCAAAACTACGAAATTTTGAAATTTGACAGAAATGTTAGGATCTGACAACCACTATAAAATTTTTTTGACATCAATTTCGTATTCAGGATCTCCAAAACTTATAGAAAAGTTCGTTAAGTAGGTGCGTTTATTTATTTAGCTAATTATAAAATGTCATTTTCATTAAGTAAAAAAAATTTGACAGCTGCCAAAAGTTAAAACTTTATTTTATATTCTATTATGGAACTAGCAAATTTCAAGACACTTCATAGCACTTCTTCTGTGGGAATTCGCGTTATTGTCAAAATTACGAAAGACACACTTGTATTTTTTTAAATTTCTCGGTTTTGAGCAAAACCTATAGAAAAATGTCTTTTTAAGTACCAAATTGGTGAAAATAATTATTAAATGGTGTTTTTATTTAGTTGACAGAAAATTTGACAGCTGTCAAAAGTGAAACATTATTTTAATTTCGATTATAAAAATAGAAAAATTCAAAATATTTTGCCTCTTTTATGAAAAATCACATTGTAATTTCGAAAGACATACTTTTCAATTTTGAAATTTGACAGTGATTTTGACAGCTATCAAGGATAAAAAAAAGAAACGAAAATTCTAATTTGGCAGATCTTATCTATTTATAAAGTAAATATTTAAAACTAAATTTGGCGAATATGTATTTGTGACCTGTATAGACTTATTTTAATTGAAAATAACGATATTTTTTTGTAAAAAATCAATTTTAGAAATGAGTTAAAAAAAGTTATAGCTTAAAATAAAATATCTGGCTCGAGGGATTGATGAAGTATTTCAAAAAGAAAATTAAAAAAAAAATAAGATGATCTAATAAATTCTGTAGGTGAACTGACAAGCATTTTTAAAAACTTTTTTCTCTATTGAACAAGAGCGATGGAAAATTGTTTGGCGATCATACAATAATTCGATCATCTTGTATTTTCTTCATCTAAACTCGTGAAGTAGACCTCCAGATGACAATCCCATTGGATTCGTTTTTGGCAATATCAGCTTTACAGAATTTTACGACTCCAAATGGTTACAGTTTTTATTGACATGATAAATGCCTTACATAAGTCAATATCACACGACCATAAAACTGCCAGTTTCGTTGGAGGTACGTATGACTAACAGGCAAATATTTGCTGGTCGTTAAAGAATAAAATCCATAACAAATTTCCCATTCTTCTCCCATAACATCCATGCCATCTGTAAATTCGACATTGATTGTTGTTAATTAACAAACATAGAAAGCAAATACACAAAGGGAATTTTCTAAAGCCAATTACTCACATGTATTAAAAAAATACCCGGAAAATCGTTAATTAAATTACAGGTACACAACTAAATTATAATATATAAATATTGGAGCAGTAAAAAATATATACAGGTATTAAACGAATATTCGTATAGTAAATGCGTATCACCTCCTTATTATGTAACCTTCTAAATATAATAAGTTCACGATCCCACATAGGCATACATCATTCTTTTTCAATTTTTAGTGTACTAGATAACTTATTCATAAGGTTAAAAAGAGAATTGTGGAATTTCACTTTGATGCAAATTTTTAACATAATTTTCGATGAAACGAATAATTAAAATCGCATAATTTGTAATGTTGGGCAGGTACAGTCCATGACGTTTTAAATTAATAGAAATTATATAATCTGTTAATGGGCATCTCAGATATATGAAGATTATATTATTTAAGTATTAATTTATAAATACCAAATCATCGATTAGGATTACAATGTTAATTCCGTTATTTCATCTTTAATGGACAGTAATTTATAACAGATGACAACATCAATTAAGAATATATTGATTTAAGTTTGTGAATCAAATTTTAAGTCAAATTTATTCAAAGATTAATTGATATGTTTCCAATAAATAATTAACAATAAATCGTAATCAACGACCTCAAAAACATATACATACATTTTTTCAACAAATGTGACTAAAACCATTAAATAATTAAGAAAATAATTTAATTCAAATTCTTCTTCAGAAAAGTTTCTGATTCACCACTGTATAAAAGAACTCGTGCAGACCTGTGTAACCTGCAATTGTTGAGAAAATTTCTGCTCCGAAAGAACAAACAAAGACATAAGTTGGTTTATTTAATATTGGCCTCACAATTCAGTAATGTCAAACCTATCAAATTAACAGTTTATGTTTTAGATAAGATAAGAAAACAATAACTATTTCTCTATTGATTATTGTCGAATTCTATGCTAATAATTTGAAACGTGAAATCGATTACTAGCTCAAGATCCCCATAATTATGGATTTAGGTCCTGAACCAAATATCCAAGGGTATAATTTCATTAATCGATTGTGTGGAAAAGTCTGTAAGATTAGTTGCATTTGGAATTAACACATCCATAAACATAAACATTTATTTTTATTCATATTATTTATACAATGAACTGAATTTTTCAACCTACTTTACTCATTTAACTTACCTTTAAATCTCGCAAAATTCGTTGTTCTGCGTTCATAATAACAGGTGTTGCTATTTATTTATTATAATCGAAGTTGTCATAGTAAACAAACCTGTCACTTTATTTGAGGTGTTTTTTTACAATGCATAGTACAGTGGGTTGCATATCCTCTGGTGCTAAACGTTCCATAAACGACAGTGACTTTATAGGGACAGTAGCGACAAAGGGTTGTCAGCATTTTGATTGGTAGTTGGATTCACATGGTATGTACCGCCATTAAGAGGCTAAAAATGCTAAAATTGTTTAAGCTGTCATATTATACCGTATATACTTGTGCATCTTTAACAATTTATTGTGACTATTTATTATTAGTGTATTTTGAAAAGGACTATTTGAAGACTTATTTATTGTATATTGTATTCATTCATTGGTTTAGTTTATTTTATTTATTGGAAAAGTCTAGAAAAAAGCTTTTAAAAATTGTAGAAATATAAATTCATCGGCTAGTCTGAAGTTTAAAATTTTTTTGCTAAAACATTTTAATGAAATTTACAACTTTACCTAACCTCACACGTGCAAACATATTACATAATTAAAATATTCTAGACTTTCATTGAATTACACTAATAATAATTATAGTATCATACAAAATACGAGTGTTTCAATAGTCAGCTAAAGAAAACCAAGCCAAAATGATTTTTGTTGGTTGGAATTCTAACCTATAATAATTAGCACTCTATTTTATAATCTGTAATATTGAAACTTAATAAATCTACTCTCTCAGAGAGTTTCTAAATGTTACAATGGATCCAATCTAGAACAATTACAAAAATTAGAAAGAAAATTGAAAGTAAATTTGCAAAACTAAAAATTTAAGGTTATGTTAGTCCTGATAAATTTAGCCTCATAATGGCGGGTGGGCGTGACTTTGGCTCTATTGTCGTCTCTGTCCCTATAAAGTCCCTATAAAGTCTGTACCATAAATTAGCATAGATCGCCATCTAAAATAAATTCCTTTTAGGGTTTTTTCTCTTTTAAGTTTCTTATCGCCAAGTTTTACCATTGAGTTTTTTTTCTCCGACGTTTTATTCTCCTTTTGCGTTTTCCTCACGATTATAAGTTCTATTAGAGAAGTATTCTCTTCCTGAGAGACGTGCATTTTTGCGTGCAGGATTCTCGATAAATTTTTAAATTTAAAAACACAATATTTTTCTATAAAGCCCGTATAATGTGAAAATACTGAGGAAAAATGCCATTAACGATTTTATTGAATATATTCCACGCTTTACAATAATGTCTTAACATTTATTTTTCAACCCAAGTATCAATCTAATTTGAAACAAGACCATCAGCAACTCTTAGAGAAACCGTAAGTTATATTCAGGTCCGGCAGGAATTTTTTTATTTATAAGATGATACAAACTTTCTTCGACCTGCTGTAAAGCAGGTTACAATGTTAACGAAACATGCGGAGAAATACCTACGAACTGTGTACGTACTTGACACTGAATACATTGAAACGATATACTCGACCTAGGCCTACATTAATCGTGGGCTGTTGGTCGCTAAGTAAGAGTACTTGTGTGGTAAAGCAACATTGTGGGTTTTATCTTCTTTTGATGGTGGAGAAATCCGGAAATTTTTCTACAAATCAGCTCCGAGAAAGTCTTAGAACAAAATTTTTGCCATCTGGTTTTACCGCTCAATTGTCAATTATTGCCTACTAAAAGGTAAAGAATAAATTCAAATTCAACATTTTTTTGTTGTAATAAATATAATATAAAAACGTTTCTCCTAAACACTAACTTAATATGTAAGAATACATATCAAATAACATTATATGAATTACTTCTAAAACAAAGTGTTTCCTCTAGAGTCTAGACTGTATAATATAATCTTTGCATTTATTTTACTGATGAGAATCCTTCCTTTCCATTTGCCAGGTCACTCTTTGGGGCTCCAGCGACGTTTTTTTTCGACATATAAGTTTTTATATAAAAGTTTCCAAACAACACCAACATAAAGCAGTTCTGTGGCACGAAGAAATAGCTAGTTAGTTTAGGGTAGGTGCAGTCAGTCTTTATCAATAGTCTTCCGTATATGATGATGAAGAGGATGAACTGAGTCTGAAATAATTTAAGAGAATTAGTAAAATACATTTAAAATGGGAATTGATCATGCGCCAGGAAGTCATTGTTCAAATTTTGCAAATTGCGTTTTAAAATAAAGATTTCATTATAATATTACGGAGATAAATATAAGTGAGGTGAGGTGAGAGTCATTCAAGAGGTTAAGTCCCACCGATCCAATCCACGTGTAAGAGCAAAGGAGAAAAAATTCTCACATCAGATAACGATTGCGAGCTCTTGGACTAGATCGATTTATGTTCTTTATGGTAAAGCACCCTCTTATCTTCGAACTATCTGTGTATGGGATTTCCCTTACTTTTTTTTCTTTTGGGTCCTGTCATTATATGGTCGTTCTACCTCTTTTGATATCAACACTCCATTTCCTCGATATCTTGGTGGAACGTCCCTCTTCTCTTCTCTTCATTATAATGTTCAAGTTTTTCAGGAAAAGAATCAAGATGAGAGTGGAGGAAAGGCAATTTGCGATTCATCAAACGATCTCGTTGTAATTTGGACAAATACTATATTCTACAAAATTGTATACAACCTTTTGGAAGCTGAGCCTTGCAGCTCTCTCGACATTTCCCTTGAGTCATGAATATTCTACTCAGTAGGGGAGCTTGCAATTCCTTCCTTTAGTTTAACGTCCAGGATATTCGGAAATTTCTGAAGTATGAACCTTCCTTATGTACAGGAATGAGAGAAGAATGTTTTATGGATCTACTAGATAT
This sequence comes from Rhagium mordax, assembly GCA_963680705.1. Classification (NCBI taxonomy): domain Eukaryota; kingdom Metazoa; phylum Arthropoda; class Insecta; order Coleoptera; family Cerambycidae; genus Rhagium; species Rhagium mordax. The sequence continues at coordinate 74,975,410 of OY796661.1, read as the reverse complement.
TCCTTGGTGATGTCTTTAGATTCAGTATTGAATATCTTCCTTTTTAATCAAACTAGTTTGAAACTCCCTTTGGACAAGCCTGTAAATAACCTTCAGTCGTTCAGTTTTAAGGCATTCATCAAAGCAGTAAACTAAAGATTCATCTTTGGTAAAAAATTGAAGAAACTACTTTTCTCTTCTTCCATAAGCGGCCACTTTTGTTTCATTTAATAGGGTGCTTTTTGCTTGAGCGTTGAGACCAGCAATTCGGCACCATCTTGGGATAATCCCAATTCCTGTGCAGCTCTTTCTGGTTGAATAGTTAAGGAGTCTCAGAATGGTATGAGGGCACTTCTCTTCCACCACTGCTTCCTTCGTTACCACTTTTATTATTATTTCGTTTTTATATGCAGCTCCCATATAGTTTTCAAAATTTTTGTTTTCTTCCCCTGTTATTTTATTTTTTTTGTTTAATTGACTAATTGATGACTATTTTTGTTCAAATTACGACTATTGGCAATTTCAAAATTTTTCAAAAATTTTGTTCAAATGACTAATTTATGACTATTATTGGCGTACCTAATAGATTATTGACCGGTTTAACCTAAGATGAGAAAAACTAACTAAAATGGTCAACTAAGGAAATGTAGCAAAAATATGTTACTAAAGTTCTTACTTACTATTTGCATTTGAGTTATAGTCTTCTTAAATGCCACGCTACTTTTCCATTTGTCATCGATGGCTGTCAAAAAATAATAGACATACATAACTGAGTGGACCAAAGCATTTATCACTCCAGTATAGATCCCAGCACCACCGCCAAAGAATTTTACTGCCATCCACATCATAAGGAACATTCCAAAATGATGGTAGACGTGCAAGAAGCTTACTTGCCTGTATCTCTTGCGGAGAACGAAGAACACCTGGAAAAATAAAATTTTTTGATATTAATCGTCACTTAAAGAAATACCTCAAGGATCAAATATTGGGCCACTGTCAATCTGCCTTTATATACACTGCCATCGATTTATATTTTGCTTTGGTGGACAATGTTGAAAAATTTTTATACGGAAATTAGTGCATACCCAACATTATACTAAACTTACCGTATCCAACAGATCAATCAATTTTATAAGGAAAAACAGATGATACATTCTTAATACGTAAAGAGCTCTAGGAGATGACGAATAATCGATAGAAGCGCAATCCCAGTTGATTCTTAACATTTCGTCAAATGCCTGTAAATAAAAATAATGATAGTTAAATATACCCAACTTGAAGTACCTAATTAGTAGAGGTTATGAGAAGAACTGCGGTTTTTCAAAACAGATTGAAATTCATGAAGGATGAGGGAAAGGTATTACAGTTAAATAGTTTAAGAATAGTATAAATGAGAGAATAATGAAAATTTAAAAAATAGTAATTTAATAGTCCTAGTTGAAAAGTCGGTGACATTTTGACCCCTAAAAATTTTTAACCTGTGTTCCAAATTACGAAAATGTAAATTCTATAATAATGGCTACAATTTATTCGTAATGAACAATAGAGTTATTTTGAATAAAAATATTTTTTCGTATAAAGGGGGTCAATGACATTTATACAAAGGATTTTCGACATACCTCATTTAGAATTCTGTGTATAAGAATTGACATAAAAATGATAATAGTCTTTAGTATAAGAAAAAAATATTTATTGGACACGTTTGAAATTATTTATTTTAGTAGGGTTGAAGAAAATTTTCAGTAATGGACGCCAGTAATGAATTATTATTTGATGAAATTAAAAAATACTTACCACAATAAAAATATAGGTGTTTAATATAATTTGTGCTAAATTATATACGATTATAACGTTTTTAAGATCAAATGGTCTTCTGTTAGCCATGAGTCTTGGTCCCAGATTGTATACAAAATACATGTAGGCACTAACAACTAGTATTGGTTTAATGGGTGAAGACATTAAAAACAGATCCAGCTCATCCGTCCTGGGATCTATAATATATAAAAAAAATAATATGAATCCATCTGTCATCAGGTTCATAAACAAAAGTAATTTGTTATAAGCACTCTTTCTCCCCACCTAATATATTTAGATCTTTGAGGTAATGGTTTTCTAATGAGGGCATAACAATTTAAGGAAATTGGAAAAAAAATCATTTGTCCTGAATACACAATATCTCCTTACCCTATCCCAGAATTTTGTGCTCTACATATTATTGAAGCAATGACTACACGACTAATACACGTCCATACTCTGCGAACTGTCATTATTGAACTTTGATAGCTAATTATTCCCATATAAACTGTGCAATATATTCCTTACCAGATAATTCATCGAAGACCCAATAGTAACCCTGGTAAAGTTTCTTTAAAACCAGAGCCATTGTAAATTTCCAACAGCACTTCACTACACTCCTATTTTAACCTTAATGAAGACTTTTAGCAATTGAAACTAACTTCGTTACTTGGTTCATATTTTGTTAACAATAGGGTACCTATTTAACAAATTCCTGAATACTGTTAACATAAATTAATAATTTATTTGAATTCGATATTGTCCAGCAGTGTGTAGTGCAATAAGAGTTTGTTCGAAAAAAATGTTTTCCACACGCTAATTAAGGGTCAATAACATATGTTTTAGGAGGGGTGGAGACCAATACTCTAAACAACGAATTCAGTTCTTGATAATGTGGGTAATATCAATTATTTATTTATTAATTCTGAATATTTAAGATACCTAAAAAAGCCACAGTCGGACAAAATCCTAATACTTCATTTAGAGAAATAGAAGAAAATTTAAATATTAAAAGAAACATGGTGCTTAGAATCCTCTAGCAAAATAAATAAATCTCCACCTATACCAGATGATTTCAACCGAACAGTCACATTTTGCAACTGGTTTATCTGCAAAAGCAATCAAGACCTTGATTTCCCAAAATTCGTCATCTAGACAGATGGATGTTGTACAGGGTGTTTCACGAGGAAAGGGACAAAATGTTATGGTAGATAGAGTTCACTTAGGTGAATTAGAAATGACTATTGAAAAAAGCCTGAGCTTTTTTTTTTATTGAACTACAGGGTGAATTATGAGTTTTGCCCAATACTTCTTAAGGTAATATCATTTAAACTAATCACTAGAATCAGCTCGTATTGTGGGTATATAATATAATATTAATTGTTAATTTACATGCATAATCAAAGACAGAAAATTCCAGGGTCGGCTCAATTAATTTTTATGTAGGGCTCCTATGAAAAAATTCACCCTGTGTACGTGATTTTTAAATTCTAATACAAGAATTATGAGACTACATACAAAAATGATCGAAAACATGTATTTTGTTGTTTTGCCACACTTTGGGCGAATTTTTAATAAACGATCAATTTTCGCCAAAATCGAAGGTCTGCACAAAATAAATTTATAAAATTACATTTTCCTCTCTTATTTAAACTAAAATATTTGTTATAGAAAATATATTTATTAAAGTCAATTATTGTCAGATAGATATTCCGGTTTAGTGACCCACATATTTTACCATGGATGATCCTCTCGAGGCAGATACACTTGCCCAATGCCACAACGAAGTTGATTTCTTTTATTATCATCTCTACCTACCGTCTTTTGGACGTTTATTACCTCGCCATTGACTACACTAGGTCATGTTTTAAACAAGGAAAGTTTATTTTAACGGTATAGCATTTGTTAATATAACTACAATTCGTATTTGGTATATGCTTAAGTTAGAGGAAGAAAATGAAGATTCAATTCTGCAGTATTACAATTGTTAAATTAACATTATATGTTTTCTTATGATTACGAAAGTGTTGAAGAAATCTTGTTATTTTTATTTTTGATTTTCACTAAATTTTCGGAAATGGGGGAGGTACAATTTGCGATTTGTTTCATTTAAAATGTAATTAATTATCGTCCTACTAATATCTTTAACTGAATCTTGGCTCCAACCACTAGAATTAGATAATATGCAGTCTGTCCCAAATTGTGGTGCACGCATTACTATCTCGGTTATTATTAGAGAGAGAAATGATAAAATGTAACTTTGGGTAATACATTTTTTTCAGGGGTATAGTTTTTAGAGCTTTCTTTTCACTCAATTGTATTATTATTGTTAAAACGAAAAAAGTTTATCCCTACTTTTACTTCTTGAGTTAAATCGAAATGGGTTGACGTCAAGGAAATTAACTATTAGGTGTATATTATGCTAATCTTCCGAAATACTATGTCATTTAAAAATTGGATTTTCATGAATATAAATTTAAATACATTTAAATAAAATAAATCACAAACAATTTTAAAACTGCCAAAATACTCTAGTCTAGACTCGATAATAATGTGAACAAATTAAATTCATGAATTTAAATAATTTTAATTAAGTTGTGGGTTTTAAATTAATATTTATTTGATAGTTACTGGGTCGATATTGAAAATTTACCTCAAAATGGTAGCTGTATTTATTTTCGTCATTATTTATGAGCAAGGCGACCGAGTTGACTGGTTTTATGAATTCCTCTCACGCATGATTTTCCCAATACTTTTTGACGTCTTGAACTGGTAAATTTGGTTAGTAGAGGTAATGTTTTAATTATTTATACTTATGTATAATGGTATAATGTGTATCAATCATATCATATTAATATTGATGAGAAAAATAATAAGTTATTTCTTTCCTTTTCTTTGTTTGGGATTTATTACCACATTCCTTGAGATTCCTATCCAAAAAATTCGATTTATCTAAAAAATATTCAAATTAACCAGTTTAAAACTGGGAAATAACCTCTACGCCTTTGACGTAATGTCAGAGGGTCAGTTAGAGGGTGTTTTTTGACAACTAATAGGAATTAATTTAATACAAAAATACTGCGCTGACGTTTCGGAAACTATATTCGTTTCCTTTTTCAAAGTTTAGGCTTTAGAATTTTATGTAACGTGTAGAATAACACGGCATAAAATAAAAATTTTTTATATCATTTCCATAGATACTTACCATAGAAATGTTGAAAAATATACTAAATAATATTAATTTTATTGAGTTCTTCTCTCAACATTGGTAACCAAGTTGAACAAAATTCTACCGAACAATTTGATACGCATTTATCTTCATTAAGTAAAATTATTGCAGATTCTTTGATTTTTCTTTTTTTGTTGTCTGCTTCTTTGGTCAAAATTTTTGCTGAATCCCATTTTATCCTGTGATCGTTTTCCCAAGCATGTTCCCAAATTTTAGATTTTTCAATATCACCTTTTCTAATATAACTTTTGTGCTCCCCTAATCGTACATTAAGTGGTCTAGATGATTCACCCACATAATGTTTATTACACTCGCACGGGATACTGTATATACAATTTTTTGAATTTTGTTCAGGATTTAATGGTTTCGTTTTTGTTAATATGGATCTTAAAGTATTATTTGTTTGAAAAATTGTCCTAACGCTAAATTTTTTACCGACACGACATAATTTCTCAGATAAACCTTTTATATATGGAATTAATGTCGAATAATGATATTCTGGTTTTGGTTGCACCGGATTGTTAACTCTATTTTCAATGTTCATGAAAGTCTTATCAACAAATTCTTTCGGGTATTCATTATTAATTAAATTTTCCCTGACAAATTGCGTTTCATGTTTGAATATTTCATCATTAGAAGAAATTATTTTTGCCCTATCATACAAACATTTTATAACACCTCTTTTAACGTCCAAAGACTGGTTTGAGTTAAAATTTAAATATCTGTTAGTGTGAGTCTTTTTTCGGTAAACGCTAGTTTGAAAATTATTATTATTGACTTTTTTAATTAAAACATCTAAAAATGGTAATTCATTATTATTTTCTATTTCTAGAGTGAATTTGATAGATGGTTCTTTATTATTAATATTTTCCAAAAAATTGTTTAATAAATCTATTCCATGAGGCCAAATTGCAAAAATATCGTCAACATATCTCCACCAAGTTACCGGTTTATGAATATTATTTTCAACATATCTGTTTTCAAAATCCTCCATAAATATATTACTTAGTATTGGTGACAAAGGGGAACCCATTGCCATCCCGAAGTCTTGTTGATAAAAATCATTTTTTAATTGGAAATAGGTTGTTTTTATTGATACCGTTAACAGTTCCATTATACTATTTACGCTAAGTTTAGTCCTGTTTGCCAAATTATTGTCGTTTATTAATTTGTCTCTAATTATTTTCAAAGTTTTGTCCACAGGGACATTTGTAAAAAGGCTAACTACGTCAAAACTAACCATCAGATGTGTATCATGAATATTGTTTTCATAAAGTTTTTCTAGAAAATGCTTACTATTTTTTATATATGAATTGGTATTTCCAGAAAGTGGATTAATAATTTTTAGTAAGAATTTTGCCAAGTTATGACACGGAGAATTAATAGAACTAACAATTGGTCTTAAAGGAATGTTTGCCTTATGTATTTTTGGTAAACCATAAAAATGAGGAGGTGTAAGCTTTCTGCGTTCAAAGTCATTAAATTCATTTTTGTATTTAAAAAGAGTTCTGTAAATTTGGTTTTAATTGATTTGGTTGGATCTTTATTTAATTTTGAATAAGTCAGTTATGAGAGTTGTAATTTTTGAATCATATGTATCTGTATCTAAAATGACTGTGGCATTACCTTTATCCGTTGGTAAAATTTTAATACTAATGTCCTGTAATATTACCTTAAGAAGTATTGGGCAAAACTCATAATAAATCACCCTGTAGATCAATTAAAAAAAAGGCTCAGGCTTTTTTCAATAGTCATTTCTAATTCACCTAACTCTATACTATCTACCACAGCATTTTGTCCCTTTCCTCGTGAATCACCCTATATATTAAATATTTTTTGTGTATCTGTATGTATACCAATATAAAATAAAGAAACGGTTATTTATCAGCAACGAAGTTAATTGATGAAAATATTATATATATTAAAATATGATTTTTTTAAAAATTTTTAGCTTCAAAGTTATTTGGTGTCTACTTTTGGTTGGGACACCCTGTGTAACCAAAGAGGATTATAAATGTATGCACTTTAAAATCATTGAGTAAAAAAAAAATTACCAATGATAAAATGCAGTCCGTACCAAAAACAATGAACCATAAAATAAATATATCTATCGGTTTTAAAATTAACGTATGCATTACTCTTTGCCACAAGGTGTAAAAGTGGTTGCATAGATCATGTAACCATATTTCCTATTGGGCCTTAAAACGATGTGCTACTTGTCCCCCTTGCCATTTAAAATTCAAGGGGTGGTCAAGGGGCTCCGAGCATTTTTCGAAAAAATACTCACACAACCAGTGCGTGTGGATGGCGCGGTGTGGGAGGAAAATTAATTAGTAATAGGAACACGTGTTTAAACAATAGCTTTACGCCTCTGTATTTTTCTCATAGTTGTTAATTCACAAATAGAAACACATTAATTTTTATTAATATATTAATATCCCTTATAACATACACATACCCTATTTTGAATTAAATAAAAAAATCTTTCTTAATATCATTTTCAAATATCAACAATTATTTACTAAATCAGCAATTTGAGCACCAATAACAGAAAATATGCTTTATAGTAAATATAGTTGTACAGGGTATCCCGGTTAACGCGTTATGTTCTATTTTCTAGGTTGTGTTTAAGATAAACTTTTGGTTCAAAAGCCGGTCTGATGTAGTTTTTTCAGAGGAATCTGATACCGTTAAGAAACAAACAAATGAACATAAAAAAAAAGTTATGACCGAAAAACAAATTTTATTACAAAATTCGCGGATTTTTGTATTTTCTTAATCGACTATTAAAGGTTAGTAAAAAAAATTAATGTAGATCACGTTTTTCTTTTTTTGATACTCAATTGTTTGTTTCTCAACGGAATCGGATTCCTCGGAAAAAACTACGTCAGACAGGCTTTTCAACCAAAAGTTTATTTCAAACACAACCGAGAAAATACAGCATAACGCGTTAACTGGGACACCCCGTACTTCTCTTTTTAAGTCTCGTTAAGGAATAATTTAATATTTCAAACCAATTTGCTAAAATGTTTACAAATAAACCACTCTTGATGGAAAATATAGTAGATAAGTATTTTATTATGTACTAAATAGTACAATTTAATTTTAAACATTGGGATTCTAATATAGAATACACATTTGCAAAAATCTAACCTTACAGGTTATTGAATTATTTAGTTAGTGTAATAGAATATGTATTATCATATCACATATGGTTTGTATACGAGAGCAGGTTATTATAACAATATAGTAAGTAATAGGTAAATAGCTAAGAAAGTAAAAATTAATTGTTCAATAAATTAAAAAAAAATCTTGCCCTATGCCCAGTTCAGAAAGCGAATCAAAGATAATTTATTTCTCATCAAGGCAGCATAGCTTAAATAAAACTGGGGTGGAACAAATTACAAACGGACATAAATAATAGATGGATTTGTTAAGCTATGCTGTACTGATGGATGATTAGATTTTTGTTTTTACGTAGGACCTCGTCTTTCTTTACCAACAAAAATGGTGACTTGGAAGGTGCTTAAAACATATTTTTCATGATTTGAAAACGGATGCCCTGGTAAAAATTATAAAATAATTACATGAAACGGCCATGAAATTTCAATAATGCAATAATCCAAATTACATATTATATTTTCTAAATAAGCAAGTACTTTTTCGTAAAATTTAATACTTGCAGACTTTGTACATTTTTACATTTAACTGAATGCAAGTCCACGAATTAAAAATTTACAAACACCACAAATGTAACATTTCAATAAAGTAACTAACAGGCATATCTCCTAACAGGACCATGAAACTGGTTTGCTAATTTGCCTTTACTTTTTCATCTCCCAAACCCTTTATTTTTCCATTTGACGTATCTCCCAAACCGTTTATTTTTCTGTTTGACATGCCATTTACATCCCCATTCGTTACATTGTCTTTGCTAATCCCGTTTTGGCCTGTTCCATTCTGCAACTTCTTTTCTTCTTCTACTGCTTTCACTTTATTCGTCCTCACGTATTTGTTGTAATAGAAACGGCCAAACAAATACAAGAAGTAGACTGCTTGAATGGCTAGTAACGCGTTGAGGAATTTTGGATAGTCGCATGGCCGGAAGAGAACTTGGAAGTTGTGGTAGAAGACAATACAAAATTGGATCTAAAAATCAAGAAAATTTAAACAGTATTTGTAGGAAAGGAAGCCAGGATACTTGGCTAAATGAGGATATATATATATGCAATACTTACCATTTGCAAAGCAGTTAAGTGTTTCTTCCACCAAAGGTACTTCTGATATTGTGGACCAAGGGCTGAGATGAAGTAGTAAGAGTACATGATCGCGTGAACGAATGCATTTATTGAACCCATCAAAGTACCATGACCACCTGTTAAAATACATAATCAAAAATTATTGGCATTAAGAAAGTTAGCTAGGTTAGAAATGGAAATGGATGAAATAAGCTAAGACAGCAGTTTTTAATTCTATGAGCATCTTTGGCCAAGAAAATCTTTGATATCAGTACTTGCTAGGTCTTCCAGAATCTTTTTTATTTAAATATTATCATAAGTCATCACAGTAACCTTCGTAATGATATTAAATTCAAACGCTCTCGTTATATCTAAAGTTACACCAGTAGTAAGTTCTTGTGCCAAACAAAGCATCCTGACTTTAACATTAAGTAATTGAAGCCCTAAAAGCACCTGACATTCCAATCTAACGCAACAATGAAATGACAGTAGTAATAGTAGTAGTAGCAGTAGTAGTAGTTGATACATTTTCTTCACTTGCCGCACACTTGGAGAGACTAGGTACATATTTGTATTTACCTGGGAGAAACGTTACTCCGATCCACGCACAGACTACCATAAGAGTATGATGGTATACATGCAAAAACGTAACTTGGTTATTTTTCTTCCTTAAAACGAAGAAGATCTAAAACAAACGCGTTACTGTGCAACTGAAGAAACCATTAGCAAAATTACTTACTGTGTCCATGAGATCAATTAGTTTGCATATGAAATAAAGCCATACTCCTCTTGCCATCTAAAAAATAGTGTTGAGAAATCCATGTAGATTATTGTACAGTAAAACAATAATTGTATACAGTAAAAATCACAAAGGCGTGAGCATGGAAGGGAAGATAAGGCTAATAGATAGATCGTGCTCTACTGTTAATATGTCAATAAATTATTATGATATACTTATATTGTTTTAACTTTTCTTGTTTTCATTTTGGCACGGTTATTTTAGAACACCACATTACCTTAGAATCTTTCGCCTGCGTACCGCTGTTAAATACTCGGTTCGTGATAAATAACACTGTGTACTGGTCCACTTGAGGATAGCCACTTTAAGATAGTTTTAACCATTATGTCACCGGTTACCTGGTTACCTGATGAAAATTTCTGGATTCTAAAGCTGTCTAGACAAATTTGATTTCAAACTAGCAATTGTTTGCGTAACCCATATCTATGTATATTGAAAACCATTATCGTGAAAATAATGTGATTTTATTTTCTGTTTAATTCTTCTAATTGATGTTTTACCATTTTATTGAGGAAAATTGATCTCTGTATTGATTGTTCTGCTCTGACATTAAACTTGCATATGTAGACAAGCCCCTCCCGCGAGTGCGCGCACCTTCGTGATTTTTACTGTATAAAAGCATGCAAATGAAATAACAAGATATACACATTCTTTTAAAAATATACAGGGTGTACGTTTCAAAACAACCGACTAATTAATTTAAACTTACCCGCATTCCCTTCTCACCGGGCACAACTGGTTGACAGCTAAATTTATAGTCAGTGCCCCAACCTGCTAGAAGTGCCTGCAGAAAGGAAGTGAGTATAATTTTAAATGAGAATTTATGACAATGAAAAAACATCGTTTTTTATCTTTTAATTTGACTAAAAACCGAGCTATCCCTTACCTCGTGCACTAAATATAAGCTGAACAAAATTTGTAATAGGTTAAATATTTGAATAGGCTGTTTCAGGTTGCATGGTTTCTTGTCTTTCATAAATCTTGGACCTGCTGACGTACAGAAATACACATATGAGGTTAAGATAAGCACTAAGTGGCCTAGTTTTCCTGATAAAAACCAGTCCGCCGTCCTGGGATCTGAAAGAAGAAAATTCGTTACTTGAGGAAATGAAACAAATTTTGCACAAAAATAAACCTCAGATAAATGGCCACACGACAAAATTTTTGTGCTAATAGTTAGGAATTAGTCTCTTAAATGCTGGGGATTATTACCGCAAGTGAGGTTCTCACCGCGTACTATTCGTACCACACTGTATACTGGCCTTCGTTACCTTGTATATACTTGCTCCGTTGGAATGTACTTTTAAGTTATTCCAGCGAGCTCATTATTTAATTAATATCATCATATTGCTGTAAGTACAAAAGCTAGGATATATCCAGCGTCTAGTATTTTTCACTTAACAAGGACAAAAATAAGAGTAAGTGCCGGTAGTGCATAGTTAATTTGCATTATTGTGACGCATATCACCATAAGATTTATTAAATTAGTGCAACAAATAAGGTGGTTAAATTCTATAAAGCACAAGCTGCTCGTTTTAATAGTAATTAATTTGTATTGTGGGATTGTTCTTAGTATTTGTTTGATTATAGGATTCCTTACGCATGAAATAATAGTAATAATAATAATAAATACAATGAGATTATCTAAATAGTTCAAGGGTTGTGGGATCAGTACTCTTGAAGACAGTAAAAAATACATCAAAACAGATGAGTTCTACGTTTATATTTGTAACAAAAACTTACCGCTGTATGTCTTCATGAAGTTATTGTAACCAGCCATTAAATTGGTTAGCCCTGACATGTTTGTTTCCTGCAAATGATAAAACAGACAGAAGTTTAAAAAAGTTAATTTATTTAAAGCTATGTTAAAATAACAATAAATGTAAAAAGTTTATTGTATTTTTTTAAATAATGAAACAGAATTAAATTAATTCAAAGTTGTTTTTTTTGCAATTGTCATAATATTTAATATTTAGTGGATCGATTTAATGACCAGTTTTATTCCAATAATCGTTGTGAAATGTGTCGATAAAAGTGCAAAACTAGTAAAAAAATTGTTAAATACCTCACTCAGCAGCTCAATCTGCCTGCTCCTCAAGCCGAATCGTTAGAAGTATATAGATTGACCAGATTTAGGTACTTACCCTAGTTGCAAATTTTTTGAAAAATTCACAGAAAACATTCTGTATTTCCACTTAAATTATAATTTTGTACAAGACAAACTATTTTTCTATATTTTTTTTGCCCTTTTCAATTTTCAGTCAATTCGATCTTATTTTCAGGCCGAGCCTCTTTTTCGTCTCTCGCGACTAGGCTATTAATATTTACAATATTTCACACCCACGCTTGGATGTCTATATTTCAAAATTCAATTGTGAATTGAATACTGGTTTAGTGGAAGAGCAGGTTTGCTGAACGATTACAAAGGCAATATTTATTTATTTATTTAAATTACTATTATAAATATTTAGCTACGCACGTTCCCCAGCTGCATAGATTCGTCCAATTTTTATGATTGGTCAATAGCGAATGCGCAACGCCGCAATATATTATCCTGCTGTGGAAATACCTATGTCGCTTAAAAATTAAATATAACCCTTTCTAAACAACTTCCTGATTTTGTAAGAACCGTAATGTCCAATTATTATATTTATATTTGTCAACAAATAGCATGTACCATTATATAATTTCAAAATCAGCGATATCAACTGCGTCGGAAAATTTATCGTGCAGAAACTGATTGGAATTACCAGCTTTTGCACATTGTAAAAATATAAAAGCTACTATCGGCGTTACAGTCTAATTCTTATTTATAATAATAATAAGACGAAAGTTATGTTATGATGCAATAAATTATAAAACAATAATCTTTGTTCAAAATCTCACCTACCCGCAATTAAAACATCGGTAATCGAATTTTATCAATGCAGAATCAGAATGTAAATGCAGGTGTTTCGCATTGTTCTTTAAACTGTTAGATCTCACTTTCAATGGGATTGAATCAGGTTACAATCAGGTATAATAATAGATCAGGAAAACTAAAAAAGCCTTAATTTTTTGGTTGCAATTGACGAGGTACTTTACCTAGATATACGTGTTTTTTTATTTAATAATTTAGATTGTAACAGCAATGATTACACTGTCCAATTATGTGGATTTGGGAACGAAACTGGTATATTTAATAGGAGTTTTATGTAAATTATTAAATTTTTTATATCTGTTCATCAGCGACCAGGTGTTTGGCGCCTTTAACATTTTTTCGTTAAAGGTGTCGTTATTCGTTTTAATTAACATTAACCTATTCTCACACTTGTCACTTCATAGTTCCGAAAACCAGACAAAGAATTGCAAAAGTGAAAAATATTGGAATCATAGTTACTTTTGAGGTTAATATACTGTTTAAGTATTACAAATAATCTGCATACTTATTAAGATTTCGCAACAACGTTTAAGAATTATTTTTATTATCTTTCACAAGTTAGTGGCAACTAGTTATTTAAAACATAAAACAAGATTAGGAAGACCTTAACATACATCATCCTCACAAGTGGGTCTGTATGGTCCTGTAACCACCCATTTCACCTGATTTTTGGATTTTTAATTGGAGCTATACATATATATTTACAATTTATGATATTTTATTAAATAAACATTCTAAATCTGTTAATTAGCATCTTTAAAACATTATGTAGGCGGTTGACTTAAGCGACAACTTTTTATTATAATTTATGGTTTTAAACAAAAAATTATAAAATTATAGACAGCTTAATATGTTAAAACATGCAATTTTTTTGTATTGTTTTGTTTTATTGGTATATCTAGTTATTACATAGCGAAACAAAAGTATATTGTATGGTAATATAAATTTTGTTGTATTTGACCTCTACGAGGAACTGATTTCAATTTGTTAAATCATTTTTCAAAATTCAAAATAAATAAAAATAAATAAACACATACCTTTTTTTTACTTTTAAATATTATAAATATATATAGGAAGCAATTTTGGCCAACAATTAAGTTATTGATAAATGTATTTCCATTGCTCCTGTGCCCAAACAAAATGAGTTACCAAACCCTGACCACGGAAGTTGAGAATATTTTTTAGAAACTAGTTAAACATTGGACTTGTAATTTTTAAATTGTTGTCTTGACATTTGCCAAACGTGGCTAATTTGGCAGGAATTTATGTGCCAATGTGCTAAAATATGTAACCTTTTACCTTTCACCTTTCTTTTATAAAAAAGTTAAAATTAGAAAGCTATGTCATAAAAAAAATGTAAAAGTTATATTACAACTAATTGTTGCCAATTAAATAATACAATGTAAGTAAATTAAAATTTACTCTGTTAACTACCATTTTGCTTACGTAGATAGCAAATTATTTCTACTGTAATTTTTTTTATTCCGTATATTATTAATCGTTTAATATTTACTTATTTATTATATTGCGTGTGCAAAACCGAATCAGTTTATTTTTAAGGACTTTTTGAGCTCTTTTAAGAAAACTTTTTCGATTTGACCGATTCCGATTCCATTAAAATTGAAAATGCTTTTGAGAGTAATTCTTTTTTATAGAGTTAGTCATGGGATATCTATATTAAATTTGATGTCTTACCTAATGAAAAGATAACTAATTTTATTAAAAAATCAATCATAAATTAAAACTGTCTCGTGTCTAGTTAGATATACAAAACAAAATATCTATATTATAAATAAACTATTGCACCCAATTATCTGGTTCTTTAATTTTTTAATTGTTTATCTGGGACATTAAACAGGCAAATAATATAAATAGTTTTAAGCTGAAATTAAAATTATATTTACTAGACAATTTATGCATTAGATGAGTTCTGTAATTCTTGTCAAGAATTCAACGACTTCTATACCTACATATTTATCTATTTATCCATTTATCTATTTATATATGCATTCATTTGTCCATTTATCCGTTTATCCACTTACGCACTTATGCACTTATTTAATTATGCACTTATTCACATTCACTTATTCACTTATTCGGGTACCCATTTATTATCCATTTATCAACTAATCCATTTATCTACTTATGCACTTATCCACTTAGGTATGCACTTATTCACTTATGCACTTATTCACTTGTTCATTTATTTGGTTATTCATTTCCCCCTTTATTCATTTGTCCATTTATCCACTTATTTAATTATGAACTTATTCACTTACTCGGTTATTGATTTATCCATTTACCCACTTATGTACTTATCCACTTATGCACCTATTCACTTATGCACCTATTCACTTAATCATTTATTCGGTTATTCATTTATCCGTTTATCCACTTATCCACTTATCCACTTATTCGGTTATTCATTTCTCTGTTCATACACTTATGTACTCACTCGTCCACTTACGCATTTATCCATTTATGCATTTACTTTTGTTCGCTTAGTCGGTTATCATTTTACTCATTTATCCATTTATGCTCTTATTTATTCATTCACTTATTCACTCACCCATTTATGCACTCATTCACTTGTTCATTTATTTGGTTATTCATGTACCCATTTATCCACTTATGCACATATCCATTTGTTTACTTGTTCACTTATGCGGTGATTGATTTATCCATTTATCCACTTAATAACTTGCTCATTTATTCGTTTATCCACTTATGCACTTATCCACTTATTCATTTCTTCACTTATTCGGTTATTCATTTCTCTGTTCATCCACTTATGTACATATTCACTCATCCACTTACGCATTTATCCATTTATGCATTTATTCACTCGTTCGTTTAGTCGGTTATCATTTTACTTATTTATCCATTTATCCATTTATGCTCTTATTCATTCATTCACTTATTCACTTACCCATTTATGCACTCATTCACTTGTTCATTTATTCGGTTGTTCATGCACCCATTTATCCACTTATGCACATATCCATTTGTTTACTTGTTCACTTATGCGGTGATTGATTTATCCATTTATCTACTTATTAACTTGCTCATTTATTCGTTTATCCATTTATGCACTTATTCACTTGTTCACTTATTCGGTTATTGATTTGTCCGGTTACGCACCTATTCACTTAATGGATTATTCATTTATCAATTTTCCGTTTATCAATTTACACATTTATCTATTTATCAATTTATTCATTTATCCATTTACTCATTTATCCATTTGTCCATTTATTCATTTATTAATTTATCCATTTATGCAATTATTAATTTATTCACCTATTAATTTATTTATTTGTTAATCGCGTTTCAATCGGTTTTGAATAATTACAATAATTTTCAAGACAAGTTTCAAATGCTACTATTTCGACTTCCGGTTGGCCCATAAATTCCCGTTTTCAAAGATTTGCTTACTCTGTTTCGGCATAAATAATATGTAGAATATTTAATTTATGTTGTTCTAGTATCAGTAGTTCTTTTTAAAATAAAATCAGTGTTTGCCAGATTGGAAATGCGAATATTAACAGAATTTGTTTCTACTGTTCTCAGTCTATAGTTAATATTTTGTCAAAAAACAAAAGACGACCATCTGGTTTTCCTATATTCAACCTTATTGTTCTCGAGAAACAAGTTTTGGATGTTTTGCTTTTAGGCTTTACATTATTTGTTGTCCTTTCCCAGTCTAATAATTTGATCGCCCCTAAATGAAGCTCAACTCAAGCTTCGTCTCATCGTGCTGCAATATTTCTCTGTTATTTGGCATTTAACTTTGCATAGAGAGGTTAATAAAACTAATAATGGCTCTAGTCTAATGTATAAAATAATCATTGGTAATAATAATTAATAAAAATATTTTTATATCAATTTAAAAAAATGTTTGAAACACCTAACACCTAACTATACGTTGACAAAATTTCACTTGTGATTTTAAGAAAATTTTAATTTGAAAACCGTTTCCACCACCCCGTCGCCTCCGCCATTTTTCACAATTATGGGCTGACATTCCTACGAACATATTAAATATCATCATAATATCCAGAGGCGTTCTCAGGTTGTCACGGTAGATAGACAGGCCAATGGACATGTATTTTTTAATAATATTTATGGTTCCTGAATTTATTATTAATTTAATTTAATTTAATTAATTTTTCTCAGCAACATTAGGAAAGTTTTCTTTAATTTCCTTATGTTATAGAATTACCATTAATAATTATCCTGGTATGAATAAATATAATTCTGGAATTTTTGATAAACTAGGTAAAAGCCTAATTTCTCATTATTTACTCTATCAACTGAAAATCAACTTTCTTACGGCGCTGCATTACTGAAAATTTCAATCTATCATGATGACACATAAATCAGCGATGAGTTGCATACCTCGCCATTTCCTGTAATTTATAAATTAATTCATAATTCATCAATTAAAACCTTGTCCTCTGTAAGAGGTCACAAAAATAATGCATTCCTATTTATTATGAAATTAAAACTAGGTTCAATAAATTGATAGTCAGTAACAGGAGGTAAATTACAAGACCCCGATATGAAAAAGTTAGATATCCAATCCAGCACATTCATGAGGATTTAAAATTTTACGAGAAGAATGTGGCAATAAATCCCAAATAAAAAAACAATATAAATATTAGTTTAATTTGAATAAATTATTTGTGTTTATATTATGGTTTATTTAAAGATCATTCTTGTTTACTTATAATAAACGCGTGTAAATGGTCACTTATATAGCGAGAAAGAACTATTGATATAATAATTATTAGTATCGTTTTTAACAAAATACTTCATATAATATTTTGCCATTATGTTTTATTTATTTACATCCAATACCTTTAGTTTCAATTAAATTTTGCGCCTTCTGTTAATAATTTTCTTACGATAACAAACGTAAATTTGTATTAAAACATGATTAAAGCAAGTTAGAAGAATATATAACTACTCACTTTGTTTTAGTTAACAAACACAACAAGCACAGGTACCAAGGTATTAAAAACTGACTTCAAGGGAAACTAGAATATAGCCATTTTACAAAAAAAAAAAAACACAACAAATATAATTTTTAAACAACTCCGAAAATGCACCCGATTGCTATTGCAGCTTGTACGAAACTGGCATTAAGTTGAATTTTAGGAGCCCAATTAAAATCTAATTTGCGGAATAGGGGACTCACAGTGATACGAGAGGATTGAAGCTCAAGACAAGCGGCAGAAAACTACACGCTCCTGAGACAATAAGCGAAGGTATATATCGATAAGTAGCGACTAGTATTTGTGTTATAGTCCAGGCAGTTTTCTAATTCGATTGTTGAATATAATGTTGCGTACTTATAGAAATAATGATGTTGAGGAAATTCTAAAAAATTTCTTTAGAATTTAAATAACCAATATGATGATAAATTAGAAAATGTGATGATGATTTGCTAAAAAGTTATCGCAAATGTGTAGAAAATCAAAAAATCCCCCTATAACGTTATTTTTGCTTTAGTACCCGCCGAGTTACAGAGGTTGAAAATTTTGATTTTTAAGTTAAAAACAGCCTTTTGACAAAGGAAATAAAGGCAAAATTTTGATTTTTTACAAAGAAGGCCCTGTTTTTTGGTTCCAGTAAATTCCAAATTAAAAAGAAAAAATTCCAAATCGTTATTAATTATGAAAATAAAATAAAAAAAATTAACAATACAAATAAAGGTAGGTATGTAGAACATTCACAATGAAATTGTTGGCAAGAACAAAGGAAATATATGTAATTAAAGGGATGTTGTCAACCGTTGCTAATGAATTTAATAATCGTTTGTTAGATATTGCACTGGAGTCAATAAATGAAATAGAAATTGCAATATAAAAAAAGCACCAACTCTAAATTTATACTACATATATATTAAAACAATAAAATTAAATGCTTTAGTCACGGATGTATCCCCCGGAAATCCTAGGATTTCGTGTTAGGTAAGGAGACGTAAGGCTAATTTATTGTGAAATCTGAACCACATAGGACATGGACAATAATTCTCAAAGCGGAAAAAGTTAATTTTTAATGCAGAATTTCAAGATTTTATCGATTTATTTGTAATCTATACAAAAGAAACCTAAGTATATGTAATGAAGATTTTATAAACATAATTACTAGAGAAATGTATTTGTTAAAAAATACTTGAAAATAATTAATTTAATCTTAATAATTGTTGCGAATATTTAAATAGTATAAACTAATTAATATTTCTCACTTCTCGATATGAGATTAATTGTTTAATAACGCAAATGTTTTTTAGTATAAATTAAAGGTATGAATAATGTCCTCCGCAAATTTTTATTTCAGAGTTAATAACGTTTTTCATTTAATTCAATTTCTATTCATAGCAACTTTATTTTTTGCTATGCTGAATTTTTACATCATTCGATGGTATTTTTCTCCCAAGTTTTCAATTTTTTTGCAAAAATTTGTCTCATAGCATTTCTAGTCACCTAAATCTGTTAGTTTTTAAAAAATTTTGAGGTTTCACGTTTCGGTGTACATATTGTTGCAGTTTCATTTGTTTTATAAATAAAATTGCCTTAAAACTTGTGTTTAAAAACAAACAGGTTTGTTGATATGCTATCAAATAGTGTAAAATTTCAATATGGCGGCCATAAGAAAAAACGAGGTTGCTATGAATAAAACAATAACCGATCGATATTGACAAAAATGAGGAATGGCCGAAAAACGCATTTTTTTGTTTTTTGAATTACTAGAATTCAGTAAAAGATATTTGAATTTTTTGCCCATGGTCTTGGAACGTTGATTTTAGAATCAATATTAATCGGACAGCGCAATTTTGCACATTTTTCTTATCAATTATTTAAAGTGGATGTAAATTTTTGACACTTAGTTCATTTGCATAAATAAACCTTAGCCGGCCATTAATTTAATTAATGGCAGTCAATTTGTTAATTTCTTATTATATTAAACCTTTTTTGTCTGTTTATCAGACTAAATAGTCTTTATGGAGGTTAACTACTAGAGTTGGTTTTGTAATTTACTTAAATATTTTAATTTTATATCTCTTTAGGTATAGAAAATATCTTCATAAGTAATGGTTTACTTACATGTCTGTTTTTTTGCCAAAAACAGGCACAATAATGTTATTGTTTAGTCCCGTTATTATTATAAAAATATAATCAATTGATGTTTCTATACAATTAACATGGATTTCGATGTATCAGAATACTATATGCGGTAGTATGTCATGTGAAATGTGAATTTTAATATTTTGCCAGCGAATTAAATAATAGGTTAATGTCCAAATTTTTAGTGTTAATAGTAAATTAATTATCAAACTTCTGCGTTTACAATAATTACACATATAATTGTATAAAGCTTATTTCTTGAATTTGAGGACGCAAGTAATTTGCAATATTATTGGTTTTCAAGAACGCGGAAGGTGTCCGAGGACTTTTAAGGGAAGCTTAATAATCCAAGGCAGTCGGTGTATTTTGACTTTCTTTGATTTCATTGGAAAGCATTCCTCAAGCGGTTTTCAATGAGGTATTATGATACAACCCCCTGCTTGTGAGTGAGTGAAACTGTTTTTTATATCATTCATTACTTTTGGAGATATAGCGATCGAAAGTTTTCAAATTCTCCTCCTGTATGTACATGAATGTTATTGTCCATTTTTTATATTTCCTTTGCATTCATTAAAACAGGCGTTTTGAATATATATGAAATATTTACTATAATAACAAATGTTCCACTAATTTTCTGTGACGAACAACAATAATAAGCATAATTTATTTACAACTTTAAATCGCAAACAATAAATATTTATAAAATTTTTCAATTTGTTTTCGAATAAATAAACAAATATAATTTATGTTAAGTTCTGTTCAATATTAATTATTAAGCTTTCCTTCCTGCAACTACAAAGACAACAATTAATTTTAATTTTAAATGCATTTAATTGTCTTCTACATCCGTGATACACACTAACGTCATAATTTCTGCATTTTTCGCAATAAAGATAATGGATCACTGCATAGTCTTTCAGTGTCGACAGGTTTCATGGTAGACTTAGCTGAACTGAGTGTTGTAATAAGAAGTGTAAATATATGTGCATTGCCTATGCATCGACCAATATGGAGAGAACGACATCATTTATATGTTTCCGGATATTATAGGTGCAAGGTGCTAGGAGTGCTTGAACGGCAATGATTGTGACCTAGAGATAGTTCCATTATCATCAAGAGTCATTCGTCTATCAAGATAGAATTATAGCCTAGAGATGGTTAGATGGACTGTCCTAGTCCAGTTGCATAGTTCTTACCAAAGGGATTTCATTTCATGGGGATGCGTCAAAGACTAGACCAGGATTGATTTCTGATAGTAAACTTTTGATTGTTTGGGTCTTCGCGTACATATTGCGTAAATTATTTCAAAAATATATAAATAAATATGAGATGTTGACAAAATGTGGGTTTAATTATTTAACTTGTTAATGGAACTTTACGTACTGCATGTAAATTATTAATTTTATGAGGAAACACATTAATAGCACTAGCACTTGAGGAAAAAAAACAAATAACTCAATAGTTATTTAATTCAATAAAAAAAGATAAGTACCTCAGATATTTTACTACGTAGATTATCCAAATAAAAATTCATATTTAAATGAAAATAAACGTGTACTTTGTACCATGCCCCAAACGTTGATCGGACGATGATATCAACACGGTTATTTCGGTGTTTTATTGTCCAATCCAAACTATTTAAGAGTTCCATCAAGGGATCCAACGCTTTTAAAGAGGAAATAGACACTACCATAAAATATATCAAATGTTGCTTTAGATAATATTGTTGACATTCTATTATCTAGCAGTGCAATGGTTGGCTGGTAAACGACTAAACCTGACTAAATTCAATAAAAAACTCTTTAACAGTATAACAAATGGATCAGCGAAATACGTACTGAATTCGTCAGATGTATTGGCTATTATTTTGTGAATAACAGATTCCTTATATTTTCAATGAACTCCAGATGTTGGACACCTTGCCAGCGTAAACAATACAAAATTAATTTACCGGTTTGGGTCATGGGTCATAGAAATGTTCTGAAATTATTCATAATATCTATGGTGGTTTGCATCAATTAATAGACGATTCTGTCAGTTGATTGAACTTATGTTTTCATTCAATCACTCGATTTTGTAGTTCAATATATCAGTGTCATTGAATCTATAGTATATAGAAATATTAATTAGTGTTTGAAATAAAATTCTTTTTGTATATTTATTCATAGGATTTTATAATTTACTGTCAGCAGATTGTAGACTTGTAGACATAGTTTTACTGTTTAAAGGCTGTGACAAGTAATGCAGCGGATTAACCAATAGCACAGACCTTAATTTAGAATTACCTCAATTTTGTTAGTATCAACGTTTGAATCATCTTTGTGAGCGATAATATATTAGTTGAAACTCTTAACTGTCATTTTTATATTCCAAAAAGTAAATACGTAAACCCATATTACACCAGATTTTATTAATTGCTGTTAGAATGGCATTTAACTTTATATTTGTTCACCTGTTATTTGAAATAAGCAAATACGTCTTATGTTAAACATTATTTACCCCTGTACTCATTCCTTAGTAAATTAAGGTTGGTTAATAGAAATTTGTGTAATTTGCAGCTAGATTAACACAAACCATTCATGTCGTATGCAAATAGAAGATCGTAGGTTGTCTTTAAATACTTTAACTATTTATTTTAAAGTTATTATCGTTCGTAATGTCAAACTACGAATTGTACTGCTTTTGATTGTGATCAGATTGTATTGAACATTTCATCATAAATCGATGAATATTGTGAATGGCAAGGACTAAATGTGATCGATGCAACTTCTGTAGAACAATCTCCATGGAAATACCAACTAAGATATTCCAAAGTGATTTTCAAGCTTGAAAGAGCTCGATTTTGGACTGAATTCCAAAGTGTCAATGTATTATACGGAGATGCCTAAATGTGTAAGAAATATTTCAAATCAGGATCAATAACCAAATGAGAATCAATTTGGAGGTATTTGGGATTCAGCTGCACTATCTGGTCTCTGAACGAAGGAACTGAATGTGCATCATGAAGAGTACTGTTGTAGAAAACAAATAATTTGAAGTTGTTGAAATGGATCCTTGTGGAATGCCAGAGTTGATGTAGAAGGTTTCTGATGAGACTCCACCAATTCCAACAAAAAGTGAACGGTTGAGGAGGTACAATTAAGTTGATGAACCATAAGATGGTAATTTATTTAGCAGACTTTGGTGCTGAACTTTTCTCCAAATTTTCTGGTGTACACTTCTTACGAAAACTATTGGTGAACGTTCAAAATCTGCTGCTGATTCAGGATATTCCAACAGTTGCATGTCAACAGCGCTTTCCATGTTATTAAAAAGCATCTACTTCCTTTTGTATGTGTTGCAATCGAGCAATCTTCCAATTGGAAGGAAAGATATCTTGTTCATACAAAAGATCGAATAATCAACAGCACTGGAGCTCTAAGTGCCTGTTTTTGAGGACAATAGCTGAGATGCCAGCAAGTCCAATTAGGTTTGTCAGAGTAAATAGGGTATGGTCGACTTCAGATTTGTAAGACACATAAAAAACCGGCGGCTTGTTTGATGCCCATAAAAACTTCAAACAAGCCGGCTCTTTTTATGTGCTGTATAGATATGACACAGACTTTATAAGGATACTAGTCCTGACACTAAATAGTCAATAGGCTCCTTAAGAAAAATGTATTTCGAAATAGATGAGCCTTATCTAAAAAATAGTGTTTCATCAAATATGTATGATCGTTTGTAGGTATGACGTGCAAGATTTCTCGTTTCAACAGAAACATTTATGAAGGTATTTTTCTAATGAATCTTTTAGGTCTAACTGTTTTCGTGCTTGAGATCGACAGAGATAAAGCCACATATAAGATACCATTACCACAGACTAATTACTTTACCATTACCATTTTTCTATGTGGAATTTCTAATTCTTTTGGAGCGAACTAAGTTGTGAACGAAGTATTTAATTCTTCGAAAATATTTAAAGAACTGCGATTGTATTGTAATTTTTGTAAATCCTGATTGCAAAGGTGATATTATATTATTTATAGTTACATAATTAGCATTAATTTCTTTGTCAGAAAAAATCCTAGTGTCACGGCCGGGAATCGACCTCGGGAATCTTGGCAATGAAAAGTAGTTGTTTTAACGGATTCGACAATAATTACGTTCTAAAGTGGTTCCAATATTTTTTTGCTTTGGATGCTACGAATTATTTAATTCAATGTTTTATAACATGTAGTCATGCAAAGTAGTTGATTCAACGGATTTTGTTCTTATTATGCTTGTTAAAACCTAAATAAAGTTGAAAATCTTTGTTCCTGTTGCTCTTACCAATTTTATTATTCAATATGGAACTCGTTTACGTAGTTTTCTAATAAATAATCTTAATCAAGCTGTCTCTGTTCTTGCTCAAACTTTTTGCAGCGCTTTTATAATTTACGGGTGTAGGCAATATTAATATATTCACATATACATTCAAAATCAATTTTTTCCTTAATGCTTTATTGCTATAT
Organism: Rhagium mordax; assembly: GCA_963680705.1. NCBI lineage: Eukaryota > Metazoa > Arthropoda > Insecta > Coleoptera > Cerambycidae > Rhagium > Rhagium mordax. The sequence goes on along the minus strand of OY796661.1, from coordinate 74,950,828 downwards.
TATATAAAAAGGTGTAAGTCAGGTTTAGATTCTTAGATAACAGGTGATGGACTAATGTAAAAAGAGAAACAAAAAGATTCAATATAAAATGCAAAAAAAATTAATATAAAAACTACATAGCGCGTAATTATTTTTCAACATCCTTGATAATTTTGGTTGTGACTAATTTAATGAATAAAAACAGTGTTGCTTCAAACATTTATTTTATATAGGTATGAGATAAATACTTCAAATAATCTCTTAAATTTTTTTTAACCGTGAAGCAAATTGAATTTTTTATTTATACATGTAGCAAAAAAAAAAGTTGGATATTTTTATCTCGTCTCCTCTCATCTTGTCTCTCGTCTTCTCTCGTCTCGTCTCTCGTCTCGTCTCTTCTCTCGTCTCGTCTCGTCTCGTCTCATCTCGTCTAGCCTCTTCTCTTCCCTTCCCTTCCCTTCCCTTCCCTTCCCTTCCCTTCCCTTCCCTTCTCTTCTCTCAAGTAAGGAATAGGGAGTAGGGAGTAGGATAGAGTAGAGATAATTTCCCTTCTCGAGTCGAGTCGAGATCATTCTTTACATTATACATAATATGGTTGTATATTAGTATATTGTATACCTAATAGAAAAATCCTAACATTCCGTGTCTTTATGGTCGCCTGGGAATGATAGACTTTTCGTACCAGGTATACATTATAAAATATACTATAGTTTTATAAATATTTCTTTACTACTAGGTTAAAAATCAAACTTAGCAAGCATGTCTGAACATAGACTGGTTGTAGTCAATATTCATATAGTGTAAAAATTTCACTTTCCAAAATTGACTTTATTTATATAACATTCATAGAAACGGAGTTTGTCAAGCGAATGCAGCGCATTAAAAAAGTGACAAGTAATAACTTGGTGAGAAACAAACAATGTATCATTTCGCATCCACTAATTAAACAACGCAAACGGGTCGAGATATTACCGAATTATGTTAGACAACAATAGACATTATATTTTGCTTCTAATTAATGCAAGTTGCTAATTGTCTCGGCCATCATGTTTCCAACATTAATAGTGCATTAAATAAACGCATCAGGGTTTTAATTTGCTGCAGACGCATAACTTTCTCGATTGATCGTTTAATATACTTCTGGCAAGTAAACACTGAAATCATTAAACCATTAGAGCTTCTGAGTACACAACGTTTGACGTACCTACATTATTCAAAAATCAATACATATCAATATTAATCTGATTAACAAGTTTTCTAATTTCTAATCTCTAAGTTAGGCGAATCAGTCTATTATCGAATCATTAATCGTCGTACTTATCATGAGCTTATGGTTTACCAGTTCAAACGCCTTCGATGATTCTGATTTATTTTGTTTTATATGCGTGTGAGTAATGAACGTTTTTCTCGTCATCATTTACTACGGGAATCCGTATTTCAAGGTGAATAACTGTGACTAGTATTAAAATCGTATTTTGGAGGTCTTTCGATGGAATCATAAGCGAACCAAAACTTCGTATTTTTATGTAATGAATTAACAATTTCAAACCCATTGGGAATTTGTGAGCATTAATCATCTTTGGAAGTGGTCGAACCAGTCTAGAGAGCAAATATTTCGGCGGCCGGCCTAGTCAGTTGATTGAAAAAATTGCACGAGACTTCAAATGTGATTACTGTCGTCAAGGCCGGGTCAGCGAATTCTCACTCACTCAACTCAATTCTCACTCACTCATTCTATGCTGCCCTGCTACTAATACCGAGGCATGTTATCCAGGCAAAGACTAGCAACTGACCATAATATGCTATAAGTGTGCACTGATTTTAAAATTTCACTGTGCCCCGAGAAATTTCTAAGCATCTTGTGTTATGTAATTAGACAATGAAACACGTGTCTGCTTAGCTATCTATTCATAGAAGTTACTAAGTAGTAGTAGTAATAAAACGTGTGTCATTTGATTATATAGGTATTGAAAAAGTCCAATTTGAGAGATTTACAATAGGAAGAATCCTGTTCAACGCTGGCATTGTATTGACCTTTAAAACAAGTTTTATACGTTTGTTAACTATCATATATAAAGCATGTGAAATTATTTATTTATTTTGATGCGTAAAATTAAAATGTAACGAATCCTAAAAAAACTAGTTCAAATTGCCCAAGCAAGTGGAAACGTGGCGTTTGACAATTTGGCGTAGTTTATTTTTCCGGTGGCTTGTCGGAAGCTCTTCTCATTATTTAATCATACGTATTTTGACTCACTGAACACGCATCCGATGCCAGAATCCCTATCAGGTCAGGATTTTAAAAAAATCCCAAAGAACTACCGAAAAATCCGAAAATCCATCAAAAATCCTCTTCAATTGATGACTGGGAAATCAATTCCCACAGCCTTCTGAAACCAAGGTGAGAGAGGGTACCTTTGATAGACCATAGATCAGGAAAATGTTGGGAGTTCAAACCTTTGATAAGGAGAATAGGCCTGGTTCAGTTTTCAAAGAGTTATTGAAAATGTGAAAACTACAGAAAACTGGTTTCCGAAATGGCGGAGAACCTCAGCAAATTGGGGTGCTTGATGAAGTTGAAATTACATTTCATTAATTCCCATATAGATGAATTTCCAGAGAATTTGGGGGACTTCAGTGAGGAACAGAGTGAACGTTTCCACCAATACGTTAAAGAGATCGAGCGCAGATACCAAGCACGAGGTGTGAAACGGAAACCAAACCCACTCCACAGATCCTTTCAAGATAAGAGAGTCTGCTACCACAACAACATATAGATTTAATCCTTCCACAAGCCCGCTTTCTCTAGAGATAATTTTTTATAGATTATTTTATGGCTTCAAATGCATTTTTCTTTTTACTACCTATATCATTGGATTCTGGAGCAATCCCAGGTACCAAATTCGTATTTCGGAATACATGGGAGCATTGATTGTCCCCATTTCCTCCAAAACTCATCCCAATGGCCTAAATCGCAGTTCGATCCCATTTCGTTGGGACGCCAGAGTCTCATGAATCCTACTCAGTATCAAATATAGGTCAATTTTCCCTTTAACAAGATTAAAAAAATTCTAATTTTCCTTCAAAATCATTCCGTTATTTCTGACGATAAAATAACAAAGTGGTATAATGCTGGGGCAATAAATTTTGTTATTCTGCTCATGCCAGCAAAAAAATTACTTGTATTTAATTTTTTTCATTTAAATGGTTGTTAAATTAATTTCCTTTAGTATCAAAATATTTAATATTATAATCTAGATGTTGTTTCTTGTTTGATATAAGAGGATTTTGGTTTCTATTCATACACATAAAATCTTTCCAACCGCAGTTTCATAACGCCTTCAATGTTTTCTGATCTCCTATTCACTAAAATTAAATTCAGTCCTCTAAACTTGGGGTAACTTTGCCACAGCAAAATAACACGAGCCTGATTTTGCATTTGTCAAGTTCATTAATAAAATACATGTTAGTCGTGACGTGACAAAATAAAAGATTAAGGCACTTAGGACCTTTGGAAAAAAAATAATGGTTGTTTTTTTTGTTTATTCAGTTCGTGCTATAATTTGTTCTCAGCAACAGCTGATTCTTAATCGTACACATCGACACATCAATTATGTAAGAAATGATTTTTGTCTCTAGCTGTTAAATTTGTATCAATATTTTTGTATATTGGGTTTACTTACTAGGGATAAAGGAAATTAAATTAAATCTTAGTAGGAACTGAATTTGGAGGCGGCCGAGGCGGTAGTGTTCTGTTGTTTGTTTTGAAATCATAAACAATTGATTTATTTTAAATTTATCACTAGTTTTGGTTAAAACAAATTTTGCTTTTTCATACACCAACATTTGGTATCCCAATAATATTCTGCTTTCCTGTTAGCGTAGAATCATTTAGAATCTCGAAGGTTGGTAAGTTAAAGATTGATATCAATACCTGTGTTGGAACTGTGAGGTCTTCACGAACAAGATAGGCGACTAATATAATAATAATAATAATTATTATTATTACCCATTGCAGTTGCACTCACCCTTATTTATGACTTATGGACTATTTATGTTATTAAACAACGAGTAACATTAATTCATACAGCTGACTGAATCTTCAACAGTAATAATCTTGTGTAGTAAGTGATACCTAGGTATAGGTGCACCAATCAATTATTTCTGGGCAATATCACGAATTTAAGTATGGTTCATTTTGAGACAAGTTTAACCTGTAAAATGAATGAAAGAAAAATGAATAATTATAATTTAATGTACTTATTTATTTTTTTAATCAATGAAATAGCTGTAGCTAAAAGTAAAAAAAGATTTAAACATTTTCTGATCAAAATAATTAAGTGGTGTACTACTTTACTTGTGAAGAAGGAAATTCTAGGAGTAGTCGTATGCAATGATTATTTCTTCGCATTTCTGCTCTCCTGTGAACAAAGAACATTTGGAATCCCAAAGATCAGTGAAACATTGAAAAAACTGTTTTGCCTTACGTACATGAACAAACGAATTATTTTGGAATTGGAAGATAAATAAATAAATATCAAATGTCTTTTCTCTTATAAATTAAATACATAAATAAAATAAAATGCACATGTAAATAATAATTCAAATATTTAAATTTTAAAGTTCGGCAACCATATATACACTCAGTGGTATTTATTATACATAATATGCAGAAAAACAAGATGTGTAGGTTGCCTATTTTTAAACACGAGTATTTAAAGGTACTACCCCAGAACAAAGAGAATTTGTTCTGGATTCTCTTTGTTCTGGGGTACTACGTTGATTTTTGATGGCCTAGTAAATAAGAAGCGAGGTTTGTTCTACTTATTAGTCGCTTAGGACACTGGTCATCCGGCGCAACATTACAAGAGAGGACCTTGAGTTTTGCAATTATTTTTATCCCTACTACAAATATTTTGTCTGGGCAGCGAGCGGAGGACTGACTTCACTCACTTCATAGCGATATTAGGAGTAAAGCAACATTTACCGCGTGTAGTACATGGATGGGGACTATCCACGGAAAGACGCGGTCTCGCTTCCCTACTTCTAGCGGCTTGTATATCAGCTATATCGCAGAAGCAATACAACTGTAGGCGAGAGGTGTATTGAGGATATACCATCCTTCGGAGGGGATGTAAAGCAGTCGGTCCCTTGTCTATTAAATGTTAGGCAAGTAAAAAATCCCTACTCTTAGTAAGATAAGAGGTTCGGCAAAATTTCCAGGTTGGGGGTTGCTCGTCTCCTGGCGTCGGTGATTGGCCTCCGTAGCGGAAATAGGCCGACGTTAAATAAGTGATTAAAAAAAAAAAAAAAAAAATATTTTGCGATTATTATGACATTGTTATCCTGTGTATTTTTTTAAAACTGTAAGTACACTCAAATTCAACTAAAAACCTGCAATGAAAACTTCCACCATCTCAAAATTGATTTATTAATAATTTCTGTTCGTATTTGAGATATAAAATTTATCAAAAATCAAATTATAAATATACTGAGTTGTCAGATTTAATTTAGAATTATACCGTTTTTCCGTTGATAGGAAAATAATTATTTATTACATTTATTAGTAGCGCGCTTAAAGAGCAAATTGGCGCCCAACGTTTGTTATAAAAGAACCAATGTATGCAACCAATAATACAATTTGCCTTAATCAGTCTTTCGTCTCGCAAGTAGATGGCGCAGTCTGCTATTGTATCAGAAGTCCAAAAAGAGCGCAACACTCCTCACACCAAATTCGCTACCCTGCCCAATTGTATTGATTCCACGGCAACCAGAAATACACAGAAGTGTAACACGTCAAATTAATTTAAATAACTATACTATAAAGGAAATGAAATGTTCACAAATCTGCTATAGGAACAATGAACATATATGTATTTTACTTCTTGTGATTTTACTGATTTTATATGAATTGTTTTACTTGACTTGTATAAGTACTTTGTATGTTAACACCAATAAATTAATTGAATTGAATTGAATTGAATTGAATTGAATTGAACCACTAACCAGTATTAATAATTATTCTTGTCTTATCTATTAATGTTTATTTATTTTCTCTACATAAAATTATAAAAATCAAAATAGTAAATTAATTTTCACTTGCTTATTACTTGTTTCCCAATTCCCGCGTTAAAACCACATGCAGTCATAAATTACCCGACTTAATTCTTTCAGAGAAATATTCTGTTGGTACCTATATCCTGAACATTCTTCGGTTCGCCTTCCAATGCATAACTAAGGACTGTAAAGCACCCTACGGAGACCTTTCTCACTCATCAGCTCATGCAGCGCCTGTTTGTTCTACACGTTTTCTGTAATTTATTATCTTTATCCTCTGACAGAACGCTCGAGGTTGGCAAAGTAAAGACAAAGACATGCAATGTTTAAGGTGACGGGGGGGCAAGGCAGCCTCTAAAGGCACACTTCTTATGGTTAGCTTCTTTCATCGAGAAATCTCAGTTCTCGGAGACTTCCTCCCAGAGCCCGCTTACAAATACACATACTAATAAGGCTTAATTGACCGAAGGGGTTCCGAGAACCGTTCAGGAAATTGATCCGTCTGATGTCTGGATGCTAATGTGTATGGGGGTATCAGTTGGCGTTTGGTGTAATGTAATTGGGTTAAGTATGATTGTATACGACACCAAATTTTTATACTGTAAATTATTGGATTAAAGCAATAGAAAGATAAAGTTGGTCACGATGTCCATACGTTCAAAAAAATTATGATAAATAACTTGCTCTAATAGCAATGGAATTTTGCAATTAGGATCTTTGAATCCTTGTTATTTTTGCTCCATTTGGCTAACGCCAAAAATCAACTTCCTTTGAATTTAAATGAAATTAAATTAGAATTTTATTCCCTTGTTTTAATTCATGATGTATGCATCATAATAATAACAGTAATAGTAGTATTATCATTATTATTCTTTTTCTGGTCTTGGAATATGTTACAAATCGACCACGTCACAGCAGTTGGATACAAAACCAGTATTTTAAACCCAACAAAAAAAACTCTTTTTTTAGTCAATCACGAAGAAGGTTACCTATATTCTTATGACGAGTAATCCCCAAATATGATAATTAGATATAAAAAAATAACACCCGAGGCCTTGTACAGGTTATAGAATATGCAAAAGGCAGAAAGCCAAAGCAGGTAGCGGCCACCTTTGTTGATTATCACCTCTCTACTAGCGGCAACAGGTAAAATATTTTGGATTGCAAGGCTGTGGATGGTCGACTGTTCCACCACCTGTATCACAAAAGCTCGCTGAAGGTAATAATGAAGAATTTTGTCTTTTGAGATATTATTAAAGCAAACTAGAAAGTTGAAAAGTTAAAATAGGGTGTTTTGAAAAGTTTTCCATTAGCATCTTATGGTCAAAAGTTTTATTTCCAAAAAAATGTCTCAATCAAAACAAAATTTCCATCACTCATTGTTTTATTTCCTTATAATGTTTTGAAAAAATTTAGCAGTCAAATACATAAATTCTAGGTGTGTTTTGGGATACCATTTGGACGGTGACGGACAATCATCTTTTATTTTCGAAACTTACCGTTGTCGGAACAGGTCCTCGTATCTCTCGCAGACCAATATTAAACTACCAAATTCCCAATCCCCGTTCATTACCAAACAGTACAAAAAACAATTTCTGATTAGGTACCTGTCTGCCTGTATGTCCTACGAGGTTCTATGCTAACCCTGTTCTCAGTCATCTTAACCGATTTCATTTTTTTATAGGCACTGCCGCGCTTATAATTAAGTTTATTGTTATGTTAACCAGACTAGAACTTTTTTCGTCGTCGGTTCGGTAATTATATGCCACAAAAAAGTTATTAACAGGTATTGTACCGCGTCTTTACCTATGGCTAAATTAGTTTTTTATTATGTGAAGGAAAAAGCGTTAAAACCTCCGGCACTTTTCTGTGACTAATGGGGAGTATAATTAAATATGACGCCTTATATCCCATTCATGTGCTAGTTACTTTATTTTCAACTGTAGAGGTTTGACTTTTGAAGTTTGTCATGATGTTCCTCATTTGGTAATAAACCAAAATTCTGAAGAATTTGTTTTAAAAGCCCTAAAAAAAAATTTATACCGATTTTGATGGTATCCCATTATTTCTGTTAAAGGACTTTGCAGGTATCTGCAATAATATTTGCAATCCCTTTCTTTAGGATATTTTCATTCTCTAGACAAAGAGTTTCTTTAAATGGTGCTATTCGGTGTTAAAAGGAAGGTTCCACTTTGCCAACACCCTGTAATGACTGATGAGAAATGGAACGATGCAGTAATGATTTTAAGAGAAATGCAGGAAGACAGGGCTTTGTGTTTATGGACGGTTTACCCCGAAAGCTTTATCTTATTATGCACGGACGGTTGACTGGCAAGATCGGAAAGCTGCTTAATATTTGCGCATCTTTGACCGATTTTCACAAATGCGTGTGTTCACAAATAAACAGCTCAAATTTCAAATTTGCTCCTCTATTGTCGGCATGTCGGTATCCTTTTCTAACTCCTCTGCAAAATTACGCATGGGTTAAAATGTGACCGCCCACAAAGACAGATTTGTTAAAACCCTTAAGGCGTCGCTAGTAATAATTTTTTTTTTATAAAACTGATTTCTCTTATAAAATATTTGGGACAGCTCTAAACTGCATACGAGACTGTTTAAATCGATATATTTTATAAACCTGAGGCACTGGTGCCTGTGCCCACAAAAACTAAACCATAACCTTGTCGGGATATTTTTTAAAATCACTTTGTTAAGAGAAAAATAATTTCAATCAAATGAATTTTTTGAATATTTTTTTCACCGATTTCCAGCAAGAAATGTTGAATAACTGTTTTCGTAAAGTTGATATTTTCAATGCTATTATTTTTTAAAAATTGAAAAAACATGAAATTCCCGTTTTTGACACTCTAAAAATAGTTATTTTCCTAACAAGTGCGGAAAGTTGTACTTTTCCGCACGCGTCTGCAGTCGAGTGCGGAAAAGACAGTTTCCGCATGTGTTAGGAACAATATTTTTCCTAGGAGCGTGATGAATACATTTTTTACTTAATTAAGAAACTAGACTCTACTTTACAAAGGTGTTACTGTTTGACTTGACGTTTGTTAATTGTTATGTAACTGAGAAACGTCAAAATGAGACAGTCAAGACTATATGCTACGTGATTTTTTGACATTTAAAGTTATAGGAGCTACTTCAAAAGAGTTAGTATAAATAGAAATGATTTAATTTCTTTAAATTTGTATAAAATTACCCAAAAATACAAATAAAAATATAATTACTTTCGCGGAAAAATTAGTTTTTCCGCACTAGTGCGGAAAAGTACAACTTTCGAAACTAAAATGCGTGCGGAAAAGTGATATTTTCCGCACGCTCGTAGGAATTTTTTTTTTTTGTACAATACATAATTTTTTATACTACCTTTACACTTTGCATATGAACATCCGAAAAAAAGAATTAACGATTTTTAAGTTTTTACATACGAGTATTATGTAATATTAACGATGGATTTTCATAATCAGTACTGTCTCCAGCAAAAAATTCAATTCGAAATTAGCTCGAAACGAATGCGCCCGCCCATACAGCTCGGTCTAAAACCTACTTGATAGTTGACAATGTGAACGATAATAAAACACTTCTTAAATCACACCTTCATTCGCTAAAATCACCAGACAATGTAGTAATTGAGGCAAGATGATATTCACAAATGGCCTTACAATGGCGCTATTTTTTTTCAATTCAACATAATTTAATCGGCCCAATCCGTTGGAAAATTCAGAGGCATATGCTAAATGTAAAAATGCTATAATATTTACAAAACTAGAATGTAGAATGTGGTAAGCACGTGTCCCATATTAAGAAATGTACAAATAACCCATGGGCGTAACAAAGGGGCGACAAATATTGATAATTCGAATTTTATTTCAAATTTTTCATACTGTTATAGAGCGAAATCAACTATATCTAATAATAAGGGGAAAGAAGTTCAATGCTATTGAAAGAATTATCCAGAACTCATCAACCCAAAAACATCTTAAACTTAAAATTGAGATCTGTAGGTTTTGGTGGATTTTGGAGATATGACTTTTGGATTTCAATTGTTTTGTGACTATCAAAAATTAAGATACATCAACTTTTCATATCCTCTGGTAAGAATATCAAGAATTTCAACATGGTAGATATTTGGCACACGGAAAACCTTAGGAATTCTCCAAACTGGTCTTTGGTTGTATTTTAACGAAAGCTTCTTTCAGTGATGTTGTCTATTAAATACCTTAAATGTTTCAATTTGTTTCCATAACAATGTAGAGTTCAGATTTAAATTAAATATTCTAATTCAATAAAATCGAAACTTGCTTATATGAAGCTCGTAAAGAATGAACGATCAAAATTTTTCCAAAACTTCCTCAATTACAACAGACGAGCGTCTAAATAAATGATTTTTGTTTGATTCTCGTGGTGAAAATTTATAAATTCAAGCCAAAAATTAATTATTCCTCTCTAGAATAAACTTAATTGTAACCTATGATCTGTCAATATCAATAATGCAATAAAATAAAGCAATAAAATTAAACAACAGGCTAAAGGTTTCTTCAATTAATTTGTTTTGGCTAAACTTTCCTATCTAAAACTAAATTTAAATGAAACTCAGTTTGCACATCTCAAAAGTATCGTTATAAACATCAGCAGTTTCATCAATATCTTTAATTTAAAATGACACGTAGCTAATTACCCCATTAGCAATACTGTGATTATTGCTTTGAATAAAAATTTACTTAACACTTTATCGCAGAATGTATCAACTTAATCTGGTGTACTGCTTTATTATTGTAATTATTTTTCAATTATCACATCGTCAGAATGTTCCCGTCAGAAGGCTTTGTTTACTAAATAAAGAATAGGGTGAGACATTTGCACATCTTTACATTGAGAACCTCAACATATACACGAAGTGAAGGGCCGTTGCATAGAAATATGCGTCTTTCGTCACCGTGAGCTCGTCTCGAACTGTCCTATCACAGCCGCGAGATTTCATTTCTCATTGCAACTCCAACTGGGATAACAAAGCATGCATAGCTTACGAGTAATAAATATTTAAATAAAATGCAGGGTAGTTTTTGTCAAAAAAAAAAAAAAAATGGTGAGATAATTTGATTTGCAGAAACAAGAAACATGTTTGAATACAAAAATTATTATTTACGGGCATCGTTTGCGCACGCAATCTAAGCGGCAATATTTAGGTAGATGTCAAGGTCCAGGTTGCCATATTTAAAAAAAATCCGTCGCCCTCTACGAGGTGAAAAATTAGAGTAAATCTTGTTTTCTTACTTTTAACATTAAAGCAACGCAGTGTTCGCATTTCAAACATTCTGATTCAACGAAATTCTAGGCACGCCTCTGCGGGTCGTAAAGAACCAACTAACAAAAACAAAAATATCCCAAATCTTTACGACTGTCGCAGACTATTGTTCCACTTATTGCCGTATCGTTTAAAAACACCGACCCGAAAGCGGCCCCTTTGGGGTCTATTTTCTCTCTGTCTAACCTTCTAATCTTGGAGGAATTAAATCTGCGTATTTTATTGTCAATACAAACTACTTAATGGAATATTTGCTTTAATAATATATTAATATTATGGCTCATTGTTAGCTACTAAGCGTCCTAGATTTTTATGATGTAAATATTTACCTTTTTTTTATTGGATTGTTCAGTTCGATTTACTTAGACAACTAGATTTTGTTCAAATATATATCTAGGATTAGTACAGCATGTAGAAATTTTCCGAAGGTGACAAAAATGTAAGAATTCGAATATGGGATTTGAAAACTGAAGAAGAAGAAGATATTTTCTTAAAACCATATGAAGCAGACCAATGCAAAGTAGAAGAAACTCAAGTGTTTAGATTTAATCCATTAGCAGCTGCGATTGAACCTTTTCTGAATCGACTTATGTTAAAAAATAACCCACCAAGATGTTAACTTTTAGAAATTGTCGATTTCTAACGTTTTGGATACTTTGGTCTTAAAACAACTCATATTTTTAAAATTCTAATATAGTTGAATCAATATTGCTCTTCATGCTGTTCGATGAAAAACAAAAAATACAGGAATAAGAGAAGAGTGTTCTAGAGTTACTCATTGGAAAGTTTGGACAGTCGCCTCTTGACACTACTTGGGATAGCATCGCTATGTTGGTTTTCGTTGATGGTTCATCCGGATCATCTTCCTGCGATAGTTCCTCGTTTGATCATTTTGGTGCAGTGCAGATTATACTCTGCACGATGAATTTGAACTACCGTTTCGTAACACTTGAATGAAGAATCCTCAACAGTTCATGCAAAATTATGAAGAGTCGCTTCTTTTCTATTTCCTTCATCGTCTGATGAATCTCCTTCCAGAGCAAATTTAATTGTTTTATTAATAGTTTCTTCTGAACTTTCATTTTCAATGCTTATTGGTGTTTGATTAGGAGCAGTTCCTCCTTTAGATAAATCAGTCATGTCTTCTACAGCTTTTGAAAATCATGCAGATGCTTGTACTCATCACTTCCACTTCCACAGAATTCCTCAAATAGAATAGAAACAGAAGTAAAGCCTGGTTCTTCTGTAGTTGTCTTTGAAGGTGTGCCCAATTCCCTGTAAATATATTCGTGCTTTCTAGGATCAAAAGAGGAACATTAGTTCTAACCGTTTTTATAGATATTAATATTAAAACCTCTACCAATGTTGCGCCCCTGTTCACCACGTCATTTACGTCACGTCGCGCTGGTTTATTTGCATTCGAAAACAAATTAAGGCCGCAGCCAGAAACCTTTGATTCGTGTGATAACAAAATACGTCAGACACAAAGAAAGAAGCTTGCGAAATCGAAGGATATCTGGTGGTGGTGTGTAGGTTGCATTGCGCCACGAGGTGAGAGATCAGTGGTGTCGATGTCAAAACCTTTACTCTTTCCATCCGGCTTGTTACACGCACCGTCCCCTTCCCCCTCGTCTCTCGCAGCAGCCCGTCTGGTGAAGATAAGAAGAACGCGTGCCGGTGTCAGTATAAACACACAAGAGCACTGCCTCGGACAAGCAGAAGAGGTCAGGGGTCGAATACGCAGCCTCTGACTCCGGCTTAGATACTGCCGACCGTTTAACATAAACTTGTACGCCTTGCGTCAGGCGTTGCTTGTTTTCTTTGTTTGGGTGTATCATTTTTCGATTCATTCAGCTTTGGTTATCGCCGGTTCACCAGATAATTAAATGGGTTAATGACTATTGTGATATACCGCATGTGATTTACGCAATACAAGATAACCAGTATTGATATAAGAAGTATCAAAATCATGAGGTGCTTATGAAAAATGAAAGTTAAAGAAGATACTATATGCAAGATTAGTCCAATATATTTCAGTAACTTCATTTGTTCATAAGCCAAGACAAAAGGGAATTATTATCATTTTTATTAAACAGCATATTTTCTACATGATATAATCTATACTTTCTCTAACAACGCATTGCAATACCATCAATATCGAAGGTCATAGTATCTTTGAACTCTCGCCATTAACCTAGTTTGCGGTTACCCAAAACACATTTGGCTAATAAACCAAGGCTTCCTGAAAAGTCTCAACTCGGGCCATAAATAGTTCCAAGAAGCTTGCAAGTGAAATTTGATTTAACACAGTGGGGTTTGAAGAATAGGGCTATGCAGAAGTGCCACTGGTGACCACCTCTACCACACCGAACAATACCACCTGACAGTGCCCAATAAATACTTCATATTTTAGTGGAACAAATCTGGAGGTTTCGCTAGAATTACAACCGTTGAAAATTGCTGAGGGGTGACAATTTTGTTGTGGTGTTTGAACGCACTTCCTGGTAGTGGCAGTTGCGTTTCAAATATGTATTTTTAAACCGGAATGAATCTTTGGAAAAAATAAAAGATTGGCAAAATTTGAATTGTTAACAAAAGCCATAATATTTTAGATAAGCCTTAAAATGTAAACACGCTTTGCGCTACTAATTACCATATACAAATTTGCCTAAACTTGTACTCATAAAACAGTTTGTCCTCATAGTTAAAACAATGTGTTAGTAATTCGTTTTGCAAATAATTGTGGCGACTTTCCATTGTTATTTTAGGTAATAGTATTTGCATGTGTAATTAGATAAGAACGGACGTCATTGGTACAGAGTGAATGGATAATAGGCGAAAAAAACGGAGCATTCATTTTGATGAATTTGCGAGTACCAGTCCAAAGGTTGTTAGTAAAAAACGCATTATTCGTCGATATCCAATAGAAAACAAACCAAAGTTGCCTGATAAAGAAAAACGTTGAATATATAGCATGAGGACTAAAAGCAGACGCCATGAGTGTATAGCACTCATGCTGTATAGCCGATCAAGAGTTAGGCTCTAGTTTGGAGTGTGGCATTGGGATGTTATCAGGAGAAGAAATTACTATTCTGGGATAAAAGGGGCAAAATGAATATGAGGCAATAAAGTATTACGGTCGGTTTTAATTGTTTTTATTTTTATAAACAGGCAATAAGGAAAAGCTAGACTTTGTGGAATCGCAAGAACCCTAAAATGCATTACCTAATCCTTTTCAGGGAAGTACGTTGACCCAGTCAAAAGGGTTGTGTTGTGACGACCCCGGCACAATAGGCTGCAGGCCATAAAAGTACCTCGTCGTGAACAAGAAAGGCAATTGTGAAGTTTCGGTTTATGGCTTTTTACGATGGTTGGAGCCGTTGAAATTGTGGTATTACGAATTTTGGGAAAAGATATACTGGGTTAGTGAACTCAAATAATTTCACCGCGTTGAATTTGAATTTGTTTCTCCGTGTGTCTAAGGATGTTGACTCAAAATTGTTTTCTCATTAGCACCTAGTGTTTGCGTTGGGTGTTTACGTTCAACACAAATTCGTAATTTTTTTAGTTGGTCAATTAATTAACACTCTATTCTTTATGAAATAGATGAGCAAACTGCGAGGTTCTAAATATGGGTTTATGTAAATTGATGTTTGGAAATAAAATAGTATAAACAAGACGAAATCAGAGAGAGGCGGCGAACCATTTGATTCAGTAGATTCGGTTTTTAATTGCAAAACTATTTTGATTTTTTTTAAATATTCATTATTTTTATTAACCCTGCTGCTCATAAGTACCATAAAATAATTTCAATAAATGGTCCTAGTCGGGCCAGGAATGCCAGGCAACACCCACACGCCTTCTCACCAGCTCACTTTTATTCGAAAGGAGTCTCGTAATCGACATGTAATCAGCAGTGTCGGCGGACCACGTCGAGAGAGAACATCGCTAATAATCGAACATAGAGTACAGCTAATGGGAAAGCCAGCTCATGTGTGGTCCCACGAGGTGCTCAAGTCAGTCACACGACCATATTCTATCTAAATAAAACACAAGTCAACTTTTATTCTCATTTATGATTTCTTTTGAAAGGCCAGTGCCGCTGCAAGCACAAGCAGCCTCTTAAATGAAATTTGTTCTGTTATCTTTATTTTATAGTGTAGGTCATAATTAAATTTTTAATGGTGGGAACGGGCCAGTGGAGATTTAAGGAAAAATTATTGTTTCTGACTAATGAAATTGTTTACTAAAAATTGTTCACTTTTAATAATTAAAACATTAGTTAGAAAGATATAATATGTGATGAGCTGTCGAGAAATCGCAAAGGATTTGCAGTATTTTCAACAAGCCAGTTGCCCAACTCCAGCCAGCGTAAAACCACACATCATCTGGATAATGTTAACCCCGTCATTAACCTGTTGTTTTTATTAAAATATTATTATTTACACATTTGTAGTGTTTAGTAATAATAGGTCAAACGTTGGCAGGTGCAAAAGCACACCCCGATTAAATGTCCAGTTTTTGGTCGAACCTTGGTTTACGCTTGTCCGAGGCCGGGGTAACGTATAATCAGACAACGGCTCTACAAACAACAACTGATAGCTGTGGCTAGCTGCTATAACTAACAGACGTAAATTATACACAAAACTAACACCATAATTGCATATTAAGCCAACAAACTTATAACTGACTACGTTTATACCTCAAATAAAGTCACAAAGGACTCGTTCAATTTGATTTTGCTGATCTTGATTTTCAATGAAATTGTCTTCTCAATCATTTACTCCACTTGTTCCATCTTCAAACTATATCAATCTTCTTGCTTTCGCCATGGAAAACTCATCAGACCTCCACAGTGCTCCTTCATAAGCCTATGAACACGGTTCTAATTTTTTATCACGATATGGAACAAAAGATTTAACCTCCTATAATCTAGTAATAGTGATTCTTGTCGTTGTCGAGTCTTCTTAATCATTTCCTCTACTTACCTCATCTTCAAACTGCCTCTATCTTCTTCATTTTGCTCTAGAGAAGGTATAAGATCTCTATAGTGCTCCTTCATAAGCCTCTGAACACGATTTTAATTTCTTATCACGACAGAGAATGAACGACCTATAATCTCATACCAATTTTGTGGGAGAAGAAACTACATATTTGGAAACAACGTGTCCTCCATGAAACATATCATGGTAATAGTGGTTTTTCGTCGTTGTATAACCTCCTCAATCATTTACTCCACTTGTACCATCTTCAAACTACATCGATCATCTTCCTTTCATCATAGAAGACTCATCAGACCTCCACAGTGCTTCTGCATCAGCCTATGAACACAGTTTTGATTTGTTACCTCGATATGGGACAAAGGATTGAACCTCCCATAATCTAGTAATAGTCATTTTTGTCGTTGTTGAGCCTTCTCAATCATTTACTCCGCTTACCTCCTCTTCAAACTACTTCTATCTTCTTCATTTTGCTCTAGACAAGTTATCAGACCTCCACAGTGCTCCTTCATAAGCCTATGAACAAGGTTTTAATTTTTGACCACGATGTGACAAAAGATTGATCCTTCTATAATTTGGATACTGGATCATTGTACAGCCTCGTTAATGAATTACTTCACCTGCCTCCCCTTTAAACTGCCTTAGTCTTCTTCTTTTCACTTTGGAGAACACATATGTCCTCCATAACGCTTCTTCAGTGGCTCATGAGTCTATTAACGCTATTAGGGCCATCATAACTTGGATCCTCGTGATTACCATTGATTCCAGTTCGAAGCAGAGCTCCTAGGCTTCCAGTCTAACCATTGGTTTCTTCTTTTTCACTGGAACTCAATATGTCTTACTTATTTCTTTGTAAAGCTCAGAAGTTCCTCCAAAGCACTTTCACTTCTTTACTTGTGACTCCTTTATAAAGGTTTTCCTCCAATCGTTTTACATTTTACTCATGCCACGCGGTGATAACACTCGTATACCAGCACGTTGGTGTAAACGTGGTCAGCATGAGGGATAACGTGAGAAGAATCGAGGCGATAACCCGTCAGAGTTGGCACGGCAGGCTAGATATTCATCACTGACCGTGCTAGTAATTATAGGGCGCTGCCAAGACCATCTATCCTCCATACTAAGCGGAATATAATCACCTCCGCTAACCCTGCTTATGCAGTGCCTGTTCATTATAACCGGATCATCTGCGTTAACTACCCTTCATTACAGACTCCCGGCTGATACACCTGCCAAATCACTGCTTTCGCAATCGCTGACAGGTCTCGGTATCATTCCGAGATAATCGCCGATGTGGTATTTGTTCGGATAATTGACAGTTTACGTAGATTTCTATCATCGGTTTTTCTGCTGGTATTACAAAATATAACTGGTATTTTTACCCGGGCTGGTTCTTTATTTAGACGGATATGGAATTGGAGAAATTTTTAATTGGATCTGCTTGTCATATCGAAGGATAAATTGACAGGCAAATAAAAGGTGCCGAAATCGTTTTGTTAATCTTTTACATTTCTAATTTCTTCACTCATGGAACTAATTTTTAGGATTGACTGTTCTTAATTTCCTTCAAAATCTAGTTCAACGTGTTTCCATGATTATTTTATGAATTCTGATAAAACTTGCAATCTTGAACTTTCCGGTTTCGTGATCGTTATCCGGTTTATTAGCTTCGACCTACAGGCTGAAATAATCGGTACTTTTTATAAGTTATCTATTTCGAAACATCCGGTGATTTTTTTATTTGATTCAGTCATAAAAATGTAATAACTCATTATTAACGGACTGAAACACGATAACACATCGATAAACAATTGACAATCTACGTCATGCCAAGCGACCTTAAGGTTAAGCGGTTTGAAAATAAAACTACTGAAACAGAAAAAACATGATAAATGCGTGAAGTTTGATATCTCGAATTTGTTTCTACTAAGCCGACTCAGTTCGAGCTTGAATTATTCCAAGTGCTCCAAAATAGAATACGGAAGGTTAGTAAACATTTTGGTGAGAGGAGTCGATACACGGAAATCGGGTGCCAGATCTTTTACATTGATTCTCATTCGATATGGCAGGGATGGTACGATGAGATGACAAGCGTGTCCACATCGCACTACTACCCGTTGGGACCTTATTTTATGACTTAATTACTTAGGGGTTGGACAGTAACAGCAGACTTACAAAATACGGTGCAGCTAGGCTAGGTGAAGAGTTGCCACACTTCTTGGATTGAAAAAGCTTGTCAATACTTGTAGAAATATTATTTTTACTGTTACAAAAATTAAAAGTCAAGTTCCTTTTTTGTGGTACGTATAAAATAAATCTTGGTGCTGGTGTCCGGATGACAAAGAACAGTTGCGTCTTTAAACAGGGATGTTCGAGGATGCTTATGAAGATGAGAAAAAGCTGTTAAAGCTTGCTGTAACCAAATATTGTCTACCAAAAAACAACGTCGCATGTAAATATATACTTCAATTAACCCGCATTAGTCATCATTTTATCACGAGTCCTAAATCATTGGATGCATGAATAATTTTCGTTCATGGACGTAGGCAGTTTAAATTATTGTTATAAACGTTATTTTAGCTAAATTTTATTCTCACTGTATTGCTTAAGCTGTGGACATGCAAAAGAAACAGCAGTAAAAAGGGGTAGTAAGCATGAAACTCGGAAAAATATTTATTCAAATGTTTCTTACATTTCCATAGTTGCCTTCAAAATCTTGTGTCCTTAGAAGAATTATTTTAAAAAATTCCAGCACAAATGAATCTTTCCGAAACTGTATTGGCAAAATGACTGAAAAAATATGAAAATACTCATCAGAAAAGTTGGTGATTCGCCACTGTGCCAACTCGAAAGCTCGTGCTATAAAATATGGTGTAGTAGGATGATACGGATAAATGCAGATTTTACGGAGGTAATTTTATACGGTTTTTGTCCGAAAACGCTTGGCTGAACTTAATCAAAACCGTTAATGCACGCATCAGGCGCACAAAGGCTTTGATTTTGTTTTTAAGTTTCATTAATAAATGTTTGTTTTTGTTGCCAGGTACCACTTACGAGTTAATTAAATTTAAATAATTTTGACACGAAGGAGATGCCTCAAATAGATAAATTGTGCACTTGTGATAAAGGACGTTGTTTTTCTAAGTGAAAAATAATATCCTATCCTTTCTGTAATTCCCTGATTTATATAAAAGCATACATTTTTCGGAGATGAACAAATTTTCCTATGGGAGCATCAATTTATTATCATGTCGTTAATTACTATGATAAAGAGTGAGTATTACCAAATGTTTTTAACGTCTATACTGAAATATAACTTAATGAAAATGTAAATTTTGGTGTGAATTTTATATCAGTTGAAAATGCTTCATCTGCGAAATTGTTAGTTATATTTTAAATGACTAGGTACGTTAACAATAATCATAATATGTATAATAATATTTGCAGATCTCACACCAAAATTCCTGTCTTTTTAAAAAAGGGTCTTTTTTAGACCCCCATAAAAAGTTAACCATTTTTTATATTGCTCATAAACTTTTTTGAAACATTCACAATTTTTTAGTCATCGGCTTCCTTTCTGGTAAAAATCTATATCGCTGTACTCAAAGGAATTATTACCAGTTACCTACTATACATAATCTTTTGGGCTGCGTACAATGGAAACGAGATTATTGTAAAATATGGTCGTAAACTCATTGCCATAATATTTATTGAAATAACTCCGACCAGCGATAGTGATTATTGGCTAGACTTTCAATGCCAAAATTCAAAGCGTGCCGCCGATTCTTTTCCCGAAACCCAATTTTATTATTTCGAATTTAAATAACTGGGCTTAGACCAGACATATTTTAACATAACCGGCATAGATTATAAAACTCGAACTTGTGAGAACGTATACAAACATGGCCTACGAACCAATTTTTGATGCAATAGAATACTTTGGGATAACAAGGAACAGCTCCAAAAGTTTAAACAAAAATAAAAAATCGCTGTTATCGATAAAAAGAGAGTCACATTGAAATATCCCATCCCAAGGATTTCTACGTTAACGAATGCGCTACTCCATCAAGCTACTGATAAAGGCTACACATACATACATATTTTAAACAAGATAAACATGCCATAACATAAACAAATGATCGTTGTAGTGACTATATAGCAAACGGTAAATTGAAACCGGATGAGGAGGCGGAGAACCATGCTAACTACCATGGGGTACTCAGAATTGCCTTTATGGCCCTGGCTTTATGTGCGTGTCGGCTTTTAAATAACCAAATTTTTACACGCCGGACTAGATTACCGAATATTAGTGCCGTTAGTATAGGGTGTGTAGTGGAAAAATTGTTTTCTTCAAAGCTTTGACAAAAAAAAATCTTACCTACTTTAATTTTTCTGCAGACGTTCAAAATGTGACAGAATTTTGGACGTGCCTAAGTTTTTATGTATTCATAATTTATATTTGTAAAAATCTGTCTAGCATTCTCCTTAAACTTAAATTGTACCGTCAAACTGCCCATAGCTGTCAATCATCGTTCTTTTCTCAAAAACCAATACACACGCTATATAAACAGCTTTAGCTTTAATAATCTGGTAAGCCTCGTTGAAAGCCATTGACTGTATGATTAACATAATGGCTGTTTTCACAGCTTTCAAATATATTGGTTTTTGTATTTTAACTAATCGAAACGCACCTCCAGGTAGGAGCAGGTGAAATAATACACCAACCCTTGCTTACAAGCACAATTAACCACCCAACAACCACTTAACTCCGGTGAGAATATTTAGTTTGCCGAGGCGGAATAATTACGTTTGTTTGTTTATAAGATATGCAACTTCTGTAATGCAGTTGCTGGAAATTTTGCCACGAATTTGTTTATTTGTTTAGGCGAAGTAGGTGATGAAATCGGCTAAAATAAACTAAGAACAAAGGTCTGCCGATGTGACAATAAACCAGATCAAAGTGCACAGAATAAACAGGGAACCCATTTGCCATACGTAAACAATTTTTTGTTACCGTTGCATATTCAAAATTCCCTCGTTCGATATATAGGTGCGTTCCAAGCCTTCGCAAATATACAGGGTGTGTATTCCTGCCATAACTTCTTAGCTATTGAACATCTTCAACCTCCAATACTAAAAATTTTTTTCGCATTAATTTCGTTCGTCAGATCTATGATATTCCCAAAGAATGTCTTAATAAGTAGCAAATAATAAAAGATAAGGATTTAAATTACAGGATATTCCAACGAACACTGAGATAAATTTCTTATCGGGTTGCCTAATATTTAACTAATTATAATAACGACACATCCGCGGTAAATGTGCTAAAAATATAATCTTAATTTATGATTTTATTACGAGATGTTTGAAATACATTAACGATTTCCCGCGTCTGTTTGCAAAGATAAATTGATGATTTACTGATAAAAATTAAATAAAAACTTCAAATTCAATCGACACGAAAATTTTGATCTTGTGTTTTAAAGTGTTGATTGTTTTAATAACTTTTTGTTGGAAATAGACTATAAATCTGAAATAATTTTGTTATCATTTTTCATAGAACAGTCACAAATCGGGAAAAACAAATTTTGCTCCAACGAAATGGATTTTCCGCGACACGAGCTGCGAGAATCAATGAATATAACTTTTGGTGTTCATTCCTACCGACTTTTTTTTGCCTACTTCCTGTCCTGCGTCATTGGTAATATAAGCAAATAAATTGGAAGCAAAAATGACATCAAACCCTTCAGAGATGACTGGGATGAGTCTCAATTTCCCTTCCCAGAGAAGACATGATCATTTCTCATTTAACAGCAGTCTACCTTCCAGTCAATTTAAATGCCAGTGACATAATAAGGACTTTATAATCCAATTTTCTAGCAGGATAGCCCATCCTTAGGGGTTCTTCCATAACTGGCATTTTTATCAGCTACTAAAGAGGCAACTCTCCTCATGTTAAAAAATATCCCAAGGAAAGCAAACGCTAGATTGCGTTTTATTTTGATCAAATTATTCACCTTCATTCTCAGATCTTTTTTCCCAGTTTATCATCGAAAGCAAATAAAGTTGGTTATCTAAATCTAGTACAGAAAAACCAATATTGACTCGTATTTTTAACGCTAGACATTCCAGGATCAGTATTCTAAGTCCCCAACTGCGCAAAAAATAAGCTGCTACAATTACAAAAGATATCTTATCTACGCTAATATACAATATAATCGTGACCAAGTTCCAATAATACCAAATTTCAGCCTGCGCTGGATTTGTTTTCAGCTTACTTTTTTTAGACCCGGTGCCTACCATCCAGTTATTTTTGAACAATAGTTCAGCAGTAGGCTGAACATACGCACTGCCAGGCTTCTAAATATAAAAAAATGCTACTTCCAATAAATTAATGATTAACTCGTTCTCGAGCCGGATCCAGCGGAACGAGCGTGCGAACACTAAAAGCATTTACGCGGAATGGACATGACATGGGAGTGCGGCGGTGGTAGGTAAAACCAGCGATACATAAATATATAAATAATTCATGCGTTCTGTTGGCGGTGGCTCAGTGGGTGCGACGTGGTTTTCTGGGAACGGCACATGATCCCAGTGACCGTGGACCAGCCACTGACGTCACATTCGCCTGGCCTACACATCAAAGCCGACCTCGCGATCACCCAGACTGCCCCGAGACCGGTAAACAACACTCACTGTGTGGTCATGTGTTCCAAAGCCAGAGAGGAGATAAACAGAGTTCATGGGAGAGCTATTCCGCCTGTGGTAGTTTCTTTATTCAGTTCCTGTAATGAGACTGGGATGTGACATTGCCATTTCGCTCTAGGAGGATCGTCAAAACGTTTCATGTGTGTGCCAAAATTGTTAACTAACCCTTTTGGATGCCATACAGAATTAATTTATATGCAACATCAGTTATGTCCTAAGTCCTAAGTTCTTTCTTAGTTCACATTTCACATGTCATTTTATTTTAATTTTTTTATCACCAAGAAGTGGTTGGGACTGCAAATTTAGATATCCTAGGTTGTGGTACATACCAACAACTACTACGCCTTTTTAATCTGGTAGCAAAACGTCAGAAAAGGAGAGTTGATAAGAAGACTAAAGAAGCTGAAAGACTTGCACGCTTAGGGATGAGAAACATGCTGGCATTATTTTGGCAAAATCAAAATTTAATGTCAAAAATTATTTCTGCCAGTTGACAGCTGTCATTATAGCTGTGAATTTGATGAAAATTTAGCAATTTAAACAGAATTATGATCATTTTAATGGATTCTGTCATCACTAAACATGAGTTTGAAATCGAAAAAGATTTTTGGAAGTTGACAGCTGTCATTAACGCTACAACACATCAATTTAAGAATTATTGAATAAAATTAAATGATGAAAACTATAAAATGTAAAAACTAATTTTAATAAAATATTCTTAAATTAATTAATTTGATAGTTTTAATGGCAGCTGCCAGCTGTCAAAACTATTTTTCGATTCAAAATGCATGTTTAGCTACGACAAAATCCATTAAACTGGTTAAATAATTCTTAAATTAATCAACTTGACGGTTTTAATGACAGCTGTCAATTATCAAAGCAATTTTTTTATTTAAAATTTGTGCTTAACGACGGCAAAATCCATTAAAATGATAAAAAATGCGTCTGAATTGCTTATTTTAATCAAATTGGGTCCTCAAAAATTATATGAAAATACTTATTTCTATAAAATTGACAGCTTTAATGACATCTGATAACCTACAAAATTCCTTTTTGACATCAAATTTGAATTCAGCTACCTTAAAAACAATAGAAAGATAGAATTTTATTAAAAATTATCAAATTATTCAAATTGACAGTTTTAATGACAGCTGTCAACTGTCAAAACTATTTTTTATTTAAAATTTGTGTTTAGCGACGACAAAATCCATTAAAATTATAGAAATTGCGTCTACATTGCTTCTTTTAATCAAATTGGGTTCTCAAAAATTATATGAAAATACTTATTTCTATAAAATTGACAATTTTAATGACATCTGATAACCTACAAAATTCCTTTTTGACATCAAATTTGAATTCAGCGACCTTAAAAACAATGGAATGATAGAATTTTATTAAAAATTATTAAATTATACAAATTGACAGTTTTATTGACAGCTGTCAGCTGTCAAAACTATTTTTTTATTTAAAATTTGTGTTTAACGACGACAAAATTTATTAAAATGATAAAAATTCCGTCTAAATTGCTTATTTTAATCAAACTGGGTTCTCAAAAATTATTTGAAAATACTTATTTCTATAAGATTGGCAGTTTTAATGACATCTGATAACCTACAAAATTCTTTTTTAACATCAAATATGAATTCAGCGACCTTAAAAACAATAGAATGATAGAATATTATTAAAAATTATTAAATTATTCAAATTGACAGTTTTAATGACAGCTGTCAGCTGCCAAAACTACTTTTTTGTTTAAAATTTGTTTTTACCGACGACAAAATCCATTAAAGTGATTAAAATTTCGTCTAAATTTCGTATTTTAATTAAATTGGGTCCTCAAAAATTATATGAAAATACTTATTTCTATAAAGTTGACAGATTTAATGACATCTGATAACCTACAAAATTCCCTTTTGACATCAAATTTGAATTCAGCGACCTTAAAAACAATAGAATGATAGAATTTTATTAAAAATTATTAAATTATATAATTGACAGTTCTAATGACATCTGTCAGCTGTCAAAACTATTTTTTATTTAAAATTTGTGTTAAGCGACGACTAAATCCATTAAAATTATAGAAATTGCGTCTACATTGATTATTTTAATCAAATTGGGTTCTCAAAAATTATTTGAAAATACTTGTTTCTATGAAATTGACAGTTTTAATGACATCTGATAACCTACAAAATTCCATTTTGACATCAAATTTGAATTCAGCGACCTTAAAAAAAATAGTGATAGAATTTTATTAAAAAAATCTTAAATTAATCAAACTGACGTTTTAATGACAGCTGTCAATTGTCAACACTATTTTGCAAATCAAAATTCGTGTTTAGCGACGACGGAATCCATTAATATGATAAAAATCTGTTAACAAAAGTCCTTTTTGACATTAAATTTGATTTAACTTACCTAAAAAAAAACAGATTAATAGAATTTTATTCAAAAATTCTTAAATTAATAGAATTTCAAGTTTTAATGGCAGCTGTCTAAACTCTTTTTCAATTCGAAATTTGTGTTTAATGATGAGAAAATCCATTAAAATGATAAAAATTGCTCATTTTAATCAAAATGACAGCTTAAATGACAGCCGTCAACTGTTAGAAGTAATTTTTGACATCAAATTCTTCCTGAAACAATTGAAACTAGAAAAGTTATGCCTTTAGCTCCTTAGAGACGCAAAAATCCTATTAAAATATATTGAAAAATAGATCCTTTTACAGACACGGGTTAATCCAGTTTATATAATATTTTATTTTCTTAGCAACTAATATTTTGGGGTGAGATCGTAAAAATTTTAACTATGCTAAGGGCCAAACAGGATATAGGACCTTCCTAAGGAAAGGATACCAAACCAAAATGTTTAAAGAAATAAGAAAAACCAATCACTCGATAATAGAGAGAGATAGAGTCAGCACAACCCACACCTTCACAAAATAAATATATTCAAGGCAATAATGTTATGGAAGTTCAAAGCTGGTTCAAGGCTGGTTTACTGACGAATCAAAAATATCTATAGTACTCTTGAGGCAGAAAATATGGAGGGCCAATTAGAAACAGACTTGAGCTTGAAATTAGATACAGAAAGTCAAAACCATGGAGAAAAGTCTTTTTCAACTAGTCGTCCAAATCCAACTCCAAGTCTTTCAAGTAGTTTTTTCCACGAAGGGATCACCACAAGAATGGTGCAGAAGTCATGTAATAATAGAAGAATCTGCATCTGCAGCTTCATTGAGAATCGAGAAACTTTAAAGTAGAATTGGTAGGTACTTCTGAGTGTAACTTGAAGACACCAAGACCAATGGTTTCGGAGGACTACTTGCTCATATCAAATGAGATAGCTCTTCCCATCGACCTTACACTTACGTGGTGGGGAAGAACAAGTCTAATTTAATAATCTATGGGGTATGGATAAGCTGAAGCTTCATATAGCTGGGTATTTCCAGCACTGCAACGTATAGGAAACATAAATTAGCACGCATTGATGATTGATCAGAATCCAAATACTTTTTCGTCTACACCAAATCGTTTATAGCAACGCGTTCGGCCGCTGGTGGTAGAAACTTTCCGTTTCTCCTTTCCATATCGAGGTTGTGGCTTGGACTTTTGCGGCTTTGAATAGAAGACTAGTGGACTGTGGACCTTGTCTTGTCACACCACTAGTTATCGCTCACGCTCTGCGTGCTGATAACCGTGTATGCCTTATTTATAAAATGTTATTATTATCCTATTAACCAAAACATTATTGTAATGCTTGCTTGTGTTGTATGTAAATATGAGCGCTCGTGGGTTTATTATAAGCGCTGATACCAAATTTAAAGGTTACGTGGTTCGCTGTTTCGGGACATTTTGCATAAAATGTATTTTTTGGTTGTGGCTGAGAAACTCGCGAAAATGTATAATTGTGGGGTAGAGGATGGAGTTTTTATGTTCTGGGATCCGAATAAGTCAACTGGTGACCCACGTAGTCGCCTTGTTTGGTGCATGGCAAATATAATTATTATAATCTTTGGGTGCCAGAAACTCCAGAGGCCATTCCTATGCCCAATCTCTTTTTGGGTGGTGTATAATTCAAGTTTACCAATTTGCAAATTGTCATTATTCAAAGAAAAACCCACATGTGAGCAAGTAGGAATTAAACAAATTGGTGTTTGTTAGTACTAGTAGGAGGGTATAAGTTATGGGAGCCTGAAATTTTTGTAAACAGATTAAATAAGGACATTTTTTTAGGTAAAGTGAGACTCTGCAATTTTTCTAAAGAAATGTCGTCAATAAGAACTATGAGACCATAGATAGAGAAAATAAAGTTCTCTACATTAAATGAGGCATAGCTAGTATGTCTTTTTATTTGCGGTGGTACGGATTGTATTGTAAATCACTTCTCTGGAGAAGGTTGTTAAAAAAAATATATGAAAAAATAAAAAGAAATAATTATTATGAACCTCAAGCTACGAAAAAAGTATGCCTATAGATTGTTATTGGAAAATTGTATATTCATAAGTTAGCTCCTCATTAAAAACCAATTATCCAAGTGGAGTTTCTAAAAATCCTGTTATTGCTTCTTAAAACATAAAAACTTATTTATAATAATCGATTGGGTGCGTCTGAAACCTTGGACAACTATATGTTTACTTGATAATAACCGATTTGTTATATTATTTTTTATAACCAGGCATTAAACATAAATAAATAAATTACACGTGCATTTTGTTATGTTAAAAATTGCAAGGTTGAAATCGAAACACCAGTGGCGTACTTAAACAATGTAGGTGTCCAAATTAAATAGAAAAAAATAGTTAATTGAACAGTGGCGTATTCATATTCGATTCATTTAGTTCAAAATCGTATCAAGAAAATATAATCTCTGGTTATGTGGTTTTGACTACTTTGTAAATATTACTGTTTTGTTTTCATTTGCTGCTGTTTTTATTTATCTAATAAAATTTTTCAATACTTTTGTGTAAATATATCTATATTAAGATAGGTATGTAATGAAAATAAATAATATTGATTAAAGATCAGAACTACATATTTTTTTGAGGTTAGGTTCATATTAATTAATAATTTATTATTATTGCATACATTGGTCTAAGCAAATGGGGAGAGGCTTAACTATTTGTATTCAGTAAATAGAGTATGGTACTAATGTCAATATTTAGTTACAATCCCGCTGATACTGTCGATACGTATGCAGGTACAACGTTGGTACATGTGTAATGTTGACTAGGCTTATACTTGTATTTTATAGATAATTTTTTAAACAATGCTAATTAAAACTGATGGTGCAGCAAATGCACGTATAAAGTATATGGCGGTGTGTAGTCTCCTGACAAAAGTCTCGATGCCGAGGAGATGAAGAAATGTCGGACGTGGCTAAATTGCCCCACACATAGTTAATTAATGCTCCGACATTCTATCTATACTGGAAAATAAGGAATTAAGAATCAGAGGGCGCATGTTTCACTACGTGACAACCCTGGAAAGAAACCACACCTCTCAATGTCTGCAGACTTGTCGATTTTATGAATGGCCACGCGACAATGGTGGAACCAAGCCACGCCTACGCCTACCAATGACTCGGATATCAATAGCACGCGTGACCTACTACGCAGCGTCATCGAACGGAATTCACGCCTCCTATGAAATGTGCAAATCAAATCGCTGTCAAATTTAAAAACTTGCAAGTGTGTTAATAAGAGTTTACTTATTCTTATTAACAAAACATGTTTGAAGCTATTGGCAACGATCAATGATTTTTCAGTATGTACATTGTTGTAAGAGACCAGTCCAATAAGCAAGCATCAACTCCCGTAAGCGTAGCGTGGAATGCACGTGTGTCAGCCACTGGACCATGGACCATGCTGTTAATCTGATAGAGATGACACGCAGGCTAGTCTCGAGCCTCTTTAAACTTTACCGGCCTCCCGCCGCGCCCATCTCGGCCAGTTTCCAGCTTATCTGCCGCATCTTGACCCCTTAAGACGTTAAAAAGCTAAAAAGATTTTTCCTTTTATTCTCTGAATCTTGTCTTCGTGGTGTATTAACCCCATCGTAAACTGTTACTGTCACAAAGACGACGAAAGTGTGATTAAAAGCCAGCCGGTCACGTGACCGAAATTCTTTATAAGATAAGCTCATTAGTAAGCTTTCATATTTCCTGTTTGAAGAATAACGTATTGTAAATAATATCGGTTTTTTTCGTAAGCACATTATGACGTTATTTTGATATTTCTCTCAGATTTCGAAAAAATGGTCGATGGTTTCTGGCCAATAGACGTCAAAATCGCCTCTTTTTGTTCGCATCTCCTGAAGCGAAAACCGCAGCGGGACCGAGCTATTCACTATGTAGCTCTAAGTTGGACCCTCTACCTTGGATTTCTTGCCAAAATAGCCCTCCGGCGGCGGTTTTTCGTTTGGAAATGGCGTTTGAGATTTTCGTGTTTTTGCAATTTTTTTCAATTTTCTAAAACCCCCCCTTTCGAGCTTAATAACTCGCTGCTCCTTCGAGATGGACGGACAGGACATTTTTTTCTGAAAACTAGATAAAATTTAGAAAACTGCTGGGTGAAATCGTTTTCCTAAATTTTGCCTCCTAAGAAAGTTATAATTTTTTTAAAAGAGGCGAATTTTTCGGATTCTAACCAATTTCCCGACACATATCGTATAGAAATGTTCCGGTCCGGAGCCTTTCCATTTTGATCTGAAGGATCCGGACCTTGACGGCGACCAAGAAGAAGGATGAATGAAGAACTCTTTTTTAAAAAGGTCGATTTTATCGAAAAACGTAACTTTTCCGAGGGCCGTCTTTAACTGGAAGATTTTTTTGACCGGACTTTAAAGGAAGCTAAACTTCATTCCTGTCGAGTTCCTCCAAATTTTAACGCGTCCGGACAATGGATTTTTTAGCGAACCAAAATTTGTGGAAATTTCTTCAAATTTTTATCTTGTAATTTATAGTCCATCCGACAGATTGCAGCTTATGGTCGATCCGGCGAACTTTAATTGTTTTTCTGTTTTGGTCCTAGGGTAGAAACGATATCAGTTTCGGAATCCGGACGGCTTCAGGGCACCGAAACCATTTTCGGTTTCTTGATAGGACCCTTCCTTCCCTTTGACACTTAAACGTCATTTTTGACAGTTTTTTTGGAAAATTAACGAAAAAGCGCGCTATATTACCCATTCTCATACGTCACTTTGACGTTTTCTTGACAATGTATGGAAAAAAACGTACTTTTTAACTGTATACAGGTCCGTACCCAAAAAATTTTTTTTTCTATTTTTGCCGAGGACACCAATTGATTACTGAGCAAGGCCGTAGAGCCTTTGGAAATCCCCACTGAGAAAATTTACAATATAATCTGCATTATTATTATCAATGTTGGTATTCTATAATTTAATGCAATATTTATACAGTATTTAGAAAACAGCAAGTGTAGGTATTCAGAAACAACTAACAGATCCTGCTGACAGTTAGTGGGTACCGACTCGAGCAGACGTCCTAGGATTCGAATTACTACTTAACGACTTGCCGCGGAGTCGTCAATTACATCCCATACCATAACCGCAATCACCTTTCTAGGTGGTACAAATCAAACAAAACGACAAGAACGCTGCGTGGAGAGCGCGTGGTAGTTTATCCTTTCTACACCCACATGCACCATTCCCGCAGTAATGCAGTCGTGATTCACCTCGTCCTGAGCTGAGACCACTCCGCCGCATGCCGAGCGACCTCGCCATGTCGAGATAAGCGACAGGGCCGCGGCAGCGAGTCGCGGACGTACATCCATGAATCAGCATATCCTACGAGGACGTAGAGAGGGGCACGCAGGCACGCGGTCGGCACTTTGAACAAGCAGCGGACGGCAGCCACCCGCGGTCATGGGCGGAGCTTTCCCACGAGCGCGAGCGTGACGCACACGGGCACGTGTGGCCGCAGCTCTCTCTCACCGCCAGACACACGGTCACACCACCCACCTGTATTACAGACACAGGTACGAGTACGGAGGAGAACGTAAAACGGTGGTTATTTCGCCGCTGCGAGCCGCATACCACAAGAGAGCAGGAGCGGACTCGCCGCCTCGTAATCACCTCCTTTGTTCCAGCCCGATTTTTTTAACGTTTTAATTTTCTATAAATAACGAGAACCCTCAATGCTGAATTAAAAATACTGTATATAACCGTTGAGTGGAAGAATCATTAAGAGACGCAACGTCCCGATAATGCTGGCTCCGAGATGTAGATGGCGCTTTTGCGTTCGCATAGACAACAGCGCTACCTATATCTCGAAGCCAGCATTATCACGACGTTGCGTTTCATTTTGATTCATGATCCTAAAGTATACAGTTCCGGAGATGCATAGCGTCAAAGTTGGGTTTTGTATAGTCTCAAAAAACTATGTCTTTCCTTCGTGTCTCTCCTTTCAATGTCTTTTTGTAGCGTCGGGCAGCAGTAATGTTTGTAGGATCAATTAAAAAATTTCTCCAGGCGGTTTCCAAGACAGGCTAGGGTAGTTAGCAGTGAAGAAACGGATCTATACAGGGGTCTGGGGATGATTGTCGTTTTTAGGGCTGGACAATTTACCATAGAGATTTTAGAGTAATATACTATATAACAAGTAAAATTAACTTGAATTCATGATCCTACAATAAACAGTTTCGGTGATACAGAGCGTCAAAGTTGAATTCGCAAAATATTAAAAAATGCTAACTAGTCATGTCTCTCCCTCTAATATCTTTTTGTCACATCGGGCGACAATGATGCGTGTAGAGGCACTTCAAGTAGATGTAACGTAAAAAATAAGCTGGGATTCATGATCCCATAAATAGTTTCGGTGATCCATAATTACGTATTACCTATAGCGTAACTTTTATATTAATTGGACACTTTTTTGGTGATAAACATTAAATCTACCAATAAATACTAATTAATACTAATTAACAGTAAAATTAGTCTGGAATTCAAGGCGGAGAAACGTTATCACAGATAGGCAGGGAGGCACAAATATTCAACCGCACTACTCGACCTTGAAGTAAGAATTTCAAATAAGCAAGTGCTTCAAGATACTAACTTACAGCCGCGGATATTGCGTTGGATTCAAAACCAACAAGTTCATAGATATAGTTTGCCGCGATAATATAATCCGTTGGTATTTAGTATGGTGAAGGATCAACAGGTAGCAGAAATAATTACAACAGCCACTATCACTATTAAATCCTGCTCTGTCCGTGGACGAGGTTGCCCGAGCGAGCCTGGGAACGCGCCGAATCGTTCATCTCATACAATAAAGTCCCCACCACCTCGGATGCTGGGTAGAGTAAGTTTGAGGATCATTTCAATCTCGCATAACTCGCCTGACCTTCTGCTTGGTTGCACGGGCCGGCAACACCAGTTAAGTGCGCCGAACAAGTGACAAGTCAGTATTAGTCGAGACGTCGTGTGGTACGCGAGCTTTGGTGGAGTTTCTAGTGAAGGGTGAAAATTATTAACTTTGTGATAGATTTTAAAATGGTTACTACTACAGCAACAGCTACTACTAACATGATTCAAGCAAATATTTCTCCTAGTCCAAATACAGCAAGTGCCGTGGAAACTGCTTCATCCACAAGAAGAGTTAGTGATAATCGGAGGGTAAGTTTAAAAAAATCTTTTGGACGAATTGGTTTAAGCTCTATCTGTTTGACATTTGAGCACGGCAGTCCTGGGCTAAATTTAAAACAAAAGAACGTCGCTATTGGGTCGCTGCCAATAACGGCACGTGCCTAAATGTTGAGCAACTATTTTCCCACGGTGCACTTGCTTGATACCCTTTCTTTTATTGCAGAGCAACAAACCTATCATGGAGAAACGGCGCAGAGCTAGAATCAACAATTGTTTGAATGAATTGAAAACGCTGATCCTGGACGCAATGAAAAAAGACGTGAGTACTAGTTTGTTTAGCGTTAATCAAATATTAATTTTTTTCTTATCGCTCTCTTTGTCTTCGAATAATTATGTTTGCTCATGCTTGTTTAAAGTTTACCGACTGGCGTGATTCGCCTTTTTACAACTCATGAATGGAAAATTTGAAAGCAAAAAATGAGCTACGCATATAATTAGTAGTTGGAACAGTTTTGGAAGTAAATTTGCATAAACCTATTGACACTATTTAACAAATATTTTTATTTCTTTCAGCCGGCTAGACATTCCAAGCTGGAGAAAGCCGACATCTTGGAAATGACCGTAAAACACCTCCAAAATTTGCAGAGGCAGCAAGTGGCGATGTCTGCAGCAGCCGACCCGACGGTGATCAACAAATTTCGTGCAGGCTTCAGCGAATGTGCCACCGAGGTCGGCAGATTTCCAGGCCTTGATCCAATTGTTAAGCGCCGCCTCTTGCAGCACTTAGCAAACTGCCTTAACCAAGGTTCAAAATCTCAAGAAGTTCCTCAAGTTCAAGTTCACATATTGCCCAATAACCCGAAATCCGTGGAGCAACAGGTGCCTCAGAGCAGCGGCATAATTCTGAGCAATGGGAACGGCACCGGGGTGCAGCTAGTACCTACCAGGCTTCCAAATGGCGACATCGCTCTGGTTTTGCCTACTTCTGCATCTCAACAACAGCCCATTAATATGAGCTCGCCTGTGCCGCTGTTGGTGCCCATCGTTCCTGAAAGAACTCCGTCGACAGCGTCTGCGACGAGCACCTCGTCGAATTATTCTCTGAGTCACAGTCCTGAGCCTATGGACACCCTGTATAGTCAGCCGAAACCTTTATCCTTGGTTGTTAGAAAATCGGCTGAGCCAATTGATGAGAAACCATGGAGGCCGTGGTAAACGAAATTGGGACTATTAACTATTCTGATTGTGATCAGTTCGTAATAAAAATTGTGATATCTACTTAGTAACAAAAAGTCTAAACGTAATAGAAGATGTCCAGTATTAAGTTATACCTATTTTTGCAGTTATATACCTATTGTAGTGCAACAACTAAACATTTTGCAGCACATATGTTATGTTTAGATTTTGATATTAATTGTTCGCCATATATTTAAAGGCTTGGAGGCATTCCGAGCGTTTATACTTAATTGTATTATTTATTAGAATTTATTGTGATTTGGAAAAATGTATATATATTTTTGAAAGTTGTATATAGTAAAATTATTATATTTAGGATTAACGTGCCTTATAAACAGCAAGATCTTTGACGTCTTCCAATAATGTTGGTATTTAATATATTATATATATTATGTTTACATTTAATTCGCATATTGTCGTGTTCCTTACTTCAATATACACCTATTTAAAGAAATGGTTTTTTGCTTGGCAGCTCCTATCCACCTTTTCCGCATCCTTCCAAGGGATAATTCATCGCATCGAAATATATGAAAAATCATTGTAAAGAAAGTCTTGAAAATCAGAATTAAAAAAATATGTTTCAACAATTACATAAATAACAGTTAATTAATGGAAAATATTTAAATTTTAGAAATAATAAAAGTTAATTAAAGGCTAATCTAGTTGTCGAGCGAGGGGTGACAACCCTTATTTTGTCAAAGACATTTTAACCCTAGATGTTCTGGAAGCACTGATTTGATTTCTATTATTTTTGCTACAAAATTTGCTTATTTTAAGTCGCTCTCATCAACAGTTTTTGGACTAATTCGTAATTATACTTGACCGATGTTTGACTTAAATAAAAGACTAAGAGATCCAGCTGCGTTTACAAAAAAATTAGGAAAGTAAATCATTGCTTTTTAGACAATTACATCTCCGATGTTCATTTGTTTTTTCTGACAATGAATTCGAAAAATATAGAGGCAAACATAAATCTTTTATTTTCACAATTTTTTATTAACTCATCAAATAATTGCTATAATTGGGATGTCAGTATATGAGGAATGACCCTGTACAAAATTTGAAACCTTCATCTCAAAAATTGTGATTACTATGGATTACTGAAAATATTAAATCAATGATTAAATTAAAGAGAAAGTTTTTAGCAATTATAAATAAATTCAAAACTAATGACTCTTGAAACTATTATAAGAATTTAAGAAAATTTATTAAGAGATCTATTAACCCGGAAAATAATGGCGTATTTACAATATCAACAATTATTAAACCTCTATAACCTCTTTAGAGAGAATAGACCCAGGATACGATCTGTTATATTTACAAAATTTATGAGAGTTTAGGCAAAAAAGTTGTTCCAAGAACTCTGTGCTGTTAGTATCAGAGGGAAACTCCCAAACCGATGAACAATTTTATTATATTGGAAATAAAATTAACCATGTTTCAATACAAGATATACATAATGATCCCAAAATGGTCACAGGGAACCGTACTAGGGCCACTACCACTTTCTATATACATTAATGGCCTATTAAGCCTAGGAAGAATAAGTTTTGTCAACGATATGGTTATTTTATTCAAAGATGAATCTACAAGAATATACAGACCATACAGAATCAGTTTACCTCAAGATAGATGTATAGATGTAACTTCAGACCCATTGAAAATTTGCAAGAGAAAAACCCATCTAATTATTAAAACCTGGGTAAGAACAACTCTATTGGAAGAAATTTATGATGAAGAAAAGGCTAGATGTTTTTCTTCACTAATTCAGTCCATAAATCTCTGGAAATTCTCCCACTTCAAAATATTTGGCAGAAACATGATGACTTATTTTCTTCATGGCGTAATTTTTTGGACGCATCCTGCCGAAAACTAAAATTAACGCTAGCCCTCGAAACTGGCTTAAATTAAGGATAAACCCAGTTCAATATTTCGAACACTTGTTGCTTCAGTCCAATCGTAGGAATAAAACTCTTGTAGTTCGTCATCCGCCTTTGAAAACATTTTTTATGGCCGTTTAGGGAACTGAGTTACATACTCGCTTTAATAGCTTCATCCATATGCATGGGTTTGAATGAAATCAGTGAATGATGCATTTTGTCACCGAGATTCCAACGCGAGGCAACGCAACGGTTTGATGGCTATGAAAAGAGCGGACGCGAACCGGGGACGCGTGCAACATCATCATAATTGGGTGCAGTTCGAGTGCAGTTAGCAGTTGAAATGTCAATGTGTGTTATTTACATCCTGGAACCGCGAGCCGATAAACGCGAAGCATCGAGGTTATACAACTAATCTGAGTCATGCTATTAAAAACTTCGTACATGTGTATGTATGTACTGCGTATGTTTTTGATAGGCCTGTCGTCATTTACGTGTTTATAGTTGACACACGATAGCGTACTTCAGTAGCGGCGTGTGCAAGGTCGGCGGATTTCTAGGTGAACGTGGAAACCTGGTTTTTTACAAAGCGGTACGACTGACAATGTACAGGGTGACCAATAACTGAATTCTTAGGGTAGTTCCTCCAAAAACGGAAAATTGAATTTGCACATTTTCTTTTCGTGTAACAGCTTTCTGGACTATAAATGCTAAAAAGATTCACCAACATGTACACCAAATAGGCACAGGAATTTGAATCACAAACCCATTTAATTTTACTGCTTCTATTAGTAATTTTTCTAAATTTACCTCGGCATGGACTTCAGCTTCAGCTTCAATCTCCTTCTATTCTTATTTTTATTATATTATAAAGAAGCAAACCATGTATGCCCTTCCTAACTATCTAAACTGGGATATCTTTGGGTTTTTTTTTCTCGCGCTTATTTGTTCGTAATCGGTAAAACTACAAAGTTGGAAAATCAACAGATAAGATAAATCCAGGAACTGAACGTAAGCACCCCAGCTTAGATGAACCTGTAACTAGAAAGATTAGTATAATGACATTTTTTAAACTGTGCACATACCTACGAATTTATCAGCCGAAGGTAAACACATGCTTGATAATGCTACGTGAGCGATTCCACTGATCGTTATTGACTGTAGCAAATTTTTTCACATGAATATTGTGCAACAAAAGGTTGTACTTGTATAGGAATAGAAAAAATTATCTCTTATAAACACGTCACAAGGATATTTGTGATCATTTAACGCATACCTAGCTTCGTAAAATTGATTAATCTTCGTGGAAGTATATTGCCAGCGAGTTTTTTAAACACAGGTAGAATAGAAAAGAAAATATTAATACTTTCGATTTATTGCTGCTAGTCTGTTCAGAATACTTTCCTTGAATGGGTGGTAAACAATTAATAATTGCAGATTACGTACGTATTCTAATAATTCCAACCTCGACGTAATGAACAAACAATAAACGTATAAGCCTTGGTTAAAATAAAAAATTGAGCATGCTGTATTGCATTACATCAAAACTCCGAACATATTTTGCTTGAAGCAAATAAAATGTAGATGTTGAGAGGTGCTGTAGGTAACTGAAGGAGAGTGCTGAGGTATTGATTCCAGCTCAAATTTCTGGTTCATTGCTTTGAAGAAATAGCACATGGCTAAAGTTTTCTTACAGCAATTTTGTCGGGAAAAAGCACCCAGTGGAAGTACTCTTCGTGAAACTTATACGCCAAGGCTCTACAATAAAGTTATAACTGAAATTAAAAATAATGTTCCTGATAATCCAATTTGGACAGATGTTGACGAAAATTTCAAATCGCAAATTATATCTAAAAACATAAAATTATAGGTAGTTATAAACATAACCACCTTATCTCTCAATGCGTTTTTCAATTCTTTTCCTATTTTGCATGACGATTTCTCTAAGGGTTCCTTAGTAATTTCGCTAAAAGCTTCCCTAATCCCTTAACATAATGCCTCTCACGAAATAGAGTCTATTTACATAAACCTTGTTTTTAATGGAAAAAATCCAGGGGCGTGAGGTCAGGTGACATAGGTGGCCAATGAACAGCATCATAACGTCACTACTGCCGACTCATTATTTGCTATC
The DNA here is from genome assembly GCA_963680705.1 of Rhagium mordax. Lineage (NCBI taxonomy): Eukaryota > Metazoa > Arthropoda > Insecta > Coleoptera > Cerambycidae > Rhagium > Rhagium mordax. Next base: position 74,912,920 of record OY796661.1, on the reverse strand, counting down.
TGTATAGATTGGCTGCGACTCAGGCATAATATGAAGTTAAAGAAAATTAATGGAAAATACTTTGTAGATTGCTTTGCATTAAACATAATATTGTAATAATAAACATATAATACTATATTTGCTGACGTTTTAGCTGTCGCTTGTCTAGCCGCCACTGATCCCTTCTACTACGTTCTCATGTACATGTATTCGTAATTAATTTAATTACTGTCATATTAGTATTATTTATGGTTTTACAATTTTATTTATGATAAGAATAGAACACGCTTTTGTACTCGAGGCTAGCAACTGGCCGCAATTGTTACAGCGGCGCGCGGCGCATCACCCACGATTAAATTTTTGCAAAATTTTTGGCTTGTTAAAATCGAAGTAAAAACATGGGCATTTAAAAAATTTATCTAAACTTAGGTGTGTTGGTTACATAAATAATTTTGTCACGAAATTGTAAAGAAAAATTAAAATAATTTGAAAAAGTTGTAATAATAACGTTTTTCAAGTTACGGATTTGGTCCACCCTGTACAACGCTAATTACTAAACTCATTGTCAACCGCTGGGGCTATCCCACGAGCATGGAAGAAAAACCTATAATTAACATAAAGTAACAATTTGTTAAAAAAAATACGCAAATTATACCAAGAGGTAAAAGCGCGTTAATAAAGGAATAAATATATGTAAATAATCTTAGCGATCAAATAACAAATTATGATACATTTATGACGTCAGGAAATTTGATACAAATACCTTCCATATTCTAATTTGCAAAATAAATATATTTGATTTGACTATGATAATTTCCAATTTGTTAACTGAAATTGGTTGTAGCTAGTTTCTTCAAAAACAACAAAGGTAACATTCCGATTTCTATGTTAATACATAATTCATTAATCATTATTAACCAAATTATTTATGTTAACCAGTGTTTTGTATATGGGATGAAATGGGAAAAGTTTGCAAAGGGTTCAAACTGAAAATGGTCATAATAATACGGTAATAAGGATAAAACAGTATTTTTTTTATGTAACTTTGGAAATAATGTATTTTGTGGAAATTCTTGAACCAAGACAATAATGAACAAATTGTTAAAACAATACAATATTACTTATTACATTCATCATCATCATCTATGATTTCTGTTTCCTCTTGAATTTCCTCTTCTTGGAAAGAATCATCATTTTCATTTTCAATTATTGGATATTTGTCTGGTCTACTCCTAATTCGATCATCCCATTCACTTATTCAAAGTATTCGCAGTCGGCGTTGTCCGACTTTCAACTATCCGTACACCAAAGCAAAGGATTCCATTAAGACCTCATTTTCATAATTATTCATGAGAATTTCTTCGTAAATCAGAGATAGTTATGCCGGTATCCCACCTTAATCTAATTGATTTACTTTTCTCGGAAAGCGTGTGGGTAGTTACCGCACATTACCATAAATAAGTTCCATAATAATTGGGCGCATGGTGTAATAAACATAAAAAAATCCAATATTACGACCACTTAGTGCCTGTGTATTACAATGATGGTTAGGCCTGGGTCGGTAATTGGAATGATATAATTCGATATGTTGACTTGGCATGGGCGTACAAGAGAACGAGATGGGGGTGGGAGTAGATAGCAATGTCACGCAGAAATTGTTTTTTAAAAGCATCCACAAGAACGCTTAACCAGTGCAGTGCAAGTTTATGTCGAAACAGGGAAACGCAAGGAAGCCCAATTTTAACCCAGTATTGCTGACAATTTTTGTTTTCAATTTCTTTCTCTTCATAAAAGTATTACAAGTGTCTGTACATAGCTCATCAAGAACATCCAACCATTAGTGGTATTGCTGTATCTCGATTTTAACTTTCTTCTCTCATAAGGATGCTTAATTTTCCCATTTATTCCAATCCTCCTCACTCATCCCGTGATTCCTCATAATTACTTTAGAATTGAATTGTTTATCGGTCCTTCTGCTATTAGTCCTCAACCTACATATAAAATAATAAGTAGAATTGCTAACATTATGCAAGAATATAGAAATAATAACGTCCTAACTCTTCGTTCCTATAAAGTTTCACTTCGTGATATGAATTTACTTATATCTTTTTAGTTCCACCTATGGGTTTCGACGACGACTGAATACGCAGGGGTTGATGGGAACGACTGGACCGTGAATTGAAGACATCAATGCGGGCGAAACCGGTCCGAAATTTGTAATGAGCCGTCCTTATATGGCGCGAGGGCCAGGACCAGACTAAACAATCATTACTCAACGCCGACACCAATCCACAACTACAACTATGCATATTACCAGCACCCAAGCGCACTACAAAATACTACCTACTGCCATCGTCCCTGTTGATTAGCATTATTTTTTAGATCATTATGTAAATAACTATGTAGGCACTCCGCGCTACTTCAAGAGAGTTTCATTTAACTAATTTCAACATCATCGTATTGATTTTTAAGCGCCACATCTGTCAATAGGGAGCTATTAATGAGTTGATTTAATCTCTCATGTGTAGGATCGTGTTTACCAAGTGATGAACATTCAAGTTATTTCGCTAGGATATTATCCTCACGATATTGTTTTCGTGTTCACTCAGTCCATATAAAGTAGGCTATATTTACCTATTTTCTAAACCACATGTTGGTTCTTGAATAAAATTTGAATTCCGGATTAGCTAAAACACTCGTCCACGTGTTATCGTTGGGTACCTTCTGCCGTCGTTATTCATGGCTAATTTTATCTTGGTATCAGGATTAACCAACGAGAGGCATCATCTCTTAAGGACCTCACGCAAGAAACACACTTGGGATGTAACACCAGCAAGTATTTTAAATTGGTTTACGACGCACAGTGGCTCCAAAGCGACTTCTTTTGTTCTAACCAGTCTGCAGGTCTTAAAACTTTTTTTAAAATCTTCGTTTCGATCTATCTAGGTAGATTTTCTAATTTTTCAAAAATGTCCAAAGAAGTTTGAATCAACATTTTTGAAGAGTTAGTGGTAAAAATCGTAAATCTAGCTCGGCAGATCGATGGGCAATAAAAACGAAGATTTTAAAAAAAAATTGTCGAGTACTTTCTTATAGGCGCCATATTGGATTTTCACATTCTTGAAAAGAGCGTTTTTTCCGAATATGATGATGTCATCATCATATTTTATGGTGTGACCTTCGAGAAGTAGAGGCCGTAAAACACTGGTACGTCACGTGACCTGACGTCACAATAGTCGTCTGAACGCGGTGCCTCAGTCTAGCTGAAACTCGGCAGGTTTCTGACTAATTCTATAGCGGCTTGGATTTTTTTGCGGGTTCTTAAACTTTAGGGTATCAGCTTCAAATATTAAAAATGAGTGGTTGTGCTTTTACCCCTAAGAAGATGGAAACTACCCCTGAATTTCAATAATACTGAGTCAAGTATTAAGATTATTTCAAAAATGTCATGACATTTTGCAATTCTTTTGACATTTGACATTTTTTCGACATTTTCAAATTCATTTGGAATTTTTTTGACATTTTGAAATTCTTTTGACATTTTTTGACATTTTGACATTTTTTTGACATTTTGACATTTTTTTGACATTTTGACATTTTTTTTTTACATTTTGACATTTTTTTGCATTTTTTTGCATAACAGTAAAAACAGTAAAAACACAATTTGGATTTATTTTCAATCCACACGTTTCAATAGTCACTTTTTTTGTTCGAAACCCCTTAAAGAACATGCCTTATCCCTTTTTAATATTCCATCTATCCAAGAAAATTTGAATTTAAAACTGCTATAGAATTAATCCGAAGCGATCACCAAGTTACTGTACTATCTACGAACCGAAACAAAACAAAACTTACAGTTTTTCATTTTCTATATAAATACATAACAAGTCCAGCGGTGTGTGGTCCAATGACGCTTGATGAGTTAATTTCATAGTGCAGCAAAATTGCTATAGTTATTTCCAAAATAATAGTAAACAAAAGGCATGGCAATGAAGCCCACCTGCCCTGCCGACATATTATTAGGGTGGCAGGCCTAATTGAATTATTTACTAAGGTGGTCCTCTCAAAATCCAGATCAAGCCTACCAACCGGTAATTTACCTAAATTACCCTTTACTTCACTACTATTTAGTTATTAAGAAGACAACAAATTAAAGGATGAAACTTATGCACGGCAATTACGTTTGTCTGGCCTGACCTGGATTAGGGGCTAAGCTAGCCAGTCGATTTTAATGAGGAATATTAAGACATTTATCTATTAGTAGCATGTGGTTAATGGTTTCTGTTAGCTCGGTTTACAGCAACGGAAAAATTCAATAATACATAATTGATACGTATTCTAATTTCAGTTAGTGATTTATCTCGTATCATATGGATTCTCTTTTTATTGAATATGTAGAAGCGCTATTTAGTCCGTAGTTGATAGACCTTGTGTTCATAATTTTTCAAATCAGTGCTATTGTAAGACCGAAAACATTGCCTTTAACGCAAATTCTGAAAACAGGAGAATATTTTAACTACTATACAAACTGAGGATTTAAATATCTATAAAAGAAGGCTTACCGCTAGGATATGACTTGTAAGCGTGTCTGACGTGCGACTTGTCACCCAACAATAGATACGCGATTAAAAGTCTCCTTCCAGGTATATTCTTATCCCTTGAGCTTTGGCATCGATAAACTAAAACAGTGAACCGATAATCCCAGGACAATGCCACTGACAGGCCACCTACGAACAAAACCGATGTTTTGGTCACCTAAAAGTGCCTGTTCATGCCTGCATAAATGGCACATTCTGAGAATTCTTATTACTCTTTTTGTTGATATTTGTGACTCATGACAAAAGATAAAAGCGCCTGTATTGACATTGGGCATTAGTAGAAGAACAGCCAGGTCTGAAAAATCAACGAGGCATTTGCAAATTTAATACATATTTTTCTATTGGCACATCACATGACATTAGATAGACTGACCTTACTGACCTGAAAATGAGAAGTCTGTTGCACAAACCGTTATATTTATACATTCGGTGGAAGGCGTGGTTTTGTTCTGGTGCTGTCACGTGGTCAGTCACGTGCACCAATCGCTGTCATTGGGAGGGGGTGGCAAGAATCAGTTTTATGAACTCCTCCAAGCCTCCAAACATTGATTAGTTGGTCGTTGTCTTAGGTGCCACCAAACCGATTTTGATTGGGGTTAAAATCCTCTATACCTTTATATGTTTCATAAGATAGGATTTTTACGAGAAATTATTTGCAAACGAAGCTCTATGTATTTACTAGATTCCTATTGTGCCCAGACATAATCTATTTCTTTTCCAACTGACCGTCATTATGCAGTGAATAGTTTCTTTCTATAACGACCATTTCCTTTACGTGATCGTGACAAATTCTTTCGAAATAACGACGCGGACTTTTTAATCTGTCATACCGCAGACAGCTCACGTTCACGGAGAGAGAAAGGCATTTCTAGACGTTAACAGATTTACTCCACACTTACTTCTTTCTTTATTGCGTGTCTTAGTCTTATATATAAATAATCATCTTTGACCATGTGTTCCGAGTCCTGAATGAATCGGAAATTATAGTCACATAATGGAAGGCTAAAGACCTTTGTGATAATGCACAGGAAGCGATATTTATGTAGATTGTTGATCTAGAATTAATGTCGGTAATAACTGTTGAGTGGATCATTTAGAAACTGAAATTGATTTCTCAATATGCTCTTATTATATTCGAAATGAAGTACTTTTACTTCATGCATTTATATCATATATAATAGTGGAATTACGGTTATAAGATACTAATGGAAAAAAAATTTTCATGATGAAGTTTCTGTGAGAAAAAGTAGGTATCAAGTTTCGTTGTGGATGAATCTGTTGGTTTTTAAGATTTTTTTGGCTGAGTTGGATTTGGGGGTTGAAAAATGAGAAAAAAGTTATAATTATCGGAAAAAGCTGAAAATCGATATTTGCGTGAAATTTTAAAACTTTTTACGAGTCGATTGTAATTTTTAAGAGGATCCACGAGGCGGTTGGTGGGGGTTTCTAGATCACAAAATTTTACCTACTCACCAAAAATCTAGTCCTTGCTGAAGCAAATCCAACTACATATAACATTGTGTGCATCAGTAATTTACAACTTTGGCAATATCGTTAATACCGATGCGAAAATATTTCGCAATTAATTAACGCAAATAAACTTTATTGGCCGTATATATGAGCCTCTATAAACTACCATGCACCAGATGCTGTATGATGAACCGTGTTTGCACAGCATGTGATAAGCGTACCTGTGACCATCATTCGAAAGGATTATTAATAACGTTAGATCGTCAATATTATTAATTACACATACGTAGCCCGGAATGCAATCTGTGCATTTAGCACTTAAAAAGATATGACGAAATTGTTTTTATTATCGGCCTGATATGCCTGGCAGTTAAAGCGGAATTTGTTTTTTAATTGGCTTCCTGGCTAGCTAGATATTTGATTTAAAAACGCAAATAAAGTAGATAAAAGAGAGTATGACCGGAAATCATTTTCGAATATACAGAAGACATTACAGGGTCGAGTGCTTTTTTGGGTTAATATCAGTGTGATATTTTTTTTCAAATTTTTTCGATTTTCGATTTTTTTTTCAAATTTTGGCGATATTTTGTAAATTATTAATAAACTGTTTATAGTGATCACCGGGAACCTACCTACCTAATTCACAGACCATCAGTTGATTATTGATATATTTAATAAATCCAATTATGTATTTACCTTATTTTCTCGCACGAAATTTAATATTCTGCTAGCTGTGCACGACCTTTATCCAGATTGTTAACATAATTAGTGCTAAAAGCTATTCGGAATAAATTAATTATATACCTGGTGCAAATTAACCACATAATTTGACTCTTACGTAAGAGATAATTGCTTATAATTTGTGTTTTTCTATTCAATATACTAGTTTAACAAATACTAGAAATTACTTGTAAATTGATCTGTTCTTATGTAGATGATTCCTTATGTAAATTCTGGTACAATTGGAGAAGAGCACCGTTGGTCATTGTGCAATGACACGTTATGGAAATTTATTGTTTATCACGCAAATAAAGAAAAGGAAGGACGTATATCACGACGTACTAATGCAGCTATTTCATGCTCGAATAAATGGTAGAATCAGCAGAAAATTTAAGACGTAATACCTTTTGATTTTGGAGTAATATTAGTGCAGGAAATAAAAAATTGTAGCAATGCTATTACGCAGACACACAATTTGTAAGAACGAATAAAAGGGCTGAGACGTCGAGTTTGGGACACCACTCGTTTCCTAAGGTCAGGGCTTGTTTATTTTAGTTGAGCAACATCACGTGTTGATTTTTGAGGAAGTTTCGAAAGCGTTCCATATCAAACAAAAAACCGCTCCATTATTAAAACATCAAAATCTAAAATCACACTGTATTTCTAAAACCTTATGACCATGGCAAAATCGTTGTTGCAGCACGTATTTGGCAAACCAGCACGTGGCCACCAAAGTAGCGGTTGTAGTCCTGGGCCCAAGGTAAACAATGGAACATCAATGTGCAGCCTCTGTTTAAGTCACGGTCTCACAGTCCGCCTTGACCAGAGGTGGTCCGCTGACCAAAAACTATAATGCTCAATTTCACACATTAATTTGTATGAAAAGGGAGCGGTAAAAACTTTTGTTCGCGATTAAAGTCAAAAAATTACCGCCTAGTGAACAGAAATGCTTGAAACTGAAAAAAAAGATGATTTTATTTTCAGTCTTTATATACCATTTCACTAAACTGGATGTATTGTGCGTAGTGGTCATGTTATAAGGCAATATTCACTAACAGTGGTGTTGTAAGGGTACATTCAGGACAATCGGCTTTTTGGCACTTTTGCTAGAATTTAAGTTTTTGGCATTTTTACTAGAATCTAAATATTTGGCAAATGTTAAAAATTTAAAATTCTAGTAAAAATGTTAAAAATTTAAATTTTAGTCAAAATGTTAAAAATTTAAATTCTAGTAAAAATGTTAAAAATTTAAATTCTAGTAAGAATGTTAAAAATTTAAATTTTAGTAAAAATGTTAAAAATTTAAATTCTTGTAAAAATGTGTGACCTTGATCTTTGACTTGTGTGACCTTGACCTATGACGTTTTCAAAATTTAAATTCTAATGAAAATGTGTCACCTTAACCTTTGACCTAAAACGTCACCAAAAATGCCGAAAATTTAAATTCTAAAATGCTAGAAATTTAAATTATAGGAGAAATGTTAAAAATTTAAATTCCAGTAAAAATCTGAGACTGACGTCATCAAAAATGCCAAAAATTTAAGTTCTAGTAAAAATGCCCGAAGACGATTGTCCTGAATGTACCCTTACACTAGGTAAATTAAACAGAATTGAGTGTCTTAATTTATGTTAAAGAGGAATCTCATTTTCTTCGTTCTTGCCTTTCAAATTTCAGATTCATTGGTGGTTTTTCTTGGTTATGAAAAGAAGGCTTTACGCACATAATGGTCAAAATAATGAGATAATCCTGCACCTTATTTCGTTTATGTTTGCCCCTTCTTTTCATCAGAGATTCCTGTCGGATTTCATTTTTCTTCCTATGAAAAACCAAATCTACTTTTCTATCCTTCATAACTCTTTTCATTTGAATAAAATATGTCGTAAGTTGATATCCTGTTATTTTATGTGCTAGAATGTCTGGATAGGATTTCCCAATCAATTTTTGACCCAAATTAATCATCACTTCATCATTGAATGAATGATTGGTGCAAAAGTATCAAACTTATGTGACACTTATTGGAAATGGTTTGATTCCATCTTGATGTAAAACTGTTGATACCCTAGAAGTGGTTCAGACTCCTATTTATGCCCTCAAGGAATTTATTCTGTGTGTATTGTTCGTATTCACCAACAGAGCTATGCCTAATGCTTTCCATCTGGTGCGGCTATCGGCGATTTAGATACGCTATTTGCATTTATAATTGATTAATAGCGTGGTTAGCTACATGAGTATCCTACTACCACTTAATTTACGTTCAAAAACTGTGTTACTGCGTGGCGTTTATAGTTAAACAACGCCATCAATTTGTTGACCCACAAGTTACAATTAAAATACGTTATAGTGCCTGAAGGCTTCTCTGCAGAATTAATTGAGACTTGCTGGAATCATTTGTTACGATTTTCTTACGGATTTCATTAATTTTAGTTATTAAAACATCTTTTTTTGCAAGTAGCCATAATATAAACTCGCCTCGCCCACTTCGGCGCTGAGTTTTAGATATTATGGGGTTTGAGCGTAATAATGGCCGTGATGGGTGGTCATCGGAGCTTAAACGTAATTTAATATCTGCGAGAGTAGTTATTATTTTTCTCTGTTTGTTGGAAGAAACAACTATTCTATTTATGCATTAAATGCAGCTTTCCTGATGTGCCCTGCAAATACTTTACATGTTTAAAGTGATAAGCAAGAGTATAATTTATTTGACAGGTCACTTGCTGACCTGTGATACTGATTGAATGTCTCCATTGTCTATATTACTTATATCTTTGAAATGGATAGAGTTAAAGGAGTACATTGATGGGGTTTTAGTTATAGTAATTATTTGCCACCATTGCCAGTGGTAACTTTAAAAGTTTAAGTATAATATCCAAAGGCAAAAAGTGTGGGTAGATAATTTTTGGAGTTCCATCCTAATTATATAAACATCTCGCCGGAAAGGATCATATAAGTAGTGCTCCCCTTTGGTTACGATGACACACACTTTAAAGCGAGTTTGGTTGCATATCCCTTCCATCTCACATCATCAAAGCGTTTATGACTTCATTAATTTTAATTAATTTTCAAGTTGCAACTAGAGAGGAATAAACTGAAAGGTAAGGGTAATTAGGATCGAACTTCACATTAGTTTCGATTACTTTATTATCACTGTATTTGTCCATGGTCTATCGATACAACAGTTAATGGTTCTTGTTTTGACATATGCTATCTAAAAATTTACATGCAAATAACAAGTAAGGACGTGGTTTCTCGTAATTTTTTTCAAGTAGTTAACATTTTTACATGATTTATGCATTTTCTATACGTGCGCTAAATGAAGTGTTAAAATATGTAATTAGGTTGCACAAACATGATTCCATAATAATTATTTATTTACATGTGTTGTTATCGGGGAACCCAAACGCCTGGTAATAAATTCAAATCGTTATGGTTATTTGTCATCTCTGGAGCGGTGTATTGCACGTTCGATTTGTATACTTTTTAACACGTTAGTTGTTTGTTCATTGAAATTCATGAGGTCCTTTATACCTGCAAAATATTGTAATTATTTTGGGTAATTAGCAAATTTTTAGAAACGAGTGGGCGCTAATAAACTGTAAATACATACATACATACCTTTTATTTTCCTTTATATATTGTTTTTTTGTTAAAGGAAACCTAATTTATGGTAATTTTATCTATGACTATGGATGATCAACGTCTAATGCAGTAAATCCGGGAGGCTTTCCCTACTCACTCATCCGAAAAGTGAAACATAACTATTAAAAATTGCTCCTTCGAATTAAAGGTACGTGTAAGAATGTAATTAATAGTATGTTATGCATAACAACAAGGCAATAAAAGCTGCATGTAGCAGGAACTTACGTATTGCCCGTAGGTTCACCAATACGACATTCCCGGAATTCCACACGCCGACGTCTACGATAATTATACTTGCCAGTAGTGCCTTTTTAATGTATTTTGTTACCTTGTGATAGTATGCCCAATGGGGCGGAATTTCTGTTTTTTGCCTGATGTTATATAATTCGCTGGTAATTGGCTACGCAGAGCGTATACAATTAATTATAAGAATTATATAGATTATTGTGTTACACGATTTTTAAATCTTCAGGAGACATGAAGTGTCGACGTTTAAATCTAGTCTTTTGATGATAACGATAAGAGTGAATCGCCTCTTAACAATTTGCATGCATGTTAGATTTAATGAAGTTTGATTCCAATGGGATGGTTTCCCTGAATGACATTTGATAATATTTGGAGGAAATATTTCTGAATCGACTAATAGTCAAGCCAGCCAGCCAAGTCATCAGACTTGCATCTCGCGACTTCCTTTTGTGGAGCTAATTAAAATAAAAAGTTATCATCAATTATAGTATAGATTCTACAAAAGTCAACACTGAAATTTTTACTCGAAATACTTAGAATAAATTAGCAAAACTCTGTTTAGCTACTGACAAAATATGTTCCATTTGGTAACCTCTTGGAAAATGTTAATCGACCCACGTCACCTGTCCGTCCACTCTTCGGTATCATGTTCTGTCTGTTTTTATTCCGTATCCACGCTAATATGTAATAATAATAGTAGGCAATATAATAGTTAACCTGACACATTACATAAAATCACATGACTGACAGGAAGTAAATATTGCTTTAGTTAGGTAAATAACATCTCCAGTGATACTGGTGGATTCTCACGGAACTTTTATCAAAGCTGTGTGGGTAAATATTGTTCTTCAAACATTTTTCTACATATTACGGTTTTACCTTTGTTGATGAGCATTGCTCAGTTATTTTATCTTCGACAATCAATATTTTGCTTACTTTATTTGTACGCAAAATATGATTTGTGCCAATTTTTCGATGAAAACATGTCATATTGTGAATTCTAAATTCATTAAGTTAAAGCAACTAATGTTTTGATCTTTTTTCAATTCAATTTTTTTTGAAATTTTAAAATCCAGAATATAATAAATTGAGTAATAAGAGGTCTTGATTTAGTGTTATCAAATATAAATTGTGATTAAAAGAAATATGTTTAGCAAGGCTGCGCTGATGAGGAGCAATAACTCCGAAACGCGTGTCCGTAGCTGCATCATGTTCCTTTTTCGGGGTGTGTGGTGCTATTAAAATTCTTCTATTCTAAATTGTGATGCTAACAAATCGATGGTATGTATGTTGATAGAAGACTTACAACGTTCATCTTTGGATGTCTCTTTTAGAATAAATAATAATGCCAGCAGACCTGAAAATTCCCATTTTATTTAATTGGAACGTACAACTTTAAAAGATAGGATTTTCCTCCACTATATGATTGTGGATTGACTGTTCTCAATATATTGACTTTTTTCTCAATATATTGACTTTTTTCTCAATATATTGACTTATTTCTCAACGTATTGTATTGTATTGTCAGAAGGAAAATAAATTATTATTATTATTATTATTATTATTATTAGTGACTTTCTTCTCAATACATTGATTTTTTTCTCAATATATTGAACTTTGCTCAATATAATGAGATTTCTCACAGTGATTATTTTCCTAATGTACTGAGATTTTTCTTAATATATTGACTTATTTCTCAAATCTCAATACATATAGTGACTTTCTTATAAATATATTGACTTTTTCTCTCAATGACTTTTTTCTCAATATAATGAATTTTTTCTTAATATATTATACTTATTTCTCAACGTATTGACTTTCTTCTCAAAATATTAGCCTTTTTCTCAATATATTGACTTTTTCTCAATACAATGATATTTCTCTCAATATATTGACTTTTTATATTGACTTATTTCTCAATACATATACTTATTGACTTTCTTCTCAATATACATATTGATTTATTTCTCAATATATTGACTTTTCCTAATGTACTGAGATTTTTATTAATGTTTTGACTTATTTCTCAATATATTGACATTTTTCTCAATATAGTGACTTTTTCCTTAATATATTGACTTATTTCTCAATGTGTTAACTTTCTTCTCAATATACATATCGACTTTTTCCTCAATATAATGAGATTTCTCTCAATATATTGACTTTTTTCCTAATGTACTTAGATTTTTATAAATATTTTGACTTATTTTGCAATATATTGACTTTTTTCTCAATATAGTGACTTTTTTCTTAATATATTAACTTATTTATTTCTCAATGTATTTCTTCTCAATATGCATATTGACTTTTTCTCAATACAATAAAATTTCCCTCAATTTATTGCCCTTTTTCCTAATGTAGTGAGATTTTTATTAATATTTTGACTTATTTCTCAATATATTGACTTTCTTCTCAATATATTAACTTTTTTCTCAATATAGTGACTTTTTTCTTAATATATTGACTTATTTATTTTTCAATGTATTTCTTCTCAATATGCATATTGACTTTTTTTCAATATAATGAGATTTCTCTCAATGTATTGCCCTTTTTCCTAATGTAGTGAGATATTTATTAATATTTTGACTTATTTCTCAATATATTGACTTTCTTCTCAATAATCAATATATTGATTTTTTCTCAATCTAGTGACTTTTTTCTTAATATATTAACTTATTTATTTCTCAATGTATTTCTTCTCAATATGCATATTGACTTTTTCTCAATACAATAAAATTTCCCTCAATTTATTGCCCTTTTTCCTAATGTAGTGAGATTTTTATTAATATTTTGACTTATTTCTCAATATATTGACTTTCTTCTCAATATATTGACTTTTTTCTCAATATAGTGACTTTTTTCTTAATATATTGACTTATTTATTTTTCAATGTATTTCTTCTCAATATGTATATTGACTTTTTCTCAATATAATGAGATTTCTCTCAATGTATTGCCCTTTTTCCTAATGTAGTGAGATATTTATTAATATTTTGACTTATTTCTCAATATATTGACTTTCTTCTCAATATATAGACTCCTTTCTTAAGGTATTAAGTTTCCTCTCAATATAATGAGATCTTTGTCTCAATATATTGACTTTCCACATTGCAATAGGCTGCACCAAATGGCCACACGGTCCACAGTTTGATCTCATCGCCTACAACAGAGGAGTCCTCTCGAACCTGGTGGCGCTTATTTCAATATTAAATTATTTGCTTTCTACATTTGTAGTACTGAAGAAATTTTTATCAGTTAAGTAGATTGTGCGAATAAGCTCTGTAAGGAGTTTTCATGTTTAGTTAAGACATCTAATGTCGTAGGATAAAGACTCGCATTTTTGACATAAATAGTAAAATTCGCTTAGCTAAATTCAATTCTCTAAGACTGCATATTTGTGCATATTTTGTATTAATCTATTAAATTATTTTGCTAGTGTTGGTTAAATTTGTATTTTCCATTTTTTTAAATAAGTTGTAGGTACTTACAAAGGTAAACATTTTATAGATCGTCAAAAATAGCCAGGAACGTTTGGACAACTTTTTAGTGCACAAAAATATATAGAAAACCAGTACCAAAAAAAAAAATGCGCATTCCTATGTAATTATAGGAACTTATCCTACGTCTTAAAACTAATTTACGTTTTTATTTTTCTTTACAAAAACCGTAACTAGAATTGAATTCCGTAACTAATAAATTAAGTAGGTCGTGAAATCTAGAGTATTTAAGATATTTAAATACACTTAGATCCGTTTAATCAGAATTGAATTAAGATAAGATAATACGAAATCCGTGAGGATAACCTGTAAGAGTTGCGCTTACACATAGCACCCACTTGCCATGCCCACTTGATAAAATATATTGGATAAATTCAACGTAGTTTCTGGTAGTAGCTTCCACGATCAACAAGGATCTGCGTCAAGGCTCTTGGTCTACAAAACCGCCGCGTATCTCCATCTGGCTTATACGGATACCAGGAGCCCGAGGAGATGCGGAGTTTCAGCAGCGCAGCGGTTTGTAAGACCGTTTAATTATTATCCTCGGGAAGTTTTTAGATCAAAGGATTGCTAAAATTTTTATTTTGTTTGGATGTATGTACCCAGATATGACGATGTTCTTGGCAATCAAAAAATACATATTTTTGTCATTAAATCGGACAAACAGATAAAATCTGTTGATTAACCCGCGGAGAGTACAAAAAAAACAACAGAACGGCGGCACTTTGACCGACCGACTCGAACCCGCGCCAGCTAAAACATATTGTCGCAATAAAGCAAATGTAAGTAAATCTATTCATAAACACGAAAATATATTTAGTCGCAAATCAAACTACTTTTTATTACTTTTGCAACTCCTCAGCATTTAATAGAAAAATTTTCCAGTGGTTTCAAATGCCCTCCCTTGGTCCTTAATTTTAACTAGGTATTTAAAATTTGAATCAACGGCTGCTGGAGCTGGACCTATTTTTTCTTGCAATCTGGATCTCCTTCCGTAGGCGTCGAAAATCACGCGCTGGTTTCGTATACCTTCGACTTCCCACTTGCCCGCTTGTTTCCTGAAAAATTTCACCAGAACGGGTAACAGGTCGCCAGAAAAAAATGTAGCATTTAGAATTTGTATCCGACACAAACCACGAAACAGTAAGTAAGTAACATTTCCGCTCATGCTCGCCAAACGACTTGTGATTGGATTAAGGATATCAATGTAGATAAAATAATGAACATATTCTACGTTCAGGTAGTGGGTTAGTTAGTCTGTTCCATATGGTCAACTCAAACATGTACCGCTTATAATAAGGTGTAAAACCACCGCGTATCTCAATGTTTGTTAGCAGGATAGCAGCAACTGGGGGAAGTTTCACTTCTAGTTGTACTCGCTGAATAAGTTTGAATTATCCTTAGAAATTGCGTGATTGCTGAACAACTTTTGCTTTAAATATTTTGTCTATCCACGATAACAAAGAAGTTATGGAAGAAATACGCACTACGTTGACACCATGTATAAATACATTTATTTAAAAAAAAAAGATAAAACAAAAAAATAAAAAAAACCAAGTCTGGACATTTATTTTCTTCTAATGATAAATGAGGTATAAGAAATAGCCACGTATCATATCAAATTGAAACCATTTCTTTAAGTAAACTATAGAAATATCTAAGAAACCTATTGTATAGAGTTATTTTTTAATTTTCTCTACCCTTTTCGGTAAAATTTTGCCTTTTGACTTTTTTACAGGTAACCAACATATACTGCTCTCTTTTCTGAATTAATTGACAATTGTTGGATATCTAGGAGGTATCGTATTGAAACTATTATTTAGAAAATCTCAAACAAGTGAGGAAAAACTGTGCTATAAGGTGTGCCTCGGGGAACAGTTTTAGGTCCTATACTGTTTATAAAAATAAATTACTCACGTTGAATATTTAGTTTTTCAGATGATACTGCGATTTTCTTTAAAGATAACAACTGAAATATTGGGCTGTATCATCAGCGAAACAGTATTCGTTCCATCGTTCCCTCTAGCTGATTTTAGACTTTGTTTTAAGCAAGGCATATGTTCTGTGAAGCAAATTTTTCGACATAAAAAGAAATCGTAACTTATGTTGTAATAATTGAGTGATCATCGGTTGATCTATCAAAACACAGCCAATAATTGTTTTTTTTTTTTAAGTAAAAACCGAAACGCCTACTAGAAAAACATTTTATATAGTTTCAAACTTATCGAATTTTAATAAAGAAAAAGCTGACATTAACAGGACCATGATCTAGAAAAAAAAACACAGTGGACCGTCATTTATAAACCGTTCTGATATACGTTTATGTAAAATAGTAAAAAATATTTTAACGATAATGTTACTGCGTCCTAATGTCCCGCTTCCTGCGCGCATTGCCTTGTCTGACCAGCAGGACAGGTAAAATCCAATAGAAAGAAGCCGGCCATAAACACGCGCGGCACCGTTGATTAATAATGAAGCTATTAGTTATAGCCGCGGTTGTGTCATGCCGGAGGAGTCCGTATGGAGCCTGCCGGGCCGCCTCATCAACTACACCTACATGCAGACCTTTTCTTGGAACTGCCGACATCGCCTCGGCTTGGTTCTGTCTCTCCTTCACCTTAATTACCTCTCCTACTGAATCCACACCTCCGTGTATTCTTCGTATCGTCTACTTCTTTATTTGTTTCTTTGGAAGTCGATCCGTTACCGAATGAGGAATGTAAATTGGGTGTAATATTTACCTAAGTAGTACCAGGTGGGCAATGGGTAATGGGTGGTGTTTATTAAAATGGCGAATACCTACATAAATATTTTGCGTTTGAGACACGTAAACTTCGTCTGCGAATCAAAAACTTTTGAAGCAGTTTACAAATAATCAGTTTGGTTTTTGCACCAAAAAATTAGGATATACGTGTTGTAGACGGTCAAGAAAGAAAAGAGCAGAGGTCACTTTGTGCAGCCTACAGAAGGCTTTTGGCTGTATCAAAGACAACACCATGACAATCAGTTATGATTTCATAATATCGTCATGCAGAATCGTACTTAATCAAACATTTTTAAGTAGATTATGAATTCGAATTTTTTAATTGCAGAAAGTTTTTAATTGATTCTAAAAATCTGAAAGGCTGGCTGAGTTTCTTTTTTATTTCTTTGGTGGTACTGTCGGTGCAATTGATCTGTTTTATAAATATTTTGTCATATTTTGGCCCTTAAACCAATCCAATTGAAGAACGTGATGACAAAAATAAAAATTTAAATAAAAGTTTATATGAAAATTAACAAGCTTTTATCCATTCTAATTCTAATAGCAAGAGATAATAATTACTCCCCTTTATTACCAAGAAAAATCGACATTTAATATCGAGAATACTTGTTCACATTTACCCCGTTTTACACAGAGCGTTATGCGTTTTTATAATCAGGATCTCATAAGTAGGTAGAGATACATTCTGAGTGTCGAGATGTGAAATGTTAACTCCAATGGTTCGCCTTCAATTGAAACAATAGGACTGTGTTCATTATTGGATTGGACATTGGACGAGCCATTTAAATGCAATATTAACCGAACAAAGCTATGATTTAATTGTTTTTTAACATTATTAATTTCGGAAACCTTACTGGTTCATTTACTGAACAATAATAATAGAAATCTTGTATAACAAATATTTTAGTTTGAATAAGAGAGGAAAATGTAATTTTATAAATTTATTTTGTGCAGACCTTCGATTTTGGCGAAAATTGATCGTTTATTTAAAATTCGCCCAAAGTATGGCAAAACAACAAAATACATGTTTTCGATCATTTTTGTATGTAGTTTCATAATTCAGTATTAGAATTTAAAAGTCACGTACACAGGGTGAATTTTTTCATAGGAGCCCTAAAAATAAAAATTAGTTGAACCGGCCCTGGGAATTTTCTGTCTTTGATTATGCATGTAAATTGACAATTAATAGTATACTATATACCCACAATACGAGCTGATTCTAGTAATTAGTTTAAAAGATATTACCTTAAGAAGTATTGGGCAAAACTCATAAATATAAAAAAAAGGCTCAGGCTTTTTTCAATAGTCATTTCTAATTCACCTAAGTGAACTCTATCTACCATACCATTTTGTCCCTTTCCTCGTGAATCACCCTGTATAACTTAATGGGAAATTAATTGACAAGAGTTAAGAATTTGTTAAAATTTTTAAATTTTTTTCCAATCTTCTTATAATCGGCACTCTACATCTACACTAGACTAAATTGCTTAAAACATGTTTACAACGTTGCTGTGTATACGCAGTCATGCACCAAATTAAAAGAAAATTAATTATACACCCATCCTCTCATTCATTTTACTTTTATTTACTATTTATTATTTACTTAATTTAGTTAAACGAGATTATCGGAGGAGAAATAAATTATTTAATAATTTCGCGTTGCCTTCACAAACTTTTGTAGTAGGTAGGAGGCGATCGTCCACAATTACCCCATGTTTGACGAAGGAGTTATGCTTTTCTACGACCAGGATACCATAAAGTAAAGAAGATTCACGTTGCTTTACTTTTTTGTCATCGTCAGCAATGAGTAAATCTGATCTGCCTGACCTTAAATAATACCTGCGAACAATAATCGTGGCAGGAAATGGCGTTTGCTATTTTAAACAAATAATTTATTGCAGTGTTTACTATTTTTTAAATACCCAATTATTATTACCTATGAGTTTGCAGTGTAAGCCAAAATAAGTCTGTAACCTGCTTCGTTCTATGATATCCTGATAACCGGAAGCAAAATTACTGTGTGTAACACGGCGTATATAAATTGTGAGGACTGCTTTAACACATTTTAAACATATTACAATCATAGATCAGTCATACATGTTTGCTTTTTACTGTTCTGTTCGGTCTGAATACTTCCTTGAAAAATATGAATGTGTAAGGCAATGGAACAGGCTGAAGATTTTTGCGTAGTTTTGCTTTTTGTTGAGTTGATTGTAATAATAAACGTAACGAAAAATGGGAAAACTGCTATAGTGCTACTGAAATGAGTAATCTGAGGTATCTCTTTACTTTCTTTTCTTTATACCTAGTCAATTCTAATTATATTCCTTTGACTAAGAAACATGCATATTTTAAATTTGGAACTAAATGTTTTTTATTCTACAAGTACAAACTGATTATTATTTGCACTTAAATTCCTCCTCATTCTGCATAGCACTGCAATTATTAAAACAAATTCCATGTTTAATGCTGTAAAATATAAACAGTACCAAGTACCTACTATTCAGAGTGGTAAATGGATTCCTTTAAATATTCCAATGTCCAATGTTTGTTCTTGAAACGATGAAACGTTTTAATATTTTGTATATTTTTCAATAATTTAAGTAAGCAAGGAACTGTTATTTAAATTTAAGTGCACAGTAATAACATCTTATTAGTTTTTATTCAATAACTGAAAAATAACTGATATTCACGAGCACCCAGTATTCCCAGTAATAAGACAAGACTGAATTTTAAACGGAAGTTTGGAAGCATAAGACGAAACATGATCAATTCGTATATCCTTTTGCTTATGATATCCTGATTGCGAAAAAGCATAACCACTCTGTCTACCACGGGGCAAGTGTGGCCAATCATTGCCACTCTCTCTCTATTCAGAAAGAAAATAATGGTCATTAAAATTATTGGACTGTTCAAATTATTCTTTTTATGAATTATTGGTTTTACAAAATCGACTAAAAAATTCAAAATTTTAAACAAACTCATGAAAAATTTAAAATAATGTATGCGATTCACAAGCACAACGCATTTCTGCACATTAAAAATGCTGACTTTTCCTTCTAATTTTAATTCAATGGCCAGATATTTACTTCTTGGTAGTCTCTTTTATCATTTGTAAACAAAGTAATATTTGCCAAACATAAGACTATAATATTTTTAAAACAGGATGTTATTTCTTATGATATTTGGACCTGAAATTAATAAAACTAACTAACTAAAGTAACTAAAAACTAACTAAACTATCTAAAAATTAATAACAAAAAACAATGAAAACTAAACTTTTAATTATTATTATTATTCAGTTATTAATTATATAAGAGGATTAGCAAGCCTTTAATCTACGAGAAAAAATGTGCACTCGAGGCGCAGCCGAGAGTTACATTTTTTCGAGTGGATTGAAGGCTGTTAATCCCCGAATGTAATTAATTCAACGTTTTATTCACGACCAACTCGGTTAAATTAGGAGCGTGAAAGCCGTATGAGAGCATACAGGTGAAAAATTCTGATTTTGAAAAACGTTAGATTTGACAAGTTTATTTTGCCTAATTTGAGCAAAAAAATAGAAGCGTGGTATTATGAATTCTAATCCAATAGTGTATTATAGGGCCTTTAATCCACGGAAAACAGACGTATTAAACCTTCCTAATATAGTGGTCGTGGATAAATTATATTAATCATGACATAGAAATCAGTCAATACTTTTTTTGAGTGTTTAAAATAATTGAAAAAGGAAATATTTATTTTGGCAACAAGTCGCGTAACTTTGGTGTTCTAAATTTGGTGAACATTTAGTAAAATTTGTAGAACCTTAGTATTTAAAATAGAAGCAATAGTAAAATAATAGGAACAGTTGTTATTTTAGTGACACAAATTTAATTTTTCGAACTATCATTATTTGGTATCGCACAAGTATTTTTGGTATTCATTATTTTTTTTTGGAGTACAGTGCTAGAGGTTCAGAGTTTAATTTGGTAAACCTTTATATTTACATACCCATTTTTTTTATCGAGTCTACTATTATCTAGGCGTTTTCTATAAAAGTTGTGATTTGTGATTGGACAAAAATGTCAAAATAATAGATACTTACAACAGAAAAGACACAACAAAATTATGAAACCCGTATGGAGAAGAACTAACTTCCAAAAATTAATAGTAAAATATTGAATACTTTAAATTTTTCTGTTTTTTGATAACAAATACTGTTTATTTTTGTCACTAAATTAAAAGTCAAACCAAAAATTTCTAGAATATTTCTTTTCGTAAGTAATAAAAATCGTTTGTGACTTCATTTTGGTTTTTAAAATTTTCAATTTAATACTTAATAATTATTTTACAATACTTATGTTGAACTGATCGGATTATCATAGAACAAGTATAAACTAAAGGCGAGACTAAATGTGACAAAAGTTGCAAATTTTTTGGTAATACTTATTAATTTTAAGGACTTTTCTATATTTTATAATTTTTAATTCTCAAGCAATTTTGGCACTAAAATTGATTTATTACAAAATTTATTATTGTAAATAGATTTTATCGTCCAAACTTCTGGACCTTTCTCCGACTTTTCTAATTTTTACTAAATAATTACCTACGTAGTATTTACCCATTTATTTTAATGTATGCACTGGCGATACAAGTACTATTTTTTACACATACGTATACCACCAAAATAATTTAAGATAAGTAATAAGATAAAAATTGTTTTACGAATACTACTACGAAGCGCTTGTAATCTTCTTTCACTTATGCTGTCCTGATTATAAACTGAATAACTACTCTGTCTAACACGGGGTAAATGCGAACTCCTTTTGCAAATTGAATGGCATAGGGATAGTAGAGTATAAGGTAAATAAGGTTAACGTTACGAGATTGTGATTGTAATAATTGTATATTGGTGTTACCTTACAAATCTAATTAGGTATGTGTGGCAAATGTGTAAATCGTTATTTGCCCTTAAGGGGATCATCTAATCAACAATTGCCAAATTTTCAATTTTTTGAACTTACTCATTAAAGGTTTCTGATGCTTCAACAGAAAAATGGAGGAGCTTGAAGCCTATTCCTATCTCTAGTTTCTGATTTTGCAATTTGCAAATATTGGCCACTGAATTTAAATAATGGAATTTAACGAGTAATAAATAATATATTATTTTTATTATAATATAATTTTATAGGAAAACTGTATGTTGTGCATTATTCTATAAATCAGTTTATATCCAAGTAACCTGTTACAAAATCATGTAATCCTGTTAAGAAATCTGTTTCTGAAACCTGTCTGACACGTGGTTATGAGAAAGCTGTCATTCGGCATTGTTTTATGAGCAAGTTATCTACTACCTCTTTAGTCGTTAATTAACCACTTGACACTTTTCTCGGCTCCAATCATTTATCCCGTTACAAAATCACACTGATATTAATCAAAGAATCCCAGTTCCCGCAGTTCGAGAAGATTTTGAAATTAATTAACCAAAAACACCTAATAAATAAATTTAGAATATTATACCAAATTGTACCATATATTTATTACCATTTCCAACTAGTTTTTCTATTTATATTATTTTTTGGTAATATTGTAGGATGAAAAAAAAAAGGTCTAAACCAGATGTAACTTAATTTTTAAAGAAAATATCCCATTCCCTAGTATTTATTATCAAATACATTTTGACCCTCTGAAGTAAACATATATTTTTTTATTTGTTTGATTTCTATCTCCACTAATTATATAAAAGTGTGATGGATGGATAATTATAAATGGACAACCAGTAAGGTGAAGTTTTTAGTTTATTTAGTTCAATAATTATTTGATATATAGTTATTTCAAAAAAATCTGGAGGTTTTCTGAGACATACTTTTAGTTATGTTTTCCTGGCAGCAAAGAAGATTTTAGAATTTATCTAATGCCAAGAATGTTGTACACTTGTACAGTGAGATTAGCCAGTTATCAAGCACCTTTTTTTTTTATAAATTTGTTTTAAGTAGTACGTCTATTTAAATTTTTGTTTTAGATAATAGTGGCTCTAGTGAAGATACTTTTTTCGTTATTTTAAAATACCATGATTACCAAATTAAATTAAATTAAATTTCTTGACGCAGTCTCTGATTATTCTAAATTATCTGGTAAAATGGGTCAAAATTTGCTTGACTTTTAATGACTAGTCTTGGTCCGTACGCCCAATAACTTTTTTGGCTTGGGTATACGTGCAAATGGTCACATTTACCTTTGAAATTTTGCAGAATTTCAAGCGATAATTTTTTGTGAAAGAAAAAAAAATCTGATAGAAAAGTTTTTGCACGTTCTTGAGGCACTTTTTTAAGGAGAATGTAATAGGCTTGACAAATTTTAAATATCTGCAATTTTACCATATTTTTCGTAGTTTTCATAAGACATTTTACACTTTTTAGAAGAAATAATGCGTAAATAAGTTTATTAGAAATGAAAATGTATTTTACCTAATAATTTAGTGGCAGACGCCTTGACACTATTCTAAATGACACACTGAAAAATCGAACTCTTGTTTATAACTCGAAAACAAAAGACGATAGCTAATTTAGGTTTTCACCATTGAATCTCTTACTTTCAAAATCATCAGAAAAGTATTCTAAAAACTTTCAATTTTTAATTTTATATTTTGTTTCTTTTGATGTAGGTTGCCCTAGAGAAAAATAAAATTGCTGTCCACAAAAATTAAGCCACTTTGTAAAATTGGCATTAGTTTTATTGATCTTGAGAAACAAGGCAACATCACAAAAAATATCCAATTTCAATAATTTCATTAACTAGGGCTCTAGAGACATTGGACACTTATTATTACATATTAAATTAATGAGTGTAACATTTTCTATTTGTCCGTAATAAATAAGTATTTCTGTATTTCTAAAAAAGTTTTCTCTGTGAATCTAAAATAAAAAATGCTTGCAAACAGTGGACTTTAGTATTTAGCACTCATTTTGTTATTATCACATGCGTCGGTATGGTTGAAATACTTGCGGCGATTTATGAACTCCTGGTACCAAGGAAGCTTTTCGAATTTATTTAATTCCAGCCATGTGAATTGTGAAGATTACAGGAATTTCCCCCATTCTGTGAAAATATTCCACATTCAACAAAATATTGCGAAATATCGAAATATGACATGACAGAGTATTGTTTTTTTTAATATCAATATTTTAATATTGTTAAGCTATTTTTTCTGGAATAATAAATTATATACACAAATATCTCTGAAACAAGTAATTATTTAGAATACCGAATCACGGGTCCTGTTAATTAGGTAGGAATCAAAAGTGTTTCTATTGTGTCAAGATAAACGCGTTGAGCTCCAAAAATATATGCTATCCTGGTAGCTGAGATGGAGATACGCGGCGGTTTTATAATCCAAAAGTTGCGATGCAGATCCCAGCAGGTTGTGGACGCGACTAGAGGTCGAAAGTGCCCCCACACGATATTTGTTCCAGTTGCAGTAATCAGAAGAATTTATTGCTTGGCTTGGGTTATAGTGGGCATGAGCAAAGGAAACAATTTTTTTAACTTACCTGAACGAATGTAAGTTGTTGCAGTTAATCAATTATTTATCGGCAATCAAGAAGCAATTTGAATTCGTTTGTTATTTTGTTATCCTGCAGATTCCGATTGTAATTTGTCAAAATGTTGACCTTTGGCTTTAATAAACTGAACAAAAAAAAAATTAAGTAGGGACTCTCTTCTAAAACATCTTCCATAACAGGAATAAAATTCAAAATATTTTTTTTCATAGTAAATAATTTTGCAAAATGTGACAGGTAAATAGTAGGAGAGGCATGACGTGTAGAAATGTACATCACAGGATATTTCTTATTGGATATTGCTAACCGCAAACATAGAGGCAATTTATAATTTAACAACAAATCTTAATATAAGAAAAAATGATTTTTAAATTACTACTACAATTTACCCCGTTCTACAATAAGCAACATGACCGGCTTCCCTAGAATCAGGAGCGCAGAAATCCCAGGAGATGTCTATCCTAGCTTGTTTGCCTGCATCCATTGCGCAATTTAAATTTAAAACTAACACGGGGTACTTATTTATTTAACTTTCGGTAACTTCACCCTAGCGTCCCTAGCTAGGCGTTTCATTCTCTCCGGTGTTGTTAATTCGTGAAAAGTTCAGAACATACGAGTTTGTTTCTTATGTGCCCGTTAAATCTTTTTACATTTTGAATTATATACATATAGACACATTTAAAATAAACTTTAAAATTTAAACTGAAGATTTTTGCGTCTTTTGCACCAGGCACTCAGATAGAGCGGTAGGTATGCAAAATACATTGGATAAAATGGCTAGCTCTTCATTCAAATTTATTCTTTCTCTTCGACAGAGAATTAAACTTTAAAAGTTTGTTTCACGAAAATTATGTATGTAAATCTAGATCAGTAATGTGTTTTTTTACCAGATGAACGTAAAAATCCAATGAGTATAATTGCACAGGCAGATTTGGAAAAGTTTAGCTTTAAAATAAGTTTAGTTGGTGATTTTATTGGTTTTAATACGGACTTGGTGGAATTTTAGTAACAAAAGCGACTATGTTGTCAACCTTGTAGCAGGAGAACATGTTGTTAGAGTAGGATTGATGTTAATCTTCAGAGTACAAAATAAATGTATTGATTAGGATTAGGTATATCCTGAATTTTCTCCTTTTTCCTAAGTAAATAATGATAAATATATACACTATAAAATATAATTGGTATTAATTGTTTATTAATTACATTCATGTTTTATCAAGTATATATGATATGAAATAGACAAAAGTATATTATGAAATATATTTTTTTGTGTATCTATTATTTTTAAATATCTTCACTTAAAATTAATAATTTTATTCATAAAAACAAAAAAAAACTGAAATGAAAATTATACGGTATCTACTAATTATAGATAGATACAAATGTATTACTTATTTTTGTTCTAAATTTTTTGCAAAATTACGTCCATAATAGGTTCTAAAAATAAAAAAATAAACAGGATGTTTCATTTAAAATAGTCTGATTTCGTTGTCCCGGAGTTAACATTCTAAATACGCAATTTGATCATAATCGATAGGATTCATTTAATAGTTATGTAAAAATCAGAAAATAAACGCTATTAATATTTTACCCAGCAAACCAAACAATCACAAAGCCAACTGATATATCGATTTACAACTGTACCAAAAACTATGCCTGGATGGTCCACGTTCTTCATTCCCAACAATGAAACTCAATACATTAATTTTAATTTTAATATTACATGAATGGCTCTCGATTTCAGTTACGACCTAAAAATATCTAACAAAAGTTTACGTTTCATCCTCAAGGGAGAAAACTTTTATATTATTTTCCTTGCCGCGTACCTTTTCCCGTTATGAAAAACACCTCTTACTACAATTAATCTAAATCGAAGAACTGTCAGTCAGCGCTCTTTGAAAAGTTTTGTACTAATTTTGCAGTACACAGAGAAGGGTTATCATATTCATTGAAGGGTAAAGGTGATCAATAAGATCTAATTGACAACGAATTTATGAGATATGAATAGTCATGAGTTGCAAATTCGTGGATCGGATGCACTCCAATGGTTAATGTAAGCTCATTATATGCCCCCAAGGTTAAAAATGCGTAGTCATAGTTCAGGTGCAAAGTGTGGTGCAAGTTGTGATATTAAATATGAAATCTCGAGCTACTATAACGGTTATTAACATGCGATGAAACTCTATTGTACGATTTGACAACAGAAACAATTTTTCTATAAAATAGAATGCAAAGAATGGAATAATAATAAGAATGAACAATGAAAAAAAATGTTAAGGGCTTTGTCTTGATCCCCCAAGTCTTAAAATTTCAGTTAATAATACTTATAATAAGAAAATACTTCGGAGTCCATAATCTACAATCCAATTTTCATGGCGTTTAGCAATTGCGCGAATTCAGAGGATGTTCCAATTTGTAGCGCAAAATTACACCTTCCTTCCAACCAAAAGCGGAAGATGAAATTCAATTGTATTTAAATTTGACCAGAAAGACGAACGCCGAAAACCAGTCCAGCCTCTTGAGTTATGAAAGTTTCTGCCCGCCTGAGAAACCTCCCCCTGCCTCCCGACCGCTACAAATTCTCCAAATACTGCAAGGGGTTTGCATCAACCGCGCTAACAATGGCTTCCTAATAACAGGAGAATATACACACACGGATATGCAGTGCTAGAACTATTTGAATATGTTATGGTAATCTCCAAACTTAACGATAGTAGCTAAAGCACTCCTCGCCCGCTTGCAGCGGTGCGTTGGCGGTTACGACACGAGCCAAGGCTTGCTCGGATCGCGAGAGCGAAGCGGTGGCCACGTTCACAAAGGAGATAAGCGATTCTCAAGAGGTAAGCCGAGACGGAGGAGGATGGACAGACGCAAATTGTCCCAAATCGTCTAAAAAATAATTTCAAAAGTATTACTGAATAAGACCAGTGTATAACCAAACATATTATTTTGGTACTTTACGCTAATAAAATCCACCAATTGTGGTGCTTCAACAATCGTCCTAGAGATGGCCTTAATGGTACGGAAACAAATTGGAGACAAGAGAATTATAGAATCATCTAGAGGAGCACCTGGATTATGCTACAACGTATATCTGGAGGTATATAAAGGTCAAGGTGATCCTCTGCAGGAGTGGAAAATTGGAAAGTGAACCGAACACAACAGAAAAGGAACAGTGACTAGCAGTAATTTATTGTCCTAACGTACGATACAATAAAAAAAAAATTATTGCACGAAAAAAATAAAACGCCAATAGAAGGAATTGGGGGAAATGACAATGTCCACTTATGAGCGTGGTCGCGGAGGTGGGTTTTGTGTAGTTGTAGCATGTAGTCACACGCCTGGGACTCGCCACACTTCCACGTTCTCACGGCCTCGCTCATACCGCCACTAACACCAACACACAACCAGATATGCCGTCGTTGGAAGTGCATGCCCACACACATTATTACAACGAGGGCTCTCTTGGGTGTTTTTCGAAGACGGTCAAGAATGCTTTTTAATGGTGATATAGCCTGATATTTCCACGTATTTAGATGTAATGTAATCGGTCAGGAATTCTTTCTTTCTTTCAGCTTCATTCGGAATACCAGTTTGGGGTTTTAACTATTGGAAATTACGGATTGATTCGGACATCTTTTATAAATACTAGGTACAACAAATATTTTGGAGCGAGATTTAGACAATTTAATTATTGGAGATTTCAATATCAACTGGAAAGAAAATAATGATTGGAAGAGAAATTTAAGTCATAATTTCGAAAACATTGAATTGAAAAAGTTTTGTGTGAAAATTTAAGGATTTAAAATAAAATTGGCGTCCATAAAAATGTTCACTGTCGTGGCTCAAAATCTAAAAGGCCTAAAAAATTTCTACCAACGCCATTCAATTGCCAGTGGCCAATTTAAAAATGTCATGTTTCACTAAATTGGCATTAATGGTATGGAAAATATTAAGTTTTTAAAATAATCGCGTTTTTCAGGTTTTTCAGGATAAATCAAGATGCCTTGATAGGAAATTGTAATGTAACTTTTGTCTTATTTGACCGACCCTCTATCTCTTATAGTGTCTGAGATATCAATGGTGGGCATCGATAAATTCACCACCCCGTATAATGGGTATAAGAAGTCCAACCTGTTTCTTACATATAAAAATCAAATTTAACTGCCTTTCTCTTCAAATTGCTTTAATTTTATTTGGTTCAATAATTATTGTAGAAATTATTAGGTACATTGTTTTCCTAAGAACGCATGCAAGTATGCAAACAAATTTCATCTTTCATTTGATCAAACACATAACAGTAAACAGATTCTTCTACGTACCGAGGCGGAGTCAATTCCCTCCCCTGAAAACTGTTTTCATTTTCATCACATTTAATGAATTAAATTCTGCTTAGTTATTGATAAAGATCTCTTAGCAATTTATTTCTGGTTGAAACCCATGGAAGATG
Source organism: Rhagium mordax (assembly GCA_963680705.1). Classification (NCBI taxonomy): domain Eukaryota; kingdom Metazoa; phylum Arthropoda; class Insecta; order Coleoptera; family Cerambycidae; genus Rhagium; species Rhagium mordax. The sequence continues at coordinate 74,884,019 of OY796661.1, read as the reverse complement.
GACTGTTTTCTACATGTGGTACATCTCATTAAATTTATTTATATGTTAAAATATATTTTGTTTAATTTACAATAAATTGATATTGCTGATTCCCTTCATAATTCACAGTTAGTTATTTAGAACCAAATGTGTATTACTCGCCATTTGCCCGACATTCTAAATGAGGAGAACAGCATCCTACAGGACAATTATATATAATTTCTCCGAGAACTGATAGTAAAATTCTTTAAATTATTATTTCTTAAATATATTATAGATATTTCTGATTCCTTTAGGTTTAACAATCTAAGTAGATGCGTTCCTGTTTCATTTTAATTAAAGACGTGTCGTATATTTATATTAAAAATTATTGAAAATGAAAAATTTTATATTCAAAAATTTCATGTAACGCTGATTTTTCGCTACCAATTATCATATTCTGCTCTCTTAATAATTTAGAGCAATTTCACCTCTCTGTCCGTAGGGGTAACTTCGGCCACCAAGCTCTCAAAAGATAGAAATGATGTTTTTACGCCAAGACATTTATTACGAGACAAAAAATAAATTACGTTGTTTCCAAAATTGATACATAGTAAAATTGATACTGAGGTTGCTTATCTTTGCATCTTTGAGTTGTATATGTGAGAAAGATTGTTAGGAAATAATTTTTCGGACTGTTGTGAAGGACAGTGCAATAAACAAGGTAAAGGTTAAAACAATTTGACAGACAGCGCTGCCTCCTGTTTCTGGTTTCGTCGATGTTATTATTTGTATAATATTTATGGGTTCCTTATCTTATATAATTGTAATAAGATATTTTTCTGTACTCGGTATTCACCGGATTCAACTGCCGAGAAAGTGCTAGATTTGAAGTTCGGTTTGAAATTAACCAACAAGAACTGACTGCACCCACAAAGCAAAGTGAATTTGTTGAAAGTGGACTTACGATTAAAATGTCTGAATTTATTTTATATGAACAGGCCATCAGCAACAGCAGCAGGTATCCTAATATATTTTATTTACACTTTTCCATTGAGAATGTCTCAGGCAGAAGCACATATTGCAAAAGTTTGGGTTGGTTTAGCCTATGTGAGACTATAAAATTATACCTGTGCCCTAAATGTTACCCTTTGAGTTACTAAAAATTCATCGATGCCACCCTTCAGGTTTCTACGATTAAGAATTTTTTTTGCAAACGTTTATTTGACAGGGAAAATGCGCTGCGTCTACTTTGCATGGCGTCATAGTTGTTCACTAAATAAAATGACATTTTTATGCAAAAAGAACCATTACCAAAACTATACGTTACATTGTTTGTATGTGCCCAAAAACCAACCTGCATCCAACGAGAAATTTTAATGCAATAGAAAATAGTTCAGTTTCATGGGGACGAAAATTTTATTAATTATTTAGTGAATTGAAGGATTGGGATCAATTAATTATAAACCACAACTGAAGACAGGAGTTGCCAAAGATTCCACTCAATAACTGATGTCAATAAGTAAATAAATGTATTTAATAGACCATTTCTGCTGTCTCTAGACAGAAAATAAATTACATGTATTTTGCGAGTGGCAAAGTTACCCCAGGTTTGTAGATTGTAATTGCCTTTTCGATAACAGGAGAACAGCAAATGTAAGAGACCAATTTTCATTACTACCTAGCAATTTTAAATACTGGCCGTGAGAATTTTGCACGACAATCTTGAACATTTTGCTAAATAGGTAATTATAAACGTAATAAAACATAAAAATGAATAATATAACGTCATATGAAATTCCTTTTGTCTTTGACTTAGTGAAATTTAGTAAATTATTTCAAACATTTTTTTCTTCAAACAATTTCAAAAAAGTTATAACCGTCATCGGCAATTTTTTTAAATAGCAACCCCATTTTGAAAAACGTCATTTGAAAGAGGACATTTTTCTGCACACGTACGTTAAATTCTAAGTATATCATGACGAAATTATTGAGAAAAAAATTATTAACTACTTATAACAATGTAACAAAATTTTTAAATGCAGCAAAATATAATTAAATATTAAATGTTCAAATTTTGTGCCATTTGTTTCTTGACAATGTCCAAGCCAAAACTGAAATTCCGACCAAACTGTAGTACTAATTGTTTCTGGTCTAATTCTGCCAATTTCGTAATTAATTTTGTCTTTTAATTTTTTGGATTTAAGGTAAAAAATAATCCAATAGGGTTGGGTCCGGAGATCTAGCTGGCCATTCTACTGATTCGTATCTACCAATTTTGCGCGATTTTGACAGCTGTCAAGATTTAAAAAAAGAAACTGAAAAATCTGCTTTGGCAGATCGATTATGTAAAATAAAAATTTAAAACTAAAATTATGTGAATCTCTATATTTTTGTGACTTGTTGACTAATATTAATTAAAAGAAACAATAGGTATTTTTTTAAGTAAAAATTCAACTTTAGATCACAACTACAAAAAAATATAATTTGTCTGATTTTATTAATCTGATTGGATTGTTTTGATTTGATTTGATTAGATTTGATATTAAAAAATTTTTCTTTATATATTTATTTCATATTGGCTGCTATTATAGGAATATTGCTCGGGATATTGAAAAGTATCTGTAAGTACGTGGGCATTTATTCACTGAACAAAAAACCCAAAAATTAAGAAATATGTACTATAACATCGAGAAATTATTTGATGTTTTGTTATGTATTTGCCAGGGCCGGCAGAAGAGCGCGGGGCGCTTAGTGCAAGGGGCGCCACACGACAAAAATTAAAATATTTAAAAATATAACTAACCTACTACTAAAAATACTAATTACTTAGTAATTAGGCGCGCCAAAAAGATGCTAGCCCGGTCTAAATATGTCCTGATTACATGACCATAATCTTGGAATTCTTTCGTAAACTCAGGTAAAGTTGCATCAGGATTGTCTTGTATACTCCTTCCGAGACAGGATTTTGGAAATTATCCCCTAGTCCGTTGGACCAAAATTTGAATCTGTTGATAACGAAGCCATCAATCCATATTATCATCTGGGTCATAAACTTCTTTTACGTTTATTCATCAAAAATGATACAATCACAGAGCTTGCTTTGACAAATTAGTTACTCGCTCATCTGCGTACCTTACAGAAATTTTCGTACAATAAACTAACAAAAATTATCCTCACGAAGTAAATTAGGATAATTAATGACTAATTATCATTCAATAGTACCATCAAAACTGAGAACAGAAATTAAAGATATTGCCTAACGATATATTATTTATTATCTTGTACACAGACCTCCGCATGCATTGTATTTTCCAAGTTGATCCATTTTACCCCAGGTTTGTAGATGTATAATGCTTTTTTACTAACAGGATAGCAGCAAATGTAAGAAGAATCCTACGATATCAACATTACTGCAATATACAGATTAACGAAACTTGGTCGTACGCCGATATTGTAGCACTCTTACATTTGCTGATCTCCTATTAACTGAAGGCAATTTACACATCTACAAACCTGGGGTGACTTTGATCAACTTGCAAAAAATATAGTGCTCTAGCTGGTCTGTATAACTAACCCTATGGGATGATAATATTTAAAGTTTAAATGGATGAAGGATGTAAGATGTAATTATCGAATTTATTTATTAACAGTTTATCATTTAGACGTTGTTTTTTTTATTTTGTTTCAATTTCCTCGTTTCGCTAAGGAAATTAATATGGTAGTTGCCAAATTATACTGGTAGAAAATGAGGAGGATAAAAATACCCCAATGGTATCAGGATCAGGATAGAAAAACTAAAATCGGTTTTTAATTCGAGTTCCCAAAGAATAACAAACATCAATGAGCGTTGAATAAATAAAATTATTATTATAATAGAAACACAACTGAGAGCTCTGGAGGCAACAGAGATACATTCTAAAATGGTAAAGACTGCCCAAAGTCCCTTACAGGTTATTTAATTTAGAATTCTATTGCGAAACAATTTGATCCCAGCATCTGAATTTAAATTTTTTTCATTTTGAAGATGAAGATCAAATAACGGTGGACAAATAGAAAAAGAAAGGGTCAATAATGGTTTGGAGATCACCAAAAAACCAATATAATGACTGGTAAGATTGTCTCGTAATCATCATAGACATCAATCGCAATAATCGGCCCAAAATATCCTGACTCAGCATTTGCATTCTGAAGAAATACTCATTCCCTTATTCAGCGACCTGCTTATGCTCCTAGAGGCTGATATAGAAACACCAGCGACAGTGGTTTTGAAGGAGTTTCAGCAAGCCCCCAACGTTTCAATCAACAAAAGCTGAAAAATCCCATTAGAGACCTGAACATCCAAAGTCCCTGGCTAAAGTGGCAAAACACAATAGGGCAGAGCTACAGATACCAGGACAACGCAGGACGCAGGAAAAAATGCTACTAAGTGACGTAAGTGCCTAACGACCGAAAAGATAGTCAAACGTGATATACCTTCTGGCCTGAGGAAATATGAGGCTATGGAGACTATGGAGTGTGATATGCTTGAGCTTCAGCATAGTTGAGTTTTCAGCACTGCAACCCATAGGAAGGAAGAAAAAGTAAAAAAGCTCTCTGTTGCTTCCTGAGACTCTTGCTTGAGAGTAAGTGCTGTTGAAAAATATTTACTCTTAAAATTAATTGGGAGTAACTGTTAAACTCAAATTGACACACTACATTAGATCGAAACCAAAATTGAATATTATATAAAAAATACTGTACGTTACGTCAAATAATGAAGATATAAACATCGGGGTATTATTTATTATTCGATTAATGCTTTCAAAACTTGAGTTTCTTCTAGGGCGAATCCAAATTTCTAATAAAATTCTGTAGTTGTAGTGCGTCAAAATGGCAGGTCCTTGCATTTCCTATGTCATTCCTGCACCTTCTTTTATTTTTCTTAATTGAAATTATTGTTGGTTTTTCTCTGTCCGAGTTCTTTGTTTCTTCGATTAAGCTGCTAGCTTATCAGTTTCATCTTCTTTATCCGTTGTGTTTAACACTATTATTATTGACTATTGTTATACAATTTGTAACTATCCTTAAACAAAATAAATTATTATTATTCTGGTGAAATTTTGTTTCTTTCCTTGCTTTACCGTGGTCGCACTTGCCCCACGTTTTCGACATCTGAAATTTTATTTGTTAATTAGGAGATCAGAAAACCAGATGGGGTATGGAAATCGAAGTACACCACTTGGCTTTAAAGCAATGCGTGGAGAAGTCGAAGTAATATCGAACACAAATACATAGATTACGTAGTTCTAGTTCTCGTTAATGTTACTACTTCTATCTAGGTGTCGCTAAATATGTTGTTTAGTTTGTTCACTCACATCTATTTACCTACTGTTAATCCTGCTGTCCTGGTAATTGAAAGTAATATGACGTCTCTGATCTCGGGGTAAGTTGGACCGCTAAACTAACTAGACAATAAATAAATATGAACATGAAAGGATTAAGGATTGTTTGTCATTTACAATAATTAATGTCGACTATTGTAGACATATGTATGTTGCCAAACTTTTTATTTTGTTACTGGAACAAATATTGCCATGTTTTGTTGCAGTAATTAATTAAACAAACCAATTTATTAATTATTATTATAAAATAAAAATTAAACAGTCATAGAAAATTAATGGAATCGTTAGCAGTTAAATCAGAGGTAACGTCGTTTTTCTCAAAATTGTTCTAACCTAATAAATCGCACAAATAAATAAATAAATAACATCAATAGTAACTTCCAGCTTTGCTTTCTATGGACTGTCGATGATGGTGATGGTTGGCGATAGGCAAATGAATTCCTTATATAGCAAAGGATAAGGTCGATGGTATTTAATCACAATAATAGTTATTTTACGTATACGTTTTTACTGGTCCAACTATCCCCAACCGTCGAGATTCGAAATAATTCTGCGCCATTAGGGAAGTAGAAAGCTGTAGACAGTATGACAAATACCAACGCATGAACGACGAACGTTGAAATATTTAAGTTTTAATAATGCAACTTTTTGTTTTAATAGCAATTGTTGAAAAAAAATATTAAAAACGAGCTTTATTATAATGGCAAACTAAAATCAGAGAAACCAAGTTTTTCTCATAGTTAGACATAATTAATATAATAGAAACTTTGTAGACCAATTCCATATTTTAAATGAATTTTTAGGAGTTAGGTCCTCATGAATTAAAGATAAAACTAGTTTCGATATTTTTAATATCATCCTCAGGGCAGTTAAATATTAGCTTTCAATATTAATATATTATTGTTTATTTGAAAGCCCCCCCCCCTAAGAGGCCCTCTGGATCCGCGTATGCATAGAATTCCTTGACAGACCTCGTCTTCCTTGAGTCCTATTCTTCTCGGGACTAGGACTTGAGTGAATTTTTTTCAAGCTTGCGCCCTTGTGGTATAGACCTGCCTTTCAAATCAAGTGTCTTAATTTTTTAAAAAAAGGTCTTAAAGTATTAAATAGTTAAAACATGATTTTTTAAACTAATTTGTTGGATTTATTTAGAACTAGGATTAATATTCATTTATGCAATTAGGTGGGAACACTGGGAACTGTTAAAAGAAACACAATGTATGTTATGAGGTTTGTTCACCATTACCCCAAACCTTTGAGATTCGAAATGTTTCCATGGTATCAGGAATACAGAATACTAAGGACTATAAGTAAGGAAAGATGTGAAACTGTTGAAATCCAATGGTTTCGTCCAATTAGACCATATAAATGAATATTCCAATTCCTAGTTATATTATGTTGTCCATATTTCATTTAAAGTTTAAATTGTTTGTTCATTTCAATACACTAAACATCATATTAATTATAAAAATATAACTCTCACTGACAACTGACAACTTAACTTACTACTCTCCAACGGTCCTGTGCAAAGTAAGTAACCCCACGTTTAGGAACAGAATTGTGTTTTGCCGAATAGGAGATCAGCAAAGTGAAGATATAACTAGAATCGTTATATTTATACATTTATTTTCCAATCAGATTTCTTTTTAATGTAGGTTTCCCTTTGTACTTTAAAATTATATTTACTCTGAATCTTATAAGCCAGTTCTGGATTTTTAACTACCTTGGCTTTTGCCCAAAATTGGTAAGCGTTTGAAATTTCGAAATTATTATTGTTATTTTAGCCCGCTTCGTTTCTAGCAGTTTAATTAATAATTATTTGCGATTTGGTCCAGTTGTTTAGTTTAATAACAGGCATCTTTGAACCAAGTTCTAAAATTTCCATGCTTTAATACCCAAATTACACCAAAAACTCCAACTCTTGGTTTTTGCTAACAAACTGTCCGATATTCTCCTTAAAGGTTATTTCATTTAGAATTTAATTGCGAACAATTTGGTCTCAGCATCTGAAAGATGGATTCAATTTTAATTTTGTTTATTTTGAAGATGAAGATGAAGCAACAGTGGACAAATAGAAAGAGAAAGTGCCAATAATGGTTTGAAGATCACCAAAAAACCAACATAATGACTGCTAAGATTGTCTCGTGAACATCAAAGACATCATTGCATCATTGCTTATGCTCCTAGAAGCTGATATAAAAACACCAGCGACAGTGATTTTGAAGGAGTTTCAGCAAGCCCCCAACGTTTCAATCAACAAAAACTGAACAATCTCAAAGAAGTCCAAATTGCTTCCCTCCCCAGGCATTAATATTGCATTTGATCGTACCAAAGAAAATGACCTGCTTCCCCTTTTCGTTAATATTAACAAAATTATGTAAAAACCATTGGCAGAATTAATGCCGTCTGGTAGAGTTCATGACTGGAAGTCATCCGACAAGGAAATATCTTTAAGGCATCAGCAGTAGATTTTTTAGTCATCCCTCTACCTTCCTTCAACCTTCAATTGGTAGTAAAAGGCTTTATACTAAAAATTATATCAGGGAATTATTTCTAGAACTCTTCCAAACAAGCTGGTATTAAATAAATTCACTGATCGCTTTTTCATCCACTTTGAAAGCAGGATTCTGCCTCTTGCTTAAATATTAACACCATTTTGAATAATTAATTGTATATATTTTAATGGCGTCAAAAGTTCTATTATTATTTAAAAAGTTTGCGTTTTTGTGTGATTTTATGAAAAATATTATATTCATTTTAAATGCACCAACTCCTGCAATCCTTCATTAAGATATATTCTTCCATTTAATACGTTATAACGTAACACGCCTCCTCCTGTTCAAAGTTACCCCTCATTTAGAGATCTGAACTGATTTTTTACTAATAGGAGGACAGAAAATTCCGGGAGCTATAAAGAAGCTGCAACAAATAAATTAATATTTTAGGACTTATAAGATAAGTATTTTTTGTCTTTTTACTGTTTATAAAAAAAAGATTTGCTATAATAATTACGAATTATCTGACCATAATAATCATCTTATCTAGTAAAATTGATTTATTATTTTGAAAATTATTTATTTCTTACTCTTTTATTTTCTTTTTAAAGTCTTATTTATTTTGGCAATAAAATTTGTTTTTCCAATAACTGGGTGCATTAAAATTAAGCAAAATATTGAATTTAGTGGATCACGTTTGTCAGTTTGAATATAATGCTTTTAGATTCCAACAAATCAAAAAACTACTACTGTGTTTTTAAATATTGGAATTTAAACGTTTAAATCATTCATGAAACAACAAACATTTTGCTCAGCAGTGGATCAAAGTTACCCCACATTTAGAGCAGTGACTGATTCCTTATTATTAGGATCACAGAAAATCATAGAAGCTGTCGATTGTCATGGTACGGTAGAAGAGAAGAAACAAATTTACCTGAATTGGTGTAACTTTTGGTTATTTTATTTACAACAAACCTACCCTTATGCCTTCTGTTTTAAGAATATTTTTGAAACAGGGCTGAATGTTTTAAAGCTACTACGTAAAGTAATGGTGCGATTTTTAAAATGAGGCATAAAAAATGTTTGTCCAAACGTTCGTTTACCAAGTCACTTCCACGTTTAGGGGATCTGAATGTGTTTTATATTAATAGGAGCGCATAAAATGAAAGGAGATACACAGTATTAAATTATAGAATACATATTTCATGGATGAAAAGATGAGAAGGCATCAGGCATCGCCTTGTCATTCTAATTTGTTCTCATGTGGTCGTACTATTTTTGATTTCTTCCAATTTTAGGAAACATTTTGGTTTTTAAAGCTGAGTTAAATATTATTAACAAACTGCTTTTTTTGAAGTAGCTTTTTGAAAATTAATTTCATTTATACTCTCGAAGTTTTTTTCACCTTTTAAAAAATATCCACACTCATTCTTCTATATCTAATACAGTTGTATGAATTAGGAATAACTTCTTGCATATTTTAACATGTTTATTTTATCATCAAAGGCGCCGCCATTGTTTGCCACTGTAAAATTCCAGAGCACTCGTATTTGTTTATTCTAATATAATATTTACACTCTACCTAGCGACAAAATTATATTGTACAATGGGTCCCTTAATTACGCCTTTAGCAGCACACATTTACAATGGCAGCCATACCCAACCATATAAATCGGCGCTGCCTTCCTTTTATAAAAAAACGACCCTGACTTGATTAGTTTTATAACCATCAAACTGCACAACGGCGGTTGCAAAAGAGCGACGATCTTTTTGAGTCTTGTTAAAATACCATGAAAATTACACTCTCCCGCTAACTCTGATTGTAAACTCGTTTCTCGAATAGCTCAGAGAGGTGCTAAGAGGCATTAAAGCTTAATACTTATATTTATAAGGCCAGCAATTGCGATGCAAATCGTAAATCCTCCTAAACGCAAGCCGTTATAATTATTGCTCTTAGTCTGCATTCGCCGTCGAGTACAATTAAAACATATTTTTACTTCCATAAAATGAGGTTAAGATTATGTAATTTTTTATGCGCATATCTTTAATGTAATTTTGCACAAACCTGTTATTGATAATTATTTATTGTAATCTATTCGAAGATCTGTCAATTTATTTGAGGTTAGTTACAAACGCACGGTGTATATTGGGTTGCATATCCTCTGGTTCTAAATATTCCATTAGCATTAATCGCCCCCTATCTTGTCATTTGCTAATTTATCATCAAAGTACTTTTACATCAATAATCATAATAATAAGAGTGCTGCTTATTTATATATTTATTAATAATAAGTAAAACAATTATTAGATCTAACGACTTAAACATACGCCTATCATCACTAATTAAATAATTATATGGAATTATTGCGGAATTCTGACATCTGGGTTATCTGGTGGACGAAACTGTTGTTGAGCCACCGAAGATATTTCTATGTCAATGGGTTTGGTATCGTCGTACAAAGCTGGAGCCTCGCATAGGATCGCAATCGTTCCTGCTATTGACGCGATGATGAAAATCCAAAGGAAAAGGCGGTCCAGGACCATTGCCACGAAACCCCAATCTTGGTCCTCCTGCAAATTCAAATTAATATGTCTTTACTGATGTTTAAAGTAGCAAGATACAATATAAAAGCATGGAAGCCATTGAAACAAGAAAAATATAGCTACTAAACTAGTTGGGAGTATAAGTATAATTTTACCGCATTAAATTGATCTTGTCTGTGAATGTGATGCTGGATGAACATAACATTGTGTATCGCTTTCTCCAGTTCAAAAGGGTATTTCTTTCTAGTTCCTGAATCGCTTTCGTCCAAGCCGGAAAACACAGATGGCAATCCGTTGTAGCCCAATCGTCCGCTTAAAGCTCCAGCAAATCCGCGTAATCTGAAACATACAATTGGTTTCTATCATCTATTCACTCAACAATAAGTTGTACAAATCTGTCCCAAATGCGAACGGTAACAGAAAATTGGCTTCACTTGTTGTGAAAATTTTGGACACTCCTCAAAAATAAGTCAGGAGACCTAACTGGTCATTATTTGTCTGTTCTTTGTATTGGAAGAGGCTTCACCGGTATCTTGGTTCTAAAGCTTTTGCGAAACAAATTTATGGAATGGTTTTCGGATATTCCTCCGAAGCCAAGATGGTCGAAATGTAAAGCATTCAAAACAATTACCGATGATGGGAACTTGGAAATCATTATGCAAGATATTATCTAATTATGATCACTGTACCTGTTAGTAGTTGATGTGGAATGCAATCCGTTACACCCACTGGCTCGATTCATAGAAGAGCTGGACGTGCTCGACGAAGATGATCGGCTAGAAGGTATAGCGTCAATATCTCGTTTCTTCATCACCTTCCTGTTCAACGGTATCTTGTTAGTGGCTAGTTCTGTCAGAAGATCCTTCGGTACTCTCATCAGCAACAGCTTCGGAACGCTTTTGATGAAGAAGCTTCTAACCCACGGCGCCATCTTGTGAGTGCTGGGTTTTCTGTAGTGCACGTTTAGGATTATTATAGTAATGACTACCGAAAATGCTACCATGACCATAGTGAATAGGATGTACTTTCCTAGTAGCGGTAGGGCCAGGGATGTGGAAGGTATGATTTCTGATATCAGCAAGAAGAACATTGTTTGGGAAAGGAGGATGTTTATACATAAGGCGATTTTTTCTCCCGAGTCAGCGGGCAGGTAGAATACGAGGACTGAGAGGTAGGAGATGCCGACGCAAGGTACTATTAAATTGACCGTATAGAAGAGTGTTTTTCTTCTTAATGTTATGTTGAAGAAGATATCTGAAAAAAAATTTGTATGTTCACATATAAAAGTAATAAAATAATTTTACCAGGATATGGCTCTGCGCAACATGGATAATACTTTTCATGCCTCTCAGCTGGTACTCCCAATATATCCCATTCTACGCTGGGGTAATACTCCCTGAGGTCGATGCCAACTTCCACCTTATCCTGTCCGAATTCTTGGTTGATGTGTTTCAGATCGATCTGAAAAAGAAAATAGATCCTAAAGTACTGTTCATATTATGGTTACAATATCTCAGTCTTCTTTACGCAAAAGACAACTGCAATCTTGACAAAAATGGGTAAATGATGATGTAAAAGATCAGAATATATGTGAGTTCCACAGGGCACAATATTGGGACCTATTTTACTTCTGACATGCATTAATGAACTTGATACTCGACACAGCAGAAGCTTACTAATAACTCTAGAAAGAGCTAATGAAGAGTAAATATGTAATAGCATGTAAGAAAGTTATTTTCCACAAACCTGGTTTCCATCATATGTCCATGATCCAAATTTCATAAAGCAAGTTTGTTGGTCAAAGGGAAAATATCGCACATCGATCTCACATGACGACTTGAAGATTGCTGGTGGTGTCCAGAGTACTTTGCCTGTATGACGTAGCACCGCTTTGGTCATGGTTGTTACAACGTATTCTCCATCGGCACTAAAAAAACAACAATTATTAAAAATTGAATTAAAAAAGAGTTAGTGTCGAAATTGTTGCTCCTGATCTTAGTGGTATAGCTTAGGTAAAAGACCTGTGCGAGATAGATCATTAACAAAATTACCAAAAATTGGACAGTATTTAATATGCACATGTACCTCAAATGAAGGTAGTTGCGTTAGAGCCACATAAATCGGGAGCAACAACTTCAAATCACTCTGAAGCTGAACCAAATTGACGAAAGTTACTTACTTATTGTAGAGCACTATGTCAGGCAACCAGATATGTTCTGATGGTACGTATAATTCTGTAACTCCGCCATACTCTTGAGGATCCCACATGAACTTATGATCTTGCCATTCCTGAAATATATACATTTTATATATTCGTAAGAGCCCAATTTATTTTTGTCATTTCTTACGTGTTCTAACCAAACGTTCGTGGTTAAGATTTGATCCTTCAAATTCTGAAAAACAAGAAAAAGTAATATGAAATGAGTTTAAAGCAATCAAATCTTGATGGGATATTGCAAATTGTGATGCAGAAATTAGTAAGTTGAGGAGAAAAGCCGAAAGTTTAAATAGAAAAAAAATCTAGACACCAAGAAAAGTTTCAAAGAAGGAACTGAATATACCGATTTTAAGTATATAAATTTTCTACATTATGGACTCCATTTGTTGGATATTGAGCGGAGGGAAGTTTAGTATGTCAAGAAATGTATATGGTGGATATCGAACCAATGTGAAAAGACGAAACGAGAAACCCCAAGACAAGTGTCTCAGTTTTGAGCCAGCACAGGTGGCTGGTGGCTTCATCTCTCGGTATTCCCACAGGAGTCCTCTTTTACCCTTGCTCACCAAACTGACTAGTGCATCACCCCATTCTAATATAAATATTATGCAGCATCCCCAAATTTGAGATTTAAACACTGAACTTCTGTATAAATAAAGCGATCTATTCTGCTTATGAATTTTTTACTCACCAATTCTATAAGTTGCGACAATCTTAATCCTAGTTTCACCAACACAGTATCGGTATTATTACTAACAGGTCTGATTAACCTATTATAGTTGCTAAGTAGATCGTCATAGAGCCTCTTGGCGTCAGGATTACAAAGAGAAAACTCCGCACAAAACTCTAAGATAACTAAATAACAAACATGAAACATCCACTTGTATCTCATGATGATTATCACACTTTACTTATCACTTTTTCTCATGATATTAGCGAAATTTTGATTGTTCTAGGAATTGGGGCAGTAACATTTTAGGGAAGTGGACGGGATACAGATGAGAGGTCGGGGTCCTTACGTAGGCTGCAGATCCTGTGAGGATGGGATTCGCACTAACGTTCCGAACTGGGAGGATCAATAATACTGCGCAAGTGATAGGAGAGGGCGAAGTGGCCGAGGTGGTTTTAAAAATTTATAATGTTCTTTTTGGGGAAGATTACAGTATATATTTTTATTTGTATGACCTAGTTATAATTTAGTAAGGTTAATGAATCAGGTGTAGGTTTCCTAAGGGATGAACTTGTAAGATTAAGGTACTGGAAGTACTAAGGGTTTGCCTGAAAAGCCCATTTTTTTACCCCTTAGTTAAGTTCTCGGTCAACGTTTCATATATTTTTCTTGTGGCTTGAAACCAATTTTGATTTTACGAGAAGTTTTTAGTGTTTTGCGGTGTCTTTTATGAACGCTCCTATTTCAAGCCACCCTGGCAAATGCCACAAGAAAAGGTAATTAACTGAGGATATGCACATTTTATGGAAACTATAAAATCGGTGTCAAAAATATAGAAAAGGTTTGTTGCTCATTAAAATGCTGACTTTACTACTTTTAGTGCTCTATTTAAAATTATTTATTTGATTTTTATGATCGGTTCAAAGTGAAGATAAATCTTTCATTTTATAGTCGTATTTTCGTAGACTGAACTGGTCGTTAAATATTTTTTCATTTTTTGGTTATTGTAACTAAATTTCTTTATAAACAAAGACATAGCAATTAATATTAGGCTTAAAATTAAAAATGTATTTTCCATGGCACTTACAAAATTAACATGTAATTGCATTCCTACTATTAGTAAGGCAAGAAATATTCAAGTTCAGCTAACATTTCTCACGACGAAAGCAGTTCACATAAGAAATAACCAGCCACTTGAGGAATTCATCGAAAAAACTTAATTTATCTGCAATAAAGCATTGCTGATATATCGTGCAGCGGTGCAGCAAAGTGTTGTCGAATATGAGTATGTTTTTCTGCTATCTTTTTATCGAGTCTTAATGCATAATTTATCAGTTCGTGCTTCCTGGTATTTAAAAGAATTTAACGAATATTTCCAAAATACAAAATAATAGAATGCCAAATGTTACGTTCCTAAAAGAAACTGATTATATAGGCATTTTCTGACTCTGATTAAAATAAAACGAAACGTCTCTTAAAATAAAGAAACGACTGTAAGAAGTCGCGATGCACTTTTATTAAACAAGCTCAAAATCTAATTTTCTCTGACATTCGCGTTTTTTTATATTTCTGACAGTTTTTGTATTGTATGTGTAAGGAAATGATGAAGTCGCCAGGCTTTAATAATCTGCGTTTGTTCTTAGTCATCAGTTTCGTAGTTACCAGTGTTTACCATAGTCACCATAATCTGGCCTTAGTCATCAGTGTTTAGCCTTGGTCGTTATTGTCTTAGTTGATAGCTTAGTCACCCCCCATTGACTTTAATCATCGGCGTTTGGCGTTACTTGATAATGTCTGAGTCATCGTTGGTCTTAGTCACTAATGTTTAGCTTTAGTTATCAGTATTTGGCTCTATTAATCAGTGTCGTAGTCACCAGTGTTTCGTCCTAGTCACCAATGTTTAACTTTAATCATCAGTAAATGGACTTAGTCATCAATATTTGACCTTAGTCGTCAGTGCTTGATCTTAGTCAACAATTTTTGGCCTTGGTCATCAGTGTTTCAGTCGTTAGTGTCTTAGTCACTAGTGTTTGGTCTTAGTCACCATTGATTGGCTTTAGTTATCAATATTTGGCTTTAGCTCTCAGTGTCGCAGCCACCAGCGTTTTTGTCTTAGTCACCTATGTTTGGCTTTAGTCATCAGTGAATGGCTTTAGTCATTAGGGTCGTAGTCATCAGTATTTGGTCCTAGTCATCATTGTTTATCTTTAATTACCGTGAATGACCTTAGTCGTTAATGCTTAATTTTAATCAACAGTGTTTGGCCTTAGTCATCTGTATTGGGCTTGGGCGACAGTGATTGGCTTTAGTCGCTAGAGGTTGGCCTTAGTCGCCATCCATTGGATTTAGTCGTCATTGTCTTACTTACTAGTGTTTGATCTTAGTCACCATTAGTGAATGGTTTTAGTCACCAGTGTTTGTCCTTAGCTGTCCATGTGTATCAAATGAAAGTTAGCTTGTGCTACAGTGTCCGCCTAAGAACCACAGAACCTAAATTTACAAATAAATTTATAGGTATAATTTGTAATTGAAAAAGTTATTCCTATTTTACTACTGTTACCAATTAAATTGTATTTTTTACTACTTGCAGAGTCACATTCTTTTCTCGAATTTCAGGGCAAAAGCGAATAGTTGCCTAGAAGGATATTTAATTTCATTAACCGACTTGTCTCAATAGCTCCAGCGTGGCTTGAAAATTCACTTTCATCGCCGGCTATTTATTAGACCCTTGCAGAGAGGTAGTACACAAAATTAGTTTTTTCCACGCTGTTTCTTTCATTAAAAAGATACATATACCCTTTAACGTACATATTTTGCAGAATCATCCTCAAAACTAACCAACTGCAATGAAAGCGGGGTTATTGTGTTACACATAACATCAATTTTATACCAGACATTTCCAGTTCCCTGAGGATAGCTAAGTAAGTTTATTAAAAGGTTTCATCTTATAATGATACATCGGAGAGCAGCGTTTGCATGGGGAAGCTATTGATATAAAAAAAATCATTACTCCCAATCAAACTAACGAGCCTAGCTTCTTTATCATGCGTAAAAATGCACCGTCATCTTCTTTTATTGTTAACCTTACGTATAAACGAGGTTTGCCTTGGGATGTTTTTTTAGTGGCCGATGCCGATTCATAATGAGCTCTTAAATGTGGCGCGAGTCGCTAATCAAAGGGAAAAACTGCAATAAAAAATGAAATTATGTTTATAAATTTTCTTTTATCACCAATAACTGCGATGCAATCGCGATAAAAAAGTGCAAGTCACGCATTTTGTTGCAATGTACAGGCGCCTTGATGTATGCCGTTTAACATCTAATTATAACCATCGGGCACTGGCGTAGCATTTATAATTAATTAAAATCACAATGTAATATTATGATCAATATCTGTTTCTAAATCTACTAAACTAAGTTATCAAAAGCAGTAATTTCCTTATTGATTTTAATGATATTTTAATTAGTAGACTATTAAACAGTGTCGGTAATATAGAGCGTCAAAGTTAGATTTGCAAAATCAAATTTCAAAAAAACCTTCATATCTCTCCCTCTAAATTCTGAGGTATACACCGCAAAAGTTTGCAGTCTAAACTGCAGGAAACTCTACATACAAGAACACTGCAAGGAGTGTTGCATACACTTAAGGAGTAAATTTGTCCTACACATTTTTCGTCTGATTTTTGTTAACACAAATAATAAAAAAATTATAAATCAACGAAAAACCTCTTCCTGGCAAAAATTTCGATTTCGTGATTGAAAAATGGTTTGTTTGTTTATTCATTTCTTGGAGTATTAAATTATTGTCATAAGCGACTGTTTTGTAATCACCTGTTAGTCTTCTCTTTAGATTTATTTTTGATCTGTTCACTAAACCGGTAGCTACTAAAAAGGAATTTTATTGGCAAAGGAGTTTTGTTTCATTGCTAATATGAACCCACGTCGGACTTCCCCCTTGAATTTACCAAAAAAATCGTCGTACGCACGCAAGCCTGCTTCATCAAGTGGATATCCGTTAGTTTTACTGCACATATTAGTGGTCAAATTTGCATATGAAAGCAGGTATGACATGCTTGAATGGTTAGAATGAATGTGGTGACGGAAAGATGATCTTTCACTGGAATTGTTATTTTTTCGAAAGTTTTATTGCTCGCTTATCTTTCCATCTTCTGCATCTGGCTTAAGGCATATAAGTACATTCTGTAGAAGTTATGAAAGTAAGGAATAAATACAAAGTTCAATAAAACGCGGAAGTCGCATGACCTGCATGAACGTTCAAGACCATTCAATATTATAATAAATTAGTATTCGAGACATGAAAAACACGAGTCGTTTGGTATTTTTGAAATTCGTATTAAGCAGGTCAGGATACATCCAAAATTTAGATTTTGAATTTTTACTATGAAATATCGTTTCTTTCGATTAAAATCAGTATTCAGAGGTCACAAATATGTCCCAAAATTTATGGGCCAAAAAGTAACTGGAGATACTAAACATTGAAATAAACCGTTTGAGCCTTAGCAAAATGTTACTCGTTAGCGAGATACAGGGTGTTTAAGGCTATTTTTTGTTACATTCTTTTTGCTCAAAAACAATCTTGGGGAAAAACGTCATAAATATTTCTGGTAAAACAAACATTCGTGAGTTTATTCAACCTGGAGCTTGTAACCAGCGCCCTCTAGGAGGGGTCTTAAAACTATTATTAAATTCTTTTTTCTCATTATCAAAATCCTAATTCTGCCAATTTTGAATCTATTGCGTTCAACCGTTTTCAAATTATTGCTATTTAAAAAAAAAATTCACCTGAAACACCCTGTACCTCTCTGACGAGTAAAATTTTGCTAAGGTATGTTTGGCTCAAACGGTTAGTTTTAGTGTCTAGTATGTCCGGTTACTTTTTGGCCCATTAGTTTTGGGGCACCCTGTATAAAGATTCGCACAATTTCAGTTTTAAATCTTTAGTTTGCAAATACATAATCGACCTGCCAAAGTAGATTTCCATTTCCTTTCTTATATTCCTAACAGTTGCCAAAATTGCTGTCAAATTTAAAAATTTACAAGTGTGCCTTTCATAATTTTGAAAATAATATGAGTTTTCATAGTTGAGATCTAAAGTATTTTAAAACTTTCTGGTTTTATAAATGATATTAAAATGAAGTTTTCACTTTTTGTAGCTGTCAAAATTTCTCTCAACTTAATGAAAATGTCATATAATTATTATTTCAGGAAATTAAAGTATTAAACAGATATTTTTCTATAGGTATTGGAGGTACAAAACTGACTTACTAAATTATCAGAACCCATAACTTATTCATTTTCTAAACTTAAAAGAAATTAGGATGCATTTGACTTGATATATCCATTTAAAAGCGATCGGCTTGATACTTTTTGACTTTTATTTTCTAACAGTTTTATACAATTTCTACATTAATGAGTGCACTGGTATAATGAATATTCAATTGGACAATACTAGTGTTAGTAATGCAATAGAAATCGTCTTAAAATCATAATAAAAATATTGAATAAATTTATTACAAATATAGTGTGTGATCCATACAAATCTGGGCTTTAATACATACCTATAAAAAACGCGTGTATACGAATCAATTATAAGAAAATAAGAAGAAAACATGTTAAAGGTGATTTTAATACCTAACCTACTTACCTATATTGAAAATAATTATAAGCTCTAGGAGCAACTTTCCTAACACTTTTTTTGTACGTCCTATATATTCTAACGTTGCAATTAATTGTTATGCGCATTTATTTCATTACTGTCTCATATTACAACGCACATTTCATTCGTTTTATTACATTTCTAGCGTAATTCGCGAAGATATTAAAACAAAAATGGCACTGGTATTAAAAAGAATATTTTCTGGGTATTACCAGTTCTTTGAGGAGACAGCAGGTTAGTATAAACATTGGTCTTAATTAACAATTATATACTGTGTGGCGTTTTAGTGTGAGTAGGCATTAAAAAGACAATTGTCCATTGAATATGCCATTCTATAAGAAAGTTGAGGTATGCATCGTAAAAATGGAGTACCCTGTGTAGTTCAGAATATTTTTAAATTGTTCAACAAGAATCACGTGTTCTGTGAAATTTTCAGATTTTTATCTATAAAATTAATGACGCCACAGACCGATCTCATACTAAATCGCCACCCTGTATATACGTAAGAAATATTTCTAATTGATCGTGGCGCTTACTGTGGCCAAAAAGCAAAAATGTAGGAGATAATTAAATAACAATATGTTTTTGTTTTGAATCCATTTTCAGCAATACTAAAATTGAACTAACATTTTAGATCCAAGAGACCACCATTATTTACTGTCGTCGTCTCCGATTTATCCATTTGTAATTATACTTGGATACATATACATTGTTAAAAAATTGGGACCGCAGTTAATGGAAAACAGGGAAGCATTTGATATTAAAAATATTTTAATAGTATACAATGTCGCGCAAATTATATTAAACGGACATTTAGTTTATATGGTAAGTTATTTAACGTAGGTAGTTTATTTTTAATATACAGAGTGGCCCATCGAAATCGAAACAGATGGGATAACTCATAGAAAATACACATCGTTTAAAAGGTCCTTCTACATTCCCATATTTTATTTCTTAAATTTGACTGGTTAGTTTTGGCGATGTGGGCCGTTACAAACAAAAATCAATTGTTTTTTATTTTCAGGTTGCACGTAGTATCGGCGATACTAATTGGAATTGTGAACCGGTGGATCTTTCCTATTCACAAAAAGGTCTTGATCAATTATATATGACTCACTACTATTACTACTTGAAATTATTAGATGGTTTAGACACGGTAAGATTGCAAGACAATTACTATTAGCTTGACAAATAAATCATGCGTTGAATCCGCATTTCTTAATCTTTTTGATAAGTGGATGCCCACTTTTTTCGTGGAACCCCTGCTTTGTTTCTATAGTATGGTTTTAATGCAACACACTGTAAATGGATTATTTGCAACAAAAATAACAGCTGCTTCATATATTATTTATTTCCTCCAAAGAATTATTTCAAAATTAACCCAAAAGTTCCTAAAATAATCTATTCCTCTCACCTATTTCAACCGCTTCCTCTTCTGAAAAGCCTCTCATTGTTGGGAAGCAGAATACCGTATTTCGTATATTTCAGATTTTCTTCCTCCTTCGGAAAAGCTACAGGCAAATCAGTTTTTTGCACGTATATCATCATAGTGCAGTAATATTTGGTGGCTGGCTAGGAGCCAGGTTTTTTCCAGGAGGACATGGGCTTTGGTTCGGAGGCATAAACTCTCTAGTGCACACATTCATGTATAGCTATTATTTATTGACAGTTATAGATGAAAAGTGGAGAAAGAATAACATGATGAAGAGAACTCTTACGCAAGCACAAATTGTAAGTAATAATGACTCGCAATACATATCAAAATAAATTTATATTAAAATGGTTTTGTAGGTCCAGTTCTTCTTGATTATATTAATTTATGGAAGATTGATATTTAAGCCAGATTGTGAATATCCAAAACTAGTCTCATATTTTATGGTTCCCCAAAATATATTAATGGTTTTTATGTTTGGAGATTTTTATAGAAAAACCTATTTAAAAAAGAGAAGTGTTGATTTTTCGAAACAAAAATAATTTCGAACATTACCTATATGATTTTAGATTCTAATAAATTTTATGCATTTTAAATTAAATAAAACTCCCGTAAAAATATATTTAAAGGCTTTTTACTAAACTTACAATATTATACGATAATAGGGTACATGCACGTGTCAATTTGGTTTTATCGGAAGCTTTATGTTTGAAAAAGACCAACTACACCATAGTTTAAATTATTTAGACACACAATAATTAATAATTCATAAATAAAATTCAAATTATTTGAAGGTTTCCGACCAACTGCCGAGTACCTCCGACGACCCGCGTGACGTCATACTATTTGTTTACTTTTCGCCATAAACAAATTATCAAGGAAGTGACTGCTGCACGGTCCGAATATTTGACATTTGACATGTAGTGAATTTATTCTTGCTTTACTCACATTTCGTCTGCGGTGCGATGGCCTAGTGGCAACGAGCCGGGCTTGGCAAGGAGAAGGTTCAGGGTTCAAATCCCACACTTTCTTATTTTTTTTTTCTATTAAATGCATCAGGCATGAGATCTATTGCGAGGTAGAAGCTGGAGGCGATAGCCGGAGGCAGGTTAGTTATGTGTGTTTTTACCCCGGGTAAAGGAGAGCAGTTGAGGAAGAAGAAATATCCAGACCGTACAGCTATTATTTTAACGGGGACGGTCGGACCGTGCAGTAATCACTCCCAATTATCAATGCTTCGACTGTGTCTGTAATCTGTACTTCTATTGAAAACGTGCAAGAAAAGTTTATTTCAAGAGTTTCAAGCGTTCTGTGTTTTTTATTAACTGGTTTAACGTATGTTAATAGTTTAGGAGTGTTTTATTATTATTACAATGGCTGAGACTGATTTCGTAAAGGCACAAAGTGACAATTTCAGTTGTTTCTAAAGAACATTTTCTATCTATTTGGCATTTATATAATAATATATGTGGAACGATTTGATCTCTCAAAAATATCATCTCACCCATTAATTTATATCGCATATATACTTTTTCATATCTTGATCCAGCTCAAAAAAAAAACAAAAAATATGTTTTACTTTCAATACAGAGTAGATAGACCATTAACATAGGTACCTAACCTTTTATTTATTAACAAAAATATTTCTCACTATCATATTATTTATTATTAGGTAAATAATTACATTGAAATGGTCTTCACAAACAAATTAACAAATCCCTTAGTGTTTTCAGACATCTCGCATTTTCATTTCGTCTCATAGCTCGCAACCACAATTTTCTTTTTTCTTTCAGTTTAGCACTTGATCCCACTGACAATGAAATGAATACTTTTTCCGGTGTTCTAATAGATTTGATTCACATTGTGGCACTAAGCAGTATTTAGAGCACTTTAAATCAGGCTTTTCCATAGTAAATCAAAAGTTAAAACGAATTTACGAGTAATAAACAGTAAACGGGCGGTAAACAATCACGCTCTTGTCGCTTTGACACCGCTGTTGTCAATGTCAAAAAAATAAACAAATAGAGTGACGTCAGAACATGGCGGTCGTGACGTCAAACCAGTTTTGCCGGAATAGCATTATTCAAATCCGATTTTATGCCACCAACAACATATTTCAAAAAAATTAATAATCAAAGGTGTTATTAAAACAAATAGAGAATCTAATTTCATTGATATTAAAATATGTGCGTGTTCCCTATTTTAAAACAGTTATTATAGCGACTGCGTCATGATCAAAATTTATAGTTGTAGAGAGTTAAAAAGGACACACGATGTCACGATTCACAGGCCAATCAAAACAACGAGACCAAACAATAACAAAAATCGTCAGCTTAACCACTGCAACGGAACAAGGAATGGTCCTGACATCCATGGCTCTAACACAAAGCAAAATTAATCAGCGCGGAACCCTTTTGGGACCCAAATTCGGCCCTCACGGTTCTGTGTTGGCTTCGAGTCTCTTTTGCTTCCTATCGAGAGATGTTTTCAATTGTTGTCGTTTTTCACGAGTCTGGTTCGCCCTCAATAATCCGGAGTTCCTTCAATAACACGAGATCGGATCCAATTATTCGGAAAGACGAGAGACCACTTTCGCTCATCTCTTCTTCGAATATCTTTTAGACTATACATAGATCGAGAAAAATAAGCTTGAATTCATGATCCTATAATAAACAGTTTTGGTGATACTACAGAACGCGAAGCTGACGTTGGCAAGTGAAGTGGGAACCTTGACAGAAAGTTATTCATAAATTCTCTCGCGTGTGTGAAATTGCTTCAAAATACTTCTACTTTTTTAACGTATATTACTGACCTATGAGACATTTGGGTAACTACTGTCATCAAAAGGTTAATAATATACATAACAACTCTGTCTAAAAACATACATTAACATATTATTTATAATGGCATGGTATAATTATCATCGAAAAAAATCCATTGCTGGTAGTTTAGGGGATTACATGGGGTATTAAATCATGTTTAAATTCTAAGCAATAATATTGTTAACTTTTTGTTTGCAATTGTCTTAACAATAATCACTGATAGTTAGGTAGAAATTAGAAAACTTCCAAATTTTGCCCTGAGTGAGAATGTTGTTTCGACTAATCCTTGTGAATCAACAATATTTGATAGAGAGAGTCAATGACGCTCACAACGTAAACGACTAGAAAAAAAAAATTATATTCAAAAAGCAACTGAGGTGATAGGCTACGGGAATGTAGAGTAGGTAAGTTTTATATTTATTTGCTATCGTTTTACACCACTGGTTTTTAATGTGTGAATACAACGTCAAGATAATTGATTGTAATCAGTGGAAAGTAATGAATATATGTAACGGCGTATTATCTTCTTTACATTGTCAAATTTTACTTCATTGTAATAAATAATCACATTCCTTCATTCTTGTTGATAAAAATGGCTCTGGTGTTAAAAAAATTGTATCTGAATTATTTTTGGTTGTTTGATGATTTTGCAGGTAACTTATATTAGCTTATATTGTTTTAATTAAGTAAACTATATGTTTATGTTTAAGGGCTTTTTGGGATTTTTACCCAAGAGTTATTAGATATATTATATATGGGCTTTTACCTAACATAGTCTTTTCAGGGATTAGGAAGTTGCATATTCTACAGAAATTGTTTATGCTGATACAAAAATATTTGATTGAAGACAATTATTTTATTATAATATAGTTGTTAATTATCATAGAAATAAACGGTACATTTACAAAAATCAAATACACGAAACAGGAATCAATATGAAACCCCAGTCATGACAAAAACAATTGACCAAAGATACTTATTTTTAGCAACCAAGATAATATTATAATACTGCCCTGATATGAAGAAAATTGCTAATTTACTGCGTGCTTTAAAACAAAATTAAAAAGTGTGTTCTTATCAATGCCCAAAGAAGTAACTCGCAATCAAATAGACATAAAAATAATTGAAATGTAATACAGTGTTGAGTATCTATAGGGTTAAATATTCCTTATTATTTCTTATTGCTGTTAGTCAGTATGCAATATTTTTATGATTTCACGTTTTGTTACATTATATGCAATAATTTATTAATATTTATTTCATAATCCATGCATATTTTACATATTATTTAGTACTGCTTTTAATTTTCCCATTTTTCTCGAGACACGTCGAAAAACATTTATCATTTATTAATACATATTTGCAAATTTTGTTTATTTTAGATCCAAGAGTGGACCACGTTCTCTCTTCCCCCTTAACGGCTATTTTTATAGTGTGTAATTATTTGTATTTCGTATTAAAATGGGGTCCAAAATTAATGGAAAAGAGGAAGCCTTTTGAATTGAAGAAAGTTTTAATAATATATAATGTATCGCAAATCATATTCAATGGATCTATAGTATTCTTTGTAAGTATTAGCTTTTCAGAAAAGTTTATGGTTACACTGGGGGTGTAATAATTGGTTTAGAATTTAACGAAAACTACGCTATATTTAAAATTTTGCTTTAGTATTTGACGAAATATGCTGTTTTCGACCAAATCCAGTTTTCGTTTCTAACCATCCTTTGAACTTCGAAAGTATATATCAATTATTTTACATTTTAATGAGGTTTTTAGGCTTGTTATCGAAAGAGCATACTTAATAATGTTTCCTTCCTCCATTCTTTCCTTCTTTGCTTTATTATTTCCTTACGTCATTTGTTTCTTCTTTCATTCCTTCCTAGCGTCATGGTTTCTTTGCTTCTTGGCTTCCTTGCCTCTTTTTTTTTTCCAAACTTCTTTGCTTCCTTACTTCATTACATCCGTGTTTGTTGCATTTGTCGTTCATTTTTTCGATTCTTCATTTGCCCATTCCTTCGTTCCCTTCTTCCTCATTTCCTTTGCTCTTTCACTCCTTTTTTACTTCCTACCCACATATTTGTACTCTTGCCTGCTTCATTGCTCCCTTCTTTCCCGTTATCCTTCTTTGCTTCCGTGCATTCTTGTTACATTATTTCCTGCTTTTCCTTGCTTCTTTTGTTCTATCTTTGCTTCCTTTTTTTGCCTTTTGCTAAGAGTAATTAAGAATACATTTTTAGGGGGTAAAAATAATGTCTAATATGGACCGGAATTGTGCAACTGTAGACCGTACCCCGCCGCTAGAAAATGATTTACAACTAAAAATATGTATCTCTTTTTTCCTTTTGAAGTTGTACGATCTCCTAGATACGGTAAGTTTGTATTGTTCCACCGAATATGTTTTTAACTGCTTTATGATCCCATTTTTTTTTTCAGATATTTTTTGTACTTCGCAAGAGCTCAAGGCAAGTCAATTTCCTTCATGTGTATCATCACTGCGGTATGGTTTTTGGGACATTTATTACTCTCAAATTTGTTGGCGGGGGCGAACTAGTTTATACTGGATGGATAAATGCCATAGTCCATGTAGTTATGTTTGGTTATTATTTACTCAGTGTCATAGACAAGAAGTGGAAGGAAAACCTGACGTTCAAAAAGTTTCTTACGCAGATGCAGCTTGTAAGTTTTTTATGTTTCATTATTTAATATTGTTACCAATTACGTGGTTCAAATGTATGTATTTGTTACAAAGTGTAGATCTTAAAACAGAGAGGGAAGCTCTGTATCACATTCAGTAGTTTAAAAAGCGATTAATTTTTCTTACTCAATTATGTAGGAACCGTTTGGTATATTTACTGTGTATCCCAAGTTAAATGGGACGCAATTTGTCGCTGTACATACATAATATTAGCCAATATTTTCCACAATTTGGGACACTTTAAAAATGTGTCTTATAACCTTAATATCCAAAGGATGTGTATATATATTTTTATTTCCAGATTCAGTTTGTGTTAAACATTCTCATTTATGGACGACTGCTGTTTAAACCCGACTGTGCGTTCCCAAAATTCGTGTCATACCTATATATTCCCCAAAATGTATTCATGCTTATTCTCTTCGGCGATTTCTACTTACGGGCCTATGTGTTTAAAAAGAAAAATTAATAAGTGGTCCCAATAGCCTGTGTTCTATAAACGTAAAATAGAACCTTATCTGTCATTCCGGTTTTTCTCATAAATAAACACGTTGGATCCAGTATTTGATAACTTTTGTACATATGCGGCTACACACATACAGTTCGATCTTCAAGACCTGCAATTTGTAACCACGAGTTTATTTTATGAATTGCATTAATACACTGCCACAATTTTGCATGTTTTTAATTATTTATACCAATTGTATTTGTTTAAAATGTTAATACATATTTTGATTTACTACAGAGACTTTTTTGTATACTGCTACAGTATGTAATAAATTAACTATAACATGAACAGACTATTTTTTTTTTCATCTCCTTCATAAGTAGAAATATTCCTCCAAGTATGGTTTTTTTAACTTTCATAGTCGTTGAAGAAGAAATAATACTGGATTAGGACTCGCCTCTCTTATCCCAGGCAGCACCTTCAATCATATAAGTAATGTCGACATTGCTGCATTTTTTACTAAACCAATTTTACTTAAGATGGCGTTAGGGATAAATTATTAGTGGAGGGAAATTAGAATTTATAAGTGATGTAATCGGGAAGTTGAATTTTTTTTTGTTTTATACTTGCAAATGAATCGAAAACCGAAAAAATGAGCAGAATGGGGCTGCGGTTTTTTCGAGTGCATCGTCACACAAATCTGCGGTGTATGCGTAATCTTCGGCGTCTCTTCGTCTACTGAGCTGTAGAGGGCGCAAGTTTGTTATTCAGATCATGTTTGTTTTATTTATTATAAGTGTTTTTTCTTTCTGTTCTCATTTGGGATTTACTGCCACACTTCTGAACATTACCCAGACAATCTAAAAAATATCTGGATTAAAAAAAAATAACCTTTACGTCTGTGACTTTACGTCAAAGGAACAGTTAAAGGTTGGTTTTTGATCTCCAATATTAAGTAAAATATATTTATGGAAGATTTTGAAAGTAAATATGTTCAAAATTATATATATAAACCGGTCATCTGGTGGAGATATGTTGATGATATTTTTGCAATTTTAGACAATATTTATGTGTTCTTTGTAAAAAAATTAATATTTACAAAATAGGTAGATTTTTAATACGCAATCGTCCGAAGTACAAAAGGAACCTTGACTTTGATCCAAATCGTTATAAACAACCGATGCATGTAGAATGAACTGAAATTGACTATATAACGAAAAAAATAAGCTTGAATTGATGATCCTACTTCCATTTTTCTATTATAACTCGATGTCTATGCCTGGGTCGGGAGAAGCGCTTTTAACTAACATTACTTAGAAGTCTTTTATTTGAGAAAAATGTATACAGACTGATTTTTTTCACAGAAACCTCAGAAATAAAAATTACTTAATCTGATGTTGAAATTATTTATTTTTGATTATTTATTTCATATTAATCAACCATGAAATCACAAAATTTTGTATAACAAATATTTTAGTTTGAATAAGAGAGGAAAATGTAATTTTATAAATTTATTTTGTGCAGATTTTGGCGATAATTGATCGTTTATTTAAAATTCGCCCAAAGTGTGGCAAAACAACAAAATACATGTTTTCGATCATTTTTGTATGTAGTTTCATAATTCAGTATTAGAATTTAACAATGAAGTACACAGGGTGAATTTTTTCATAGGAGCCCTAAAAATAAAAATTAGTTGAGCCGGCCCTGGAATTTTCTGTCTTTCATTATGCATGTAAATTGACAATTAATGGTATATTATATACCCACAATACGAGCTGATTCTAATGGTTAGTTTAAAAGATATTACCTTAAGAAGTATTGGGCAAAACTCATAAACCACCCTGTAGATCAATAAAAAAAAGGCTCAGGCTTTTTTCAATAGTCATTTCTAAATCACCTAAGTGAACTCTATCTACCATAACATTTTGTCCCTTTCCTCGTGAATCACCCTGTATAACTAAAAAGATCTTACAATAAACAGCTTTGATATAGAACGTGAAGTTGAGTTAGCACTGACGTTGGCAAGTGAAGTGAGAACCTTGACAGAAAGATATTCATAAATTTTCCTGCATGTGCGAAATTGTTTTGAAAAAAAACCTATTCATAAATTTTCTCGCATGTGCGAAATTGTTTTGAAAAACAACCTTTACTTTTTTAACATACTATATGACTGACGTATAAGACATTTGGGAACCTACTGGCATCAAAAGGTTAATAAATTCATTTCACAACAACAGTGTCTAAAAACATATATTGAACGTGCATTAACATATTTATAACGGCATAATATAATTAAGTACCTATTATTATTTAAGCAAATCCATTGCAGGTAGTTTAGGGGATTACGTGGGGTATTGAAATATGTTTAAATTGTAAGAAACCGCTGATGCAAAAAATATTAACTTTTTGTTTGCAAATTTCTAATAGTTAGGTAGAAATTAGAAACGATTAGAAAAAAATATCCAAAAGAGAGTTAAGGTGATAGGCTACGGGAATGCAGAGTAGGTAAGTTCTATAATTTTTATATTTATTTGCCATCGTCTTACACCACTGGTTTTTAATATATGAATGCAAAGTATCAGGATAATTAATTTCCACCAGTGGAATGTATTTAATATATGTAATGGCATAATGTCTTTTACATTAACAAATTTTACTTCATCCTTTCATTCTTGTTGATAAAAATGGCTCTGGTGTTAAAAAAATTGTATCTGAGTTATTTTTGGTTGTTTGATGACATAGCAGGTAACTTACTTTAATTTACATTATTTTAATTAAAATATATATTTCCATTGTAAAGAGTAGCATAGAGTAGTTTTTTATGGGCTTTTTTGGATTTTGCCCGGAAGTATATACTTCCGGCCATATACATAAAAAGCAATTAAAAAGTAATACATTGTTGAGTATTTATAGGGTTAATTATTTTTAGGGTTTCTTAATCGTGTATAATGTAAGAGAGTATAAATAAGTATGTGGAATCTTATTGTTATGAGTATGCAATATTTTCATAATTCCATATTGTATTACATTATATACAATAATTTATTAATATTTATTTTATAATCTTTGTATATTTTACAAATTTTACATTTATTTAGTACTGTTTTTAATTTTTTCATTTTTCTCGTAACAATTTACAATTGCTAAATATAATATTTGCAAAAATTTTGTAACTAGAAATAAACTGTTTTTCGTGTTATATTATTATTCATGTACATGTTTTATCCAGAACGCCACATTTATCATTTATTAATACATATTTACTAATTGTGTTTATTTTAGATCCAAGAGTGAACCATGCTCTCTTTTCCCCATTACCGACTATTTTTATACTGGGTAATTATTTGTATTTTGTATTAAATTGGGGGCCAAAATTAATGGAAAAGAGGAAACCTTTTGAATTGAAAAAAGTATTAATAACATATAACGTATCTCAAATCATATTCAATGGAACTATGGTATTCATTGTAAGTATTAGTTTTTTAGACAAGGTTATGGTATTATATTAATATGTGGAAAAAGTATGTTAGGTTAATAGGCATATTTGATAGGACACATTAATTGGGTACACCCTCAATTGGTTTAGAAATTAACGAAAAATGGTCTAAATTTTAAATATTTCTTTAGTATTTAATGAAACAACAATCAAGAAAATATATGCAAAAATTCACATTACATACAAGAAAAACATGTTTGTGATTATGTTCTGTTTTAGTTTCTAATCAACCTTTGAACATGGAGAATATATCAATTGTTTTACATTTTAATGATGTTTTTATGCCTGCCATCATAATAAACATACCAACGTCTTTTTCCTTTCGTCCTTTCTTCCCTCCTTCCTTGTTTCACTATTTCCTAACGTCATTTGTCCCTTATTTTATTCCTTAGGTATTTATTATTATTGTTTCCAGGCTTCTTTGCTTTGCTCGTTCATTTCTCATTCCTTTGTTCCCTTCGTTTCTTCTTTATTCTACCTTCCTTATCTTCATTTCCTTCATCCCTCTTTGTTTTCTTGCATTCCTGCTACCTTATTTCCTGCCTGTCTTACATCAGTGCTTCCTTTGTTCTATCTTATCTTCCATCCTTGTTTACTAGCTTCTTTGCTCTCTTGCTTCCTTCTTTGCTTCGTTGCTTTATTGCTTTCTTCTTTCGTACATTCCTTCCTTTCCTCTCTGTCATTGTTACTTTTGCGTACTTTCCTGCTTTTGTCCTCCCTATCTTTGTCAATGCGCCCTTCCTTCTTTTGTGCCTCCCTTAATTTCTTCCTTGGTTCATTTCTGTCTGCACTTCTTCCTTTCTCCTTTGCCTGCTTCATTGACTTTTTCGTTCCTATCTTGCTTCCAGGCTCCTTTGCTTCCTTCCTTCTTTGACAATATTTTGTGTTAAAGTTTTCTGTATACTTTTTATTTACATCCGCTTATGATCGTGTAAGTAAAATTAAGAATTATTTTGTAGGGGGCAAAAATAATATCAAAGATGGACTGGAATTGTGCAACTATAAACCGCAGCCAAACTCTAGAAAATGATCTACAACTAAAAGTGTGTGTTTCGTTTTTCCTTTTGAAGGTGTATGATCTCCTAGATACGGTAAGTATGAAATATAATTAATTGAACGAAACAACCTCGCCACCTCAGTCACATTATGCGTGAAATTGCCTTTATGTGGTTCCAAAACTAAAAAATAACTGTGAAATGAATTTCCAGTGGCTGATCATCTGTTGACTTCGTGGTGTGTGGAGAACGGAAGAGGAATTTTAACACCCACCAATTATTACTATTTGTCTGCTTCGATTCCTAGTTCCACTAATCATATTCTTTTTTTTTTCAGATATTCTTTGTACTTCGCAAGAGTTCCAGGCAGATCAATTTCCTTCACGTGTATCATCACTGCGGAATGGTTTTTGGTGCATTTGTTAATTTTAAATTTCTTGGCGGGGGCGAACTAGTTTATACTGGATGGATAAATGCCGTAGTCCATGTAGCTATGTTTGGTTATTATTTACTCAGCGTCATAGACAAGAAGTGGAAGGAAAATCTGACTTTCAAAAAGTTTCTTACGCAGTTGCAGCTTGTAAGTTTTTTTTACGTTTTTATTTCATATCTATCGATATTGTACATATATGCATAATATTGACCAATATTTTTATTTCCAGATTCAGTTTGTGTTAAACATTCTCATTTATGGACGGCTGCTGTTTAAACCCGACTGTGCCTACCCAAAATTCGTGTCATTCATTTACATTCCTCAGAATGTATTCATGCTTAGTCTTTTCGGCGATTTCTACTTACGGGCCTATGTGTTTAAAAAGAAAAATAAATAAGTGGTCGCAACAGCCTGTGTTTTAATAAATGTAAAATAGTACCTTGACGATCATTCCGGTGTTTACTCATACGTTGGATCGTTGGATCCAATATTTGATAACTTTTGTACAGGGTGATCATTTTAAGTGCCTCACTTGATTTTCCTGCTTTATTCTTCACCTAGGAAAAAAATTCAAAAACCATACTTGTGTACTTTTTTCCGAGGAATCCGATTCCGAAAAGATAAAAACAATTGAATGTCAAAGAAAAAAGTTATGGCCGAAAAACCGAAAAAGAAAAATATACACCCTGTATGTTAATGCGGAAATGAATATGTGACATTTCACTGATTGTAAATGCTTATCAGATACATATTTTTCACTTCCGGTTTGACCGGAAATTGCTTTAATTTTTTTATTTTAGGTGATACACCCTGTATATTGAGCTCAGTTTAAAGAACATGTCTTTCTGAATTCAGCAATACCTATATAACATATTATCATTATCTTTCATATTTAATAAGATATTGGGGTTTAAATTTAAAATAACACAAATATATGTTATGAAATAAAGTCATCCATGAAAACAAACAAAAGCATTTAAATTATTTTTTATTTATTTCAAAAACTAAAGAATATAAGTTATTATGCTATATCTTCTTTTATTTTTGAAATAAATAAATAATTTAAATGCTTTTGTTTGTTTTCATGGATGACTTTATTTTGTTGTGAAGTCAATTTAATTTAATTTAATTTAGTTATTTAGGATATTTTACAAAAGTGTATTATTGCAACTCAACATTTCATTGACCTCTGTTTATGCATACTTTATACTTTATTATATTTTATTGTCTAATTGTTTCCACATATTGCAAATTCAGCCAAAAACCTTACATTGCACTTTGGAAGTTTTTCACCTTTAGTCTTGAACAATTTGAAATAGATAAAGGACATATACTTTGGTCAGTGCGGTGAACAACACCTTTTTTGAGAAGTAACTTAAAACCATCTGCCACGAGGCACTTTCATCTTTTGTAAACCACCAAAGGGAAATAAAGTAGTTTTGTAGTGTATCCTCGAGTTTCGATTCCCGCAAACTACCCACCTCCAACTATCAGCCACCGCTCGGGCAAGCCAATCACAACAATTTCATAACATATATTTGTGTTATTTTAAATTAAAACCCCAATATCTTAATAAATATGGAAGACAATGATGATATGTTATATATTGCTGAATTCAGAAAGAAATGTTCTTTAAACTGAGCTCAACATACAGGGTGTATCACCTAAAATAAAAAAATTAAAGCAATTTCCGGTCAAACCGGAAGTGAAAAATGTGTATCTGATAAGCATTTACAATCAGTGAAATGTCACATATCTATTTCCGCATTAATATACAGGGTGTATATTTTTTTCTCTTTCAGTTTTTCGGCCATAACTTTTTTCTTTGACATTCAATTGTTTTTATCTTTTCGGAATCGGATTCCTCGGAAAAAAGTACACAAGTACGGTTTTTGAATTTTTTTCCTAGGTGAAGAATAAAGCAGGAAAATCGAGTGAGGCACTTAAAATGATCACCCTGTACACAGTATGGCCACATACCTACATGTAGTCCGATCTTCAAGGCCTGCCATTTGTAACCACAAGTTTATTTTACGAATTGCATTAATATACTGCCAGAATTTTGGATGTTTTTAATTATTTATACTTGTATGTATTGTATATATTTAAAATGTTACATATTTTGTACAGTATGCTGCTATAGTATAATAAATTTAGTATAACACGAACAGACTATTTTTTTTCATCTCCTTCATGAATAGAAATATTCCTCCAATATTGGTTTTTTAACTTTCATAGTCGTTGAAGAAAAGAAAAAACAATTCTGGATTAGGACTCACTTCTTTTATCGCAGGCAGCATGAATGGTTTATGGGAATAGTGAAGGAAATTAAAATGCTATTTTCATCGTCGTTTCCCACGCCCTATTTGGGAGAATTTATAGATTTTGAATCAAAGATATATTCATAAATTCCCTTGCGTGTGTGAAATTATTTAAAAAACCTTCACTTTCTTAAGTATATCGACTGACCAGTAAGACATTTGAGAACCTACTGTCATTAAAGGGTTAATAATATTCATAGCAACTGCATCTGGAATACAATATACATACATTAAACATACATTAACATATTGATAATGGCATAGTATAATCATTAATGCAACAAATGCATTGCAAGTAGTTTAGGGGATTAAATGGGGTATTAAAATTGAAATATGTTTGAATTGTAAGGAACCACTACTGGCGCAAAAACTGGTAACTGATACACTAGGTGTCGTAGCTTGAGGACAGAAACAGTTATATTAAGTTCTTATTTCCAAATTTCTTAACAATAACCAGAGATAAGTAAGTAGAATCTAAAAACTTGCCAAATTTTGCCCTGCAAGTGTGAGAAACAGTGGTTATTTCGATTAACAAGTGTTTATGGGAATGTAGAGTTGGTAAATTTTATAATTTTTTTTTTTTATCTATGTACACCACTGATTTCTAATGTGTGAATACAAAGAAACATGTTAATTTTAACCCAGTACAGTGTAATATAATGAATATATGTAGCGGCATGATGTTTTCCTTTACTTTACCATAATTTAGTAGATATTCATTTTCTTCACTGTAACAATCATATTCCTTCAGGCTTGTTAATAAAAATGGCTTTGATGTTAAAGAAAATGTATCTGGGTTATTTTTGGGTGTTTGATGATTTCGCAGGTAACTTAATTTAATTTATATTGTTTTAGTTAAGTGAACTATATTATGGTTCTTGTGTAAAGAGTAACATAAACTAGGGTTGCGTTTTCAACGTATTTGTCTAGTTTTAGTATGTGCTTGATCGACATGACACTTGATTCTTACCCTGGAGTTCCGATATTGGGGATTAGGAAATTTGATATACGTTGAAAAATTACCACAATTAGCGAAATAGTATGCGGATATTTTAATTCAGTATGATCTAGGCAGTAAATTTATTTGCATACGAAGACAGTTTGAACTATTGTAAGATTATATTTTCAAATAATCACTCAATTTGCCTCCTGGTCCATATGATCCTTGTCTTCATTTTGAGCGCATCTGTTTCTGTTTACGTTGTTCCGTGTTAGTGTTTCATTTTTATAAATGTTTTAAAGCCACGTCACAGATTTAGTCAAAATGTAACACTAAATTTTGGCGAAGCAATTCATAATAAAAACTGAAATAATTTGTTGATGAAAATTTAATGATACATTTATTTAATTGTTTTAAAAATATTTTGAATTTTTACCTACCAATTCGAACATTTTACAAGCAAACAAGAGGAAATGGCCAGGTAAGATTTAAAGGATCTTTATGTTTTGTAGGAATGTTATTCTGAATTATCCAGTGTACATCGTTTATCATTTTATCATTTATTAATACTTACTAATTTTGTTTTGTTTTAGATCCAAGAGTGGATCATGTTCTCTTGTCTCCCTTAATGGCTATTTTTATAGCCGGTAATTATTTGTATTTTGTGTTAAAATGGGGTCCAAAATTAATGGAAAAGAGGAAGCCTTTTAAATTGAAGAAAGTTTTAATAACATATAATGTATTGCAAATCATATTCAATGGATATCTGGTATTTAAAGTAAGTACTTAGTAGTTTTTTAGAAACTATTATTAATATATGGGGAAAGTATGTAGGTTTGTAGGCACGATTTGATTGAATACAGTAATTGGGGGTGTGACTGGTTCAAAATTTAATGATAAGTGCATTATATTTTAAATCTCTATTTAATATTTCACCAAATACAACCGTTTCTTACAACTACTTGAATTTACTCTAAACCTGAGCCCATTTATCTAACTTAATTTCTCCTCCATCTTATTACACAGGATATAAACAACCATGACAATCAAGGCACATATTGTTTTTTATATGATCTTCAATGCATTTATAGAATACGCTAGAATATAAACTTTAACCGCGAGAAATTGATGCAAAAATTCACATTGCATAATAAAAATACCATGCTTTTGGCCAAGTCCAGCTTTCGTTTCAAACCAACTTTTGAACTTCGAGAATATATCAATTATTTTACAGTTTAGTGAGATTTTTGGGCTTACCTTCATTTCCTTACGTTATTTTTCCTTCTTTCATTTCTTCCTTGCGTCTTGGCTCCTTTGCTTTCGGACTTCTTTGCCTCCTTCCTTGCTTCCTTGTTTCCTTGCCTCCGTGCATGCTTTCGTCGTTCTTTCCTTCAATCCTTCTGTTGCTCATTCCTTCGTTCCCTTCTTCGTTTCTCCTTGTTTCTTTGCATTCTTGCTACCTTAGTTCCTTGCTTCCTGGCTTCCCGCTTTCCTGACATCCTTGCCTCCTTCTTTGCTTCCTTTCATCCTTGCTTTATTTCTTCTTTACGTCCTTGTACTCTTGCCTTCTTCGTTTCTTTCTTGCTTCCTTCCTTTCCTTCATCCTTTTTTGCCTCATTGCTACCTTACTTCCTGTTTTCTTCCTACCTTTTTTACGTCAGTGTTTCCTTGCTTCCTTTGCCTTTTATTCCTTCCTTGCTTCCTGGCTTCTTCACACCGTTGCCTCATTGCTTCATTCTTTCATGCAATCCTTTCTTTCATGTTTGACCTTGGTACTCTTGCCTACTTAATTTCTTCCTTCGCACCTGTCTTGCTTCCTGGCCTCATTGTCCCCTTCCTTTTTTCCTCAGTTCCTTCGATTCATTCTTTGTTTCTTGTTTACTTACATCCTTGCTTCCTTGCTTTCTTTACCTCAATCTTACATCAGTACTTCCTTGCTTCTTTTGTGCCTTCCTTCATTCATTCCTGCATTCCATCCTTCATTCTTTGCCTTCTTGTACTCTTCCCTTTTATCCTTCTTTGTTATCTTACTTCCTCGCATTCTTGTGCTATTTTTGGATTATCTTCTTCTGTCTATCAGCTCTGCCTTCGTTCGTTTCTTCGTGCCTTTCTTTGTTTCTTCCTTATTTCCTCTCATCACCGCTACCGTACTCTCTTTCTTCCTTGCTTCCTAGCTTGGCATCTTTACCTCCCCGTTCCCGTCGTTCCAACAACACTTTAAAACACACATGATTATTTCTCTTCCATTAAAAAATTTCTGAATTATTACTATTTGGGTGTTCCGTTAAAGATTACAGAATTGTGTATGCTGGTAAAATTTTGTGTTCAAGTGTTCTATATAATTTTTATTTATACCCGTTTATGATTGAATAAGAATAATTAAGGATTAATTTTTAGACGATAAAAATAATATCTAATATGGACTGGAATTGTTCAACCGTAAACCGTAACCAACCCCTCGAGAATGATCAAGGACTAAAAATGTGTATCTGGTTTTTCCTTTTGAAGGTATTCGATCTCCTAGATACGGTAAGTTTGTGTTAAATATAATTGGGTTTTTAATCAAAAGAAATTTAAAGAAGTAATAAGAAGCGCCAACCGCCGCCTCAGTCATTTTATGCGTGGAACTTCTTGCCCTCATGTGATTTTGTCATATCCAAAAAAACCGAAATGGATTTTCAGTGGTTGATCATCCGTTGAGAACAGAAGGAGAATTTTAACATACTAAAAGTCAAACTTCAATAATTATTATTCTTAATCTACTTCGACCCTTAGTTCCACCGAATATGTTTTCAACTGCTTTATGATCCTATTTTTTTTTCAGGTATTCTTTGTGCTTCGCAAGAGCTCAAGGCAAATCAATTTCCTTCATGTGTATCATCACGGGGGAATGATTATCGCTACATTTATTTGTTTGAAATTTGTTGGCGGAGGCGAATTAGCTTGGACTGGAATGATGAATGCCGTAGTCCATGTAGTTATGTTTAGTTATTATTTGCTCAGTGTCGTAGACCAGAAGTGGAAGGAAAATCTGACGTTCAAAAAGTTTCTTACGCAATTACAGCTTGTAAGTTTTTTTATGTTACATTGTTTCATATCTACGCATGTCCACAAGAACGTGTATACGTGAATACATAATGATATTTATATATTTTTATTTCCAGATTCAATTTGTGTTAAACATTCTCATTTTTGGACGACTGCTGTTTAAACCCGACTGTGCGTTCCCAAAATTCGTGACATACATGTATATTCCTCAGAATGTATTCATGCTCATTCTGTTCGGTGATTTCTATTTACGGACTTACGTGTTTAAGAAGAAGGAAGCAAATAAGTGATAAAATGGTTCATGTTCGCTAAGGCTATTCTAATAGATGTTAGATAGTGTCTTAGCCACAATTTATTATCAGAATTTGAGAAAAATGTATACAGACTGATTTTTCACAGAAACCTCACAAATAAAAATTACTTAATCTGATGTTGAAATTATTTATTTTTGATTATTTATTTCATATTAATCATGCATGAAATCACAAAATTTTGTATAACAAATATTTTAGTTTGAATAAGAGAGGAAAATGTAATTTTATAAATTTATTTTGTGCAGACCTTCGAATTTGGCGAAAATTGATCGTTTATTTAAAATTCGCCCAAAGTGTGGCAAAACAACAAAATACATGTTTTCGATCATTTTTGTATGTAGTTTCATAATTCAGTATTAGAATTTAAAAATCACGTACACAGGGTGAATTTTTTCATAGGAGCCCTAAAAATAAAAATTAGTTGAGCCGGCCCTGGAATTTTCTGTCTTTGATTATGCATGTAAATTGACAATTAATAGTATAGTATATACCCACAATACGAGCTGATTCTAGTGATTAGTTTAAAAGATATTACCTTAAGAAGTATTGGGCAAAACTCATAAATCACCCTGTAGATCAATAAAAAAAAGGCTGAGGCTTTTTTTAATAGACGTTTCTAATTCACCTAAGTGAACTGTATCTACCATAACATTTTGTCCCTTTCCTCGTGAATCACCCTGTATATTCAATTTACTTTTAAATGTTGCAAAATTGAATGCCCTTCATATGTCATTTTATTTGAAAGGTTCTTTATTCACAATACACAGAGTAGTATAGTGGGTTGCATATCTTCTGGCACTAAGTTCGCAAATTACCATAGTCCTCTGCTTATTTATCCTTAAACTAGATCGATATATCGAAATGACTTCTAAACAGGCAGATTTCCTATTTTTTTCTACATAAGTTTTCGAAATGAAAGCAACAAAGGAAAAACATTTTTTGTGGGGCATAACGTATAACGTGTGGTCTCTTTCGCAGGGGTCTACAAGAATTGGATTTATTCAAGCCATCATTAGGGATTTCTTGTAGATTTGCATGTGTATATAGATAACTGTGATTTTGTTTTATTTTTTAATCCATCTGTCAAGCGATAAAACAATTAAAGGAGAATTAAATTTTGTAGAATACGCTTTGCTGTTACAAAGAGAACATGTTAGATTTCTTAAATTTTTTATTTCTTACACATTAAATTCTTCAACAATGTGCCCTTTGTGGTTTTCCCATATTTAACATAATAGTGTACTACTTTTTATAAACATTTATTAACGTGTATAATTTTAATACATTATAACATAGGGGTAACTGGAGTAATTAACATAACAACATTTTCTTTCAACATAATATTTTCTTTTACATATAAGATAACTAATATTTATAATAATACTAACAGCTCTTAATTTGGTCATGTGCATAATGTAAAATTTGAAATTGTATCGTACATATTTTAAAAATATGATTGTATCTGAAACATTGATATATCTTTTTTCGGTTCTTGCAATTTTGACTTTTCTTATCCGCGCATAATATTGTTAAGGAGACAATTGATTCTACTCGACTTGTACAAATCGTAAAAGTATAATAAAAGAAAAGAGCTGCATACTAGTAAAAATTTTAGGATATTTTAATATGTATATACAGGGTGTTTCGTGACGAGCTGTACACATATACACCTAGAGGCGAATTTATAAGTCCAGATATAAATTTTTATTAATGATTGATTGAAATTTGTATACCAGGTGATTTCTTTTATGTTAATAAAAGAAAGTAAAATCAAAATTTTGATAACCAGTAAGAGAGTAAAGGTGTGGATTTTAAACTATTTTTATGCATAATTTTTCACTTTTATTGCATTTAATTGACACATTTTAGAATAAATAATTTAATTTCTTACACTTTGCATTCTTACGAACACCCTGTATGGCTTCATTTAAACAAAGCGTTAAAAACTCATAATTTTATGATACAATTCCAATGCAGATATGCCTGTTTACATTCACGCAATCGTATTAACATATTTCCGTGTACAATACAATGACAAAGCAGTCTTTTGGGAATGAATATGTGTTATTTTTATCATTATTGCACAACTCAGTGATATATTGAATACTTACCTAATTACTAGCTATTATTCAGTTTAAATATTATCTTCTAAATTTAACATAACAACATGTATTTAAATATATATGACTTCTCTGAATAATCAATTCCGTAACAGAATAAGATTTAGTTTTAAACGTTTGATGGCTAGTGACATTTTATACAATATTGTAAAAATAATATCCCTATTTTAAACTTACTCATGACTTATGATTG
The DNA here is from genome assembly GCA_963680705.1 of Rhagium mordax. Taxonomy (NCBI): domain Eukaryota; kingdom Metazoa; phylum Arthropoda; class Insecta; order Coleoptera; family Cerambycidae; genus Rhagium; species Rhagium mordax. Next base: position 74,843,819 of record OY796661.1, on the reverse strand, counting down.
AAACGTGTATGTGACAAGGTATTGGAATGTACAAAATATACTGTATCTATATTCAGTTTTCTATATAATAATTGTGTTTGTTTTTTACATGGTACCTACTTTTGTTAATTATATTAAAAAGAGTCGGAATAACGTGATTATTTAAAAGATATAAAATTTGCATTTTATTTTTGGCTTCAGTGCATTTCTTTTGTACGTTATATGCGGAAATATATAGGGTGTTCCATTTGAAATAAGAAAGCAGAGCACATCTTAATAGTTAAAGAAAATGGAGAGTTGGTTACACCTGGTGTATAAAATAAGTTTGGAAGTGTATAATGTAGAAGACAATATGGAATTTTAAAAATGGAATATTTATCGTAAGGATCTAAACGCTAAAGCCAAAAATTTACAGAAACAAATTAACAATCTGAATAGATTCAATATAGGTACTACAGAACAAAAATATATTTAATTTTTGTATAACAATTTTGTACCTTATGCAATTCCACGATTTAAATACATAAAACTTGGCAATCGTTTGAAACCAACTGTTGCCATAACTGAAACATTATTTGATAATTTTAATCAGTTGATCAAATTTAATTAATTAATCAATACAACTGGGTCTGATTAGGCAGAATAAGTAGGGTCCAACATGTCATAAACATAATTCTATATGTGATCATAACATAAATTTAATTAATTGGTTTCTATAATATAAATTTAATATTAGTTTGTTGGTACGTCGACAGGATTTAAGTCCAACGTATATCTTCTGCTTACTCTTACTCTATTTTGCTGACAACTATCTCCTTGGTTTATGGCTTAGCCTCACGTTTCATATACACAGAGTTATAAACAGACATTGTTGAGCCAGTTGAATATATAAACGGTCATTGTGAAGCCCGGCTTTGGGCTCAACAACGTATCGAGGTGTATACCATCACCATTTGGTTAAATATGGTCTTAAGACACCGTACACTGTTTAAGGATGGCTCAACAACTTACTATTCACATATCTTTGTGTATATCTCAATTACTTCTCTCACTAGTAGGCGCAATTTAATATCATACACCAACAATATAGCAACAACGAGGGGTTCAGTAACGGAGCCTATGAATGTCTTGAGTACTGTTTAAAAAATGCGATAAAATTTGCTCAGCTATCTTCGTTCTAAAGGGGCGGGATCAACAGCGACCTGTTGATATATCGGGCTCGACAATGTACTGTTTATAAGTATATATGATCGCTTCGGCTTGTCTAACTTAAACGTATTTGTACAAACCAATTAAATATTTTCTATAAAATTTTGGTTTAAGAAACAAACTTTTCTTGGTGATGGATTAAAGCATATATAAGTTTCGTGCTCATAAGATATACAAGGACGTGCTGATATTGTTATAAATCACATATACAGGTTATCATTATAACATTTACAAAAATATGTCAAACTATTCACTTTAAAATTCGGTGGAATAATTCAATAAAAAATCTTTCATTTTCTCACAAAAAGAGGCCTACTATTCGATGAAATATATAAATTTTTCCTATATAGACTAAATTTTTCTACGTTTTCACTGATTGTGTATATTGAGGATATCTTTAGCCCATTCTTGTTTGGTATAATTTGAAAATTCGGCCTAAACTCCTGATTGCTGATTCCTTGCAGCAGCAACGGGCGTTTCTGTGAGTCTGATTTCAATGACTTGCTAAAAAAATTTACTACGTGCTTTGGGGTAGAGAGCCTTATGGATAGGGGACGCTTAGTGGACGAGAACGGCGCCTTCCCGTGCAGGAAAGCCAGCTCGTTCCTCCTTCTGTTCAAAACATTGTTGTAAACATTCGTATCCTTATTACTCTTGCCAAAATTATTATAATAATACTGTAATATGCTGCCGGAGTTGATATTCTTTTTATTGTTCTGCTTATTCAAAGTGTTATTCTGGATCATGAGTCTTGGGGATGGGCTGGGGTAGTATATTTTCTTCAAAGTGTTTGACGGTGCATTTTGTTGTTTATCTAAACAGTTACAGGGGTAAGTGGCTTGACAAGCTACTTCGCTACGATGTCACACTTCCTGAAGGAACTTCACAGGACAAACTCCTTGGCGGTTATCTCCGGAGCGAATCATTACCATCCCGTCTAATTCCTCTCCTATTTGGATTACTATTTGGTCCCTGAGCAGCATCAGGCCGTTGTCGCCATCTGACACTTGCAGGTTATGGGTTACCTAAAAAAATAGAAAAAAGAAAAAATAGAGGAAGCTCCTTTTATAATTTTGCCGTTTATTATCATTTTAACGAGTGTATTTTTTAAAGTTACCTGTAATGGTTTTTCTCCTGGGGATAACTTGGAAACATACTTGGAGGGGAAGAATCCTACGCGCCCTAAACATTTCCCTTTCCACCAGTCCGTGTCTGACGTGTCTATTACAGTCACCTTGTACCCTGCCTTCAGGTCCAGTTCATCTTGATGACGTGACTTGAAATTGTAAAGCACTACGTAGAGGTTTGTTGGAAGCAGTCTGTGGGATTTCTGTAATTATCATAGTGGATTAAATAATTTAGAGGTTCCTGCGCTTGATTTTCGCCAGGGTCGTATTTGCACTACAGATGCTAATTTGAGACGGATTCCTGTTAGAGATCGAAATCAGTGAAAATTTCCTGAGCGAGACGAACAAAAAAAAAAAAAAATGGAGGGCGAAGAAATTCAGGCAATTGGAAAGAGAAAAAAATCGATAGAAATTCTAACTTATGAAACAAAAAGTCAAAGATTTTTTAAAATATTTTTCCTACGCTAAAGGACAAAAATACATAAATACAACTTTTTGGGAAAAAACAAAAAGTTGCGAATAGACATTTCGCATTTTATTATGTTATAGGAAAAAATTGCTAATAACTGGTTTTACAAAAAATCAATGCCTTTTAAGTATATCCGTTATGTGGACAAAGATGGTTTCTTCGTATGGTTTATAGGCAATCAAACTGGAAACTAGCCAAAAAACACTTTTCTTAAAGGGTTCAATCCACAAACTTTTGGCTAAATACGACCCTGCCTAAAGTTTACATTGTAGTTTCATTGCTCGTTAGACTTACTTTGCCTCCCACAGGACTTGGACAGGGTGAGGTGCTTGCTGATGAGGGGCTTTTCTCATTATCGTCAGGAAGTTCCACAGAGGACATTCGGATGTTTTTCGCTGATAGCAATCGGCGATTGTGCACGGGACTCGAGGGGGCTGTAGTTTCAAATAATTAGGCTAAGTAATATTTTGCGTTAGAATAAGTGGATTGGTTCTAACTGTTAACTTGGTGGGCTTTGTTAGAATACAGTGATTAAAATTGTTTTGTTCTTGTTATACTTACGAGAGGGAGTATTTAACGACACTAGAGCTTAGCTGAACTAACTAGATACTATTTTGGTTACCAAAAAGACGGAGTACGTGCAGATATTTCACAAAAAATCAAGAGCATTCGCTGTAATTTGGATAACATGCAAATCAGGCAGAAACATGCATAATTTCAAGTTATTTATTACTAAGGTACGTGAACTCTGTTTCTTCGGTAACTAAAACGATATATTGACAAAAATTTTTTTTAATATTTCAAGATTTTCTAAATTTATTTTTAAATCTTTATTTTAACTACTAAAATTGATTGTTTCATCGAAATCATAAAATATTGTAAATGCCTAACGGTCATGCAATAACACCGACAGCAAAATAGAAAAACTAAAGTTTAATTCTTTAATTCATTCGATTAAAGAAAAAGACGAATTTTAATATAGATTATTGGTATTTATTTTCAACTAAGCTAACGCCAACTTAAAGAGTACCTATCAGGTTATATTACCGGTGTGTTTACGAATTAAAAGTTGATTACTCTCCATCTGGTCTAGAGGCAGAAGAAACAGCTAATATCAAGCAATTTGAAACACCCTGTACAAATGTCATTTTCAGCTATTTTGGCACCTGATGCACCAATCTGTATTATTGGTTGGTTGTCGAAAGAATGAATGTCTACGAAGGAGCAAAAACATTTTAACGCAGAATCCTAAATAATTCGTAAACACGCCAATAAGAAGTGATAAATAAAAAAAATGCAAAACGCATACTTGATTTTGCTTTGAGGTCACTTCGTGAAACGTGATTCTGAATAGGCCTGGGAGGAAGATTGAAAACTGTGAAACATGCAAGTGTTAGTAAATAGAAAGTCGATTAATTAATTAAATTATAGTAAAATGCAGTGCAGAGGGAGCAGCTGTGCATTCTTCGAGGTAAACGGCTAGGATCTCAATAAAGCTGAAAGGCGCTGTAATTGACGGAATGACGTTAATCTAAAGTGGCAAAATATTGAAGTCTGCTTCCAAATTACGACATTTGTGCACATTTATTGCCACATTAAATGTAACGTGCCCCGCAATTCGGGAGAAACAGCACAAAAAGGAGTTACACATTAAATAAGTACATTCTCCATACACTGAATTCTGGACGAGGAGCTCTGGTTCGAGTGGGGGTCGCTAGCGGCATTTACTCCATGGTGTTTTCCTCTTCTGACGTGCTCCGTGCTTTCTGGCGAGTCTAGTGATAAGCTTTTCATACGGAGGTTCAACTTTTGACGGCGTGGAGAATGAGGAGCTATTGAAACATCGAAAGTACTATTAAATCAAAATCGTTAACTGTGTCAGTTTAATTATTAGGGTCCACAGGTCACACCATGCATATGGTTATATGGTGAAGTTCTATTTATGTGCTGTTTTACTACTGGCTTTCGGGGGACTATTTCGTTGTTTATGCGAACACTCATGGTGTAGTCGAAGAGACACAAGTATGTTTGAAACAAAAATGGAGACTGTGATTTTGACCTGTTATAACTGAAGAAAAATAAAGGCGCCAGTGTGAAATTTTATGTTGAAACTAGAATTTCGTATAAAACTAGTTAATGGAGTTTCAGACGCTTTTGGTTTCGAGAACGGACAATATGAGTATTTAAGGATGCCTTTTTTGACTTGCTACCTTTCACTTTCCTTCAGGAACATATTTCGAATTTACGATTAGTCTTTAAAAAACTTAGAGAGTCAAAACTAAGAATTCAGTTAGACAAATCAGAATTTCTTAGACAAAACGTAGAATTCCTAGGTCATGTGAATAAATTCAAATCCGAAAAATATAAAAGCTATTTCAGAATTTGCTGTTCCGAAAACGGGTAGACTAAAATCTTTTCTCGATAAGTTAGGTTTTTATAAAAAAAAATTTTTGCAAAGTTGACATAAACACTAACAAAAATTTAAAAAAAAATAGATGCATTTAATCATTGTAAAAAAAATTATGTAATGAGCCTTTACTTTAATATACCGATTTTAGCCAAAAATTATTACAATACTAGATACATGGTAGTGCAATTCCTTCTAATTGACTATATTCTATGTCCTACACATTAGTTTTCGCATAAAGAACTTTCTATTTCATCTAAGGAAAAAATTGAAACGAAATTCCAAAAGAAACAAAATTTCGGATCTTTCTCTAATGTCAATCTAATACAGACCGATATTGTTGGTCCTCAACATCGGACAAATGTTCACAGCACTCGTAGAAGACTTCATGCTTGTTCCTGACAAACAACATTGAAAAACTGTACTTGCTACATATAAACCACAATTAACTAAGAAACGCTACAAGCTATTTTGTACTATGCCTAGTGAGGGGTTAGTGATAAATGCCACGCTATACATCAACAAACTCCAGTAAAATAATTTTCGGGAATATGTGGGAATACCTGGGGGCTGTAGTTGTACTTAAAAATAATCAAAAGCGAAATTAGTTGCTGTATGCTTGTGGTTTCAATTATCTCTAAGGTATGCTCGATTAGCATTTTAATATACAATCTACAGAGTATATTTTGCCATATCCAGTTAGAACGAGACAACTAAAAATCGAATACTGCGGAACTGAAATAAATACTCTTGTCGACGAATATATCTATAACAGTTTCATCAGATTTCAATTTCATGACAATGGATACTGAAACCACCACAATCTTAAAGTTTAATGACAGTCAAAGAGGTGTTTTATTGTTATTTTTAGAAAACCACACATTGTTATATTCAAACACAAAAATTAGACTTACTTATCATCTTCGCTTTAAAGAATAAACCCTAATTCTTTCTATTAATCTTTATTTATCACAGATGGAAACAATTGACAAAAGAAAAATTAATAATAAAATCAAAAAATAAATTGAGCAAAATATTGCTATTAACTATAATAACTATGTAAAGGTAGTAAAAAGGTCAGTTTAATTTTTTTGGTTTTGTGCCCTTTTTAGCAACAGGTGAGTGTTTTCCTTTGGAAGGTGTAGGTGAAGGTGACTGTGAGGTTTGGGGTATATCAAGGCCATTTCCGTTCTTTATTTGGGGACCTATACACAAGGGTTGTCCGAAAGGACGAGTGCCTGAAGCGTCTTGCGAATTTCGTTCTGAAAATTCAATTAGAAGGTCACATTTAATACTCTCATTCGGAACGCTCTTGGGATGAATGATCAACTTGTTTGACAAAAACTTTTGTAAATGGCGTCGTCCAGGTGTACATAAAAAGTATAATGTTTGATAAAAAAAGACTTTTTTGAAAAATCAATATTAGTTGATTCCAGTTTTGTACCCCAATAAATGCGTTTGGATTCCCCAGCTGTAAATTATTTATCTCAAAGGAATGAGTACACCACGATTTCGAATGACTTTATATCCCTTTGTGTTTGAAAAATAAGTTAATTATACCTTTGAATCCTGTTCTTAGTTTGCTTGGACAAAGTTAAAGAGAGCTTAAAGCTTTGGTCAAACAAGTCTAATTATGCGGCACTGAAAAATTCCATTCCTGTTTTCCGTCTTTAAATTGTTTTACTCTATCTCTCCATCTCCCTTTGTTTAAAGCAACCTGTTAAAATACTAACTACAAAAAAAAATAATTATCAATTATAATTACCTATGTAAGAACCTTTGCAAAACTCAAGTGTATTTACACAACGATTATTTTGTAGATTAAGAAGTTAGAGGGTTAAATTTTCTACGACAATACAAGAGGGTTTTAGCGTCAACGGTTTTATCAATTTATTAGATATATTAACAAAAATTAAAACTACTTAAGTTATATGTGGAAACATAACAATATGTCGTATATTCAATAAAGTTGGAACAATAGAAGGGGTAAAGTGACAAACAAGTTAACTAGCCCTCGAGATTATATTGGGAGAGTTTAATGGCAGCGAGTAAGTTCGCCAGCGTATGTAATCATCTCTTAATGGGGTTGCACAGGGCTACTCACCGACAAAATTACCAGCTGTTGTTAGACTCTCCCAATGTAATCGTTTTATCCGGATGTTGAAGCCTGGCCTATTTTACTCGCCGGCGAAGCTGTTAATGCAACTATTGAATTGAATAGTGAAAGAATTATAGAGAGGCGACATATAGGTGGCGCCGCTGATGTCGCCGCTGCAGCAGCAGATGCCAGTGTGGTTAACATTGACATTGACATCTCTGAACTGATGCTGCAAAAGCGCCACCTATATCTCGAAGCTAGCAACAGTGCGCTTCTTTATAATTTTTTCACTCAGCAATATTTTATCATTAGTATGAACTCGAGTGGATAAAATAGGATGTTAGACTACTTTAGTTGCTACTAGCTGTCGACTTTACCTTCTAGCTATTGAAGTGGTTGTGAGGAATAATGTGGAGCTAGTAAGGCAACCCAGTCTGAGTTTCTTTAGCTGTAATTTTTGTCAGGAGTAGTTGTAGAAGGAAATTATATGGATAGGATATACCAGAATATTTTATATTCCGTAGGAAAAGATAATGTTCTAAAGACTTGATAGTATTATTGCTTCTTGGCCATCATACCCAATAGCAAACAGAAACATAAACCACAAGACTCTAGCCAATCAGAAGAAATATGTGTGGTGCAAAATATAAAAGAGCAGTCTTAATTATATTTAGTATTTCTTTGATGCTTTATTTGATTTTGCAAGGGCAATCATTGCCCCTTATGGATACCAATTACGTTTATTCACCAACGCAGAAGCTCTTCGATCATAGAAAAATCAAGCGCCATTTACGCTTACTCAATGCCATAAATATGCTATGTTGCCAGATTCACTTCATTTATCAGCACAATTTAGAACACAAACTTTAATTGGTTAAAATAAACTGAAATTTGTCTTTGGAGCTGTGATTAAAAAATTAAATAACTATTTTTAGTCAATTCGCTTTTTGGAACGTTAAAAAATTAAAATTGTTTTCATGATAAATAACTGAATAAAGCAGCTGTGTATTTCAAAATTATTAATAATATTATGAATCGTCGATAACCCAAATAAACCCAAGTTGCCTCATAATGGCATGAAAGAACATAATGAACATGTAGATAAGTAAGAAGTCTGCAAATGATCAAAGAAACTGGAAGATTTGTAATCTAATAGGGAAATCATTCATTTTGTTCTGGTCAGTGTGAATTAATATGGTAGATATGACTGATTGAGGAGGTGAGTGTGGAGGAAGGGGCGGAGCTTAGAAAATGGAGCGTCTTGGTTGGCTGGGGGCGGGTCTGTAGTGTGAAAGGGGCGGGATTTAGTAAATCGAGCGTTCTGATTGGTTGGAGGCTGACGTGTAGAATGGAAGGGGCGGGCCTGTAGTATGAAAGGGGCGAGGCTTAGCAAATTGAGCGTTCTGACTGGCTAGGAGTGGGGTTACAAAGTGGTAGGGGGTAACAGAACTCTCATTTTATATCTACTTGTTAGGAAAAGAAATTCCAGTTCTTTTGAAGTTTTTAATCAGCAACCAAGTAGAATCATCAAAAATTTAAATATTAAATTAAAGATAAAAAATAGAAATAGATCGAGTTAATTATTTTGCTAGATTAAGAAATGTAGTAAACGGTTAAACAGTTGATATTTTCTCAGATAGCTCAAGATAGTGGTAACATAAAAATTGGTTCATTTAAACTTTTCCCTCCTAATTCTATGGCTTGTTGGGGCTTTAGAAGAGTTTTGAGGTTCTCTTCCGCGTTTAATATTTCGAACTCTTGTCGTGTCGATCATCTTATCTCAATCTTGGCACACATCGCTTGAAGGTGATGGAAACGACAAAAATTCAAAATATTCAATACGAAAAAAAAAAACCTGAAACTCTTTCACGAGCTTTTTCCGATTCGATCACTCACAAGAGGAGCAAAAGTCGTCGTAAATTATTCTCATAGACGACATCTATACAAAATAAGTTGTGTAAATACAGTACTAATTAATAAACTAAGTTACAACAAAAGGGCAAAAACGAGCGATTGAGTAAAACAAAACAGAATCTACTTCAAGCCAAACTGCACTTGTACTTGTATGCGAATGAAATTGAAACTTCACCCTGCTCTGAGCATTGGAGATAAATTGTTACAAAATTTTATAATAATGTTACGAAATTGACTAGTGTGTGATTAGGTATAACAACTTCCTCAGCCAATTTAATGAAACAATTAAACGAAAACGTTCTATTTCATTAATTGTTTTCTGACATTAATTTCGTTTTTCCTTAAAGAGGCGTAACGAACTTCTCTAATAAAAAAATGTGTCATTTATTCGCAGATATCGGTAATTATATTCTATGTAAGGTAGAGTGTACAAAAATTTAGTAAGAGGCAAAAGAATTTTGAAACAATCAAACAAGCGATCGACACTATTTTTTTTTCATTTTGTTTGCATAGTTTTGTTTATTCTATTTTAAATTTTCGTTTCTTGCTCTTGATTGTATGTACAATAAGTGCATTTTTCAAATAAATACAATCTTTACATAAATATTTTTCTTCCATAGCAAAGAATAATCTAATCATCAATAATCTAAACCCAAAACCAGATAATGTTTCATCTGAATAATTTTTTGGTTATTTACATAAATTCTACTTTTGGAAAGTTTGTTCATTCTTTCCGTGACTCTTATTTGATTTAATAAAATTCATAACAATCTGTTCTTCAGCAAACATGTCTCAGAGCAAATAAAACAGGTGACAGAATATAAAATATGAAAATCAATTCGAAAGTGTGTAAAATGGTTCTGATGGAAGGAAGTAGTTTACGTCAATTTCATAATGGTAGAGGAAATGTCAAAGCAAAGCACATTGAATACTGCAGCAAGAGCTTTTGTTCAGCCATATCCAATATTGCCCTAAGAGTGATGTTTACTTAGCTTTTCCTATAAATTATTTCGACGGTCGAAGGGACAATACAAAAATGTTAAAACATTTTCCGTTTGAATCAATTTTAGAACAATATTGTTATATTCATAAGCTTTAGCACAATCCTACGTTTACAGCCAGTTTAGTTCAGTTGCTAGTAAATTATTATAAACATTCATAATAGTCTGCGGTAGCAAGGAAACATACACGAAATTTCTAACATGGAGATAACGACATTGTACCGTAAAAAGCAAATTTTTAGTAACGAGATATATTTATATTAATTATCCCAGATGTGCTCTGAAACCAAACACAAATATGTTTCCATGTTAGCGTATTCCAAATCAGTAGACGAAGCCTTAACGGGAGATGCTAAGACAAATGAGGCTTGTATATTTCAAAAACCTCTTCCCGTGTCGTGTATAAATTATGATTGCACATTATAGGTTGACATACAAGGATCATTCGAGACATGGAATGCGACATATTACTTCTCCAAACGCGGAACAATTTCTCATCTGCTACACCCTCGCTCCTCCCTTCAATATAATATAAAATACACGTAATAGCGTTGTAAATCGATGCGATATGTAGCTGTATATACAGGGCGTTCCAAAGATTGGAAATTGGATTTTATTTTATTAATTAGTCTTATATTTTTTTGGGTACTTTTGAGACCAAGTGATTGTACTAATAATTCTGTCTGCTAAATGAATAATGGTGAAACATATTAATTTATCACGAAAGTGCGTTGTTAAGCTAAAAGAGTAGCATGTAAGACCCTGTCAAAAATGAGCGGTTTCTTTATGTTCCCATAAAAACAAATATAACACCCTCTTGTAATTATATATACAGTTACTAATCTCTAAGGAATATTCCTGCCGGGAAAACTGCTCCAATATAGAAATAAAGCACTTAAGATATTACGAGTCAAAGACGAGGTTTTTAATCTTCGTGGAATTTTAATATTCATAAGGCACGCATTTGGAACATCAACATTTTTGTACATAATTTAAAAATGATTCTGTTAGGCACTTTTAAAGTAATATTTTGCATTAATAACTAACACTCTCTGAACAGATCGCACGTTTTTATTATAGAGCACCAGTTGCAGATTATGAAAAGATTTAACTTTTTTGGATCGTAATTACATGCTGTGTAAACTCAAACAATACTATAAGATTTATAAATTAATACAATGAAATAAAAACATAATAACACCACAAAGTGCTGGATCAAGTTTGGGTGGAAATGAAAAGAAGAACGGAGACAAGGCGACCATTGTGGAAGAGATTGAAAAAAAGTAACTGGTCTGGTTTATGTGTGAAACCCCATAACAGGCACCACATGACCAAAGAGAGCATGAATGTGGCTGCCACCAGAAAAGAATTAGTGATAATGGCCCCGATTAAATTGGAAGTGATAGTTGTTGTTATTTTTTAATTGATCTATACCCTAGGGAAGGTCTGCTGAAAAGAATGAGACCTTAGTCTGAATGTGCTTGTTCCCTCTTGATATTAAACTTGTTCGACAAATTTCCTTCAAAATGCCAGACGCAGGGAATGCGAGGGTTAGATAATAAATTTAATTAATTGGAGCTCAGTGGAAATGGTTTACTCTTGAAACCGAACACACATGCAATTTAATTCGTGAGTCTCTGAGAGAATATTAAATTAATTTTAATGAGCTTAATGTAGGTAGATACATGGAGTACATATATACCTAGGTATAATTGGGGTTTTAAACTTTTACGGAAAAAACTGCCACGCACTTTAGCGTGAGGTTGGTTAAGTAACGGTATTTTTTGCAAATCTACAAAAACATGGTCTATAGGGCGACGATGAATTATTAAACATGTGTCTTTGATATGCCTATTACCTACTTCTATCATTTCATCACATCGTTAGATCAAACCATATATGTATAATAATATTTGTTTCTTAAAATGACAAACAATATTGGCAAAGCCTATTTTGCGTTGTAAACTGCTCATTTTTCAAAGTTTTAAATCGCCTTAGATGGAGCACCCTGTATGAAAACATAGTTCTCTCGCATTACCATGTCTCAAGATATTACCAAACCCTTTTCTTTCAATTGATTGTTAAGATCCTTACAATTATGTTAAATTCCATCGTTCTCTAATTTCCACATCAATTGTGCACCAGTTTAGTTATTTGCTTGCAGAAAAACGTATATTTAATTATTTGTTTCACCCTGTATCTCGAATAGGAAGCATTTTATAACACTTCCTTGTACGCTGGAAAATGTTCGACAGTTTTTAACACCTCTACAGAAATTTGAAAAATAGTCATAGGCTACTATTGAATTTTTGCACACCTTGCTTCAGATAGATCAGATCAGATAAAATTTATTAAAAATTAGGCAAGAGTAGAAAAAGTTGTAGAATAAAATTCTTGTGTCAGTGCATTTACAAATCACCCTCATAGAAAAATACATCATCTCAAAAGATACATCATAATCTTCCACACCTTTTATTGGCATATTGAATAAAATTTATAAAATATTTTCTTGATGAAATTGCTACGTCAAATTCTGGCGTCAAATAATTAATTTTCGCATTGCAACAGCTAATAGAAAGTATCATAATTTGAAGTAATAAAAGGGGAACCTGTGAACTGTAAACCATATAATGTGCAATTTGGCTTATAGCGATGTAATAAAAATTTGCGGGGTTATTTTTGGGAAATAATTTTCAGCGGGGTTGTTATACTAAGAGGTTACACCGAATAGTTTCAAACTGAACATTGAGCATTAATAAAATTGTTTCTTTTGTATTATGCTAAATTTACCATGTAAAAAAATAAATTGTAGCTCTTCCCAAATATTATACAAAATTTTCCTTATACAGGGTGTTCTCATAACTGGTACTTATTTTTTAATAAATAGGTAATTATTCATTCTAAAATATACCAATTAAAGTGGAAAACTTAAACTTAAAAAATAAAAAATCGACCTTCTTAGTGAATATGGCTGATAATTAATTATAATCAAAGACACATTAATCTATGATACAAAGACGAGAAGATTAATGCTTGGGCAATGTATTCTCATCTGATATGGCGCATCTGGTGACCCCGAACTTGGTGCTTGTTCGCAGTTTTATATTTATAAAATCGACTTATTTAAAAAATCGTAGCTCCGCTCTGTGTGAAAATTAAAAAACAAAATTTGGAAAAAATCTACCTTGGACTTTCCTTTTTATATTCGCGGTAGTCCCGTTTCAAAATTCGAAAAACCAAAGAAGTTAGAAGGGCTTCTTGAAACCGGCGCCGTTTCGAGAAATCTTTAAAATCGACTATTTTCAGAGAATCGTGTCTCCGTTCTGTGTAAAAATTAAAAAAACAAAATTTACAAGGAATCTAGCTGAAACCTTCTTCTTTTCATCCATTTTAGTCCGGTTTCGATATTCGAAAAGAAAAAAAAGTTAGAGCCTCCTGAAACGAGCGGCGTTTCCAGAAATCTTTAAAATCGACTATTTTCAAAAAATCGTAACTCCGTCCTGTGTAAAAATTGAAAATCAAAATATGTAAAGAATCTAGCTCGAACCTTTCTCTTCTCATCCATATTCATCCGGTTTTAAAATTCAAAAAGACAAAGAAGTTATGGTCTCCTGAAAATAGCGTCGTTTCGAGAAATCTTGAAAACTGACTATTTTAAAAAATTCGTAGCTCCGTTCCTTGTTAAAATTGGAAATCAAAGTTTTCAAAGAATCTAGCTCGGACCTTCCTCTTTTCATTCGTAATGGTCCGGTTTCTAAATTCGAAAAGACGAAGAAATTGGGATCTCCTGAAAAGAGCGGCGCTTCGAGAAATCTTTAAAATCGACAATTTTCAAAAAATCGTAGCTCCCTTCTTTGTAGAAATTAAACATTAAAATTTGCAGAAAATCTACCTCTGATCTTCCTCTATCCATCCTTAGTAGGCCAGTTTTAAATTTCAAAAAGACAAAGAAGTTACTGCCACTTGAATGGAGGCAAAATTCAAATTTGTCAAAAATAAAAAATTTTAAATCACTAAAAATGTCACCACAATAAGCAAATTTTACGGGTTTTTTCCTACCAAGATTTCAGTGTGACGATTTTATTTAACTTGTTTCACGAGCAGGAAAACATATACCACAAACCTGCTAAAGAACCGCACTGAGTTTGTAACAGTTTTTATATCCGCTGCTTCAATTTTTATTTCGTCTTAAATCTTTCCAGAAACAATAATTATCCCTTGTAAAAAGCCCCAGTTTCGAGAACACCCATCTTTGAATTATTGTAAAAAAACTCCAGCTGTTAAGCTGTCATTTATATACAACTAAATATACAAAAATAAAGTAAGGCTTGGAGGAAAATATACATTACTCCCTCATTTAGAAAAATTCGTGCTCAATGCTCGTACTCATCAAACACATAAACATACAGACAGACACACATATGTATACACTAGATTGTCGTACTTTCCGGCAGGGAGATGGAGCGATGTCCTGGTGACCCATGTCTGGAGCGCGATCCAAAGCCGGTGAGGCTTTTCATTCCAGCAAAAAGTCGCCGCCTCATGGAGGAAGTTTCAGTGTTGTTGGAGGGTCCTTGTCTATTGTCTGCATTAATTATACAGGGAGGTCAAATTTGAATGAACGACTTAGGCAACTATTCAAGGGGGTTGCTTAATGAGTGCGTGGAGTGAAGTTAAATTAGCAAAGTTTCGGGACAAGTCGGTTGATTGACCTGTGATTTGGAGCGTGAACATTATCGATGGATTCCTTTGATTCCTGAACGTTCAAATAACACTTTATTAACTGTTGGGTAAATAAGAGATTTTTAGGTACACAAGCGAACTTTTCCAATTTGTATGAATGAAGGCGCATGGGGGAGGGTTTAATTCGTATAAAATGCAATCGCTCGATACAACAGTTTGAATCAAACGCTTCAACCAAATTTTCAACATTCTTTTGCGAGTCCTATTGAAATTCTTTATAATATGCTTTGCTGATTTAAGTATAGAATTTTCTTGGATCTCGTTACGGTTTTTTTTAATTTTAGAGCTTTTGCGACGCGTGTTTCCGGGTGCGCTTTCGTGTTTATCACTTGGATTTCCTGGCATTTCGCTTGCCTTGTGGTCTTCACTTTAGAAGAAGACTACGGCAAGATGCTCAAAACGACAAGGGTTAAAACGACAAGGGTTAAAAATAATCAACGCGAAAGAGCTCTTCTTCTTTATTGAAAATAATTGATATCAAATTTCTGAATTTTTAAATTTTGAGATCAAAATTATCACATTTTTGTTTTTATATACAAATATGGTATTGGAAGATTCAAGAGGGTAAAAAATATTTAATTTTGAAAATTTTAAGGCACACCATGGCTGGGTTTATTTCGATGAAAATATTTTCAACTCCTTACCAGCTTTGGTCATACAGGAAGTCGATATCAACTTTTTTATTGTAAATTAAATCAATATTTTGAAATCTGTACCAGATTTAAAGGTCAATTAAGCTTGTGAGGTAATTTGTGAGGGAGAAGAAAAGAAGAAGAAGACAGAGACGAAGAATAAGAAGACGCAGAGGAAGAAGAAGACGACAAAGAAAAAGAGGAAAAAGATGGATTTTTGATGATTTCAAGAATTGTCAAATTCTCATTCATATTTTTATGGCTATATTTTGAATTTAGAAATTGTACCTTTAATTAAAATATTTCCATATCTTTTAATTTTAAGTGTGCTTTAGGTACATTCACATTTAAAGAATATATTGCAACATGCATGGTGTTTCATGTAATTCAATAAAGTTCAACTCGATTTTTAGTACAATCGAAAGTAGAATAAAATTTTTAAAAATATTATTGAAAAAATCCCCTCAGAAAATAAATCTATTTTCTAGAAACTTCCAATACACCTGTATAAGTATATTATTATGTTATTTATAGGATTTAACTTCTTCAGTAAAATTGTAAAATTCCTTAAACGTCTGACTAAGCTCATATAAATATAAAACCTTTGCTAATTTAACACAAATTTTCGTTTATTAAAGCAATTTATATTTGATCTTCCTGTAGGTCCCAAATTTATACAAAACAGGCACAACCTTTTGCAGCATAAAGTGCTAGACGGTATATTGCAGTCTAAATTATTTAAGAACACTGCAGGTCTCAGTTTGGGATATTTTATTCATAAGGGGAAAATTTCTGCTTATAATACACGAGCCGTATTTACAATTATGGCGAATGCGCCGGTCAAAATGTCTGTTCTATTGTAAATTCTACTACGGAGGAATTTGTGTGTTATTTCTACATTAGGTTCATATTATGTTCACATATTTTGAATAAATAATTTAATATTTAAGGGAAAAAAACTCCCGATTTAGCTTTTTCAAAATATATGAATTTATTAAATATTATTTAGGTTGATTACCAAATAAGCAAAAATTATCCCCTATATATCACCACCATTGTTTCTTATTGCGGTTGTCGTTTCACACTGCAATTATTTAAATTGTTATAATAAGAACGGGCCATAAAATGTGTTATTTAAATAAGGGATTATTAAAATAGCCATATTATGTTTCGTGAATATATTAATAAATTCCCATTATTGACAATTAAATAATATACTACTAACTACACAAGTCAGTAAGATTTTTGTAATTATTAGATAACAATATAAATATATTGTAAATATGTATAATATAAATAAATGTACAAGGTTTTTTTGTTTAGAGGAAATACTTCTTCTGGTGGTTCTGATGTTCCATGAAAAAAATTTTAGTTCAATTTAGCCTCAAAATTTGTTATGCAAAATTCACCTGTTAAAGTATTTCTCCGAAGCAATAAGTCACTCATAAGTTATTTTTAATAAACAATACAAATTGAAGGACAAAAAGTTAGAAATCTTGGTTAATAAATAAGTGTTCAAAACATCGACATGAAAATGAAATGATTGCAAAAAAGCTGTTATTTTATATTCCACTTACCTTATACATAAATTACGACTATTTTAAAAAATATTTGGAAATCACACTTAACGTGAGAGTGTTTTCAGGGGGCGTAATAATTAAAACGGAATAATTCTCTCCTGTGCATATGAACTGAAATGTAAAATGGTCTTTATCGGAAGTTATTTATTTTAAGAAGAAAAATATCCGAAAAGTTGAACTTTAAAAAGTACGATAAAAAATAAGCGGAATAAGAACCTCTTATCACTCGGTATATGTACTTCAAAAAGGCGTTATTTATTTAACATTCTCCAGTTTAAAATATTTCATGCTGGTGGTTCTTACATAGTCCCTTTAGGTCCTTTTATCCAATTTTTCATAAATCAAATAATTCATATTTTTAAACGCCAATATCTTAAAAAATCTCATTGTATTGCAATGAATCAAGAGTATGTTATTTACTTAAAAAATATTGAAAAATTAGAGAATCAGACTAAACTGACGATTTCTTCTGAACGGAGAAACTATTTCTCTTGCTTGCTGGTAAGTGGCCTGATAATACGATTGTGTGATAAATAAAAAAAAACAAACATCATACTGTATTTGAATATAAAATGAGGTATTAGTTGTGATTATACTTTGCAATTCCCGCCGCGGCATTCCGCATAAATCACATTTTAAATTTCATTCGTGCCCAATTTGAGTTCATTATTCCGGATTCGCTTTGACTTTGCAAAGTTCCGAATATATTCGTTTACTTAAAATTTCCTTAATCCATTATTAATGCCCCCTCATTATAAATTTATCTCGAAATCCTATCAAAATTTGCAAGTTGCCTTTCATTTAAAGGAACAATTAATTTACACGCTGGCCTCAGTCAGAGCATTACGTATTCACCCCCAGATCTGAAATGGGATATCATCCGGGAAAGAGGATAAAGACATCGGAAGAGGGAAGTGAAGAATACTAAAAAAATTAGAGTACGGCATGCATAATAAAACTAGAGTAAAAGTTAGCTGATAAAACCATTTGGATTAGGCCGCTGCTTGGTGAAAATTGCTTTAAGGAGCTACGAAAGCAGAACTGCAAGATTTGATAAATCTTATGCAAAGTTAGCTTTCTTTGTCACTGCCATTAAAGTCAATCGAATCGTTTAATTTTGTCGAATTTCTTCCTTTTGAAGATGGGCGCTGTTCAATTAGGTATGTTATTTGCTGCCGCCGACAAGGGATTACAATCAAAGCTGCTGTTAAAATTCAACAGGGCCGTATTCTGTTAATCCGTGAAACTATATCCTATATCAAAGTTGTGAATAATATTTTTTATGTGGTTTATTACTAAGAGGATTCATTTTTCAATGTATTTTAATTGGGAATTTTGAGTTTGTCGCTAATCAAAAATTTGATGTCAAAAATGACAGTTGACAGCTGTCATTGTAGCAGCCAATTTGATTTTAATGGATTTTAATGAATTTTCGTTACTAAACACGAATTTGGAATCGAAAAAGATTCGTGACAGTTGACAGCTGTCATTGAAACTAGCAAGTCGATTAATTTAAGAATTTTCGATTTTATTTTTTTAAGAAATTGTGCAACTTTATGCGGGAGTTAAACATTACTTTCCACTCTAGTTAGGTAAAAATTATTACAAATCATTTTAAGATTTTTTTTTCTATTGGCTAATGGACAAAGCTCCAATGCCCAAAAAAAAAAAAGATTTTCTGTTAGTTGCTTTGACACACAATATCTCCTCTTTGTTAACTTATCAAACATATCGTATATTACCCGTTGACACAATGAAATAATTACCACGTTTATTCAAATGAAACCAATCCGGTTTTTATTAGCCAACCGTTAATTATGTTTTCGGTAATCTGGAGGACTACTGGTAATTATACAATTAGACCTTAATTACGGCTTGATTAAACGCTGGCTCTTTACAAATACACGTTTCTCGTTCGTCTGGTAGGGAGACGAAAAGGAGCTACTCCATAATTATCGTTAATATTTGATGTTACCGGAGCATGCCTATTGTACGAGTCGTCTCATGATCTTGTTTAACCGTCAGGCCGTCAGTCTGAACTGACAGCAGACACTTTATTGATATCCTCTCAAGTCCGTATTTATGATGTCTACCAACTATTTTGTAATTTCACGTGACATTGATATATCCCACAATTTTTCTGGGAATTAAACATAAAAATATATTTGTGATGCTACAGAAAAAACTCAACATTAATCAGAGCTGATAAAAAATACAGCATGCAATTGCCGGAGACAGGACGATGCTGTAGAAAAGGAGAACGCTGCTTCTGATTCGTTTATTATACATGAACCTTCTCAGGGCTCAATGGCCACGTTAAATATTAAAGTTTATGCATAATAAACGATACGTAGGCGCAGTCAAGGTAGCGTTTTTCACTCCTGATGGCCAGTCGTCCTGTCTGCAACAAGGTGATGCTGGACAAGGTACTTTATAGGATGCAAATCATTTGATAATTTAGCTCAAGACTCAATATATCCTTCAATTAGAGATATAATAACCCTACAATAACTATAAAGAATTAATTTTGAGCACCATACGCATTTGGACTGATCTAATCTATTCTATAATCGTCACATTTTGGGTTCATCCAGTTCTTTCTGCACTGGCCTGCTTCCAAAAGCAGCCACGTGTATAATGGTGATCATCAATTGGTATCAGAAACGTTATACGAAAAATAGAATCATCAATTTTTGATGAATTAACAGAGAAGCATTTATTTTCATACGTGGTACAAACACTAACCAAGATTGGTAAACGCTTTCTTAAAATTGTAATTCATTCCCAAGTATGTTAATAATATCTGCATCAGGTCTGAGGATTTTTCCGAGCGTAATTTAAAGCAATTTCCACCAACCAGCACCAGCAGAAAAAAATGCGCCACTGGCCTTTTTTCGGGCCGATGGATCGATAGAGTTCTGTGACAAACCTGAGCTGGTGGAGCAAGGAGCGGGGTTTATAACCGCCAGCATGGAACCGGTGGCCCTTGTGGGTTGAGGGGGGACCCCTCTTCGGTTAAGACTTTGCCCGGAGCTACCAGAACTGCCAGGGTTCGAGCTGGAGGCGGTCTTATCGGAAGGTGGAATGATTTCGACGTTAACGCGCGGTTTGCTGTTTGATATTTCCGTGGCCTGTTTCAGGACTTGATAGATCTGATCCACTTCTGGGTATTCTGAGATTTTTTCAAAGAGACATGTTTTGAGGGTTTCAGTTAGAAGATTTACGAATTTGGTAGAAAATTGTTAGCAGTGCAATGTCGGATTAGAGAAAGGAATGGATCGTTTAATTACCTCAAATATGTGTTCAAGGTGTGGTCTAGCATATGGGACTGTATTAAATGTGAAGCATTGACACCCCTTTCATCAAGAACACATCTTCAAGGAAGAAAGGAACTGAAGAAAATGGAAATTACCAGTGTACGAGTATTATGTACTTATATAAACTATTACTTTGTAATGGCACTTATTATAGTCATTAATTCAATTGTAGCAACCTAAAATTAAGTAGGTCCAAATCTTATAGCCTACAATGGATTCCATACCACTATTTGGGGCTAATTGTTAATGGAAAATTTTCCAACAATACAAATAACCAAATAGTGGAGCAGAACGCAATCGATTTTGATGATATTCTGGTATAATAATTATTTTATATATATACCTACTTATAAACGGTACATTGTTGAGCCCGATATATCAATAGGTCGCTGTTGATCCCGCTCTTTAGAACCAAGATAAATGAGTAAATTTTTTCGCATTTATTATCTTTTTTAAACAGCACTCAATGCACCGTTACTGAGCCCAACGTTGTTGCTATATACACGAAGATGGGAAAAGTACGTTGTTGAGCCCTCCTTAAAATTTGCGTACGGTGTCCATATTTAACCAAATGGTGATGGTATACACCTCGATACGCTGTTGAGCCCGAACCTGGGCTGGACAGCGTCATTTTGGGCTTCACAATGACCGTTTATATATTGGGCTCGACAATGTCTGTTTTTAACTCAATATAATTATACTTTGCTAAATAAATTTGTAACGTATTAGATGTGCTTTAAAGGTATATGAGGATCAAAATTGGGTTTGGTTGGAGTAGTCTTCATTTTGGTTTATTCTCAGTAAAAATACCAGATGGATCAACACAAAATGTTTAATAAGGTAAATAATATGTGTACATTGATTAAAAGTAAATAGTCGTAAATATAATATAAAAGTATGCATAAAGCTGGATGATTTATTGTGTTATGATGGGCAAAGACGCTGGTTTATGTAAAGAATGTCAAACGTGTGGCATTAAATAAATAAATTTCTTGGTGTCCATTAGTTGTGGCTTAAATTTGAAATTTCGAAAGAATATTACGCGTTTTTTGGATAAAATCAAGACTAAATTTTTATTTTGAATCAGCAACATTCCTAAATCTAAATTATATTTATATCTTATGCGCATATGAATAAAAAATCACCCTTAAATTGAAATCCCAAATTAAAGATGAGCTGATGGCTATGTTAGTAAAAAAAATTGTGATATTTCCTAAACAACAAGCTGCCTTAAATTTCGGTGAATATTAAAAACTAATACAACTTGAAAAATGAACAGTTGACAAGCTTAAATAATAAGTTAAATAACTGAAGTGGTATGAAATCAAACAATCAATGATTTTGAGGTCTTCGGAAAAAAAATATTAAAAACAAAAACAATTAACCGATATATATTACTGCAAAAATTGCCAAACTTTAATCCATCCCGTTTGTTTGCTCGCCCTGATATCCGTTAATTTCGAGAGTCCCAGGCCACGCCTGTGGAAACAGCCTTTCATAAACCAGCCTCTGTATGATTGAATTGTTACATTTTTCATTTGAAAAAACAATAATGTCCACGCCAAAGGGCTCAATAACACGTCAATAGTACCTATAACAGCATTGGGGGGTGGGTATAGTCGATTGTTGTTCCTTATCGATAAACGCCTGTTTATAGTTGGCATTGAATATACTTCAGCTATCCCTACACACGATTTGACCAATAAAAATACAGTAAGGAGCTTAACTTAAAAAAGTAAATAGTATGTACGTCGCCAAAAGCAGACTAAGGGTCAGTCAAACAGTTTTGCGCCTCCTTAGCTTTTGTTTTTCAAGTTTTACTACAATCGACAGTAATCTATTTTGCTAGTAAAATTTTTCGCAACAAATTATTGCAACTACCTGGATTTGCTCTCAAAAACGTTGCCATTTATTAACCAATTTTGAATTTTTTAGTGTAGGGGTAGAGCCAGGATTTTTCTAGCTGTGGTGAATTGATTATAGAATTCATTTGAAATTTTTCAATTGTTACCGTTACCTTTCTAATTAATATGGAAAATTATATGCACTTAGCCAAGGGCTTTCCTTCAGTTTCTTTTCGTTTTCTGAAGGTGGTGAAACACTCTTGGTTAGGTAATAATAATCTCAAGACAGATATCGAGGGATCAACAAGAAACAAGATCAAGAGCATTTATATGTCAGACTAAAGGGCTGTCAAAATTTCAGCTAAATTGGTTGCTGATTTTTTTTAAATTTACCGAGTTCTAATGTTTGCCTTGGAACCAGAAACGCTTGCATTGGAATTATATTTGACAAATACTTTTGCCTAATCTAACCTCACATTAATTCCCATATGACATAAGAACAAATTCAGTTATAATAGTTTAATGAGACGTGCGCTCTTGATCGCTTTTCCTTGATCTCTCGGTATATCCTACCAATAAATATTCTCTTAAAAGCACCGCAAAACTGTTTGTCATTTGTTTCTACTTTGGGTGACGTTTCAAGGCTAAAAGAATCTGTAAAAATCTTTCAAAAAAGAAATAATAACACGGAATGGATCATTAACGGAAAGAAAATTAATTAAACTTACTTTCGTCCTCGACGGTTGTCTCTGAGACTCTCGTATCAATTTCAGAAGTAGATTTCTGCCTTCTGAGCAGTCTGGCTTTCGTCTGGCATTTTGAAGCTTTATCTTGGCAATCCAAGTGAACGTTCATTTTGCATATTCTACATTTTAATCCTTGACGTGTGTGACCTAGAACCAAAGAGTTACTGATTGATAAATGTGCCCAATTTCTACTTATGGTCGATTCTTGCAAGACTAATTAATTGTTAATTCCTTCGAATGCACCTTTGAAATTTTATATTCTTCAAACTACTTATGGAATAAATTAGGAGGCTTGAATTTTTTGTCTTTATTGATTTGAGCTTTCTTTTGTTTCTAAAAGTTTGAAATATAATTCATAGGGGCAAAGCAGTTTTTTTTGTTGTAAAAGTTAGAGTGCAAAATATGGAGTAAATTGTTAGATATCAGTTTGATTTCAAATATCCAGAGAAGGTTTAATTCAATTTAGCTTGGAAAGTTGATAAGGGTCCGAAAAATTCCTTTGCGCCTCAGACTCGACAATTCAAGAAACTCCCGCAAATTGAATTGAAAACTTTTCGCTCTAGAATAGTGTGATGGGATGAAAATATACCAATGTACTTTTAAAACGCTGAAATTCTTGATCTGCCTAAATAAATTTGACACGAAATAGTACGTTAGTTTTTTCCCACTTATACCCAACCCGTATTCGAAATAAATTGAATGATCACGAAGAAATAAATTTTAGTCTCAATTCTCTTACCTCTCAACACTTGGGAACAAACATCACATGGTGTAATTTTCTTATACGTATATTCTTGGAAATTATGAGCATCGGGGTCACCCTTGAGCAATTCTCTCGTAGCAGCCGAACCATTTTTCCTACACATAAAATAAAATCAATGTAGAGAATCCTTTGAATTATACAAAGGGGAACATAAACGTTTGCATACTCGTACTTCAGTCTGAAAGTTTGATTGCTCTACTTTTGAGAGAACAAGGCCTTTGCCCACCATATGTAAAATTTTAGTATCATTGTTGAAATTATGCTAATTATCTGTTAGATGTTTGGTAAAATGGGAAAAGCCAGTAGAAGTGAGTAAAATGCAAATGATTTTCTATGGAATTTGTTGATTTGAAAAAATATGATAATAATAATAATAATATATTTTATAAGCTGCATTTTGATATTCTGCCATTTCCATTCCAATCATACGGTTGGAACAGCGCCAACGAGTCTAGTCATGCAGCTGATTCAATAACAGGTAAACTTCGTTACTCTATATTATCTGACCCCTTTTAAGTGATACGCGTTTCATCATGTGCAAACCAATACATAGGATTTTTTATTACGTTGATTGATTAGATTTCTGTTGATTGATTTTCCGCCAGGTTGATAATATTACGTGGTCTCGAATACAAATAACGTACCTACTTTCTAACAATCACTTTTGAAGTACGAGTATGCTAATTACGAGGGTAGTTTTCAAGAAGCAAATATTTCACAAACCGACTCCAGAGGATATGTGAAGCTTGGGCTAACACCTGATATTCCAAGGCCCTGCCTAAGTTCCTGCTTCAACCATATCATCTGGTGCCGGTTCCAGCCGGTGCGTGTCATTAGAAAAACTATACCAGTGGCAGCTTCATTCAGAAATTGTATTCACTGCATTTGCTATAGATGATACAGTTTTTATAACGACTCGCACGGATATAACGTTTGTGGGTTACTTGAAACTTACCTGGGCATTGCAAATGAACTACCCTCGTATGTTTTTTTTAATTTCCAGACAGATTAGGATATTTAGCTATTAGGAAAAGCTACACTTAATACATAAAATAAGCATACGTACTGGTAACAGTGGTGACAGGGTGTTCAGCTAACACAGGTGCAAATGAAGAGCGAATAATGTGCAAAAAAAATGAACCAAAAACAAATGTTGGGGTGATTTGTGTGATTACGTGCGATTTCGAAAGGGTACTGAGGTACTGACTGATTTGTTTTGTATTGTATTTTGTCAGTTGCCAGAAATTTGGATTACTGAAGAAAATGAGTGGTGGAAATGTATCATGCTCATATGCCATGAGCCCTTGGAAACTCTGATCTCAAGCTATGGACAATATCACCTCTAATTAGGTCAACATAACTTTGCACTTTTTTCAATTCTATCTATCTATGTCTAGTTTCCATTTGACACCAAAACACTCGACTCTTGTTTCTCCAACCAAGTTGATATCATTGGCAGATCAGTTTTAATCATCTTCAGATAATGCGACAGCTAGAATCATTCTAATTGATAGACGTGAACCTCTTGTAAAGCAGATTCAAACCGGAAAATGGATCACTGGTTTTCTTCAGCAATCCAAGTAGAATCGTCCTATCATTGGGATACGACTACTTTCGGTTAATTGGGAATCACTGATAATCTCTAAGAAACGTATGATCATTTACAACTTCTACTTCTAGTAGTCAATAATTCGTGAACAGAAAAAGTTTCTTCAATAACTCGTGTCGTATTTTTGAGTAAAGGGAAACGTTGTTAATTTTTTGGATTAAGAGCTCCAGACTATTTAATAACCGGCGATTATTTCGGGGTTAGTCCTTGGAAAACTCGTATTAATCACGATGATGGTTTTAGTAGGGCACAACCAATACCAATATTGATAAGCGGTTCTTAAAATCCTTCTTACTTTAATTACACGGCTTGGTGATAAAAGCGTAGGTGCTTTATTCTTTGACTATAATAGAAAAGTTCTTAGAAAACTGTACATTAAATCGGATTACAAATTTAGACAACGCCGACGGCGGCCTTTAGCGTCACGTAAAGGCGAGACAAAAAATAAGTAATAAGTTTAATGACTTCGTTAATTCGATTTTACGCTTAATATAACTACTCAATATTGTCTAAAAGTTATTCGTGGCATCGTGTACCTAATTTTCTTTGAGCTCGATATATCTACAGGTCGCTGTTGATCCCGCCTTTTAGGTGAGTATATTTTATCGCATTTTTGATATTTTTTAAACAGTACTCAAGGCATTTATAGAGGAAAAACAATTTCCGAGAAATACAAATTTTATATATGAACAGGACCTTGTGGATCCCAGATATATAAACCATGCATACCTTGTTAGTCCCGGTTGTATATTTCTACATTCTAAGTGACTGTTATTGAGCCCGGCGTTGGGTGTGCGCATTAAAGGATCTGGATGACTCATGTACAATAGTTTAGTGATAAAATATTTGCTGAGAATATTTTGCAAATATGCCAATTATTTTACCTATCGGAAATTACAGTTATCTGAGGAAATGACACACTTATTAACGTAGCTTCTTCCTGCTTTGCTATCGACAAAGAAATTATCAAAAAAAATGTACATGAACCCGTTATAACTTTGTGTCGCATCCGGCAAAGCCAACTTCAAAATAAATTACATTATATTTGTTCTTATTGCCTTCTAAAACCAATTCCATTAAGTATCCCAATATAGGTTTCACGGAACAATTTCCCTTCGGATTGAACCAGGATCAAAATAAAATGATACTATCCTTTATCCACTTAAACTGGAGCAATCCTTGCTGCCGGCAAAGTAAGGCTGTATTAAATTTAGTTTGCGTTCTTTCAGGGGTTTGACACTGATATGAGACTTTTGCCACAAAGTAAAGTAGGTTTATAAATCCATTGGCGGAACATATCAATTTCTCTTGTCAAAGCTCGCGGTCTGTAATCCGGAACTACGTCAGATTGCCATATATTTTGAATAGCAAGCTTGAAATCTGCATTAATCTCGAGCATTTTCTTTTTAGTGCGGAAAATATTCTATGAAACGACAGTTCAATTTTTTAACCTGTTGTCGAATTTTTTTTATTGATGAAGGAATCGGTTTTGGGTATTATGTATATTTTTTGCCTTAGTCTTCAATGTTCTTACTAATCCCATGTGTTAATTACTGATAAAATAAAAACAATGATCACATCAATAATTCAACATAAGCACACATATATCGATATTTTAAATAGTGATTACAAAGGATGGAATCGTTGATGATTTGGTAAAAATAAGCTGTGTGGTGATTTGTATTAAATTGTAATATATACATGTGGGCTGTGGGCGTATATGGTGGAAACGATACGTTGTTAACATAAGCATTTTACGCCATATGTGGGTAGGCACAAAAATCAGAAAAAGCAACGGTGAGAAATAGTGTACAACAAAAAGTGTTCTACGAGAGAGTGGATAATGGCGACACGTCTTTACCTCATTGCAATAATTGTCGATACTGCATGGTACATTTGGTTTTTTCTGTATTTAAAAATATAAACAAACATCAATAACATGTCAACAACACTACAACAAGAACTTAAAACCAGATGTTTTGCAGATATGCAATAAAAAATGTCCTACGTACAAAATTTTATCATTTTACTCCTTACGGTCCCTGAAATGTTTAAGAAAACCCTAGTTTTAAGTATCCTTTATCTATGGTGCGTTCAACTCCTATTCTAAAGAACAGTTGTGGTTCCTAAAAATACAGATCTCAAAACGCCAAAACATGCACATAAATAATGGACTTTTTGGCTTATTCTGAGCACCCTGCATAGCTACTTTCTGGTTGTGTCCGGAAATCCTAATTTCCGGAAGAACTAGAGGGATGAAATTAGATATACTCTTAGATGCAATCACCAAGCAAAGGGAAAATTCAATATACGTCAAATATTACCCCGAGGAAAACTTGTGAGGCGAGAACACTTCTATTATTTCAAAGAGACCAAATCTGAAATACATAATAAGGATGGGAACTATAGATAGAGCTGGAATTATTACTAGTCCGGCTGAAATAGGAAAGAAATCTTTTCTCCATCAATATATATTTATATGCACTTTTAGGCAAAAAACCTAACCATGAGGAAAAAATTCAAACATGTGATGGTTATTGTCCATAATGGTCAAGCCTTTGACCATCAGTTCTGTCTTAATTACATTTTGACAAAGACAGACCTCAAACCTGACCCTATTATGAGAGACACAAAAATTATCATGACGGCTGTAAGGAACATTAAATTCCTGGATTCTCTTAACTACTTACTACTCTAAACTCCCTAGAGCATTTGGGCTCGGCGATAATTTTAAGAAAGGATACTTTCCCCACCTCTAACACAAAACCAACGTCAACTATGTAGGGCTTCTACCGTCCAAATGTATTTTTTTGCATAAAAGTGCATATAAATATATGTTCCCATCTACCAAGTGTCCGCGTTATGATTTATTCTTTGTGTAGAATTCTATGCAAAAAAAAATTTGATGGAGAAAAAGCTTCGACCCCAAATCCTATTTCGGCCGGACTATAGCTTTGGTATATTTATATGACTGGTATCAATTATAATTTTTGAATTGGATTTATTGGATTCTAGAAGTTAGTAGAGAAGGAGTCATTTAACTTCTTTGTGGCTATTTGGATACGTAACCGTGTACACTTGATCAAAGTGATAATGAAGAAAATTTGCATTTGGAAGTAAAATTAAAAAATGTGGAACTTTTAATAGACGAACCAAAATGATGATGATTGTCCAAAATTTTTACTTCAGTAGATTTTAGACGTAGGAAGGAATTTCAAAGTTATAAATAAGGAGTACATTCATTAGTGAAACTTTTTGGGCCTTGAAAGATTGATAGAATCATATTATTTATAAAAACAAATGAAAATTTGCTATAAACTTGAGTGTGTAACATTTACAATTAAAAAAAATCTGTAAATACCTACAAGATTTCTCCTGTGTGTACGCGAGATTCTATAACAATAACAGTCAAAATTTTAGTTTATAGGGTGTCAAAATTATGGAATATTTCGTACAAATATTTTAGAATCTGTTTCCCAAGACAACACATTAACAAAAATTTGTTTCAAATAATTGAACAGGTGCCCTCCTTACTTTTTTGTTGCGTTTGGTTAAGAGATTAAAAAAAAATTAAACATTCTTCTAAATTGTTTCAAGCCATATTCCACATATTTACACACCCTTATTATACCATTATCTAATACATCTGGTTTTAAATCATGTGGGTTAAGATTACTCATTAAACAAAAACAATATTAGGTTCAACAATTAAAGTAAGTTAATTACTTGACAAACTTCGTGAGTTTTATGGTAATAGACAGAATAAATTTTGTTAGGAACATAGAATAATAAAAGTCGTGAAGTGCTTACTTATCTGTCTCAGGCGGGGGGGTTTTTAAACTTTTAAATGCCTTCAACCACTTATTTTTCATGCTGCCCGTTGACGCGGACGACATTTTCCTTTCGCGGCCCGCCGTCTCGCCCTCCAGTTTACTCGAAAATAGTTCTTTCTGCAACAAAAAAACATAATTAGATTATACGAACATTGCGAAAAACTAAAAATAAAATAATTCGCTAGGTTAGTGTCAAGTCGCCTAGTTTAGAATAGACGCAACGAAAACATCTCTCAATTAAAAGTCAGTATTATCCTTGTAGTTCTGATAAAATGCAACGTATTTTAACTCTTCCTAGTTCATAACTATTCCTTTAATCACTAAACTAAATATAAAGCGAAAATATAATTACCAGTGAGTGCATTTGGATATTTTAAACTTCGTCACGAAAAGAACCACACAAGGTGCAATTTTATTCTGAACATGCTATTTTGAGTGGACAGTGCCAGTTGGCGGCGTAGATAAATATTTACTACCAGCAGGGGTGTACTGGCAAACATCGTACAAAAAGAGGAGCTCCTAAATTAAGTCCTCTAGATTTTTCTCATAACCTCTCAGATTTCAGGCAATTTTTTTATAAATGTCGATTTCACTGTTTCATGGAGAATTATTAATATCACTTTGGAGAAATAATAATGATTTCTTTCCTTATTATGCTTTGGTCCCTTGACAAAAGTATATTAAATTAAAATTGAAATTAATAATATTAAAAACAAAAATGGTAATTTATACTTATGAAATTATTTAGGGTTTTCTCGATATCTAAAATGTAAAATTATTAACTTAAAAAAATAAAATTCCTATAAAAGACAAACTATTTCTCATCGCTAGTACTTTTACATCCAAGATTCTAAGCACGGCCCTGAAGTTTCGCATTTATTCACAAAGGCAGATCAAGTTACTTCATTCTGTTTGCAAACAACAATATAACTGTTTTGAAGAGGTTACGCAACAGGAATAAATCATATTACAAGACACATGTAACATGAGGGGATAACGCATTTGCTTTTTCTCAATTTCCTTGTTTTATTAAAATTATTAGAAAAAATACATTTTCACTAAGTAATATTTATTTTTGGATATAATATGATAAAGTGGAAGACAAAGATTTTTTTTACTTTTATATAAACTTATAATATTGTTCAGTTATGCAGGATATACCCACTTTACTTTCTTAAACTTGGGAAATTGTAATTCTGTTTTTTTGCGAGGTACAGGAAAGTACTTGAATCAAATTCGGGAATATCTGAAACTAATTGATGATAATAAACATCTTTTATTAATGGTGTGGTGCGAAACGTCTGCGTTTGAGTGATATTGCTACATTTAATCCCTCCAGATTAGTAGGATTACGTTTTTATAGCATATTTGGTTTTAAATAGTACAAAGGAATAACTTTAGATTATTGTTAGGAAACAGCATAATGAGTCCAACTGGAGTAAATTCTTGACCTTTCCGCCTTTTACAAAACACGACTAAACTTTGATAGAAGCTCTATACAGCCCAGGAAATAACCCTCAACACGTGGACGCATAATGAGAAATGGGAAAATTAATACTATTCATACGACATCAAGCTTAATTATTAAATTCCTTAAGTTTCACTAATTAAATGAAATTAACTCAGTGTTACCGTTTCTAATCCCTGCGTAAATATAGTAGCAACAGAATTTAGTTGTTACCCTAGTTCGTTCCTGATAGTTGACAAAACACCCTCATTTACAGCAATAACAAAAGGTGAAAATGTCAGACGTACATAACCCGCGGTTGAATTCGCTCTAGTTGGCAATTCAATTAACAAAAATCGATTCGGAGGTTCCAAATTGGTCTCATTATTTATTTAGACCAACGAAATATAAAACAGATTCCCCAAGTAATAAATACATATTATAATTAAAGCTTATTTCATGCAATTAATGTATACATATGTGTCTATTTTAGAATTTAACCGAACTGGTCATTAGAATGTGATTAAAAACCTATCTTGGTTCTAAAGGGCGGAATCAACAGCGATCTGTTGATATATCGGGCTCAATAATGTACTGTTTATAAGTATATATCATATATATGGAAAATCTAAATATTCTTCTTTAGAATAAAAGCAGTGACTTAAAATCAATTTTTTATGGCAGTCTTAAATTTAATATGATTTAGTTGATTTATATGCGTAAGCAAATTATTAAAAAAATTTAAATCAAGCGAATTTTTAACCGATTTGCTAGAATTCTGACCACTTTTTTTTGTTGTCTAAAAATTTTTATAGTTCGTTGAATTACCCCATGAAATAGTGGCATACATTAAATGCCAATGAAATAAAAAATAATAAGTGGATTTCAGTGTCCAAATTTAAAACAAGTTTTAATTGTCTTGTCAGTAGTAATACCACAAGAGATTGAAATTTCGCGATAAGTCGATTTATTTCTAACGAAACTGAGTTGCTTGGAAACACCACGAGTCCGTAGGACGAGTGGTGTTTTCAAGCAACTCAGTTGAGTTTAGAAATAAAAGACAGACTTACAAGATAAATTCAATCACGAGTGGTATTTTATTAGACTCTTTCACAAGCAAATATTTTGGTTGATAACTTCACTTGAAGTAGCACCGAAGCGACTCATTTTGACGTCTGTCTCTATAATTAATTTTTATTAAACTGTCAAACTTTGCTTTGCCATCCGTATCCATGGTTACGTCGTTGAAAACACCACGCTCACAGACCAATTAGAATTGAAAGACAGCTGGCGTTTTCGCTGTAATACAAGCTGTCTTTGGTTTGTGATTGGTCAGATTATGCGAAAATTTTTAAAGGCAAGAAAATACAACACTTGATAATTTTCTAGCAAAACTTTACACACTAAAGTTGTATCGTCAGCAAATTGACGCTTTTAGTTGACGCCATAAAATCGATAAAGTCACTAATATAAATTAGGAAAATCAGGGGCCCCAAGACAGAACCCTGGTGCACGCCATGACTGACTACATTAATTTTGGAAGAAACATTATTATCAACAACACACTACTTCTGTCCGACAAACAGGACTTTATTAAAGATAATGGTGAAGCTCTTATTCTATACCTTCCAGTTTTTGCAACCAATCTGTCATGAGCTACGCAGTCAAAGGCCTTAAAGGGGTCAAACCCATGAACATAATCCTAAAACACTGTGGCGTGTAAAAATCTGCAGTCATCTCTGTTTTTACTTAACACACATTTTATTATTTATTTTCAGTAAAAATTTTAATCTAGAAAACCTAGGTGAAAGTGTCCTTAAATCTATCCATAGACATACTGAACTGTATGGAGATTTTCAGTTAGTTTAATAATGGATAAGTATTGAATAAACAGCTGCACTGAATTCACCAAAAACAAAAGCATATTGCTCCAGATATCCAAGGACACGGACAGCTCTTGGTACCCAATCTACTACCAGTATCCCACTACCCCACATATCTAATTTAAAGCTTTAATAATCATTTTTACTTACCAAGTGCGCCTTTAGTGTCACCCACCCCATTTTAAAGCCGCCTATTATTAAAATTTACAGGTATACCGAAATGCCCGCGCTTTCAGCGAGCCAACCGATATGTTAACAGTGTTCAAAATAGTTATTTTTACAGGAATATCACAAAACGGGTGGTTATCACAGCACCAGTCTCAACGGTCGATATATATTACATATAACAATTGTATTAACAAAAACGACTTTCAATAACGCAACGAGTTCCAGGAGGTTAACCGGAGCTAGGACAACAATTTATTGATAATCCTAGGTGCGCATTTTGTCTCTGCGCAATTTCCAGCAATTTCCTTCACGGACTGCAACGAGAATCGACGAGGAAAAGGCGCCGTAATGCTTTAATGAAATTACTTGCTTGCGGACTGAATTTGTCATGAAAATTGTTTCTTTTATTTGCGTTAGGGATTTTATGTGTAATTTATTTGTATTCATAAGATTTCTGCACGGGCGAAGGAAATTAAAACAGCCGGGACTTTTCTCGCGACTGTGTCAAGAAATGCAGAAATTTGATGAGTTCGTTTATTTTGTAATAAAACATTTGTATTTATTCTGCGACCGGGCATCCAGGACGAATTGGAAAGAAAGGATGTCTGCGAAAATCAACCATCAACTTCTTTTCCACAAAACAATTTTCTTCACAATTAAAATCTATTCACTTTCCTTTTAAGTGCCGGTAACGTCCATTCACGCCGAGCTGACATCCCCAATAATACCTGTATCAACTTTATTACCGCATGGTATGACTTAACGTTAAATATTTGTATTTCTAAAAAGGGCAGCCCCGCCAAATTACATAAACATGAGGAAGTAACCAATAGGTCGTTAAACATGGCCATTAAACTCCGGCATTTCTCGAATAAGTTTATGTTCATTCAAACAGAATATCAATGAGTTTATCGGAGTGAAAATCCCATTCGGGTTTTCATGTTAATTCTTCCGTTGCTCGTCGCAAAAGAAGGTTTTCATTATAATTGTTTGCCCACGGCCGTCCTTTATTTATATAATTCTCAAACTTAACTCAGTTTGCGCAATATTTTTGTGCCGTATTATAATGAAAATATTACAGGGCCTTTATGCAAGATTTATGAGCAGATTAATAGAATATTGTAGTGTACTTATTGTTTTAACTTTTCTTGTCTTTATTTTGACACGGTTGTTTCAGAACACCACATTACTTTAGTACCGTTGTTAAATACCCGTTTCGTGATAAATAACACTGTGTGCTGGTCCAGACGAGGTTAGTCACTTTAGAGTAGCTTTAACCATTGTCTTTTGATTTTAGGGCCTTCTTGGGTACACCATAGGTCTGGAAAACTTACCTTAGCTACTGACTCTGTCTGTTAACTGTATTTGAACATCTTGTAGGTATTTCAATAAAGCTATTGAAATACCTACAAGATGAAAGTATTTTTATGTTTAATCCTTTGTTTTGAATTTATTTGGGCATTGCCCTTTAGGGATTCGAATATTAGCTATTATATGTCACTTTAATTACCTCAGAGTGTTCTCCCTTTTGAAGAGGCTCTGTGAGATTAGTTTTTTAATGAAATAACAGATGTCGCATAGAACAAATAATAATTTCAACTATTTATTTTTCAGGTGCAAGACAGAGCTTATTCCACCTCACCGGTTACCTGGTTACCCGACGGAATATCTGGATTCCAAAGCTCTCTAGTAGGTAAGTATTTGACTAATATCTTTATGGAAAACTATTATCAGATTCTTCGCAAAATTTCCATTCTCTGGATATGCACTTAAATACCTTTTGCTTCAAACGATTTTCACTTTACGATCGTGGCACTGATTTTGACGTTCACAATAAAACATATGACCAAATTTACATATGGTTACTTTTGTTATTGAAATTTATAATGCAATTTTATTTCCTGTTTATTTCTTTATGGTTTTATGAACCTTTCTTGGCGTTTTTTCATTTTATTGAGAAAATTCAAGTGCTTCAATAATACTTATGTCTTTCTTTCCTTTTCTTTGTTTGGGATTTATTACCACATTCCTTGAGATTCCTATCCAAAAAATTCGATTTATTTAAAAAATATTCAAATTAACCAGTTTAAAACTGGGAAATAAATAATCAGATAAAGTAGTTTTATCAAAAGGTTTAAATTTTGCTATTAACCCTAAAACAGTCCCAAAATTTGATATAATAGCAAGTATAGAGAAAACTGCTCAAAATTTACTAGCGGATGAAGGAAATGAATACCGTATACGTTCAAAAATTATTTTAGAGAATCAAGTTAAAATTAAAGATAATTTGAGTTCTGAAGAAAAACAATCAATTTCTTCTTTGAAACAGGACATTAGTATTAAAATTTTACCAGCGGATAAAGGTAATGCCACAGTCATTTTAGATACAGATACATATGATTCAAAAATTACAACTCTCATAACTGAGGGCCCTTATTCAAAATTAAATAAAGATCCAACCAAATCAATTGAAAACAAAATTTACAGAACTCTCTTTAAATACAAAAATGAATTTAATGACTTTGAACGCAGAAAGCTTACACCACATCATAGTAAACCTCCACATTTTTATAGTTTACCAAAAATACATAAGGCAAACATTCCTTTAAGACCAATTGTTAGTTCTATTAATTCTCCGTGTCATAACTTGGCAAAATTCTTACCAAAAATTATTAATCCGCTTTCTGGCAATACCAATTCATATATAAAAAATAGTAAGCATTTTCTAGAAAAACTTTATGAAAATAATATTCATGATACACATCTGATGGTTAGTTTTGACGTAGTAAGCCTTTTTACAAATGTCCCTGTGGACAAAACTTTGAAAATAATTAGAGACAAATTAATAAACGACAATAATTTGGCAAACAGGACTAAACTTAGCGTAAATAGTATAATGGAACTGTTAACGGTAACAATAAAAACAACCTATTTCCAATTAAAAAATGATTTTTATCAACAAGATTTCGGGATGGCAATGGGTTCCCCTTTGTCACCAATACTAAGTAATATATTTATGGAGGATTTTGAAAACAGATATGTTGAAAATAATATTCATAAACCGGTAACTTGGTGGAGATATGTTGACGATATTTTTGCAATTTGGCCTCATGGAATAGATTTATTAAACAATTTTTTGGAAAATATTAATAATAAAGAACCATCTATCAAATTCACTCTAGAAATAGAAAATAATAATGAATTACCATTTTTAGATGTTTTAATTAAAAAAGTCAATAATAATAATTTTCAAACTAGCGTTTACCGAAAAAAGACTCACACTAACAGATATTTAAATTTTAACTCAAACCAGTCTTTGGATGTTAAAGGAGGTGTTATAAAATGTTTGTATGATAGGGCAAAAATAATTTCTTCTAATGATGAAATATTCAAACATGAAAGGCAATTTGTCAGGGAAATTTTTATTAATAATGAATACCCGAAAGAATTTGTTGATAAGACTTTCATGAACATTGTAAATAGAGTTAACAATCCGGTGCAACCAAAATCAGAATATCATTATTCGACATTAATTCCATATATAAAAGGTTTATCTGAGAAATTACGTCGTGTCGGTAAAAAATTTGGCGTTAGAACAATTTTTCAAATAAATAATACTTTAAGATCCATATTGACAAAAACGAAACCATTAAATCCTGAACAAAATTAAAAAAATTGTATATACAGTATCCCGTGCGAGTGTAATAAACATTATGTGGGTGAATCATCTAAACCACTTAATGTACGATTGGGCGAGCACAAAAGTTATATTAGAAAAGGTGATATTGAAAAATCTAAAATTTGTGAACATGCAGCTTGGGAAAACGATCACAGGATAAAATGAGATTCAGCAAAAATTTTGACCAAAGAAGCAGACAACAAAAAAAGAGAAATCAAAGAATCTGCAATCATTTTACTTAATGAAGATAAATGCGTATCAAATTGTTCGGCAGAATTTTGTTCAACTTGGTTACCTATGTTGAGAGAAGAACTCAATAAAATTAATATTATTTAGTATATTTTTCAACATTTCTATGGTAAGTACCTATCTATGGAAATGATATAAACAATTTTTATTTTATGCCGTGTTATTCTACACGTTACATAAAATTCTAAAGCCTAAACTTTGAAAAAGGAAACGAATATAGTTTCCGAAACGTCAGCGCAGTATTTTTGTATTAATTTAATTCCTATTAGTTGTCAATGAACACCCTCTAACTGATTCTCTGACATTACGTCAAAGGCGTAGAGGTTATTTCCCAGTTTTAAACTGGTTAATTTGAATATTTTTTAGATAAATCGAATTTTTTGAATAGGAATCTCAAGGAATGTGGTAATAATTCCCAAACAAAGAAAAGGAAAAAAATAATTTATGAAATGCCACAAATAACATTTAAACAATAATACTTATTTCTGATTATATAAAGGTCCGAATTGACCGAATATATTGAATAATGTCTCTCATTAGTAAAATGGCTGTTCGTTCAGATAATAATGAATGAGTTTATGTTCGTTTAAACCTTCAGGATACGCGAGTGCCGCACAGCTATAAATTCTTTGTCGAGTCCTGAATAAGCCGATCTTAATTAACAATTTAAGTGTCTGGAAGGCGCGTACAGTTCAGTTTAAAGGATTAGCAATTTCACCACACAAATTGAGTCTTCAAATGTAATTGCCTCGTAATATACCGTGATGTATAATAAGATGATACACTCGAATAAATTTGATGTAGCAAAATAAAACAGTTTTTGCTGTGATCTTTATCACTCGTTGATTGTAGCGAATCGTTCTAGTTTCGATACTTAAATGGATGAAATTTAGAAACTCTCACGTTAACTTCTCTGTACAGGCAGACAAATACAATTTCCTGTACTTAACTTAATACGTTGCAACAATAAAATGAGCTTTAATGTCTACAGAGTAGCAAAGCTGCGTTCATAGAACTACGATTTATGGTTGGTTCTGGTTCTCACAAATAAGCAGCTTGTAGTTCTGCGACATGTACAGATTTATCATTATTCTTTTCAGAACAAGGTTTATAACATAAATAGATAGATAGTAAATATTCTTTAAGAGTTTTAAAAATCCCTACATTTACGTATTCTTGCAAAGTATTTTGTAACTTATAATTTAACTGCATCCTGAACACCTGAAAAGTAAAGTAAATCTCCAGAAATACCAGCAAAAATGTCCCGTTACTTTACATCAGAGAACAATTAATAATTTATAATTAAAAGCTCGAGTTAAAATGAAAACGGGTTTAACAATGATGAAAACTTTATTTTAAGCCGATTATGTCTGAAACGTGCAACTGATTAGTTCCAACAGATTCCAGCACCGTTAAACTTAATCTCTCGTTTTCTAAATGAAAAATATTAAAATTGTCATTACGCTCCGAAGATAATTCCTGTCGAAATTTGTTACAGCGATGAAAGTTCTTTGTCCTTTATTCTCTTAAATATTCTTCCGGCTATAAATAATAGGGTTACAAGTAAATATTCTCTCGCTTCAGGAGAATTAAAAAAACATTTCTCTAGTTCTCGTAATCGGTCCCTAATAAATAATACATATGTGTGAGTGAATCGATTTCTACTCATTCTAAAACTGCTATACGACTTCTGATATTAGCAAGTTAACTGTGAAAGAACCTTCAATTAAGTTGTACTTTTGTTGCAAAATAAGTGTCCCTGCAAGGACCTTTGCTAATTACTAACTCAAAATTTTAGTCTGATTAAAAGTTAACGAAGGATTACGTGATAATATACCTGGTCCTAATTAAGCCGAAAATTCTTTATAATACACATCATCCAATAAAAACTTAAAACGGTATCCTAGATAGCAAAGAAAGGAAGCCTGAGTAGTAAGTGAGTACATTCAGGAATAATCGTCTTTTTGGCATTTTTACTAGATTAAAATTTTTGGCATTTTTACTAAAATTTAAATTTAAAGACATTTTTACTAGAATTTAATTTTTGATGACGTCATAGGTCAAACGTCATTTTTACTAGAATTTAAATTTCAAGGTCACGTGAGCATTTTCACTAGAATTAAAATTTAAAAGTCACGTGAGTATTTTTGCTAGAATTTAAATTTTTGGCATTTTTGCTCAAATATAAATTTCAAGACATTTTTACTAGATTTTCATTTTTGACGACGTCATAGGTCAAAGGTTTAAATTTCAAGGTCACGTGGACATTTTTACTAGAATTTAAATTTAAAGGTCACGAGAGTACTTTTGCTAGAATTTAAATTTTTGGTATTTTTACTAAAATTTAAATTTCAAGACTTTTTACTAGAATTTAATTTTTGATCGGTCAAAGGTAATTTTTACCAGAATTTAAATTTCAAGGTCACGTGAGCATTTTCACTAGAATTAAAATTTAAAAGTCACGTGAGTATTTTTGCTAGAATTTAAATTTTTGGCATTTTTGCTAAAATTTAAATTTCAAGACATTTTTACTAGAATTTCATTTTTGATGACGTCATAGGTCAAGGTCAAGGTCACGTGAGCATTTTTACTAGAATTTAAATTTCAAGATCACGTGAGGATTTTTGCTGGAATTTAAATTTTTAACATTTTTACTAGAATTTAAATTTTGATGATGCCAAAGGTCAAGGTCACGTGATCATATGTATCAAAAACTAAATTCTAATAAAAAATTATCTTAGAACTAAGACTTCATCAAAATTGAAATTCTTGTAAAAATGCCAAAGATATTAAAGAACAAAAATATTTATTTAAAGAACCTTCATAATAATTTTTGTCTTATCTTGAATCATAGAATCTCGTTTTCGTTTGTCGGTAATTTTAAAAAACATCGTGTATAATTTATATGAAATGTTCAACATCGAGGAATATTTTAATACTTACCGCAACCCTCCTCTATGAGTGAACCTCTCCCTGTGCCATCAAAGCACTTTATCGCACGAGCACGTTTACGAGCTTTTCGAATTTATTAATTCCCAGCAGGTGAAAATAAAATGATTTCATTTAACAATTTTTAATATGAATTAAAAAATGTTGAGAGAAAAATAATCTGACATTAGTGAATAAATAACATAGTATCCCGTTATTAAATACAATATATCTTTGCAAAACTGAAAATATGTAAGGGACAAAACGTCGTTAAATGTGAATAAATCTGATTTAATGATTTGGTGCGTTTCAAATTCAAGAATAGATAATTTCGCCAGATTACGTCTTATAGCCTTTATTATTATTATTATAAATATAACCTAACTAAGTTCCCCTATACAGTTATTGATTACAGCGTCCGCGTTCAAGGAATTTTATTGTTATAAAAATCCATCGTCTTAAGGATGCAGCAGCAAGACGGCTTTTATAAAATATATCACGTCCTACACCTCTATCTCATCTAAAAGCTCTAGGCCAGAGGATAAAGCGGAATTACACGGAATCGCCTGAACTCAATATTTTCTCTGCTATTTTTCATAAAACGTTGTAACTAGGATCGCAGCTTCCGTAAATTAAGTGAGCATTCTGTTCCAGAATAAACAAACATGTTACAGCTAGTGGTGACAAAATTTGTGACATATTAATCTAAATTGGTCAAATTTCTTATCAAACGACTACTGATGTTCCAAAGCACTATATCGCGTGCCTCATAAAATAAAAAGAATTTTACTCGGGTAATGGATACAATAAATATTCTTTTCTTATTGAAACAATCAATATATTCGATACACCCTGTTTTAGTTGTATTTTTCGTTGCCTTTCAGCGTACTGCTTGTATTTTACGTCGTTACAGTTTTAAATTTAAAAAGTGTTTCTTAAAGGTTTTCTTAGAATGTTTTCGCAGCCTCCCAAATCACCGAGGAAAATCCCCAGGATAAAGAGAAATCATACTCGGTTTGTTGTGAAGTCTGGAGCATATCTAGGCAATAGTTCTCCTTTCATCTAAGGATAGATGTAAAGTAAAATGCAAAGAAGTTGTCTAAACAAGAACTTCGATAATATTGAAATATTTTTTATTAGATCGCTAATCACTTAAAAGAATAAATTACGCTCCAGGCGGGCCTAAAAATAGCAGTAAGAAACATCTGACGAGCATCAAGCTCCTGTCAATCATCTTCATTAAGCCCATGATACTGATGTTGCTTATACATCAAATGAACGCACGTTGACAAGGTTATTAAAATGTGATGAATGAACTGCCACCTGATTCTCAAAAAATTTCCGCTGGTGATTATTTCGCATTTCCTTCGTTTATACATTTAAAAGAGACAGTCAGTTCACAGGGATTTAACAATAAATATAAGGTTAAGAAATTTGCAGTATATTGAACGAATGAGTTTAATAATTATACTCTCAAGGGCGCAAGTACTATATTTCGTCTCTATATTAAGGAAATTATCTCTAATGAAGATGACTTACAATTATTATTATTTTATGGTTATACGACAGAACTTTAACATACCTATAATACTGACGGGTTTATGCAATTAGTATTTTATAAAGCATCTCTTAATGTTCCTTATCACTTTCTAAGCTCACTTTAATGCCCTGGAATGATTATAAAACCATTCAGTGCGTGGGCTATTATAGCTAACGTTTTAAGACAGATGGGGTTATAAAACTGGATGATGATTTCAACGGTAGGTTATCATTATATTTACAAAGTATAGGTTTGAAAATGATTTCGAACGGCTTGGAATATACATATCGTGATAAAGTATAAACAGACGTTGTTGAGCCCGTTCAATAGGATAAACGGTCATTGTGAAGCCCAAAATTACACTGTTGAGCCCGGGTGTGCGGGCTCAACAACGTATCGAGGTCTATAACACCACCATTTGGTGTCTTAAGACACCGTACGCAAATTTTAAGGAGGGCTTAATAACCTACTATTCCCATCTTCGTGTATATCTTGGTTCTAAATGGCGGGATCAACAGCGACCTGTTGATATATCGTGCTCAACAATGTACCGTTTATATATATAGACATGAATAAGCAAACTAACAAATATATGACTCTTAACTAATTTTTGAACTCAATGTAGTAGAAAATGTGTGTTTTCTATGAACCTCAATTTTCCATTTTTGTTACATCTTCATTTGTTTAAGTCTATCAACGCTTTTTTCAAATAT
The DNA here is from genome assembly GCA_963680705.1 of Rhagium mordax. Lineage (NCBI taxonomy): Eukaryota > Metazoa > Arthropoda > Insecta > Coleoptera > Cerambycidae > Rhagium > Rhagium mordax. Next base: position 74,801,941 of record OY796661.1, on the reverse strand, counting down.
GAAACTTGAACATTAATTAATAATTTCATATTTCTACGTTTAGGTGGCAAACGCCAAATCTAAATTATTATCCACGCGGAACATCCATTTTTAAGCCGTTACTTTTCATAAGCAAAATAGATATTAAAAAACTTTTTTCATCGAACCTTCTGCTATCATAACTCATTTATGAGGGCCGTTTATTTAAATGGCTAGCTATAAACGTTAGCAGAGGAAAATTTAGAAAAGTGGTAATAAGTACTCTCATCACGTACAAGGTGAATTTCTGCATTATCTAGAGTCTATTCGAGCAGGAAATGGGATAAAGCTAAAAATAAGTAGTTTTAAGAGAAATAGAATTTACTTGGAAGGTTTCACAATTGTTGAACGCATACAAAAAAGTTTAGAAAGGTGTTGCTACTTTAGGTATATTATTTAAATTTTTAATATTTCAAGGATAGATAAATTATAAAAAAGGACTAATGCAGGTTCACCAACAAAATAAATAATATTTAGTGTCTAGTATCATCATTAAGGCTATTAGTTGCTAAGAATGTGTACCAGTTTACTAGTCATAGTATCATGCAATTAAATGTAACGTAGGCAAGGGCGTCTGCTTTAATTGAGCAATGCCTTTGAAGGTTTCAAATATAATGGCGAAGGCGCCGGGGACGGTGTCTAGCGCAATAGCTTACGGCTGTGCGCGTACCATCACTTATAGCGAAGTAATTATTTGTTAAGTGATTCGGAATCCCACTGTAAGCCGTATCTTTCACTTACACATTTGCATAAATTTAGATCTATGATTCCACAGGGGCGGTGCAGTCATTTGCGATAAACATTTCAATCACATTCCAAAATTAATTCAGAAACCAAATTTATTAAAGTAATGTATATTTTTGAACAATATACAAATAACTCTAATTCTTATAACGTTTTAGTTTAGTTACTTTAAAAGAGCAATTTCCCTGACCGACTTACTGTTTTTTAAACATTATTTTGTGAAAGATAGATAAAGTAAAGGTTCCTTTAACAACCTTCAGCGGCGTAGCACTAAAATATTTAAGATTATTTTATCAAGTTCCATAGGAGCTATGCAAAGTGAGGTTATGGTTAACGATAGGGGCGTGGAGCTCAAGGGGAATTGAGGGGGGCCCTGGCCGGAAGGAGTGGGAAAAGAGGCGAGGCTTAGAAAATGGCGCAATCTGATTGGCTGAGAGCGGGGTTAAGTTGGGGTGAGGTGGCGAAGGAGGAGGAGCTAAAAAGTGAAAGTGGAGGGGTAGTTTTGCTTGCATCTTCAATAAGATATAACTAAATGATCAATTTATATTATGTGACATGTATATCTTATATTTCACCGAAGTAATAATTTTGAAATTATTGTTAATACCTAAAATAATTTATAATAATTATTATTATATGGGGAATCAAAACGTTTGAGAATTAATGTCGCGTGGACCCCATGTTGTGCCATTAGTTTCGCCATAAAAATGTAAATTGCATAATAGAACCATTCATTATAGTGGCGTGTGAGTATAATATAATACCAATAAAGTTAATTGAAAATTATAATCATTTTATTTATTTCGCGTGGCAGTTTCATACATGAAAGGACTTGACGAACGAATGAGTATAATTGACATTTTATTGAAGAGACATCATTAATTTTATTATTGCATTCATGGCAGAAAAACATTACCGTAGTTGCCATGTGGATCGATTGAAATGTCAGTAACGTAATATTGTAAATAGCCTATTCGAATACAAAGCCTAAATTACTTGATTTTGCATCACTTTTAACAAATAAAAGAAACCGTTTAGTTTTTTTTGGCATTTTACAATAATTTGGTGTGAAAGGTAAAGCTTGAAGCTTTGCATGTCTCAAGAAACAGTCTAAACAGTGATTTCGGTATGTTTGACAAAGAAATTGGTGGCGAAGAATCTATATAAAAGTAGAAAGTGGTAATGAAGGACAGAGTGAAGAAGAAACTGATAGCGATAAACCTGATGGTGAAATTGAAGGCCATCCATACGATTCCAGGACATAACCAAAAGGAATTGAATGATCTTGTAGGACTTGGGATTAACCAAGAATATTGTCGAACTGCTCAAGCAACAAGAACTTCTGTCAAAAAGAAAAAAGTGACTATCGAACAAGAGAAAACAATTCTTTGCAAAAGAAGAATCTTTAGTTTACTGCTCGGATACAAATGGAGGGATGAATGCCTTAAAATCCAACGTGTATGATGATAAGGACTGAAGCTTATAATTCCTCTTATTCAGACATTTATCGTATACTTGGATTCCCACTGACGTTCAATTGCAATCTATTACAATATATAAATCAATTATTTTCAATGTCACTCCGGTACATAAAAGTATGAGTTTCATGTACAATTTATTTTGCGACGTAAGGCTTCATTCATGTCACTAACAGGTTTCTACTATATCAAACAGTGGTCCAATAAAGCGATAAATTACATGATAGACTGCTCGTACCTTCATATTTTCTTTGTTGTATAACAGTATGAATTTAATTTGAATTCCAGATTGGTTCGCTCGCCGATTCCTCTGTAATGAATCTTGTAGTAATCAGTTTCCCGTCTCAAAAGCATTTGCTTTTAGTTGCATAGGTTACACTAAATGCTTTGTGCCAAGCTGGTATCTGCTGATGTTGGCATAATTCATAAATTAATGGAATTGAGGATGGGAAATATTTCAATTTTTTAAAATCACGCCATTGAACTTGTGGCACAATTATGTTTCTTCTCTTACTGAAGGATGGCAATGCTGACCACAGAGGTTAGCTAACCGCTTTTCCAATAACCGCTTTATTTGTCACGTTTAATCTCGTAAAAACATTGAATGGAGAAATATTTAAATGTCTATACGCTCGCTTAAATGTGCCGCCAATTAAATTTGTACGCTAAACTAAACTTCAAAGACAGCCCTATATCATTAAATATATAAATATGCGTATCCTCACTTTGTTTTAAAAGATTTTGTTTGGCAAACGTCGTCGTTAAAAGTTTCGTTGAGAACAATAACAAAGCTACTAATTTGATTTTAATTTCTTTTCTCTAGTATTATAAAATCCAATTTTACATCATCAGCGCTTTAAAGAATGGCTCATAAAAAAACTAAGGTAATCAACGACGTAAAATTTTCAGAATTATTTGAGATATTTCGTTGAACTATAAAACATACCAAGTTACATTATAAATTGATTCTTATTTATATCTTATTAAAGATGCAAGAAATATTACAGTTCTACCCCTCCACTTTCACTTTTTAGCTCCTCCCCCTTCGCCACCCCCACCCTAGTCTTCAGCCAATCAGAGCGTGCCATTTCCCAAGCCCCGCCCACTTCAGCTAAGCCCCGCCCCAGCCAATCAGGGCGCACCATTTAAACCTCGCCCTCCAGCCAAGGAAGTCAGTCACTCCTTCCGGCCAAGGGCAAGACATTTAGCACCAGCGGTTATGCAACCCACTGTACAGCCCTGCGCCATTAAAAACTAACCTCAAATAAATTGACAGATTTGTTTACTATAAGGAAAACTTTATAGAATTTAATTATTTAAGGACAAACGTTGAAATAATTATTCTGAACCGTAACAATATTAGGATTTTACGTATTTGTTTATTAAATTCTAGCATTATCTATTTTTTTGTATGTGCCAAGAAAATAATTATATCATAATCCTTAAATTAACATACCTGCGAATTGATGGCTCGCAGATGCAACTGCGCCACCTTCAGATCGAACCTTTTCATCGAGATGTCGTCCTGAAGCTCGTTAGCCTTATTGTAGAGGGAAGCCTCGACCGACCGCTGCTGTATGCGGAGTAAAGTGTCTAGAGCATCCTGGATTTGACGTATCTGAGCCTCCAGATCTTGAGCCTCCTTTCTGAGGGCGTCGTGAGATGGTTTTATTTGGACTGCTGATAGCCTATCTATTACCAGTTCGTCCTTTAATGGAGGAGGGATGTTGTCCTGCATAAGGAAGGGTTAATTTATTTAACCAGATAAAGCTCGTTTTGGAAGGGGTTATATCAATTATTTAATTTGCGGATTATGGAATTATGGACGAGTGAGTGCGCAATATGTGTGGTAAAATAAATTGTAATAATGGAATTTCAGAAATTCGAATAAAGTCGAGAAAATGTTTTCTTTGGCACCCATTTGATCCTCTAAGAAAGATTTTAAACATCTCTCCCATATAAAAAACGTACGTTCTTAATAAAACTCCATCGCTTAGGTCTCACTAAATTTCTACAAAGACCCTGAATTTTTTATTTCAATATTCCCCAATCCCCTATGGGGACGAAGAAAACCTTATATAGTCTAACCTTCATCCCTGGGGAATATAGGAAATAAAATATCAACTACGTTTCATTTAGTATCATATAGGCTCATGGAAATGTATACTTACGTTGAGTTGTAGCTCCTGCGGCTCCCCGTCGATTGGGTCGGGAGGCGGCGGCGGCTGCGGCGGCACGAATATCCTTTTCATTACTGGCCCTCGTCCCGTTGGGGCTGGAAGGGCTCGTGCTAAATGTGTTAGGTCTGCAGGGCCTGAGACCGCTTTGCATTGGGAGACTAGTGCCTCGTACCTTCTACATTGCTCCATAGCCTGAAATGTGTTTGTGAAATATGAGATGGAGTAAATTATCATTTTCCGTTATTAGGCCGGATTATACTGGGTGGGTCAAAAGCGACAGAATTTAAGAACCCCTATTACTACGGAAAAAAACAAACTATAAAACAGGTTTTAGTTCTAAGATTTTTGCGGAGGTGATGATTTGTAGAAGAACTAGTTCTCTATTCGCTAAATGCCAACAACGTGACTTACCACGCCTTACCAGAAAGAAGCCCCCCCCCCCCCTCTCTCAATGTCGTTGACCTCAACGGAACGCATGACTGGCTACGCGATGTTGGTGGGACGGAGCCACGCCCTAAGTAGGCAGGGCTAACCACGTCACGCCTACCAATGCTGTAGTAATCAATTGTTTCATGGCACACCAAGCATCGTCACCGAAACGAAGCACGTCTCCTGTCAAATGCAGAAATAGCGCCGAGTGTTGGGCGTATCTGATTTGCAATTTGCACCACACTATCTATCTATTCAGTTTGAATTATTGGTGCGTAATTTATGGTGGTGAAATAACTTTATTTACTTTCAATTAGAGGTACATTATTCCAAATAACAGCTTTCATTGTCTGTAATGTTTGTTTTATCATAGCTGGCCTAATTAATTCGTTTGTTGCGATAATTATCACGATGATATAAAATAAAATAGAATAAAAAATATTTATTTAGAAACTGATTCGCTGTGCAATTTGTATTTTGTGCTGTTCATTGTACACGAAATATTATCATTAAATTATTTGTATCGTTATAATTTATATTTCAATGAATTGCAATCGATATCTGATCTATATTCAAATTAAAATTGTGATAATATTCGTCAACTACGCAACCTGATTTAAATTCCTATAAGCATTTGGTTCATACATGAGGTGAGAAATCCACTAGTTGGAAACATCTGCGGTCTCCGTTAAAATGATTTATTGCCAATAAAATTACAGAAATTCTTTGAATTTTTATTAGTGTGTCAAAGTCGTTATGTTTCAAGGTCAGGTAAAGATTGTATACAGGTTAGATGTAGGTATATCATTAAAATATAAAATTAGTTAAATCGGTGGCAACACGAAACAAAATTTTAGTACAATTTTTTTTGGTTAAAAAAAATTTAATAAATTTAATATTTTGCATCTCACTTTGGTTCTTCAAATAAGTCAAATCAAATACTCCTCCATTTTCGGCATGTATAATAATTTTTACTAAAGAATATACATCGTTAATTGTTAGCAATATTTTACATAATTTCTACTTAGTAATTAACGATAAATTAATTGTCGAAGGCTGTAAGGGCTGCTACGCGATACGACGAGCAATATATAAGAGAGCGCTGTTAGTAGGCATTAAAATTTAAATACCCCTTTGAGATTGGTTCGATTGATATAACGGAAATTAATTGCAAAACTCGCTGCTCAAGTAATTATCAGCCACATTGTAGACAAAAAGTAATTATGATTCTATTCGATACATTATACGAAAGGAATTATTGTGGGCGTGGTTAGCAAATATTTGTAGGCAAGCAAATCGGAACGAATCAGGTAAAACAAAAATATCTTTTTGTATAAATAACAAAAAATTAAGCGGTTTCTGTTATTTTGTTTTGTTATGAATCGAAAATCGATGTGCAATGAACTCATATTGTGGGAATTAAATTGCGGAAATGAACTTGATAATAGGTGTAACCCATCGAGAGATTATGTCAGCAATTTAGGTCAGTCGGTTGTAAACACATTCCTGAGCTATTGAGAATTTTCCGTCATGTATTCGGATACGGACTTTAATGCAATTACAAGAATGAATCGTGTTGTCAATATCCACGTAATAAACAGTTTAAAAGAAAGGTTAAAATAAGCAGTTTTTAATTTTGACTATTTTTAACCAAACTTTATAACGAGCTGAATAGTTCTATAGGCTGTCTTATACAGTTAAAACAATATAAAATTATTTAGTAACTACTTTGCGAGCTAAATTGGTTTATAAAATAATCTACAGTAGATTTGCGCCCTAAGAGAGTCTATAGCGAGCTGAATAGTTCTATAAGAGGTCTTATGCAGTTAAAATAATAAATAATCACACTGCGGGTCAAATTATTTTATAAAATAATCTGTAGTAGATTTGTTGCTATATAATGGCTTTATACCGAATTGAATAGTTTCTATAGGATGTCTTTATACAGTTAAAATAATTTAAAGTTATTTAATAACTTTATTGAGAGCTAAATTGTTTAAAAAACAATCTACAGTAGATTTACGCTATAAATGACTTTATAGCGAGCTGAATAGTTCTATAAGAGGTGTTTATACGGTTGAAAATATTAATAACTACATTGCTGGTTAAATTGTTTTAAAAAGTAATCTACAGTAGAGTTGTCGCCATATAGTGAACTTTACAAAAAAAGAAATTCAGTTAAAGAATTTGTAGCTAATTAATAACTACATTTAGAACCAAATTGTTTTATAAAAGAGTGTACCATAGATTTGCACCAAGAGTAACTAGCTGATTATAGTTCTATAAGAGTTCTTTATACAATTAGAAGAATAATTAATCACACTGCCAGTTAAATTATTTTGTAAAATAATTTGTAGTAGATTTGTCGCTATATAACGACTTTATAACGAACTGAATAGTTTTATAGGCTGTCTGTATTGTTTTATAAAATAATCTACAGTAGATTTGCGCCCTAAGTGACTTTATAGCGAGCTGAATAGTTCTATAAGAGGTCTTATGTAATTAAAATAATAAATAATCACACTACGTGTAAAATTATTTCACAAAAAGTCTGTAGTAGATTTGTCACTATATAATGGCTTTATAACGAGTTGAATGGTTCTATAGGCTGTCGTTATGCAGTTAAAATAATTTGGAGTTATTTAATAACTTGATTGTGAGCTAAATTGTTTAAAAAATAATCTACAGTAGATTTACTCCATAAATGACTTTATAGCGAGCTGAATAGTTCTATAAGAGGTCTTTATACTGTTGAAAGAATTATTAAACTACATTGCTGATTAAATTGTTTTAAAAAGCAATCTACAGTGGAGTTGTCACTATACAGTTGACGTTATAATGAGCTAAATAGTTTTCTTAGGCTGCCTTTATCCAGTTTAAAAAAATTGTAGCTAGTTAATAACTACACTTCGAGCTAAATTGTTTTATAAAATGATCTACAGTAGATTTGAGCCATAAGTTACTTTATAGCTAGCTGAATAGTTCTATAAGAGTTCTTTATACAATTAAAAGCATTAATAACTACATTGCTGGTTAAGTTATTTAAAAAAATCTACGGTAGAGTTGTTGCTATATACCTAGTGGACTTTATAAATAGCTGAATAGTTTTATAGGCTACAGTTAACAGTTTTTTATTTAATATTTAGAGATAAATTGTTTTATAAATTAATCTATCGTAGATTTGCGCCACAAGTGGTTTTATAACTAACTGAATAGTTCTATAAGAGTTCTTTATACTTTTAAAAAAATTTATAACCACATTGCTAGTTAAATTCTTCTACAGAATAATATGTAGTAGATTTGGGGCTTTATGAGTTGAATAAATAGTTCTATTAAACAGCTAAACATAAACTCCATACAATAGAGAGAAATATTTATATTTACCCTACTAGACACTACTTCTGCACCCTGTAGTACCGCATCAGTCACAGTTGAACACAGATCAGTGTAAATTTCTTCTAATTCCTGAAAACAAAATCCAGCGTTAATAAAATGTATAAAAACTTTGTTTTGCAAGATATACGAGAAAATGAGAATGGAAAAAAAAGTATTTATTATTTATTTTTAATTCCGTAAACCTACTTGAACGCAAAGCGGTGTTTTTAATGCGCCAATAGTCGAGTTCAATTAGCTGATGTCCCACGGGGTTTGATGGGGTGTGTGGCTTCCTGAGCCGTAAATTATTATCGCATCAAAAACCATGGACAGTTTCAGGAAAATTACAACTGGTGGTTATACGTTTATTTGTTTTTATACGAGCCTTATTAAAGAGTAATGAGAATTGTAATAAATGCGTTTTGTCTCTCAAAATGCGCAATAGGACCAGCGCAGCGTGCTAAGAAATCAGAATTTAATGCTGCCCGTTTAAGGAATTGTAGATAACGGTCGTCCTCACTCCTCGTCCTGTTACCTTATTTGCCTTAGTACATTGTTGTGGCGATGCCATTTAATTATTTGCTTTTCCTCGCAAATTTTTTAAACTTTAAATTTTCTTGGAACCCAATTTTCCAGTTTGTGTAACTAATTAGTCAATCTGAAGTTAACACAGAATATTTGGCAACATTTAAACAATTAACTTAGTCCTTAAAGTTTCATTAAAATATTTCAAAATTTTTTCAAATGCCCGAATGAGCAATCAAATTATTTCTAAATCACTCATTTTTGGAAAAAGATTCACTGCTTTTTAATATTTGTACCTGCCCTTCTGATGTGTATCGTCCTCCAGCTTTTAAATATCCGCCCCATAAGTATCGAGAGCGTTAAATATCATTTACCGGTCCGTGACGCCACTCCACATCGTTTGACATTTTACACCGCAAATCGAGTTAAAATCTCCATGCGACAAGGTAAATGTAAATTTTCCTGAAGTGGCTTCCCGAATAAATCTGCATCGTTACAAACTAGCCGGTCCGCATATGGTCGAAAGCTTATTTATATCGACGACCATCAGCGGTGACGGATTTCAGAAGTTATCTCGTTCCTTTTTGATATTCTGGCGAAGGCGCCGATGTCACGTATGACAATGATCTAAGTTAAATTTACATATTGTACAGGGAAACCGAGGCTAGTTTTTACGTGTAGGCGAACGTTAAATTATTCTCTAAAATTAATGAGCCATAAGTCACTTCAAGCCGTAGCATAATATATGGCGACGGTCGACTTTTTAAAAATTTATTTGATTAATTGCGGAGCTAAAATTTGCCTCTCAGTCACATTTCAGTTTATAAACTTTTAATTAACCGTGTGTAAACTTTTATAGTTAGGAAACAGGAAACATAGGATGTTTGATTATAGAGCCTTCTAAATCCACGGATTTTAAATTCCTGTACATCGCTCCACATAAAAATTCGTAACGAGAAAGAACTATCTCCGAAAATTCTCAAAAAATTCAAGGAGATAGAGAAAAACATGAGAAATTTATTGATGTAAGCTAGAGTTCGATAAATCATTTCGTTACAGAGAAGCCTAGTAAATCCACAGATCATAATATCGACTCGTCTCGCATGAGCGCTGCCTAATATCTTTCAGGTTTAGAAATAATCTAGTATCAATCTAGGCACCTCTTGAACAATTTGGAAGGTACAGGAAGCAGCTCTGTTATCTATACTTAGATCTATTATAGAACTAATATGTGTAATGATATTGATCTTTAATTTTCTTATAAAATTGAAAAAATACGTAAACGTCCTAATTAAACCCTTGAGACCTACATGAAAATTTATGAATTTAACCTGTGCCAATTTGTTTATTATCCTCGCTTCATGCCTTCAAGATCTGTAACACACGCGTATCAAAATTTATTCGTGCGTACGTCCAGATGAAAAAATTCCAAACGATCCTTTGTAGATAAATCGACTTTAATTAATGCAGGGTTAATTTGCAAGCTAGCGAGCCAGGATGTTAAGTTTCTACCTTGTTGGTTTACTATCTATTTCACATGAGTAACTCGGCTGATAGGTATGGTATTAACATTGTATTAGTTTATAATGAGAGTCTATTCACAACGAAATTGGATTTAGTTAAACTTTTTGGAGTAGCTAAAAGACTATAATTATTATTCACTGATTTATTTTTGGAGTATTACTAATTGTTCTTATATCCATATTTTCATTACATATTTTGAAAATAAAGAGACTGGTATGTGTAATAAATAGGGTTAAAAAGTAAGGTCCGTATATATTGAGATTTAAGACGTAAGTACATAGGATGCATTTGGCGAGTAGCAGCTGATACCGCAGCAGAATGGGCTTTAGAGAAAGTAGCTACTTGTTGCCTAGTTGTTACGTCTAAACCACACAAATGGTGTAAGCACTAAAAAAATTGGCTGTTCTAAATTAGTACTATTTCAGCCCATAATATTTCATATGCTCCTATATTTCTTATTCAGTATCCTTTAAATGCAGTCAATTTTCAGTTGACAATTACCATAATTTACTTAACGCCCGAAAGTTCTGCAAACAGATACAAAAACCCTTATTTATTCGCTCGTTTTAAATTACATAACTAAATTTGAGTACAAACGAAAAACGTTCATTTCCATTTATTCAAAGGATCCTTAGAGGCAACAAAGTGTAAATGTAAACTTCAGTTTGCGAATTCAGTGTTGCTTCAGCAAATAAAGCGACGAATTTTAATTTTTCAAATACAAATGTCAGCTTGGAAGTCATTTCGCTTGTTTTGTACAGCAGAGACTAAATATTTAAAATTATTGAAATTAATACCTTTATCTCCTCATATAATTATGTAAATGAGGTGACAAGGTGGACGTGGAAATTTAAAAGGAAATATACCTATAGGTATGTTTCACTTACTGACTCTACCATCAGTTTATTAAACAGAATATTCCTAAATAATTTCAACGTAAAGAGTCAATATTTACCAAAAATGTTCCTAAATACTCAAACCGATGAAAATATGTTCCCAGCCCCATCAAACATCATTCTTGTTTATCGAGAGCATCCAATATCCGGGCAAGAGGATGTCAAATCGGTATAATGAGGCTTTGTCCCTGGAAAGAGGACTGCTAATGGCATCTGATGAGTTGGAAATGTTTAACCATCATTGTGCGTTTACGAGGGATCGGTAGCCGCTAATAAATTTAAACGGTAATGCACTAAGCCAACATGCGCTGTTACGCAATAAATATAAGTATATCGTAAAGGTCCAATATAACAATAAATTTCTCATCTATGATTAAAAAACTACCTTACGCGACCTAATTAATTGCCTAATCTAACCTAAATCAAACCAGAAATAATATAGAAGACGCAAAGGATTATTAACAAGGACGCTCATGGGCTTATTAGATCCTTTATCATGATATCATAATAACGGACCAAGGGGAACATATTGCAAGGGAAAGGACAAGAATTACGCAGCTAACCTAATTACACACATTTAATCACAGTTGATGGATGTAATTTGACTTTAACCTAAAATTTCTCTCTAGCAGATATCAAACAAGGAAATCAAAAAGAATTAATTAATTTAGTTATTCCTTTGGATTACCCTTCACTGTCCCTCTGAGCCGTTCCCTAATCTGAAGCTGTGAACAGCAGTGCACCTGCTCATCGAATATGGATTAATGTTAGCTTAATCAGAACAATGGCATATTCTATCGATTCGGTCCTGAAAATATCGGCATGAACTGGGTAATCCATCATTTTTTCCAATACGTAAAATGCACGTTTCATTTGATTACTCAAATATTACGGTTTCCTTTAAAGTTTACGTATCAGCACGAGCTGACTTGATACTCGACATTTGAAGGATCTTACAATTTATTCCCTTAAATTATTAACTAAGTACACTATCCTAACCCATCCATCCTCTTTGGTCCTAATTTATCAATTGCATAAGAGCATCAGCTTATGAAAGATATTTAATACAGACCTCAAATATCCTCATAAATAGCCTCAGGATCATGCACCTTAAGGCTAAACAGCATTATTAAATTAAAAAGCTTTTTTCGAATTAACCAGTCATGTAATCGTAACCGACTGTTGACTTATATCGATTCAGTATTTGTTGAATAAATGTAATTTAAAATTCACCATCCCTCCTGTACTCGTATATTATTATCACAATACATTTTCCATCAAATTCTTTTTATAAACGCCAAACAGCCGGGACACGTAAACGCATAAGTTTATTTCATTTCAAATGGAAACAAAGGAATAAAAGCACCCATTACCTGTAATAAAGACGGCAAAGTACATTTTCCAAATTCTTCCATCATACCATTCGTTGCGTGTAATTGTTGAATGTAGGCATTGTGCGTGTTAAAATACGCACTCAGACTTTCAGTGGATGGGGCTGCCAAATACGACAAGTAGGCGTTCTTGTACTCCTGCCGGCTCTGAAAGAAATTGAGAAAAGAGTGATTAAGATGAAGATGTTGGCAATATAATATACTAATTAAAAATGTTTATTCTCTGAGTTAAATAAAAATCGTTTACATTTTTACAAAATGTCTTAAAATTATTGTCTTGAGAGCATTTCTGGCAACAAAAAAATATTTAAATAGTTCAGAAATTATGCATAAATATGGTGAAAAATTTTATTTTTCGAATCTAGCAATAATTTGATATTTGGATGTAACTTTGCATTATGAACATCTTCAAATAACATTTTTCAATATCTTCAAAAATAAAGTTAGTTTACTCATTTGAAGGGATGCCCCAGCACATGCTTGGTTTCATTTGTTTCTACGCCTAGGGTCACCTAAGTGCATAATCTCGAGCGAGTTTTACTCCACTATAGATTTTTATGGTTTACTATATGTAGTTGTTAAGTCACAGAATTTAAATTCCTCGGCTATTTGTACGACAGTGGACTTACTTTGAGCTTGGATCCGATCCAATATAAGCAATTGTCTATATAATATTTTCTATGGCATCTGATCCAGGATTAAGGTTAATTTGCTGAAGTACAAATGATCATTAATACATTAGCATTTGAATATGTTGGTGATTCATTTGCCGAGAGTAAATAGGAATTGCTAGTAATAGAATTACATAGGAGTGGAGAGGACTAGGTAAAGCCGATGTTGCTCGTCCTTATTGGTGTTTACTGTCATTTCTAAAACATTTGCAGAAGTGGATTAAGCGTTGTCTTTTTTTACGCGCGAATTAAAAATTTCAATAAAACGTATCATCCGAAAATCCATCAGGGGTTCATCAGAGAACTATTTATATTTAATTCCATGATAGATGGTTCCATTAATTTTCAATTAAATTGCCGAGACATTTTATTTTATAATTATTACACACACTATATTCTATTCACTTAAGTTGATTCGTGTGACAAAGTTACGTTGGATATCAAGTTTTTGGCACCGCGAAATATATTATTAGAATCAAAAATGCATAATACACGTCTATTAGAGCTCTACGCGGTACCAAAATAGCACACATAACACGCCTGTGCTCATAATTTTGCCCACAGCTGATCAATACTGGCACATGTTTTATCTAAAATTACACACGAAAATTTACGTTGGTACTGACGCCCGATGACGGTTTATTGAGATAATAGTTATGTAGACACGTCTAGTTATAATTTTAGGCATATTATATTCGGTATATTTATATTTTGTTTATTTATGATTGGCACCTACGACAGGATATCAATGTTGTTAATGTTTAAATTGTTCAAGAAAGTTAATATTTAAATGCATAATTAATCAATATAAGTTAGCTTAATATTACTCCTGTCCATCCAGTATTATACACTTTAAATCCACATTTTGTTCCCGTGCCGTCATTCAGAAAAATTAAATTAATCGTAGCAATTACCCCGAAGACAGGATAATTTCATATAATTAAGATACAGCTAAAAGCTGAGGATTTGACGCCTTGACACCTCCGTGAAGTCCATTAGGGCTTTATTTATAGTCTTCTCGATTGTTTACTTCCCTGTGCTTCGTCCTGACTAGGAAAAGCAAGCTGTGAGTAGCTAAATAATGAATGAATGTTTTGCATAGATCCATTGATTTGCGGTTAGGTTAACTGCCAGAGTTTAATTATTGTTCCACAAGAAATAATTCTGATAACAAACCGTTAAATTATTTCCTTCCAAATAAAATTGTGCGATTCTGTGGTTGACAAGCTGTTACAAGCGGGGAATAAAAATGTGAAAGCCGAATACTTTTTAGATTTCGAGAGCGCCATCGGATGTTCTGATCAACTCAAATAAAGGCAGTTAACGGAAATATGTATTTCTGGGCGAACTCTTGAGTTTTATGCAGAAGAAATATTTTTTTACGAAGCAAGACGCTGTTGAAATATATTTTGTAATTGAAGTGGTAGCCACAAAGTAACAGTGGGAGGTATTGGAAACATGAAATAAAACATCTTCTAACTTCTAACCAAGTAATTATTGTTCGTAGTAGTAGCAGTAGCTTATACCATTTCAGAATAAACAACTATATGTTAAAAAGGTTCTTACTCTTGAACACCGAATACCGAAAAACGATGTAAGCTTATATTACAATACAGAAATATTTATATAAAGTGTATTGTCGTTAAATCGATTATTTGCTATAATACACAAAATATACAATGCCAGCATAGTTCTGGGAAAGCCGAAATTGCTTTATTGCTAATCGATATAATAGGTACATTATTTCATGTTTACAATATATTTAATAATGGTATTCAAGCACTAAATTGGATTTTCTATTTCACATACTATCACATATTGTATTAAGTATTAAACCCACTAAACGACATGAATGTACCAAGTCATGACTAACTAAGTTCCTTGTCTTTGCGAAATTGATTTTCCGTTAGTTTTTGTGCCAAAATCAGTGTCAAAATTAAAATTTTACAAGTATATGTTTTTTGTAATTTTGAAAACAATGTTAGTTCTTATAGAAAAAGATATATAAAGCGTTTCAAATGTGAATCTTTTTATTTTTATAATTAAAATTAAAATAACGTTTTCGCTTTTGACAGCTGTCAAATTTTCCGCTAAATTAATGAAAATGCCATCTAATATTTATTTGAATAAATGAAAATAATAAGCAGAAGTTTTTCTATAGGTTTCGGAGATATTGAATACGAAATTAGTTTTAAAAAAAAATTATATATGTTGGTAACTGCCAAAATTGCTGTCAAAAAATATGCAAGTTTGTCTTCCATAATTTTGGAAACAATGCGAATTTCCGTTAAAGAAGTGTTTTTTTTAAATTTGCTAGTTCTGTGATTGATATTAAAATAATTTTTTTACTTTTGACAGCTGTCAACATTTCTGTCAACTTAATAATGTCATTTAATAATTATTTCAACAAAATGACCGAGTGGACAGCTTTCTATTGGTTTCGCAGGTACTACATACGAAATTGATATCAGAAAAATATTATGTTTTTTGGTACCTACCAAAACTACTGTCAAATTTAAAAATATACAAGTATAACTTTTTCGTATTACTTTCGTATTCAGCACCTCCAAAACCTATAGAAAAATGTTTGTTGAGTACTTTAATTAGTTGAAATAATGTAAAATTGAAATTTTATTAAATTGACAGAAATTTTGACAGCTGTCAAAAGTTACAACTTTATTTTAATATCAATTACTGAACTAGAAAGTTTTAAAACATGTTATGTATCTTCTTCTATGGAAATCAACATTGTTTTCAAAATTACGAAAAATATGCCTGTAAATTTTTAAATTTGACAGCAACTTTGGCATCTGCCAACCAACGTAACATTTTTTTTACATCAATTTCGTATTCAGTACCTTCAAAACTTTGTTAAGTACGTTTATTTGTTTAGATAATTATTATAAAATGTCATTTTCATTAAGTTACAAAATTTTGACAGCTGTCAAAAGTGGAAACTTTATTTTATTATCTGTTATGGAACCAGCAAATTTTAAAACACTTAATAGCACTTCTTCTATGGGAATTCGCGTTATTTTCAAAATTTCGAAAGGCATTTTTCAAATTTGACAGCAGTTTTGACAGCTACCAACAAACATGATATTTTTTTTTAATAATTTTATATTCAGTTTCTCCAGAGCCTATAGAGAAATGTTTACTTGGTACTTTAATTCGTTGAAATAATTATTAAATGACATTTTCATTAAGTTGCCAGAAATTTTGACAGCTGTCAAAAGTAAAAACAGTATTTTGATGTCAATTATGGAACTAGCGAATATAAAAAATCACTTGATTTCCCTTTTATGAAAATTCACATTGTTTGTACAATCATGGCAGACAAACTTGCATAGTTTTAAATTTGACAGCAATTTTGGCAGCTACTAACCAACATAATTTTATGAAATTAATTTCGTATTCAGTACATACCAAAACTTATAGAAATATGTCTTTTTAGTACTAAAATCATTTGTAGAAATAATTATTATTACAATTTTATTCAGTTGACAGAAAATTTGACAGCTGTCAAAACTGAAAAAATTATTTTAATTTCAATTATGAAAATAGAAACACTTAAAATACTTTTTATCTCTTTTTTATAGAAAACCACACTTAAAATTTTGACAGCTATCAAGGTTAAAAAAAAGGAATGAAAATTCTATTTTGGCAGATCTATTACCTATTCTTAAAGTAAATATTTAAAACTAAATTGGGAGAGTCTATTTGTGACCTGTAGACTTATTTTAATTGACAATAACGATATTTTTTAGAAAACAATCAATTTTAGATTTAAGTTATAGCTAAAAATAAAAATTCTGGCTCGAGAGGTTGATGAAAAATTTCAAAAAGAAAACTAAAAGAAGATCTAATAAATTCTGAGGTCCACATCGATTTTTGAACGGTATTAAAGTAGGTCATAATTAATAACTTTTGTACCATGAAAGTCACTGACAAAAAATATAAACTATAAAATATAATAAATTTAGTACGAATTATTGAAATCTGTGTATGATGCTGCCCCCCTCATGAAATTTTAAATTTATACCCGATTTACAATTTATATAAGACTTAAAATTTTACTCGTACTCATTTTGCTTATCTAAATATAGATGTGTATATACATACTGAATCTCTCGAATAATGTTATGTGATTAGAAGTCAGCTTTCACCGAAATAATGTAATAATGTAATAAATAACCAATTATTTACTCAGGTTGTATTCCTTCATTCCCTGTTAGTTGAGAAAATACGCTGCAGAAGTGTTAATATTTATTCAGACCTAAAACATTAAATACAGGCAGGAAGTAAGATAACTGAAGCGTTTACAAACAAAACAATAGGGTAGCTTTAATTTCCGTATTAAAAAAAATCATCCACGAAGATCCCATTTCTCGTTAATCTCAAATTAGCTTAAAAGAAAAACCATCAATCATCATCCACAATCTGTTTAAATTATATTTTATTTCAGTAACTCGCTTAGCACCAGACAAATACCACGCTGATTATTTTTAACCCAATTCAAATACTATCGTAATTATAAACTGCAACATAAAATTAGATACCTTGGCCAACTTCTCTTCCGTCTTGGCAATGATAGTTTCGTAGCTCTCCCTGTGTTGGAACACTTTCCTGGATTGTATCTTCCTGTGGAAGGACCTTTCGAGCAGCGGCCGCGACACTTGCCTCCCAAGGATGGAAGCGATGTCTCCAAGAGCCTGCGAGTCGATCTCCACCTCTTGAAGGAGATTCTCCCAGGTGTGGAATAAAGAACTCGGACAGGCGGGCCTGGAAATGAGACAAAAGATACGGTATTATTTATATTCTGTTTGTGTCAGCAGATTTACTTTGCTGCTTTATTCGCTTAATTAAAAGTTATGAGTGTGTGTCTGAATTTGCTCTCTTGGAATGTCATTAGGCAGGAATGTACTAATTATAATGTGGAACTTAGTGTCGTTTCCGGTGGAATTGGAAGCCATATATAAATTTTACGCAAACAAAACAAACAATCATATCTCTGTATCTATATTATACGTTATTAGGAAGGTGGACTAACTTATAAAGAGTTTGCTTAGACACTCGAGTGGCGATCCAATAACAAAACGGGAAAGATACAAGCGATCTCTATAAATAATGAAAACAATTAAAAGTTCTACCTTTCTTTCCTGAGTTCTCCATTTCGTTTCCTGAAGTTAGCAACCAACATCTGCAACTCCTCGGCATGCTGTTCGTACATCTGACCCAGCTGTTGTGTAAAGTCAGACACTGAAACGAAAAATAAACGTTTTAAGACTAGCGAGAATTAAGTTAAACTTTACAGTACACGTGCTGGATTTTAAATTGGTAAAACTTGCACTAAAAAGGCTTAAAACAATTTGAACTTTCTGGAGCAAGCAGATTATGGTGTTTCGTGAAGGTCCTTGACAAGGTTTTATGTAAAGCAAATTTTAAAATTTTATGCCGTTTCCTGTGTTACAGCTTTATTTCCGCTACAATTTAAATAAGTAAATATTGAATTAATGAATATAATTAGGAATACGCCCCCATATACTTTTTATTCCAGATGCTTTGGTAACAAGGGGGTCGGTATGATTTGCATAATTTGGTTTTCACCAATATTTATATATGCTGCGGTTGTTATCAGCATCATGGAAATATTGTAATTTTCCTTCGCATGTGAAATTAGGCGATACTTTAAGGAATACTAAAACTCCAATTTTTCGACTTCTAACAAACCGACAGAGATGAAAATAGATACAAGGAACGTGTGACAGTTTTTTAGAACAAGAATATTTGTTTTTGCAATTTTGTCATTAAAAATATTTAACCGGATTTGATTTTCCAAATTATATATAATAATTAGGGTGATAATTAAGAATCGGCTATATTTGGCTCGCTATTAACCATGACCCTTAAAATATCGCTAAATTAAACCCAATTACCAGGTGAAATATTGTTATTATTGTGTGTGAAAATGGCCATACAACGCCTAGAGATGATCCTGGTCATGATGATCCGTGGCATTAATTCTAGTTACATCCAGTGCTGTTATATCTTTCATAAAATTTATTTATGATCCAGTAATTCATCCGTCCTCTAAGGACCATCCTTACCAAAGTTCTAAATACAGTTAAATTCAGTTATTAAACTAGCTGATTAATTAGAGCGTTATCTTCCCCAGTAAACTTCAAAGGGTTAAATCATAACAATGCTGGATTGAGTACCAGTCAGGCCAATTCCGTTGCGGGGTTCGAAATTATTGCTAGTGTTGTAGGTGCGCGAAAAGCATGTAGCTGGGTATATACGTTAACTCCTTATGAGATAAAGCAGATTGTGAAGTTGTTTTCTCTAAATGGTCGACCATGCATGTAGATGTATTGTGACGGTACATTTAACTTGCGGCGTATATAAAATACGGTGCATGGTAATCACAAACTCTAAAAAAAATGATGTAAGCAGCAAGGCATTTTCTCTAGATTCTGATAAATTCTTAAGTATTAGAATCACAGAAATATAGTTGACAAAAAAAATACTAAAGAAATAAATTAAGTTTAAAATATTAAGCTCACTATTAAAAAGTGTGCTCATTTATTAAGACTGCGGGACAGCTTAATCAAAGTTGTAGTTCAAGGACTGTTTTCCAAGTTTCCACAGAAAACTGAAAATTTGAACTGCTCATAACTTTTTATTAAGTACAAGGCTGAGGAGCAAATTCTATTAGTGCAAGTTAATGGCAAAGAAAAACAGTTTAGTAATACGTCCCCTTAATTATTCTAGATAAAACAGTTTATGTGCAATATTTGTCTACCCTAGAAAACCCAAGAGTCTCTCGGCTGCTTTAGAATAATTGTGGAAACTAATTGTTAAACTTTTCCCACTAGAATTTAGTTTTTGCTAAAGTTTTGTTTCCAAAAGGCTACATGCAGATTTAAGAAAAATATTATGGCATGTAAATATATTTTTTAGTATCTCATATTCCATTGTGTTCCATAATAATATACAAACGACTGCCCAATCCTATATTATTAAGCGTAATATGAGGCTAAATACACATAAATGTATACCTTGTTGGAATAAAGGGTGAACACTGAACACAGATAGGATATAATAAAATTAATTATGAATTCTAACGAATGCCTACGTTATGTACTCATGTTTGTATAAGTAACCAAACGTAGTAAAATTAATTATAAAAAAAAACACGGGTTTATACTTTTTGTTTAGTACACTCTAATGATCTAATTTGTCTAATTGACGTTTTTTATTTTCCCGGAGAAACTATGTAAGATTCTCTACTTTTTTTTAAATTTACAATTTAAGTATCCTGGGATTCTACATTATAATAATTGTCTTTCTTTAAAAGAATTGCATCTAGTAATAAAATATTGAAAAAACTTTAGGCCGATTGTTTATTTTGACTTGAATAAATATGTGAAATTGCTACCATAGAACAAAAGGAAATACACCAATAGCGTTGTTCATTTATCTTGAAGTAATACGAATACAAGGAACGTCCAATATGATGCGTAATACAAATAAAATGCGGAAGTAAAGAAAATCCAAAGGTTGTCAGAAGCAAAAATGTAGATCGTATTTTGTACTATCACAAAAAAATATGCATACAATAAATTTGTTTTTTACCTCTTTTTATCAAAGTAATTAACAGGACAGTTTGAAAAGCTACTATATACACAATCGGAATTTTCAAGCATGCCTTTCAACAAATTTATCAGTAAAAGGGTGATTTTGATCCCCTTTAAATTGTTGTTTCTTCTAGTTTCCAAGTATAGTAACGGTCCCAAAAATCTCACAAAAATTTGCTTGAACTGCAATAATAACATAAATAAAAAATTTTATTTTCTGTTAAGATATTTCACGTGTATGGGACTCAGAATTAAATCCTTTTTCCCTTTGATAATTCACACAATAGTGCAAACACGTGCTTTGAAACCGGTTCTAGGTGAAATATCACGACCGTCTGGTTTATCGCGTACATACGTCTCTTCGTGATTAGTTCACGTGTTTGCCACCCAAGGGAAAACTTTTCCGGTACATTTATTGTTCAGGAAGTCGAACGCAGCAACTAAATTGCGGTTCTTTAAAGCGCATTTAACTTCCTGAAAATAAAACGTGATGGCCATTGTTCATTGCGTTCGGGATTACGTAGTCTAGGTTTAATTACTCTATGGCCAACCAATTGCACAAGATGGTTCGTATAAAAGGTGTAAACTATTTTAAATGCGCATATAAAGGAAACAAATGAAACGTAATATTATATATATAGTCAATAATAATATAGGAGTGAAAGGAGTCTAGAAAGAGGCTTCAAAAAATGTACTGATGTATATAGAGAACTATAAGCAGACATTGTTGCGCCCGTTCAATATATAAACGGTCATTGTGAAGCCCAAAACCACACTGTTGAGCCCTGGCTCGGGTTCAACAACGCATCGAGGTTGTATATCGTCACCACTTGGTTAAATATGGTCTTAGGACCCCGTGCGCAAATTTTAAGGAGGGCTCAACAACGTACTAGTCCCATCTATTTCATACACCAACGATACAGCAACAACTTTGGGCTCAGTAACGGCACCTATGAGTACCCATTTATCTTGGTTCTAAAGGGCGGGATCAATAGCGACCTGTTGCTATATCGGGCTCAACAATGTACCGTTTGTTACCAAAGCACGAAAGTACTAGATATAAGAGATAAACCTCTCACTTGGCGTCATATCGGACGCTTTGAACACGATACAGTTGTCACCTAAGTGTGTTCGAGCACATAATTCGTATTTTATTTGAATTCTAAAAATGGAAACCCAATAGAATAATTATTGAGGCATGAAAATAGTGGAACCGGGCGCTCGGCCAAGGCTAATAATTCAAGTTGCTCGAGTATTCAAACAGACGACGTGCAAAAATTTTTTTTTCGATAACAGACTGCTCGTAGACATACATTATATATGTATAAACATAAATATACGTTGCCACCCCAACGCTGAAACTCGTCATGTGTCGTAATATAAAATATTTCCAGTAAATCGACTTCAAACGGACTTATCTGCTTTGCATAATCCTCGATTCGTTATGTCAACAGCTCCGAGTGTTAATACTTTTTAAATATAAATCTTTGACTTCAAAGTGTGTTGAGGAATTATATAAACTGAAATGTTTGAAGCAATTTTTTATATGTATTTACACGGTAGTATTAATTTAAAAATGAATAAGTAAGCACCGTTGAGAAAGTTTTATTACATTTATCTGGTAAGCAGTTCTTTGTACAAAAAAATGAGTAAAGCTCAATGAAAGTTATGTAAAACGCACGTCCTTTGATGGCCCGAGTAGCAGATTAAAATTCCTCTGTGTTCCAGCGTCGGTTTCGGCGATTTTCAGAGCTAAAAAGTAGTCAAACAAATCATGAAGAATGTGCTTTTTTATTTTTACTTTGTGTACATTGCTCAACAGGTAGATATCCAATTACACAGGAATAAAGGCATAGTAAGCATTATTCAGGTGTGATACGAGATATATTGCAAAAAGAGAGAGAATATGAAACAAAATAATGACAATAAAAATTTTAAAAACTACACATTAAATAATATCTTGTCTAGATCGTTGCGATTTCCATGATGAATGAAACATGCTTATCATGAAGCCCACAAAACGCTTATTCAAATTCAGCAACACGTACAAGTACTGAAAAGACACATCTTGCATTCAAATGTTTTCAAACTGTACTTGTCGCCCACTATGAATACTGAATACGGATTTACCCGTAAAAGTAATGGGGATTCTGTGACTTTGTCGTATTTATTCCAAAAAAGTGTACAAGCCATACATAATTAAAGTATACCAATATAAATAAATTATATATAAAATTGTCTGCAAAATGTCTTCACGCATTTTTTGTATAACAGCTTCATAAACTGGATCAACATAACCTTGTTGTAATGTATTCGGATTAGGGAGTGTTCGGTCTGCCAGGCAAAATTAGCACAAAAATCTTTTACCTTCAAAAAAGTAACTTTTTCCGAATAAAATGGACTCACGATGGTTACAATCATCTATTATTAATTCCTTTAATTCAAATTGTTTCTCTAGAGTCTGCACCACATTTTAATACAAATACACTTAATTTGAAGGATTAAAACGGTGGACTATGTCAGTAATAATAAAAAAATCAGAATAATTGTCGCTCTTTAGAGCTGCTTTTATTCCAGCAGTTTCTGAGGTCGTAGCATTTAATTTAAGCTGAAGAGAAACTCCAGCGTTTTGTATGTAGACCGTGCAACTAACACTATTACAGGACTAAGAGTCATCCTTATAATGAACGTATGTTGAATGAAGTGATTTAATTCGAGGGGTATTTGATTACAGAATAGTTAAAGAGAGGTTCTGCACCTGATGAAGGTATCTACGTGAATAAAATTGACAAAGAGCGGAGAGTTTGTGTACGTTCTGATTCGAGAACGGATGGAAAGTTTGTTTCTACATTGATAAAAATCAAAGATTTGGGTCAACAAATGTTGAAAATTTGGGAAAAGTAGTGTTTAGTACAACCTTTTCAACAAAATTCTCTCGCAAAACATTCCAGGGCTGGACTTAAATTTTATAATATTGTTCGCTGTGCCAGTATATAAATTTTTAGTAAACATTTAAAGTCATTAAAAATAATGTCATAATATCTCTTTGCATAATTCTGGTGTCAACTTTACAGAGGCACCACAACCATTGATAATAATGTGAGGCCTTACCGTCACTTAGTATGAATTAAGCACCCTACAAACACTTTAAAAAACAGTGGTGCTAATTATTTCAAGAAGTTATTAACCTTAATTAGTTCCATATAATATTTTAAAGATGGAGTGCTGGTGCTCAGGGGGTGAATTTAACACCGTCGTTAATTGCAAAGTTTCTACCACCAATTAGCACCTAATAAAAATAGAGGTATCAATTATGCTAATGGTTTTAAAAAGATCATTACCATTTTTATACTCTGTGCTAATCTCACACCAACACCACAACCACTGGTGCTAATTATGTAACTTTTATTATTCAGCATCCTCAAATTATGTAAAGGAAATAAAAGTTAATTATTAAAAAAATCATAAGTGATTTTATAATTTAAAGCCAATTTTACGCCACCACCATAACCCTCGGTGCTAATTGCAAAACTTTTACCATCATTTTAGCCAATTGTTCAAACAAGGTATTTAACAATTTATAACTACTGGTGCTAATTACAAAACTTTTACTATCATTTAGCACCCTCGAAGTATTTAGGTGTCAATTATTAAAAGATAACACCAGCAATTTTTAAAGTCAGAACCACCATAACCATTGATGTTAATTGAAAGTCCACTACTATCATTTAACACTCATTTACCATTATCTAAATATTTAAATTGAGGTGCTAATTGTTTTAACAAGGTCATTAATAATTTTATACTGTGTGCCAATCTCGCACACCAACTAATTTTACGTAACCACTATAACCACCGATGCTAGTAGCAAAACCTTTACTATCAATTAGCACCCATTAACCACCCTCAAAATATGAGGTGCTAATTGCGTCATTAACAATTTTATATTGTGCGCTAATCTCACACCAACAACACAACCACTAACTAATTATAAAACTTTTTCTACCATTTAGCACCTATTTAGCAGCCTTTAAGTATGTAAAGAAAATAGAGGTGCTAATTATTTTAAAAAATACCTGCAATTTTATAATTTAAGTCAGTCAGTTTCACACCATCAACACCATAACTGTTGGTGCTAATTGCTAAAGCTTCCTCATCGTTTAGCTGCCTTTTAGCAGTCTCTAAATGTGTAAATTAAGGTGCTAATTATTTCAACCAGGTCAGTAACAAATTAATACTGTGTGCCAACATCACGTTTGCAAAACTTTTATTTTTATTATCATTTAGCACCTATTTAGTGTCCTCGAATTATGTAGAGAAAATAGAGGTGAGAGGTGCCAATTATTAAAAAAAAAAACACCAGTAGTTTTAGAGCCATTTTTAAACTACCACCATAACAATCGGTGCTAATTACAAAACCTTTACCATCATTTAGCACCATATAGATATTTAAACTGAGGTGCTAACTGTTTTAACAAGGTCATTAATAATTTTGTCCTCTGTGCCAATCTCACATCAGCTCCATAACTACTGGTGCTAATTGGGAAGCTCTTAGAACCTATTTAGCACCCTTCACATATATAGAGAAGACCTACGTGTTAAATGTTTAAAAAATACTTACAATTCTCAAACACTTAGGAGCTTATTATTCACAACCCTCTAAATATGAGGTGCTAATTGTTTTAAAAATTTTATGCTGTGCGCTACTCTCACATCAACACCACAATCATTGGTGCTAATTATAAAACTTCTGCTATCATTTAGCACCCATTAAGCAGCTTCAAAATATGTAAAGAAAATAGTGGTGCTAATTATTTTAAAAAATACCAGCAATGTTATAATTTGAAGCCAGTTTCACACCACTACTATAACCGTTGGTGCTAATTGCAAAACCGTACCCACCATTTAGCACCCTCTAAATCTTATCCTCTGTGTCAATCTTACATCAGCTCCACAACCACTGGTGCTAATTGGGAAACTCATAGAACCTATTTAGCTCCCTTTAAATATATAGGGAAGGCAGAGGTGTTAATTGTTTAAAGAAATACTGACAATATTTTATTCCTTACAACTTTTTTTTCCACTTCCCACCCCTTTATAGAATACATTAACACCTACGCTATTTTAATCCATATATTTTATTAGTTTGCTCGTCTAAGAGTTACTTTGCATGTCAACCAGCCTGACACCTTCCAGGAACGTGGTGTATGTGACGTGTCTAAAATATTTAACTTTACATTCACGCAACGCGTCTCAACTTTTATCGGTTACCGTCTACGTCACAATTTCGTTAGGGTGCGCTAAGCCGAGAGCTTCAAAGCTCTGGCGTGTAAAACATTGTAAAATCACGGAAACGTATTTTCTTTGCGAGGTTTATGTATCAATGAAAGGGAAAGATAATGGGTTTTGTCCGGATCAATTATTGAGGATTGTCTCGAGAAATAGCCCAGCACTGTTTTTAATAACCGAATTATATGCCAATAAGATATTCCAATTTTTTGTCCAAATTCGAACTCATACATGCCGAAATATCCTACAATTAGACGAGGTTTAAACGGAATTTAAATTTGTTGTTAGTTAATTCTAAAACATCCACATTCCTAATGGTTTTGAAATTTGCCTGAGGTTAATTCTCTGTTATCAAAGACGTTGGAATCACATCAAGTACTTTGTGGCTTACAAAAATAATATAAAATTTTTCAATGCATGTTCCAAAGGAAGATATTGTGTATGAAGGAGATCTCTTAGGTCGTGTATATAGAATATATAGACGATTTTATTCAAAGATATTCATCTTCTATTATGACTGAATATTTTATTTTGTATTACAACGCATTCATCATGTTAACACTTTTTCATCTCTCTTCTCACTTTCCTTTTCTTTAGTTGTTGCGGAAATAAAAGCGGTAATGCATTCCGGAAGTGAACAGGAAACAAAGTATATATATTTGAAGGATGGCTCCAGGCCATGTTAGCCCGAAATAATTTACTACTGAACTTAATTGAATAAATGAAAAAAATCAATTACGGACAAAACATTAAATTGACTTTACCAGAATATTTGTTTTTACAATAGGAAAGAAATTTGACGTTTTTTAATAATAAAGAAATTCCTCCTCCTACATTTATTGGCTGTTATCCAAAGTTTTCATAAAAAATCTTGGAGGATTTGTAAGACTAGTAAAATGGTTTCAAAGTTCTTTTCCTTGTTGTTTATTTGGAATATTGGATTAAAATAATTTTTACTACTCATCAAGATGTTAAATAAATAAATTGTTATAATTTGATTTTTTTATAAACCCTGCTCGTACTTCAAACCGACTCCTCTGTTTAATTTCATATATTAGACACTAAATGCAATCACACCGAAAAATTATTAGCTAGTTATATGAGGTTTTAACTAATTTATTCTACTAAAAAAAATATAATAAATAAATCTAGGTGTATAGGTATTGTCGTTAGGTACCCTGCAAATACGTACAATAACAAAAAAATTCCTATGGGATTCTGTAACGAGTATGAAGAGGAGTCGGGAAGTAAGCTGACTTGTGAGAAATCCTGAAGGAGATTAATAACATAAGGACAGGGGTGAAAAAAAATCTTAAAAGAAGGAAAATAAAAGTAAAATTGATGGACTTGGAGAAAACGTTTAACACCGCTATGCGTAGGTAGGTATATGATTGCCGATTGAGATGGCCTTGTTTTTCTCACATTCCCAAGCCGATAAGTTTAAGATGCTCAACTGTCACGAAACAAAATACTAATATATTATTCCTTAAGGTAAATTGCGTCAAAAATAAAAGTTCCTTATACTACAGATAGGTATACCTTCTCGCATAATCTAGATGCCACTCTAGATTATTTCAAAATTCTCTAGTTTTTCTAATTTGTTTTCGTACCACTGACGCCATACCTGGAACGATTGCATCTCTTTTACGGATAAAAGTTATCATTAGGTACCTAAAATACCATTGATCCCCTGTACATCATTTAGTCATACATGCGTTTTCACGGAAATCCTTTAGAGCCCCTCTAAGTATATCCCCAAATTACTTCTTTAATTTATTCCTCTATTGCCTACACATTCGTTTCCTGCCGGCCGCAATATAAAACATAAGTAAATCTAGAGGTTCTCTCCCTGGATTAAAGGCGGCATTAAATTCAGACACGATGAAAGAGGGGCACGATATATTTGTTTTGTAGCCAATTCCACACAGATCTACTAAATAAATTTATTTTAGCAGGGTAATTTGCGAAAGACTCCTTGTTAGTGTGCGTTCATTAAATTTGTGTAAACAGTTGTTAACAGGTCAGGTGGGTAGTTTCGTCCGTTGTGTCGCTGTTAATTAAATTTTATTATTCAGTAAATATTGACAAGGGTAATGGCGTGTTTAATAAAATAATATCAAATGGTGTGTATTATTACGTACGATTTAAGATGCATGCTCCAGAAAATTGTAGGGTTTCACAATACACGCCTTCAATATTTTAACGTATTCGTTTCACAGAGGAAGATTTCAAATAAAGACATAAGTTTCAATTAATTGCGTCTCTAGGTCCCACTATTTGACAAATGAACTGCACATACATGAATGCATTTGGGAAACTGAGCCACTTTATATTATATTGACGTAGCTTGGGTCACTAGTAACTTAGCAACGGCGAGAGTTAAATTGTAAGTTTATAAATTATGAATTGCGTGAGATATTCCAACGCCCGTTCGGCGGCAGCTTAGCTGTTGGAATTTAGATGAGTTTAATGGCTTGCCTACTCCTTTTTATTCTAAAATTGTGCAACCTTACTAATTTATTTATTAACTATGTACGTCTAGTTTATCAAAATCGACCTAATATTAAAAATGTGGCAAAGAAAATTAAAAAGTGCTTTTTTTCTGCCCCACCTGGTATGTATTTTAAATTTTACTTTCTACGATTTTTTATTGCCACTGAGTTTAAACAAATCTCCCAACACTATTTAATAACACACAATCTGCTAAATACCGATTCCATTTAACAATATGTCCGTTCGCGTCGAACTACTGTTTCTCAGATATAATCCAATTATTAGCGTGAATTTGTAGCTGTTGAAATTGTTAACAATAGGTCCACGATGATATTCCAGCCACGATTTTCCATTGGATTCGAGACTGAGCAATGGGAAATACAATGGTTTACTCCCCCCCCTAGGCTGATATGCAGCCTTGTATAATAATTAATCACGTTTGTGAATGATATGAATCAGTGAATGTAAATATTTTAGCAACTATTGGAATGAATGGGTGAAAATGTTCGGAATAGTATATTAATATTAACGTATTATAAGAATTAAAAGCATATTTTAATAACCTGCAATATTGTACCACTTACCAGGGGGAACTTTAACGTTCGCATATTTTTTAGAGATCGACGTTAAAAAATTGATTTTACGGACAATTAATTGGCGTGGAATTGTCACTTTTATTGCCTCGGCGTTAAAAGTGCCACTTTATAGTCTATCAAATGCACATAAAATCTGCATGGGTTTGGTATATATAAAAAATTATTTGGTTAACAAGGCAAAAATGCTTTGGCTACATTCATTCACAAACACCGGAAGAAGAAGAAACCAAGAATGACTGTTTACGAATTTATTAGCCCATCTAATGGCACATAAGGATTTTTTTAATTTTTCTGGAACGTTTTGAAATGGAGATACATCTATTATTATCGTTAACAGTTCACACCGTCCCTAATAATTGACTTCAGTCTTCAGTGGCTTATATATTAACTTTACCCCATTATGTATCTTCCTGTAAGTTAACTGGAAAGCAGAATGTTTACAACGTACTTATGAGGAGCTGAGAATGTAATTGATGTCAATAAATGGGAATGTTCCCCATGAAATACGAACGGGATTTAGCGTATGCTGAATAGCTACTTGATTGTGTTTAAATATTGACTCTGGAAATATCTAAAATTGGTGTTGTTTCAACCAAATTTACGATCGTTGACGGAACGACCAGATTTAGTTCCTTTTATTTTATGTGTCCGATTATTTTAATCTAATATAGGCACCAGATGTACTTCTTTTCCCTCACAACATCTGGTGATATTTGGGCAGCATTTTATTGCTCGTAAAGTCAGGCATCCGTTGAACTTTAAATTGTGATAAAGATAATTTTAAAGGCGATAAATTGATATGTTAATGTATCGCTTCTTATATTCGAAATTTTCAAATTCAATATTGTGAAATGAAGTATTGTATAAATGCACACTATACCTAGATGGTATAAGGCTATAGTGGCAAAAATAGGCCAACGTTGAATAAGAACGAAAATAATTATATTGTGAAAAATGTTTTGATCAAAGTAATATTTCAATTGGTGAAAACTGTTCAAGAACACACCATTTTGGAACGCTAATAATAATTCTGTTTTATTAAGACTACGCAATGAAATCGATATGAGAGGGAAGAGATCTATTAAAAGAATCTTCCTATATGAGTCTTATTTTTCTAATTTGATAAATAAAGGTGCTATCGATTTTTAAAGTTGAAGATTGTTTAAAAGTTGAAATTTTTTTCCGGTGTTAATAACTTCTTTGTGATATAAGATAGGAAAACAAAAGTAATACGAAAGGAAAGAGGAAGGCTTTAGGAATTTGTTTTTTCTAGGCTCATTTCTTTATTTTTGTAAATAAAGACGCTGCAGAATTTTTAAGTGAGGCATGTTCGAAAAATTAAAAAACAGGCTCTCTTTTTTTGATTTTGATTTTGGTTTTGGTTTTGGTTTTGGCTTTGGTTTTGGTTTTGGTTTTGATTTTGATTTTGATTTTGATTTTGATTTTAATAACTTTTTTGTTGTTGAACATTAAGAAACAAAATATTACAGGCACAAAGAGGAAGGTTCCGGGTATCTTTCATTAAAAGCTCACCTTCCAACTCGTATAAATAAGGACGCTACTGAATTTTAAAATTGGTCAAAAAATATTTCGAAAAATTTTTCGTAAAATGCGCGAATTTCAGGATTTAATTTAATTCTTGGTTTTCAATAGAAGGAAACAAAAGTAATATAAATAAAGGCACTACCTATCGATTTTTTACAATGGAAAATTGAAAATTACCTTTTTCGAATAACTTCAATATTTTTCAATAAAGAAAGACAAAAGTAATGCAGAAGGAATAAGGAAGGCTCTGGGAATTCGTTTTTTCTAGGCCTATTTCTTCATTTTCATACATAAAGGCGCTGCAGAATATTCAAGTGAAGCATATTCCTAAAGTAAAAAAACACGCTCTCTTTTTAATTTTCTAACTCGTCGGTTTCTGAAGATAAAAAACGAAATTTTACAAGAGCAAAGAGGAAGGTTCAGAGTATATTTCTTCAAAAGCGCATCTCCCGATTCCTATAAATAAGGACACTACCGAATATTAAAAATATAAAAAAATTTCAAATTTTTTTAGTAAAATGCGCTAATTTCAGGAATTAATTTAATTCGTGTTTTTTAATGGAAGGATACAAAAATAATATAGAAGGAAAGGGACAAGTTTCAGTTTTCCTAGTTTTAAGTTTCATTTCTTCATTTTCATAAATAAAAATGCTACTGAATTTTAAATTCGGACATACGCAGAAGGAATTTTTTTTTCTAAAAACAAATTACCTTACGAACGCTAGTAACTTGTTTTTCTTTTCAAGATTAAGTAACGAATTCGATACTAGAGGAAACAGGATAGTCTAAAGAATCTTTTTTTAAGAAGTTTGTTTCATTATTTTTCTCATTAAATTTGTGTTATTTTTTAACGGTAAATAACTTCTTAAAATTTGCAGTCTAATACGAATTTTTTGGAAATTAATTAAGTTTTTGTTTTTCATAATAAGAGAACAAAGGTGGTATAAAAGTAATGACCGAGAGTCAAGGTATCTTTTTACCGAGTTTTATTTCTACATCTTTATAAATAAAGGAGTTGCAGAATTTCAAAAATGGACATGCGCAGAAGGCATAAAATTAGCTTCAAAACGCGCTCTCCATTGATCTTTTGTAACTTATTTATTTTTTAAGACTATGAAACGAAACTAGCATAGGAGAAGAGAGATAGAATGAAGGAATTTTTTTTGCATGGGTTCATTTATCTATTTCAACAAATAAAAGCGCTGCCGAATTTGGCAATTTTTAAAAAGTGGAAATATAAATTTTCAGAAATGCGCGCTCTCTGTTGAACCTTCGTAATTATATTGTTTCTTAAGATCACGGGACCAAACCACCATGCCTGGAAAGAGGAAAGATCAATAAATTTATTTTTATATTTTTTTGAAAAGTAGAAGCTTTAATAAAAATTTTGAAAAACGCTTTAAAACTGTTTGCAATCTGAAAACGTATTTAAATCATTTATAGTTTGCTGCTTAAATGGAAAAATAAATAATCTTTCTTAAAAAAAAAAAAACAGTGACCGATAATACAAACGTTCCTCCTTCTGAAGTAACATTTATGCACATTCAGTAAACAAGTCCACTGAAAACAAAATAACGAACCTCATCTACGATTCGTCATTTTTCACATCATATAAAACTTTGAGTTAGGTCCAAAAACAATCCGCGATAATTTTTTGCCGGCAATTTTTCAAACTCTACTTGTTGGATTTCCCATCACGCGCTGATACGGCCGTTCCTGGGCTGTAAAGAGACGTGTTTAGTGTAATAGCTTGCTAGACACTTTAATGTGAGTTATGACGCCGAATAAGAATTTCACTCACGACACACGTTTATCTTTATTAGAACTTACATTACGTATGCTGTTCCTGGCAACGGCGGGTGGTTACTTAACAAATTAACTGGAAGCCGTGAAAACAAAGAGGAAACGTTATTGTATATGTAGGTAGTTCAATTTTGAATTAGGTGGAGTTTTTGAAACGCACCTGCTGATTGGACAAAAAATAATGGTAAACAAATGAAAAAGATTTTGAAAAGAAGATAAGCCAGAAATATAGTCAGCAAGAGGAAAAAGAATAAAAAGAATTGTGTGGCATAACATATTTTATTTATTTGAGTATCGTTAGACACCCCCAGATGATCGAGTCGGATCCTCTTATATTTACAATTTTCCTAACTTCAACCCTCAACTAATGAAATCAAATAAGAGTAATGAGTACCAAAACCACCATTACGCGGATCTTCTAATTCATCCAGTGCTAAGTTCACACTTCTGATGCTGTTTATCTTGTCCTCTGCATTACATAAGGGTTAGGTTGAAATTGAAATACGCCAAAATTAATTTAAACTTTTGATTGGAAATACGACTCACAAATTGAATTACAGTGAAAAGGGTGGTTTGAGAGGGATTAATTGCTCGATACAAATCCACTTGTTTTATTATACAAAGGAAATGATCTCTTAAAAGTGAGAGAATAATTTTTTTCGGGGTTTAATTGACAAGGGTAAGCGAGAATAGTCGACCGAGTTAAATTTGAAATTAAATCTAATTTTTAAGTTTCACTGATGTAGGAACCAAAAAATGGAAGTCGAATATTAAATATTTATATATTTAGTTCCATAAA
Source organism: Rhagium mordax (assembly GCA_963680705.1). Classification (NCBI taxonomy): domain Eukaryota; kingdom Metazoa; phylum Arthropoda; class Insecta; order Coleoptera; family Cerambycidae; genus Rhagium; species Rhagium mordax. The sequence goes on along the minus strand of OY796661.1, from coordinate 74,768,548 downwards.
GGGAATAACATTCCCCTCAAAAGCTGGTCCACGGATGATGTTGTAATCTTCTGGCCTGTGAGTGCCCTAAATTAAAATTCACAGCCAAGTACATTACTGATTCTGGTAGTGTGAAATAAAATTTTATTTCAGAAACTTCTAGGCCAACACTTTCAAAATCACCGATTCACAAAAACACGCAAATGCCTGTTACATAATTTATTTTAATTAATTATATATTTATATTTTATACCCTAGTTGATTATTCCCCAAACGTGTTTAATTCCCTTAATGGATTAAGCGCAGCTGATACACCTGTTGTACACAACGGCTTTCATTGATTTCTTAACAATTTAAAAGTCGCGTGACCCACATATTTAGATACATAATAAACTGAAACGGTAGTAAAATATTTTAAGAAACAGTTTATGTAGAATGTAAAATTGTACCCCTCCGTAATTAGGGTGATATATTAAATTATTCAAGGGTACATTTCCGCAAGCCATTTTTTCCGGAGAATTAATTTGGGGCGGATTAACGCTCGTGTTGCGAATATAATATTTATTGTGTGGCACACACGCACAAGGTAAATATTTTTGTTTCTTCCCCAAATGTAAATGGAGTTACATTTATCGCTCCGTTTGCAATCGATTGCAAAATTTAAAATAATTGACGGGTGCAAAATTGAATTTATATCGGATGAAGAACGAAGCACTCAACAAAGTGCACTTTCAACCACTCAATTAAATATTCATTTCCAATTGAAATATGCAACTGCAGACGTAGCATTTAAATTAAATTGATATTATTAAAGAGATGAAACGTACCTGTATAAGCAATTTGAGATAAGTTATTTCCCAGTAGACAGGTCCATTTTGGCGTATCTTATTTGAATGAATTTTCATTAAAATTATCGTTTGTGCGAATCTAAACGAATAATTGAAATACAAACGGGTAATTTTCAATTTTGGTGTATTGTGTTTGAAATAAGGCAAAATCGAGGGCAAAATTACAAATATATTTTAATCGCATACAGTTCGACTAAATTGAGCAATAAACGCTGAAAACAGATTTAAAATCGAACACATTTAAAACTCCGATTTTTCTCTCGTGATCAGTTTGTTAAAAACATTTTTTTAACGCTGGAAGTATGGAGAGGATGGACCTGAAAAATATGGCAATGATAGCAGTAAAAGATAAATAGTCGATGGACTTCAAACGGAAATAAACGCTTATATTTTAAAAACGTCGCAGCTTGATCGACCAACTTCGTTAAAAAGTACTGATAAAAGAGGTTCCGAGCAATGCGAATGACTCTGATAAAAAATTTTCTATATATAGGTCTAAAATATAAGGAAAATGTGTAGTTAAGAAGGAATACCGAAAACATAATGAGCAGGAAATTTCATAATAGAAATTAATGTCTGATAAAGTGGCATCAGTAAATACTGGACATTTAGGAAAATGTCTTCGTAGTACTTAAAAGGATGTTTATTTTTAAAGCATCTTTAGGGACTATACAGCGTGTTAGTAAATTTTTTTCAAATGAAACACTATTTATAATTTTATTTTTTAATTTGTTGCTGATTTCAAAAATGTAAAAATATAAGTATAGGGTGTTTCATTTAAAAAAAGTAAATTTGGTATGCAGCAAACCTATGCTTAACCCTCTATAAACAGAAATAATTTTATTTTGTAGTTCCAACTTTTGTATTAAACATTTTTCCCAACTCCCGTAATGGCCAAGTTATTGTACTTCATCCTGTATGTATCAGTTTCTTAACTACAATGACTAAAAATAGACTTCATCTACAGGAATTTGCTTCTAACAGTTATAGAAAAAGATTGTAATTTTTAACGCAGTTAATTAGGTACGGAATAAATATAAAAAAAATGCATTATATAATTTTTGGAGGGAAATCAATTCGCGACATAGCTTGAGCTCAAATTATGCCAAAACAATTAAAATAGATAACATTCTAAAGTCGACTACCAAAATATATATCTAGTTAGTGAAAACGGAAACGTACTAAAATAATTTCTGTTTAATAACGCACGTACTGGAAATTAAATTATTATTGCCAACAATTAATTAGTTTTCATCAGTCATAGAATTTGTTACGCTAAATTATTGGCAACATTCTAATATTGGTATTTACGTTTGTATATACTGGTCAGCTGAGCAAAGTAATAATATGGCGTTATAGCTGGTAAATATAATTATTTTGATTTGGGAAAATAACAAAAGCTACTTTTGGTTTAGGTAATAAATGTTCAATAATACAAGGATAATCAACGTGAGAAACGTGCAGCTAGAGTAAAGGTCTATCTCTTTCCATTAGTAACGTCCACTCTAAGAGATATATGAGATCTCTAAATTAAGGTAAGTGGCCAGCTTCAGCAGGATATATAGCTTTACGACTTGACGAGGGTAGTATGTATTGAATACACACACACACACGGAGTTTGCAGTAATTAAGTGCATCTACATATTAATCAAATAAATACATTTCGTCCATAATTCACATTTCGAATAATTTTTTGCTCGAGAATTCACAAACGTTGGCTTATTCAATTATGCTACTTTTAACAGCTTCCAAGCCGCCTCCACTTTAGTTATTTTATGGAAAGGAAGAAACTTAAAAAATAAAATTTAGAACAAAGCACTTAAGGCGTTGAAGTTATTTGAAAGGAAAGCAAACAGTCTATTACAGGATTGGGTTTTGGTTTATTCTCTTATCCTGATCCCTACTCTTAAGGGTGACAGTTCAACGTGGACTGCAGGAAGAAGAGAATTTGTATTTTATTTTCTATCCTGACTGTGTTTGGACCTAAGAGCAGCAACTGCTTGCCTCTAAAGTCCCAAATTATATAAATTTCAGACCTGTCATCGGAAACACAGAGTATATTTTAATGCTAAATAGTAATTATTATATGCATATGAAGAGTTTCGTCGTACTATTATTTTATTTCCAAAGCTAAATTTATTTTAACGGGTAAATACTGCTATAGAAACATATCCATATTGTTTATTGACTCTTATGTTATGTTTTACTGTCGTAAATTATTGTTTGAATATTGTAGCAGAAATTTTCGACCGAATACATCAACTGCGGAAATTGAATTATGTACAATGAAAATCACTAAACTGTAAACAATGAGTGCAGGCTTTGAACTAAAATGTAGTTTGTATTTATCTAACCTTCGATTTTATTGGCAGTAAAATCTAAAATACATGTCAATGCTAATATTATTTTAGTTTTATTGGGTTTTTAACGAATCCGTTTTACGACTTTTATTAACTCATCGAAATTAACATAAATCAAAATGAAATTTTATCGCCAAGATTAATAAATAGACATACTAGGTAAGCACTATTGCAAAGACATTTTTGTCAAAATTAAATATTATTGCCGATTTCCACTTTGTAAATTATTTTTACGGTCAAATTTTCTGCTGCGCTTTTATTTGACACTTTACATATTTCGACCTTTATTAAATATAAAATCATAACGATAACAACAAACCATAAACGTCCGTTAATTGCTTGGTGTTTACGAGTTGTAGAATTGCCTCGAACACCGTCAAATAAACTTTTATTAGGTTTTTATACATTTAGTTGATATGATTTACTGTTCCGTTGAATAAATCGGCGATGGCTATTTGCGCCAGGGCGAGAAAAAATTCGTTAATCACCCTGGACAACTTTTGATGCTTCAAAATATGGCGGCTGCGCCGGGACCACTTAGGTAAATCGATTGTTGCTTCGTAGACGAGTGGGTTGGATAAGTTAAACCCTCCTAAAGTAGTTTAGATTGTGGTGGTCAGGCGAAGTTTGGACACATTAGAAACTTGGTTTGGCGACAGAGTGCACGCCAAAGATTCTGAAATATGCAGAGTTGACTCGGCTAAAGCTGGTCATAATGCAAAAAACTAAGAGCTAGAATGTATGTTGATACCAAAATAGTAAATCGAACCTGTTTACAGAATTTAATCTTTTAAGGATAAACGTTAAAATTATTATTTTGGACTGTAACACCGTTTTATATCAAAGCATTTCCAATACCTCTGGAAACTGCTGTCGTGTATTTTACATAAACCCATTTCGTTTGTAGAGCGTCAATATTTCCCCGATATTTACGAAAGATTACATATCAGTAACTTCGACAGAAGTGTCTTTTGAAGAGGAAGGAATACAATACCTGTATCTGCAGTTTTCCTTTGTCACCACTAGAAATTCATCTGAAAAATGCATGAATCTAAATACGCTCGTTCAATGTAAATGTCATTCAGCAGTTTTCAAGCAGGAATAGATGTGAAATAATGATACGGCTATTGATTAGCTAAAAAAGGTCGCCTCGAACGATTGTTCAAGTCCCAATTAAAATTTGATGTCGGTATAGGGTACGAAATAAAAAATTTGCATTTTGTTTCAGGCTGCAACTTTCAGTTTGATTAGCATGATTTATTGCCGACAGAATTATGCAAATGATAGTTGATGCGGCGAGCATTTAACCGAAGGACAACTGACTGAACTTTACAATATTTTTTTATGAATTTGAAAAGGCGAAATTTTTGCCATTCTCCTTCGGAAGCAGCCTGATAATATTATTTTAACATGTCCTTTATCAGATTTAGCTAGTTTCAAAAATAAAATTAACGATGCACAAATACAAAGAGATATAAACATTGAATAATATTAAGCTGTTTTTCATGGAACGAATGCACCTTTAATTATTATTATTTCTATAGGAATAGCGGCGCTGGTTTTACGGCCGCTAAAACAATGCAAATAATTATTTAAGTTGAATGAAGTTTTATGATTGGCTCTAAATGTGTCTGCCGGCGATAAAAAATCCACAAAGTATTAAATCGTTTTATATGGCGTGCCATTCGGATGAAAAACTGTCGGAAAATTAACAATTTATATTCAAATATGTGCCTGGTCTAAGCGTCCAATTAAACAAGGAGAGAAATGCGTGTCGGTTGTTTTTAAAATATAAATCGGCGACTGCTGAATATTTATTTAATTTAACTAAGACTGTAGATACATTGTCTATATATTTATCGTAAAAAAGAGAATATATGTGGAGTATCATAATCATAGACCTGTTGAAATCGATGCAACTAACTTCAGGGATACCCCAGGGCTCTATCTTGGGTCCTCTGTAGTTTGTGTTAGTTATTAATGATATTGTGATCTGGATGATGATGTCCAGTTATATGCAGATGGTAAAGTTTTTTCTATCGAAAATACTATAACTGATTCATACCTTTTAATAATTCAAAAAAAAATACAGGGTTGTAGAAAATATTATTATATAGTTCTAAACTAGAACTGGGAACTTACTTAACTACTTATAATCTTGATAATGATGTATAACGTAGGGCTTAATATCCATCATTATTACTAATGGAAAAAATAATTATTTTAATCATATCGACAATTCATTTAAGATATCAATCAAGTAATATACACATCATGCTATCGTTAGTCTATTCTTACAGTTGGCATAAATTCTTTAGTGCGTAGTTAAAACGAAAAGAGTATTGAAAACATCAAGGCTGAACATGTTTATCAACCAACTTGCATAAAGCCAAATATAAAAGAAATTAGTACCTGAAATAATTATAACAATTTCTTCTAATAATAATATATATAGTTCATAAAATAAACCAGCGTGATAAATATAGAATAGTGTGCGTATACTTCAATGCAACAGACGCGGATGTATTTCTAACATAATAAATTTCTAAACCATGTGTTTCCAGAATTTTAACTGCAATTAGTAAACGATTGTTCAGTTTACTCCTCTGTGATATTCTTTAATTAGGGATTGTAGGGCCACAAACATGCAGAATTTTTGAGAAAAAATGACAGGCAGTTATACTAAAGTTATTTTATTGCATTAGTAAAATCAGAATGTAAAGTTTTACGACTAAAACTACCAAAAATGAAGAAATGAATACTTGAGACGCCAGAGTAAAAGAAACCCCACCCTTTCCAATGACGTGGAAGTAGTGGCGCGTTTAATTGGCCACGCGGCATTGGTGAAACGAAACCCCGCCTACCGCAACCAATAGTATGCATGGCTACGCGACCTTGGAGGAGCCAGGCCACGCCTATCAGTGACATTCATATCAATATCGAAAAAAAAAAATTTTGACAGCTGTCAAAATTACGTTTTTTCCAAAAAAAATTTTTCGACAGCTATCAAAAATTTTTTTTTTCGAAAAACGTCATTTTGACATCTGCCAAAAAAATTTTTTGAATCACTTAATTCAGCGGGATAGAACCCGCCGGGGCCAATTCTTCAATCACTTAATTAACTGGCTATCGCCTACAACCTATTCATCCGATAGCCAGCCCCGTAGACCTACGGGTCTGCCTATGCGATAGGCAGACCCGTAGGGTTCTAACCGGATGAATTAAGCGATTTAAAAAAATTCTTTTGACAGCTGTCAAAGTGGCTTTTTTCGAAAACAATTTTTTTTTGGCAGCTGTCAGTCACAATGAAAAAAATTCTTTTTGACAGCTGTCAAATTGACGTTTCTCAAAAAAAATTTGGCGTGATTCCCAGAAACAAGTTTAATGAATATTAATTATCCGCCACAAATAAACTACAAACAGTACCTATGATGAAAGAGAAATATTTCTTTTCTGCAGTCATCATTTTTGCAGCCGTACTAAATGATAAATGTCGTATAAAAGTGTATAAAGACAAACTTTTTCAATTCGATTACATTAACTTTAAAAGTGTATAAAAGAATAATACACCTTTCCAAATGAACTGCCTCGCAGTAAAACAGAAACTCCAAAGTGATTTGTCACTAAGTAACCTATATATCCTGAATTCTGACGTTCGATCGTATCGGTCCTATAGGGAGTTTCAAATTAAATTGTAAACCTGCTAACGTTCACCAATATTGATAAAGACGAAAATTGCTTTGTTCCTTTGAAAATAATTACATCGACGACTTTTCGATTTTAAGCAGCCTTTTGGACTAGAGCAGTGGTTCCCAAAGTGTGCTCCACGACGTTTTTACAAGGACCGTATTTTCTTGCTTTTACAAAGAATATTATTTTACTCTTAAATTAAAATGTTAAAATGTTTATGACGGGCATTCGTACGCATTTTACTATTCTGTAATTGCGCCACCTGTTATCGAAAGGTGTTACTAAAAATCAAAGACAACTGCCTTCGTATTTGTAGCAGTAATGCGGCAAAAGATTACTAGATGGCGTCTACGAAAATTCCAAATTGGTTTTGTACCGTTCTCACGTCCTCGAGCAATATTTTACCCACTTCCCCTCCTCCAAATTTGAAAGAGTTATAGCCAGGATTATGGAGCATATCAAATTCAAAAGATGTCCGACAGTAAGTGCTCTGTAAACGGCTCTTAATGCATCCCATCAACTTCCCTGACGCCGGGTTTTCACGTGGATTTTAAGGCTTGAATTCTCGGTTGATCCGTGTTGTATTTGCATTTTAAATGTAGGCGTAAATACTGTTTTCCCGCAATAGGGAAGGTAATGCAATTTTATTTTAAAAGTAAAGAAACCGCGTAACATCAGTAAAGGTGTAGTACTCGCCTAACGTCGTTACCTATTAAATTTAATTCTATAATAAACTGTAATTGAATAATAAACGTACAATGCGCCGTCGCGTGTACATCGCGCCTTTGGCATATAGATGATAAAAATACTAATTTGTTTATGGTAATACTTGATTATTTTAAACAGTTAAGTAGCCCATTTTTTGATAGGAAGCGTATATTTTTGGGCACTAAAATTTTAGTCTCCTCCCAACACTTAATGTATATACACATGACATAATATGTAGAGTACAATAATTGGTTTTCCATTTTCATTATGAAGCAACGCTGTTCGCTCTGTATTACCATTATGGCTTTCCTATCGATTCCCTGCAACATGTTATGTATTTATATCCTTTGTGTTGCAATAATATGTTTTTTAGTTCGCTTAATTGAGATTCTCTGCAGGTACATTAAAATAACAAAAATAGATCCCTGAAATTTGGAGATCAATAAAATTGTTAAATTAATTTCGAGGATGATATTCACAGTTACAAATATTTATTTTAAAGGATTCACCAAACTAACATATTTTCATATTATAATCATAATATTTACTTCCTTGTATAATTATAATAATAACAGAACCACATATAGTAGGTCCATTGCAATAGGAACAACTGTACAACAGCTAATTAATGTTTGCCCGTTAGAAGAATTATTACCATGCGCGGATTGTCGAGGTGGGAGAGTGGTTTAGTAAAAATCCTGAATTGTCGGGTCTACGTACACTCTTTTGTTTATTTAGAAAGACATAATAACGTATTCGATGTAACAAATTATGTAAATATTTTCGATTTGTACGTTTCTTGTTTTTGTAATATTATTATAACCAAATTACAACGAATAATAATAGCTCTCAATTAAACTGAATATTTTTTTGCTGTTCAACTCTTCAAAGTGAAATTACAATATTATTTTTGTAGAAGACTTCTTTACTGTTTTACACTAGATTTTTATTTTCCCTAAGCTTTGCCATTGTATTTTTTACGATTCTCTTAAATTTTGATACCAAAGAGTAAACAAACGTGTAAATTTAAAAATCAGCATACGCTATTATTTTCAATATTTTTTGGCTTATTTTCAACGAATGTTCAATCGCTTGTTATTTTAGAATTACTAATTCTCTTTCCATTTTTAAAACTGGGTCAATGAGTGAATATTTCTACTTTCCTTATCTGTGAGAATCGCGGTGAATTTTTGATCTACAATTTATTTTTTAGAAAAAAACTTTTTATTCAAAAGAGTCGTAATAATAATTGTTATTAATATTATAAATTAAATTCTGTAATTTAATTCAATGTTTTATAACTTATAAGTAGTTATAAAAAGTAATTGTTTTTAAAGGATCCAACAAACATTTTTTATTTGTATGTTTAGAAGTAGTCAATATAAATATGTCAAATTGGATGTTTTTGTTATTATTAAGCTTGTTCTGGATGGCCCATTTTCGAGCCTCATCATTGGGATCTCGGAAACCGTAAGAGATACAGGGTGGATTAAATTATGGCAAAAATGTCCAATTCGATGCTTATCAAATTTCAAATCCGACGTTTCGTCTTCCATAAACCATCATCAACTTATTTTTTTTATATACGGACCTGGATGTTTATTTTATTTTTTGTTACCTTTTTACTCCCTAAAATCTATGACGGCATCACACATTTTGATATTCAAACGTTTCGATGACGAAAACTGACATTTTCTGTATTTTAAAAAAATATTTAATACGACACTGTTTTTAAAACAAATTATTATTTCAACATTCTAAATTTATTAGTTATAATTACATTTTTTCGCTTTAAATATAGCTTTTCATCAGTGTCATAAATTTAGATATTTATTTTTTACCTAACTAATAAATTTAGAATGTTGAAAAAATAATATTTGTTTTAAAAATAGTGTCGTACCTATTAAATATTTAAAAAAAATGCAGTGAATGTCAGTTTTTGAAACTTTTGAAAATTAAAATTTATGATGGGTCATAGCTTTTAGAGAGTTCGAAGGTAACAAAAAAAATAAAATAAAAAATACAGGTCCGTAATTTAAAAAAATAAGTTGATGATGGATTCTGGAAGACGAAACGTCGGATATCAAATTTGACAGCGCCATCTTGCAGATGATAAAAAGTGGCAATGATTAAGTGTTATTCGTTTTAAAATTTGATTTCAAATAACGTCAGAAAAAACACATAACAGGTTTTCTGAAATTTCGGTTTTTTCCGGATATTTCCGAAAGTATTCGGTATTTTCCAAATTGCAACACATTTTGATAAGGATCAAATTGTGATCCTTAGTCTTGCCATAATTTCTTGTTATTTAAAAAAAAAATCAGATTTTTTTTTAGATCTGGGACCATGCAAGAAAGTAGAAAAAATATTTGTTTTCATTTTAAGGAGTCGAGTGGCATCTCGTGTCTCTATTTACATAAAATTTTTTCCAAAATCGAAACCTCCAGTTTGGAGACCTTCGGTATTAATATGCTTTTAATATTTTTAAATTAATAAATAAATGTGTATTCAATTATTTCATAAAATTTATGTTAAACACAGTGGCAATTAGCTCGACAAAACACAGTAGGTTTTGATTCAATAAAACAAAAACAATACTCAATTATTCGTTTGTTGTGCTTCAAAGCATAATTCGCTGATGGCAGTATTTCTAATTAGTAATTATAATGTCTCACTCACTGAAACTCAAAGCATCGAGATTTTAATTAATTGGTTACGATATTACCAGAACACAAAACGACGTATGTAGGAATCCTTTCAATGAAAAATACCCACATCGTTAAATTTCACAGTCTACCGTTAGTAGTATTGAAACAAAGTTTAAAGCAAGTGAAAGTGTTGCAGATATTCCGAAAAATTAATAAAAATTTGAAATTGGTAGTCAAGGCCATCCTCACAAAGTAATATTAATCAAAGCTCAGTTTTTCGAATATTGAAGGCTGAAGTTCCATCCCCATAAAGTGATTCATCTCCAACTCTGTTCACGAAACACTCGTCGAGTTTTGGTGTCCAATGGTAGCCACCTTAAAAGACTTACAGAGTCTAAAAATCATACACTTATAACAATTCTTGTAAGGAAATTGATTTTCCCTCTTCTTCAGGTACTTATAAACGTCCTTGTATTAGCGAATCGATTTCCGTTTTAATACAAGCCAGATCAATAATTCCATTGATAAACGATAAATTGTTATATTGAATCCCGAATCCGTTTTTCACTCTTTAGTCCTTCACATACAATTCCATTTCCACCGGTTTAATAATATTTAAATCCAGAGCGTTACAATATTTCACGAAAACTATTTAACATTCAGTCCTTGTAGTCGATTTAATAAAAAGTTTTAATATTTGAGGAGGGATATTCGAACATACAGAACCTGGTATGGAATGTGTAATGTAATTCATAAATTAAAATGAAAATGGCTTCGTCTGCATTGTGTTTATGCAAAGTGGATTTTTCCTCACACGACACTCATTTCGCGGCTGTGCCTTCGGAACACGTAATTTGTTTGATGCTTGATGCGTTAAATATTTATGGAAAATTTTTCATTTACCTCTTTCTGCCCATATACGTAACGATTCAAAGTTAAAAGTTCTATCAGTCATATTTAACATCAAGAGAAATATGCAAAATGATTAAATATTGGATCAAAATTCAAGGCCATCGTGAAAATAAACTGATTGAACTGAACAAAGTAAACCTTCCTGACACTTAGGCCTTTTGTTTGAAGAAAACCACATAAAAACGCAGAAATAACGAGGTAACTAACCACTAAAGCAATTTCTTAGTTTGCGGTTAGAGTCAGAACTTTAAAGCGATTACATTACAAGAAACTGCTTTTACTTTCTCGCTGCGGGCATAATCGTGGAACGCAAAGCTTCTATGGGTGCGTTACAGGATCTGCCTAGCTACACATCATGTTTTCATTGTTGGAACTAATTGGCTAACTCATTAGTAATATACAAATTTCTCGGTTGCGCAAGGGTGTTCATCACGTAGTAGATACGGGAGCCAGTATTCTGACCAAGCAGTGATATTATCCGGTATCGCCTTAAATTCAGCGAATTATAGATAAAGAGATAGACGAGATGTTGGCACAGGGAGTTATTGAGCCATCAAAGTCAGCATGGGCCAGTCTCATGGTTATGGTTAAAAAGTCTACCGGTGACTACAGATTTTGTGGAAAATTAATCAAGTGATACTTCGGGATGCGTACCCTCTTCCTTATGTTAGTAGCATTCTAGATCGCAAGATTGTTGAAACGAAACCAACACTAGGATTATAAATCGTTTGATGTTGTGCGCATAGCATGTAGCACGGAAAAGTCCAGTGAGGTTATTATTTTGACATTTTAAAAAATTGGAAAATACCTAGTTTCCCAAAATTTATTTCCGAAAGCCAGCTCTTCCGACCAGCTGATTTCTCTTCTCATCCTTTGAATTTTCCCAAAATTCAATAGCATAATAATCGTAAGAACCATAAGAATCATTAACATATATTAAAAACTAAATTGGTCCTGATATTGAGCCTTGAAGAACGCCATAATTTTATTGAGGTACTCATGTATTGGTCGGCTTGACTTTTCTATTTCAATTACATTTATTTTCAATAATATCAACCAAATTTAAGTGTCTTTCCTCTAACGGCATAATATTCCCGATTTTCTCTTAAGACTTACAATCTTTCCAATTACTTCAAGTTTTATTAGAATCTTTTCTTTTGACTAGTAAACCTTCGAGGTTGATCTGTAATTTTTAAAGAACCGAAGTGTCAAAACGGAAAAAAAGTAAACCAAATTTATGTCCTTTAAAATAAATCAGCAATTTAAAAACAATTTTTTCCTATGATTTTGATACTTTTTCTTATAAGAATGTTTTTTTGGCAAAAGTTCTAATTCTAAATTTACCAGTCTTAGTCTTAAATCATAAATATTTAAATAAAGTTTAAAAGCAAAGCAACAACGTGGCATTATCAACTTTTTCTTACCATCAGATAGTCCGTACTTCCACAACTAACTACTTTTCAGATATTTCTATTTTATTGAAACTCAGTAATTCGCTTATTTACTAAACCCTTGTAAACGAGCCCTTTGAGACAATATTTGGCAAATGTTGTCGAACGACTGCAATTTCTCATTAGTCCACATTGGACGAGACTGAGTCATTTGGAAATTTAAAGAGGAAAGTTTGCGTCAGTTTCCCTCCGAGATTTACCTTCAGTTTAATACGAATATAACTTTGGTTTCCATTTAACCCCCTTTCATTATTAATATTATATTCTAAACACAACAAACTCAACAAGAAGTTATTCCAACGTTTGGCTCCTGTGACTGCGTTGACAAAATGCATTTCCAATATGTTGCAAGTTCTGGACCGCTCCTGCGAAAATTTCACGCCGTTTACACTATTTTCACATAGTTAAATAAGATTTTTGAACTCGTAACGCGGCCAAAAATAAACTGTGAAAATAATATACTAAAAATAAGTTGTATAAATATCTATCAACATACACGTTTTAGCATATATATTTGTGTAATAAACGGGACATTTATTCCACTACATGTGCAATAGAATTGGTTCAATTAGCTAGAAAAGTTGGAACAGTCATTTTATTCGATTATTACAACTGTTAATTGTACTCACTGCTATTTTATATTGAGCCAAACAGAACTTTTATGTTTATACCATCATTACTGTCATGCTCTAACCATAGAAACTTTAGCTTTCATTTGCATGCAAGGGCTGTCCTAAATGATAATTTAATACTATTTTTTGTACGACTGATATTTTCTTTAAACCTATTAATTTTACATCAGGAAGATTAACCGACCTACTATAAATTGCCCCTTTTTCGATTTCTTTTATTTTTTTTATGAAGCCTTATTTTTGTAATAATACATTAATGATAATACAAGCCAGAGGAATTTTAATGCCCGTAGCTTGAAAAAGAAGCTGTCACAATATTTTTCTAATAAAGAAATCATTTTAAAAATTATTTGAATGTCTTAACGTAAAGACAGGTGACGAGAAAATTTCCTGGCACCACTAATATTTTTATTGCATATGAACCTTGAACTAATACTTGCTGTATGAAAATATTTATCGCCTGGGTAGGTAACCTGAGAAAATTTTCTAAGTATATTTTATTTTGGCTATCAACTTTACTTTATGTGAGGAAAAATGTGCAAGAGTCCAATCTTTATTAGCAAACTTGACGTAAATGTCGCGCCAACTTGATTGATTCATTTGTTTTCAGCGTCCGCTTATACTTTATAATTATATAAATTGCCTTCGCGTTAATATTACAGGAAAAAAAACAAAAAATAAAATTGTAATGATCATAAATTAATTCCCATTAACTTGAAGGCTTGTAGACCGATTTGGGGGCCCAGTGGGGCTTGGTCTCATTGTAAAGGCAATAAATTGATGAACAATTACCAATTCCAGCGCAATCTGAGCATAATCCGAATTATTTTAAAGTTTACGCTAGATTTTTGTGATTATAAGAACCATACTTAATTTGACCTTTGTAAGCTTTAGTTACAGTTACAATGTAGATGCTTAGTTAATGAGTTCTCAAACTTTCGTGAATGGCAGGAGGTATATAGTCAGGGAGACAAGCTTGTGGAAGTTAAACCGGGTCATATTTGCTCCAGAACCGAGACGTATTCTTTGTGTTTATAAACAGTTATTTAAATTAAAATTTCAATTTAAAAAATTCTTTAAACCCAATTTTTTAGCTTGCTGACCGATTACCATGTTGAAGCGTGTCAAAAGCTATACAGACGGCAGTGTCATTGACACAACGCTTTGTAGAACTACATACCATGAATAAATTTAAAACCAGTGCCTGAATAGTAAAAGCTTTCATGTTAGAAGCATAGAAAGTAATTTAATTGTTAAATTTAGTTGCCATAATATATTCCTGATAACTGGATACATTACACAAATGTATTAGCAAACTTTAGGAATTGCTGCTAGCTGATTTGGCTGGATTGTAGTCATTATCCTCAAGGATAAGGACAGGTTTATCAAATTTAATATCTCAACCACTTATGCTGAATGGGTAAAATTATAATATGGGAATAAATTCGTCATAAAGATCATACCATGGTAATTAAAAAAACTAAAAAGCAATTCTATCAAAATGAAATAAATTTAACACAGTTGGAAATTTTAAAAATATAAACATAAAACTAATGGTAGTTTTTGTTTTGATACATCAGTGGCTTCTTCGTTCAGTGATTATTTTATCAATGCTTCTCTTGAGCTAATTCATCAAATACCAGTTCAATCATCATTAACAAAAATAATGCTTACAATCAACAGAAACTCTTTCTGTATCGAACCATTTGGGTATGAAGAAAGAAACTTCATTAAATTATAGGCTTTAAATTTAGTCCTAATTTTTTAAATTGTAGATTCTCCTTTGTACCTAATAAATTTATATCTTTTTACAGGAGCTGTTCCACAACGCCTACAGATAGGAAAACTGGTAAGCATTTTTAAAAAACCATCCTCTGAATACTGATGATTATAAACTTAATTAAATTTTTAAATACTAATATCAAAATAATTGATTATTAGATTTTTTGTGTCGTACAGGGTGATGATTTTAAGTGCCTCACTCGATTTTCCTGCTTTATTCTTCACTTAGGAAAAAAATTCAAAAACAATACTTGTGTACTTTTTTCCGAGGAATCCGATTCCGAAAAGATAAAAACAATTGAATGTCAAAGAAAAAAGTTATGGCCGAAAAACTGAAAAAGAAAAAAATTTACACCCTGTATATTAATGCGGTAATGGATATGTGACGTTTCACTGATTGTAAATGTGTATCAGATACATATTTTTCACTTCCGGTTTGATCGGAAATTGCTTTAATTTTTTTATTTTAGGTGATACACCCTGTATATTGAGCTCAGTTTAAAGAACATTTCTTTCTGAATTCAGCGATATATAACATATCATCATTGTCTTTCATATTCAATAAGATATTGGGGTTTTAATTTAAAATAACACAAATATATGTTTGAAATAAAGTCATCCATAAAAACAAACAAAAGCATTTAAATTATTCATTTATTTATTTATTTTATTTATTATTTATTATTCAATTATTATTCAAAAACTAAAGAATATAAGTTATTATGCTATATCTTCTTTTGTTTTTGAAATAAATAAATAATTTAAATGCTTTTGTTTGTTTTCATGGATGACTTTATTTCAAACATATATTTGTGTTATTTTAAATTAAAACCCGAATATCTTATTGAATATGAAAGACAATGATGATATGTTATATATTGCTGAATTCAGAAAGAAAAGTTCTTTAAACTGAGCTCAATATACAGGGTGTATCACCTAAAATAAAAAAATTAAAGCAATTTCCGGTCAAACCGGAAGTGAAAAATATGTATCTGATAAGCATTTACAATCAGTGAAATGTCACATATTCATTTCCGCATTAATATACAGGGTGTATATTTGTTTCTTCTTCAGTTTTTCGGCCATAACTTTTTTCTTTGGCATTCAATTATTTCTATCTTTTTGGAATCGGATTCCTCGGAAAAAAGTACACAAGTATGTTTTTAGAATTTTTTTCCTAGGTGAAGAATAAAGCAGGAAAATCGAGTGAGGCACTTGGGTGTTACCTGTTGGGCCATAAAGGTACTATTATTATTATTACACTTACTCGTGTCAAGGAAATTAATTTACTATATAAAGAGTTCAAAGCAGTCGTAATATTTTGTGGAAAGTTGCCAACGCGCACAGAACCACTTTGTCAGTCTTCGCGAGATGAGTGAGACATCGTAATCATGAAGACCGCCTGATGCTATAAAAATATTGGAATGATTTATGCCGGTGCTTTATTTCCTGGTACGAGCATTTGGAATGCTTAATCTTAATGATATATTAGTCTTACAGGATTATTGAATTATTTTTAACTCAAAAGCAACAAATAATAATTACGTAGGTACATAAATTTTTTTGTCTTTATATCCAGTGAAAATCATATTACTAATTATCATATAGAGAGAACAACGCTAATTCCATCAATTACATCAGCTCATATATTTAACAAATTAAAATCATCGAAGCTCTTAAAAATATGCGGTGGTTTAAAACGTATTCGTAAGTAGCCGGAGGGGTATAAATACATAAAGGGTAGATTTAAATCACGGTTAATCATGTAAGCCAGGGGGCTAATTAATATTGGTTTCATTAGTGAAATCCACATCTCTGCTGTAGTTACTTGCTGCAGGCGGTGGTCCAGGTTTCGTTGAAGTATACTGAATATATGTTTCTATTGCTAATTAGGAAAAATTCATCGATTGTTGAATATTATTACTATTGTTATCTTAGCAGGTTGGCAAAAGCTAAACGTTAATAAATTCTGCCAAGCTATCACATGTTTACTAGTTTATTAACGTGATTGTTTATTGGAACTACTTGGCCTATGTACTCACTAAAACCAATTAGCACTGTTAATGTTATTATTTTATTATTACAAAATCTAAATTTAAATATAGACCGAATTATTAGTTCTGCAGATGATTCATTAGTTTGTTTTCCACCGACGATCGTTGCCAGATAGTATGTTTTTCTAGGATTGAACGTTTTTGTTTGTAGTTGGGGCTTTCATATGTAACCATTATATTATTATTAAAATATTCTTAATTTCAAAAAGTATTTTCTAAAGTTTATTAGAAAACCCAAAATCATAATACACTTATATCTCAAAAACTGTCAAGGAAAAATGATGTCGATCTGTTGGCACAGACGCAACTTTTTTTATTGTTTACTACTATATACATTCACATGATTGCCAATATGTTGTAAATTATCTGTAAAAAATTAACGGCATTGCCGTGGAAAATAGTAATTTAGGATTAAAAATAATCCGATATGTTCACATTGTTTATAACTTCGTTAATTTTTAGCTAACCGCAGTGCGCTTGTTTATTTCTGTCTATACCGTCTTAGACGTAGGCAGGTTTTGTTCTAATTAAAGAATTTTTATTAGAATATTTTTAGCAACTACTGAAATCCCAATTAGCATTAATATTTATAATTACGGATAATTGTTCTATTTGAATTTTTGCAGCACATAATTAGCCGGTTGATATTTAAAATATTTTGTTCTATTGCTGGAATTAATAAAAAATCTAGAAGTTTAAACTCGGGTGACCGAGGCAGCTATCCGACACAAACAGTGGATTAATCAAAACTTTCGCCTACTTCAATAATCAACAATTTCAATATGTTGGAAATAAAATCTGCGCTGCAGCTAAAGAAGGTGTATCTATTAAGTACGAAGGCGTAGAAAAGTGATTTTTATTCTATAATTTACAGTTTAAACTAGGAATTATGTATAATTTACACTTTAAACTGGGAATTACACCCAATTTACAGTTCCAACTGGGAATTATGCATAATTTACACTTTAAACTGTCAATTATACATACATAATTCCCAGTTGGCACTGGGAATTATACATAATTTACAGTTTAAAGTGTAAATTATTTACAGTTCCAACTGGGAATTGTGCATAATTTACACATTAAACTGGGAATTACACATTATTTACAGTTTCACCTGGGAATTATGTATAATCTACACTTCCAATTGGGAATTATGCATAATTTACACTTGAAACTGTCAATTATACATACATAATCCCCAGTTATTGGAACTGGAAAATATATAAAATTTACAGTTCTAACTGGGAATTATGCATAATTTACACTTTAAACTGGGAATTACACATTATTTACAGTTTCACCTGGGAATTATGTATAATTTACACTTTAAACTGTCACTTATACATAATTCCCAGTTCATTTACGCTTTAAACTGTCAATTATAGATATATAATTCCCTGCTGGAACTGTTAATTATACATAATTTACAGTTTCAACTGGGAATTACATATAATTTACAGTTTAAAGTGTAAATTATTTACAGTTCCAACTGGGAACTATGTTTAATTTACACTTTAAACTGTAAATTATATATAATTCCCAATAGTAACTGTAAATTATGTATAATTTACACTTTAAACTGTCAATTATACATAATTCCCAGTTTAAACTGTAAATTATAAAGTAGAAATTGACAGTTTAAAGCGTAAATTACACCTAATTCCCAGTTGGAACTGTAACTTATAAATAATTCCCAGTAGGAACTGTAAATTATGTATAATTCCCAGTAGGAACTGTAAATTGTGTATAATTTATACTTTAAACTGTCAATTATACATAATTCCCAGCTTAAATTATAAATTATAAAGTAGAAATTGACATTTTAAAGTGTAAATTATACCTAATTCCCAGTTGGAACTGTAAATTATAAAGTAGAAATTGACAGTTTAAAGCGCAAATTATACCTAATTCCCAGTTGGAACTGTAAATTATAAATAATTCCCAGTAGGAACTGTAAATTATGTATAATTCCCAGTAGGAACTGTAAATTGTGTATAATTTACACTTTAAACTGTCAATTATACATAATTCCCAGCTTAAACTGTAAATTATAAGTAGAAATTGACATTTTAAAGTGTAAATTATACCTAATTCCCAGGTGGAACTGTAAATTATAAAGTAGAAATTGACAGTTTAAAGCGCAAATTATACCTAATTCCCAGTTGGAACTGTAAATTATAAATAATTCCCAGTAGGAACTATAAATTATGTATAATTCCCAGTAGGAACTGTAAATTGTGTATAATTTACACTTTAAACTGTCAATTATACATAATGCCCAGCTTAAACTGTAAATTATAAAGTAGAAATTGACATTTTAGAGTGTAAATTATACCTAATTCCCAGTTGGAACTATAAATTATATATAATTCCCAGTTTAAAGTGTAAACGTTACATAATTCCCAGTTTTAAATTATAAAATAAAAATCACTATGGCCTTTCTACGCCTTCGCAATTAAGACTTGTATCTCGTTCACAGAATAGTAACCCATACGAATTTTTTCAGTATTAAAATAAAATATAAATATATAAATTTTACACAAATAGAGTGAGTGGCTACATAACCAAATCAATACCATTAAGTCAATGAGGTATTTCATTTTCCTTGGGTACTTTCCGACAGCGTTGATATATTACATGAATTTTTTTGTAGATGTGACATTTATCAACGTGTCATGGTCTTTCCTGAAAGTGGAAAACTTGCTGGGCAAAGCCATCAGGTTTATTAAAATTATTGAGTGACACATTTTAGAGCGTTGACACCAGAAGTAACACATGGAAATAAATAATAATAATAATAATATATGTCTTTCTTAAGGTGAAAAGTCAAATAATTTAAGAGGAATGGCGTGGACATAACCATTCAAATAAATTAGCGAATACATATTGATGTGAAGTAGCATGTTTTAGAAATTTCAAAAAATCAGCAGTACAGATAGGACCGAGTACGCTACCTTGTGGCATAACTTTATTAACACTATCAAAATTGGACGAGATACCATTAATTGGAAAAAGATAGTCCAAAATATTTAGGAGTTAAACGAAGTTTAACTGCACTGACCTGTCTTTTAGTCCTTCTAAAGACACATGTAAAGAGCTTTTGTAAGAGCACGTTGAGTTGCAGAGCGCTAATGGAACTCTTAGGATATGCATTTAAACTTTACATCGTGCACTCTGATTTTTGTTGAGGATGCTTTTAATGTTTGTTGAGGGTGGACATACCCTATTATTTCAGGCATTATATCAAATTCTGCAACACTTTTATTATCCCCCTCTCTGCATTACATCAAAGTTTAAAACTTTGAGCAAGCCGGAAATACATAAAGCTACTTAATTATTAGTATAACCTGCGGTCTGACTGAAAATGTTCCCCAAAATTGAAATTTATACCTTCATTAAAAGGCTTCATTATGATAACAATACGCCCTTACGACGAGATTTAAGGAACATTCCACCTGGATGATTTCCCGAATGAAGTACTGGATAGTATTATCAGGGCATATTGAGTCATAAATAGTCGAGGGTCTATGGCAAGCAACGCATGTTGTAGACGCGAACATTATTAAAATGGGAAAGGGACAGCAATGTCAGTTGGACGAAATCACTATTTTAACCAACAAATTTCTCCAATACGTATTTTGTGAAACCGAGCTGAACGAATTTTGCTCGAAAATGCCCTGTTCGAAAAATTACGTCCTCCATCGCTCATCATTTGATTAATTCAACTTTAATAACGTTCCTAGACGCATCAGAAAATTTCACGGCTGTTACTTTTACAATGGCAAGTAATATAAAAGCCTCATTAAAATCTTGCGACATTTACTAAACGATTCTCGTAGAGTCTAGGGAACCACATGAAAAGTAATGAACCGTCAAAGAAATTGAGGTTCTGCTAAGTAGAAAGCGTACTTTCTATCCAGCGCAATCAAGGTTGCTCGTTTCCTTCATGCACAACGACAACTAATTAAGGTACAAATAATTAGATTTGTGAGAAACCAGCTACACGCTCTTCATAATGTAGCGCGAGCACGATTTAAGTTAACCTTAACTGTGTGGTTTAATGATAATGAGGTACGTCGAGTTAGTTTTGATGACGTTCGTATGTGAAATAATTATTTTATCGGAATGAAGATACACTGGTTTCGAGCAGGAGCAATTGTTTTGTTAATAACTTCATTTTTTAGGAGACTTTGTAAATAATAAATATTGATAATATTGTTTCAAAGTAAATTTCCTTTCTTACTGACTCCGAAACACGTGTCAGATAGATACGTACTTGGATAGATTTTTTTTCGGAAACTCTTAGGAAGTAGTTGTTCAACTTGGATATTTCACAATACATATAAAGTTTTTCCTGCCAACAATATGAATTGGAAAAATATCAAAGTTTCTCTTCCAACCCAAAATTCAATTTTCTGATGTTACTCAGTTGATGAACGAACATATCGATTCACTTCTAACTGAACCTATGCACTATATAAATGATAGTTCAAAGAAATACTTTGAAATTACTTTCAGGTGTATTCACTTTATGTAATGAAACATCCAGGAAACTTGATAACAAAACCAAATACAAGAACAAGTTGATCTTTAAAATTATTGGTTTTATTTACCAAGGAAAGGTCAATGTTGGCGCTATGAATTCGTTTTAAAGAAATCTAAGATTTTAAGATATACGGGGTTGATGGCAAAATATTAGCGAAAGTTTTATGAAATTCAAAAAAATATAAGATATTGAATTGGAAACACTTCAGATCTGTCAAATTTGGTAAGAAGATACTCCATATAATGTTTCATGAAAATTAACATTAAAATTTTCTAATAGAACAGTTCTGGAGATCTGCCATCATCATAAGACCTTATTGACCAATTCAGAGATTGGGAAAGATCATCAAATCATTTATTTCAAAATTAGGTGATGCTTCACATGTTAATTTGGTAAGTCCACGTCACAAATTCCTCTTCTGATCACAGTTCTTTCACGTAGATAATTAAATAAATAAAATAAAAATAAGACATGTCGGATACTGCCATATAAAGAAAATTGTAACTAAAACTTTGACTCCTCAAATGCACGAAGCAAACAAAACCTTATTTTTTACTCTCCTCGTTTTATGATTCCTGAAAGGACACGGATACTATTAATTTTAAGTTTTAATCTAGTTGAGAGATCTCGAGCGATCTTCATTTGTCGGGTTACAATATCTTTCATCTTTCCAGAGTCTCTACGATCGGTCCAGACAAAATATAGCAAATAACACAAGACAAACACGAAATAAATATGAGAGGACGTAAAGTTTACATTAGCTCGACGTTTTTATTTGCATCAGCTTGAATTGTTTGTGAAATTCTAAATTTAAAGCTAACACAACGAAACGAAGATTAAACAGTTTTCACTGTACAATATAACACATTTTATTAGCTGTATCGTTGGTGGATGTTGTAATGAGAGCAATTAAAAGTCGTTTTATAAATGAAAGGAGAGTAAACAAATGGCGAGCGCTCTGTGTCGTACAAATTGAGCCACAAAACTAAAAAGACGACCTGCTTCTAGCACACACACGATAGCAACTAAGCCGGGATTAAGATTAAATGTAGCGACTGACCATGCGAAGCCGGCCGGGCAAGACGCGAAGTTTTTTTAGTTTGGAAGTGGAAAAGCGTGTGTATCACCTGATTATATTTACCAAATCGCGGGTGCCTTTAGTCACGGGATTAATATATCCATAACTTCGTGGATGTGTTTGATAAAATATCAGTCGTGGGGGTCATTGGTCTCAAAATTAATTTTGTTATTTCCCAAGAAGATGGTATGGAATGGAAGTGGAAGATCATTATTTGAAATGAATATTTCATTTGGAAATAAAATTTTCTACGTCAGCGATTTATGTATCAAGAATGTTATCCTCATACCTCAGCCAAATCCTTGAAAAATATTCGACCTCATCGTTTGCTTCAGTGTCAAAATAACTTAATCCTTTGAAGAGATCAGCAGCGAAAAGGGATAAAGAGTTACCCATTGCGGTTCCTTCATGTTGTTCAAATAAATTATCATTAAAAGAAAAGAAATTTTTCTTCATGAAAAATTTTGTGAGGCTAATATATGCTGTTACTACTTCTTCATTTAGAATGTTTAATACGAGTAAATCCTTGAGAAGAGAATATGAAAATCGTAGGGTCCTCACCAGAAAAGGCGCACAAAAACCATCTAGACATTTTTGGTTTCGTTATTTGGATCATATTTGTTCCTCTCAAAAAAAACCTTGCATTTAGGACTAGCCTGTATATTAACTACCTAGAGAGGTAGAGTTTAAAAAATATTTTCCTGTGTGTATGCACGTCTCTATATTTTCTTGAGGTGAATGACTCACTTCCATATAAATTATCAAGTATTAGTCAAGCATTACTAACTGTTTACAATTTCTCCAAAAATAGCCAATTCCAGGTAGAGATTCTAACGTAAATATTGTGAATAGTACATGAAACAAAAACCAAAGTAGATTAATTAGTTAGAGCGTTCCGAACACGTAAGAAATCAGTCAATAGTTGAATGACTAAATAAATTTTTTACGTAAGGACTTACTTTATAATTTTGAGACATTATTCTAAAATTTTTCTTCAACATGAAGATTGAAGATATTACAATAAAAATATCTGAAACAGGTATTCGTATGAGTAATCAATTAAACGATCAGCTTCATCTTAATCTATTAGTATTATCAGGAAGGCAAGACTGGAGCGAGAAACCCTGAAAAGCTCTTAGTACAAGCTGCTTTTTATTTTCCACCAACGAGGACTCGGCTGCACAGGAAATGCAGGAAATCAGGAAAAATTGCAACTTTAAGATGACTAGACTGCCGCGCTTAAATATTTATGTATAGAGTGAGATGGTATGTTTTGGGTCGGAAATGGGATAAAATATACTTAAACGAAATGAGTGGAGAACGAAAATGAATATTTGTCAATCTGCCGAAGAAATAGGAATATGAATAAGTATGAAAAAAGTATTTTTGTAATTAAGTTACTTCATAGAGTAGAATGAAGTGTTATTATTTTGATTTGTTTAAATAACAATACATTAATTTTGGTTTGCGGTTTATATCCCATCGATATTGTGTTTTTATTGGACTACCAACATAAGGAGCATTATTTATATGCCCACTATTAATATCAGAACTTGTAATTAAATAGTTAGCTGGCATCACTATTGATTATTTAGTTTCTCTGCCAAAAAGCTATAAAGATTAGATAAAAATAATAAATGAACTGACATTTATATCTTCTACAAATACTAACTTCTGGATGTTCCCCGTCATAACCTTATGCAGCAAATTCGTCAATTAGCAAAATAGACATATCAAAAAAGAAAAATGTTCAAGCTGACATATGCCACTTTGTATCATGCATTACTTATACGGCTAATTGACTAACGCGAATTGTGCATGAATTATAAGTTTCATGATGGATAAATTTAATGCAGCAGGCAGTCAAATGAATAAAACATGAATGGAAGTTTAAATTGCTACAATATTTCGGTGAATTTGAGAGCAAAATTACTAACTTCAATATACTAATTAGTTGTATCTCACTCCGTAACATTTGCAACAATAAACGATTTTATATTGTTACTTACTGAAAGCCTTTTTTTAGTATATTTTATAAATTTGTTCTTAAATAATATAAAATCGCAAGCGATTCAAAGAATAAGTGTTACTTCCTTGAGTTAATTTTAAGGTTCAGGATGCAGCAAATCATCTCCCCTTCTCGAGGGAACAACGCAAAAATCCTACGTATGTGAGTTTAAAACAAAACAATATGAAAACGCACTTACCCGTACGCACAAGTTTGAAGGTAACAGCATTGTGTGATTTGAGATGTTCGTTGTAAGCTGGATGTATTAGGTCCCGGAGGGGCGATTCATTTCCTGCCATTTTGACTTGTATCTCCGGCACCTTTCTTGTTCTTTTGTTGCTGAAGAACGCCCTTTTCTTTGTAGGCGACGACTTTTCTAAGAAAATATTAATTATATGTAAACAATTACAAACAATATTTTACTTTATGTTAGTTCATGTTAGTATGTTGCACAAAAGCATGATGATTTATATGTAAAGTTTCAAGCAGAAAAAGTAGGATAATTTATAAAAACTGAATAATTTATTTCCGGAAGTAAAGACACACACAAGCTATTAACTAATTTCTATCAATTTGAAGCCCGAAAGCCAGAATTTATTATAATGATTAGTCTTCCATTTCAATGGCGAAAATATACAGGGGTTCCTAACACTCTCGAAAACACACTATTCTCATACTTATAATTTAACAATAAAAATGAACTAAGTATATTGTTATGTATGGAGGATTTTAGGGATAAAATGATTTTTTATTTTTGAATTCTATTTTTGATTTATTATTACAAGGTAAGTTTTTTAAAATTTAAGATTTTCTTTATTATATTTAATATTTTATATTTGCACGTTTAGATATTTAAATTTTATATTCCCATATATTATTATGCATGCACTAGTAATTAAGTTGTTTAGTTTTTGAATTTTAAATTTATTTTTCTCAAGTATTTGTATATAGTTTTCTGAATTATCGACTTTGTAACATACGATCAGTCCACCACTGGGCTGGATTTTCCAACAGTTTCAACAATAAGCGACAGTGCGTATGATTTTAAGATAACTAAACGTGAAACTTGCTATAGGTTTGCTATAATTACTCTTTTACCTTTCAGGGCCTAAGGGGGTTCCCTTCTGCTATCGCAGAAATGTCTTACCAGTTAATCAGATGCTGTACACCTTCTGAATAAAGATTATTTAAATTTTTGGGCTGGTTTTATTTTTTATTGGATTGGTAATGGTCTTGAAATGCTAGAGATCTTTATCAGAATAAATATAATTTTGTCATTAAACAGCTAGATGTCTCTGCTTTTGTTGTAGTATAGATATCCAACTGAGATGGATTTGTTTGCTTTAGTTGTATCAATTAAACATAGATGGAACAACAAGTCGTATTTATTACACATATGAGACAATTCAAAGTGAAACGTTCCTTAAACTATGTCCCTGCTCTAACTTAAACTAACTTAATCTACAACAAATATTGGACAGAGTCCTTGAGAAAAGTGACAAATTTAATAAAGTTAAAGTTTCTAATTATAGTTCAAATTACTCCCGGCACACTAAAGTTACCGTGTCGCGATATTTACTTTAAATTGGCAGACCTGTTTTTAAGTTTTGACACTTGTGGTTTGTGGTCCAGATATGGTAGCTGGCAGTTTTACACTTTAGTGCCCTATTTACTGGATCTGCATAAACTAAATAGGCCTTGGATGCCCAAACGGATTTCGACCAATCAGGTGGCTGCTTATTATTCAGGATAAATTTTACCTTTATTGCTGGTAAGTTGATGCTGTTTCTCTGGTACCTTATTGTATTTGGCCTTGAACCATTATTCAAATGTACTGGAAATATTAAACTCCGTTTTTAAATTTCGTATTTCTTTATGTATTTCAGGAGCGATCTGGACGTGGGGTTGCTTCTTTTACGACCCAATAACAACTCTCTTTTTTGTTTCGTCCCTAAGGACAAGCAGAAAATTTGCCAAACCATGGATTTCTAGATTTTCAACTGTCATGAAGGTTGGTATTTTCACCTTTTCCCACTTTATTATGTATTTTTACTTTGAAATTATGGTATTTTTAGCTTCCTTATTTGAAGATGAATCCTTGTATACCCATGTGTCGATATTACGTGAGATAAATTTTAGATCTGCCGTTGGCTCGTACGAGGGATTACATGACCGTATCCAATATCACTTCACTCACTTCTTAGGAACTAATTTACATTGTGTCTGGTCATTTGACTGGACTGGAGGTTTTGCAGGTTTGTTTTAAATTAATTGATTTTATAAAAATTTATATAAATAAAGTCCATCTTTGTTTAACTGTAGTTGGCAATCGTTCACCCTCTGTTTAAAACATGCATCTGGCAGCTGTTAAGTCATTGATTATTTTAAAGAAACATTGCACGATGTATTTATTTCATTTACGCCATTAATTTGTTTATTTTTGGTTTGTTTTGGCGTAGCTGACCCTTTGTTTACCTAAGGCTCGTTGACCTTGCTTGCCTCAACAGGTGTCCCACAGCTGATTTAACAAATGGTTTTAAGATATTATATCCTTTTTGAACTTGTATTTATTTCATGAGTATACTATACGTAAGTTTCTCGTTCTAGTTTTATTAGGAGGAATTTTCATTTTACCCTGGTTTGGGTTGATTTTATTTTTTTTTAGTTTTATTAATTTATTAGTGGGGTTTTAGTTTAAAATGCATGACAATATTTAACTTCCTCTGTAGAAATTGAAATAAACGTCCTTCCTGCAAGCGAATTCGTTGAATAAAAACGAAATTATGACACATTAAAACTCACGCGTTCATGTGACCCTGTATTTATTTTGTGTAGTTTATGAGGCTGTTTGTGCACCTGTTGTAAAATTTTAGGCCGCGTTCAAACGTCTGCTTTTTGCGTCCAGCTTTATTTAATTTCCAAACTTGGTAAATAAATGACTGTAAGGTAAAAACGCGAGCGCAATGTTATATCTAATAAATTAATTTGGTTTCTCGCTCCCGCTAAAAAGTTTTTAAATGGGAAAAACGATATTACTTGTCAGCGTGCATAAATTGCAATTGCGGACTGTTTTCCTAAGCGATACAAATTGTTATTGATAACAGTAGTTACATCAAAGCTGCATACTGCTTCACAACCAAATTTATGACTGCTAGTGCAGGGTCGGCAACCTTTCTTGTTCAGGTCAAAATTCTCCAATATAAATTTAAAATTATTTAGACAATTAGATTGTTCCCAAAAAAATTTTCATAAAGATCATGCAAAAATTTTACTAAAATAATGCAATAATTCTATCGCGAAGAGTATAACTTTCGTCAGTAGTTTGTTATCTGATAAAATAAATTTTTCGAACTAAAGTTAAACTTATATTACCTCAGCATGTTATGTAAGTTTATATTTTGAAGATTTTAATTGCCTGTTTTAAATTTGTTAGCGGATAATGTGCGCAGCCAAGTTTAAAATTAAAGTAAAAATATGCTAATTAATATTCACGATATAAAAAAATTCTAGTAGCTTTTTAATTGTACCCGATATATTTAGCAATTTAGAATATTTATCCCAGTAGTTCCAGTCCCTTGAACCTCTCATTTCACCATTTTTTATTCACGCATTTTGTCATGTTGATAAATTTATTATATAGTATACCGGCTATGAGACTAATTTACAGCATGGGGTATTAATTTATTAATTAAAAAATAAATTACCAGAAGATCCCGACGGAAAACCAACGTTATTATTAAAACTTTGCGTTATTTCCTTTTCGTGTTGCCCTCTGTTCGTTTCGTTACGTCCCTTTAAATTACAACCTTTAATTCCCTTAAAGCCGGACATATATAGATATCAGATATCACACAAAAACAGAAAACAGAGGACGAAAAATTATGGACACATGTATGTGCCCCAACAAATTGATATTACTTTCCTAATACATTTTTTTTTTAAATAAACGTATAAAATATAGTAATATAAGATGTTGTAAAATGGAGTATATTACAAAAGTTTTACGTTTACATATTATATAAAATAAGTTAAAGTAGAGTAAATTGAAATTTTATATTATATTGAATTAAACATACTATCTAAAAAAAATCAGATATCTTCCAAATTAATTTCCACATTCTCGTCGATTGCATCTAAATCTTCTGCGTCGTTTAGATCCTCGATAATTTTATCCATGTATGAATTTAGACATTGTACTCCCTGACAATTTCTGTAAATTTGTGAGCATCTTAAACCTGCTTTTCTATTGCAGTTGCAGGGGATAAGTTGCAATTTTGATTCTGGTGTTGGCACAAAAAGTGTAGGTGGTAAGGAGCCGTTAATTTTCTTCTATCCCCACTGTTGTTGATTTTTTTATTGCCAAGCCATTTCTGAATTTGTTGAGCGACTGCCTCAGATGGTGGTAATAATTCCAACTTTGATTTTTGTTTTTGCAGCGATTTTTTGAATTAATTAAATCTGTATGAGGTGAGTGAGAGATCTGTTGCATCTCTTGCATCGTATACAAGTAGGAAAAGAGTTTCACCAGCCTGTTTTACTTATGAGGGGGTTGAATTTTTGTCATTGAAAGTTCTCATTACATTAACCAACTGCATTTCTTTCTGGAGAAGTTTGAAGATTTTTAATTTGACTTTCTGAAATATTGTAGACGTGGCATGAGCCAGTAAAATTGTATTTTTTTTCCATTTAGTTTTTCCTGTTCCTGATGGCCTTATGAAAAATATATCTTTTTCTTCTGGAATCAAAGCGACTAATAGAATAAGGAGATCAACGTCCTCACCGACGTTCATTATTGATAGTTCAATTGCTGTTTTAACAATGAAACAGATTTTCGACCCATACTAGGAAACCAAAAACATTTCCAATGTTAAAATGCGAGTTTGAATCACCTTTTGCGGCAGATCCAATGTACTGTCTGTACGTCAATGAAATATATTACTTCCAATTGCCACTCAAGCATTTAAGAATTCATACAAGTTCGCCTTGCTACGAATTAAATATCTTCGGCAATCAATACGCATAAAACTATAGAAAGAAACATGAATAGAAAACTACATATAAAAATAATATGTTTCATGATATAAAAATAGGGTTTTTCCATTTTCCATTTCTGTTGGAAATTTTCCATATTTCTGCTGAAAATAAATTGGGCACAAACCGCGCGTTGCTCATTTTTATTACATTTATTTGTATCCCGGTTACTTATCGTAAAACATTTTCAAGTTTCGCTCTAGCAATAACATAAAAAATCCGCGATAGAACGTCTATATTCGGAATATCTTAGAAGATCAACTCAGGTGTTGTTAATATTTCACTAGCCCTTTATGCCACATCTGTTTAAATTATTGTCAGATGATGAACGAAAATACTCACGAAACTCATGATTCATGAAAAACATTTTTATGCTTCCACCTATTCCAACTTTTTTGCTTAATGCTTATAACTATAAAAGTACGTGCTTTAATTATTATCACGTGCTACCCCAAACAGCTTTTGTCTGAAACATTTTATTATATTATTTTTTGTATTACAATCAATAACAGACAGTGGCATCCTATTGAGTGTTATCCAATTATCCCAGTAGGCAGGCCACTCTTAAGCTCTCCAGATTATTAGGGTGAACGTACCAGGGACTTTATATGGCCAATAAAAACGCTGCAGTGTTTCGAAAATAATCTTGCCTTAAATTATTAATACGGTCTCACAAAAGTAATTAATAAAGACAGACCAAGTCTCGATCCTATCCAAATTATTAATAAAACCAATTCTAAATTACTAAGTACTTAAAAGCGCGTAATCAATAAAACACTCTTAAATCTACATGCAATAAAATGTTAATGATTACTGACAAAAACAAAATTCAAAACAGCAAACACCTTAAATTTAATAATTAGTCAAACGCACTACAATCAGTTAGTATCAAACAGCTTGCAAAACCTCAAAAGGGCGTAGAACCTTCACCTGATGCCGATGTGTACTGTTGACCAGATAACGTCGAGCCTGATCCTTTTTCTTGTTTTAGCTGTGGTACCGAACTCACTGATAACTTTCCAGGGCTAGCGTCTCGTTTGAACAAATAGTCAAAATCCGCGGAGTATCGATCGCGTTTGGAGTTTCTCGGACTGGACGATTTCGCTCGAAAGAATCGAATCACTGGCGACTTTTCGCGTTTAATAACCGGTTTTTCGATTTTAACCGTTTGGATTTGGTCACTTCTCGTATTTATTATATCGCTGCGTGGTATTTCGGTTTTTTCCCGACTAGCTGCAAGAAAATCAGAAAAGGAGGTCTCCCTCTCACCCACGGGAGATTTAAGTTTTAAAGCAGGAGGTTTCAAAGGTTTTTTCTCCTTTTTCCGCTCAGGTCGTACAGGTGGATGCTCCGGGGTTTTTTCTCGATTGGCGGAAGGTCGCAAAAATGATCTAAATGAACTGCTACTAAACCTATTTGGTTTCTTTGTTGCAGTATTACTAGAGTCGGAGCAAGTTCTGTCTCTAATAGGCGCCTGCGTGTGCGGCGGTTCTGATTCTACTTTTTCTCGACTGCTACCCGGCTGACTTCGCGATTTAGACGAGGTAGAACTCTGCTTGCTTGATTTACTAGATTTATTGCTGTTCGAGTTAAAAGCTCGCTCCGGAGCTTTTGCGGACCTGTCAAGCGAGCCGCAGTTACCAAGTTCGGATTTTGGGGGATTGCCCGATTTACTTTTACTACTACTAGGTTTGTTACAACTAGGATTAGAATTTTGTTCCGGATTTTTTTCGCGATTTCTTGTTCTGTCGAGAGAGCAAGTGTTGCTTGGTCCAGGTTTCTGGCTAAGAGGAGATCCACTGGAGGTGGACTTTCTGCTCTTTGTAGCTTCGGCGCTAGCAGGCGGGACACTGGATTGAGACAGCTGATTCTGAGTCTCTTCGAGGGAGGTAGTTCTAATGGGTATATTTACTCGGCCGTCGGGTGAAGGGGACGAGGGTACATAAATAAGGCGACCATACGACAGATAGACTACTTCATCTGCCGGAAATATGACATACATGCTCTAATAGGCAGCCACATCGCGAATCTGCGCTCTGCAGTACAGTTGGAAACGTTTTCAACATTAATGGTCTCATGCGCAACTTTGGTCGTAATTATCACGGCTTATACGCGAAACTTCTTTGCACTGACACTAAAACTTCACAAACTTGTTTCGTATTTAGCACCTATAAAACAGAGAAACATATTTAAATATAAGTAACACCAAGAGGGCTATAAACAATTAACATTAAAGCTTATTATGAACAATTTTATTATGAATATACTTTTAAATAGGGCGATGGACCAAACTTGTTTTCAGTTCTGACTTATTTAAGGAGTAAACGGTGTTAATATATTGCGTGAAAACGCTAGATTTCGTGTTCTTGTTTCGTTCGGCATAATCGCTAAAGTCAATATTTCTCCTATTTTTATCAAATTGAATGGTGAGACAGGTGCCATAAAAATTGAACATGGATCGTAAAGTTAAAATTCGAATATTTATATAGCGGATATATTTATCGGATATATCCGCTGGTTCGTTCCGATATATTGCAATATATTTTTACTTTCTGATTCAATACATCGTACCAGGAAATATAGCCAGATTTATTTCGATCGCATGCATTTAATTGAAATACGATCTTGAATTTATTAACATTCCATATTTCAAAAATTGTACCGTCTATTTTCATAATACTTTGACACTAGGTTCTAATATACGTAAGCGACAAACCTATCTAATTTTGTCGTGGCACAATCCGGAGCTACATTTATTGGAACGTTTCTGTTTGATTTTCCTGACAGCCAACGAAAATAGTCTAAATTTTATCACGATATATTTCATAAATCTGCAATAACTGAGTTAATTAAGTCGGCAGTTATTTGTTTTATGTGCTAGAGAGTGTTTTACAAATATTTACATTGGCGCTGATGGTGAAAATATCCAGGCAATATCACGCCTAAATCATCGTGATGTAGTATTTTCATTGGAAAGTGGGTATATAATAAAGTAAAAATTAATGTGTATACAGCTATGAGGCATGCAAATTACATTTTCGTATGAAGCACTCAGCGGAAGTGTGTACTGAACACACTAATCAGTTTTATATGAGGTACTTTTCAGGGGGAATGGTTTACATGAAAAAATGTCGTCTAAACGTTTTTAAATATTAAACCGACATACCCATAAAATACCAAATACAATAATGTGTCACTTATAACAGAGAAATACAAGATTAAATTTTGTATGCAATAAGCAAGCCCACTATTCATATTTATCTCAGCAAAAGTAGTTAGTAGTAACAAACAACGGTGAAGCAGTGTGTTTTTGTAATCATACTTTATCAGTGTAATCTATTTATGAAAGAACTGTCATAGTATTTTATGATTGCGTGACGGAGGTTTATAACTTTAGGAAAAATGTTTCATATTTTTCTTAGTATTAATCTTTCATGGTTTCAGTCCAATTCGTCTCTTGATATTCTAAAGTTATCTAATATTTATTCGCTCGTGTATCATTTAGGAATTAGTTGCAAATCTTCCATTTTTCTATTTTCTATATTGGTGCTTTCTTGAGCTCTCGACATTATTGCTCAAAATTTTTCTTACTCTCCATTAAAACCGCAGATATTTTGCTGGAGATATCCGAGTGATGCCACAAAATAAAATTATAGCTTGTTAATATCAGCGGAGGGCCGCTTGGAAAGGAGTTGCTAGTACCAAAATAAATAGAGTCTAAAAATATACCTTAGTAAAACGTGCATTCTGATGAATCCCTTCAAGTTGAAGATAAAAATAAACTTCTTGAATCGCTCCTAGACAGATAGCTTTAAATATAATTAAAATTTGAGTTACTGTATCCGAGTGGCGCTTAAAGCTACGTCAAATAGTTTTCTTCCTATACAGGGTGTTAAGAAAAAGTAGGTCGTTATAACTACAGATTCTTTGGACGAAAATAATGCGACTTTTATAGTGTGATTTTTTATTTGGGCTCGTAGTTTTGCTTATACAGGTGTTAAAGTTTAAATTAACACTCTGTATAAGGAAAACTACGTGCCAGAATAAAATATTACACCATAAAATTTGCATTATTTTCGGCTTGACCTACTTTTTCTTCACACTCTGTATACATAGCAACTATTATTTTAGATTTTCAATTACGCGAAGTAATATCTACTTTAGGGTTTTCATCATTAATTTACGCACGCATCAGCCAAAAGCACTTGTGTTTACACGATAAGCTGGGTCTAAAAAGGATTGATTAAAGCAATACTGACGTACAATGTTGTATAAAAAGAAATTATTTTATTATCGATAACGTCGAGTCTATCAACCATCAAAAAATATAAAAAGC
The DNA here is from genome assembly GCA_963680705.1 of Rhagium mordax. Taxonomy (NCBI): domain Eukaryota; kingdom Metazoa; phylum Arthropoda; class Insecta; order Coleoptera; family Cerambycidae; genus Rhagium; species Rhagium mordax. Next base: position 74,734,482 of record OY796661.1, on the reverse strand, counting down.
ACTCGCGGTTTCCGTCAACGCTAGAACTCTATCCGTTATCGAAGTCTGCGTACGCTCAGATTGAAACGTCACAACTTATCACAAGTTTGCTCGTGATTGTCACGTGAGGCTGGAATAACTGATAAAAGTCTTGAAAAAATTTGCATGTTATCAACATTTATATTTCAGTTCAAGCATATTAGTAAAATCTGTTCCTTTAATATAATATCCGGTTCCTTTCGGTAGCAGGAGTTAGCTCCTATATCATTAGTATCGATACTGTCGCAGAATCTTATCCGTCTAACCAGTACCGACAATCATCCCCAAGGCCTCTGTAGAATTCCGTTTCTTCACTGCAGACTATCCCCGCCAGTCTTGAAAATCGTCAACAGCGAAAGTGCTGTTTCTTGCACTCTAAACTCTCTATTACTCTTATTTATATTATATAAGTTATTGTATTTGCATGGGGACTGATGCGCTGCGCCCAAGAAATAATCCATAGGATGTAGAAAATATTTTTAAAACAGGAATGTTATTTTACAAATTGTTATGTTGTTATAACCATTATTACGTTTTTGTGTTAGTTGGGTCGAGATACCTCATATAATTATACAAATACTGCCAGTAAACACTTTGCTGAACTAGATATCGTTTGCAGGGAATATCAAATATTTCTTAAGCCGAAATAGCAGTGTTTGGTAAACAATTACTAGACGCTCGAACCTAGCCAGACAGCACGTCTTCTATAATAGCATCCCACTTTAGATAAGTTAAACATAGAATTTTAATCCAGCGGAAGCAGTAATATCGTTTACGTAACATAAACAAAATGGAATCAAATTAGCTATATATAAGATTTAATCCTTTAATCTGTGTGTACACAATGAGGGCCAGAAATATAATATGCGTGTACTTATCTTTTGCGCAATAAACAATTGGGATAATAAAAGATACAGGCTGCTTCATAAGTGCTCGTTTCAAGGACAAGTTCCTTTCGTCAAAATAAAATGGAAGGGTGCGGAAGTCAACAATTGCAACAAAGAACTATTTTGGTAGCTTAGTGCTAAGCTTAAAAGCAATTCTTTGGTTTCTAATGTTGCTCCCTTTATTTCAGCCTCCTTCAACCAACCGTTTGCTAGAAAGGCTCTTGTAACAAATTTTTACTTTTGTGCCATACACGTATCATGTACCAGATTCTCCCTTCAAACATGACGTGTGCATATCTCAAGTTCATACTAAACACCTTGTTATACTCCGAGTCAAGTCAAAACCACTCACATATTGATAATTAGCAATACAACGTGACTTTATACCATAAAGTTGTATTGAAGGCGAGGCACAGAGTGAATGGCATCAGAATCCGTTTGTTATGTATCTGAACCTTCAAGATCAGTATATTTTTAAAATGATAGTACGTAAATGTGTCACTGCAAATTATAAATAAAAATATTGAAATAACCTAGGCGATCTATTAATAGAAATTATCTACCTAACGAACTACTTTAAGTTATGGAACATCTATTTTTACTGTAATATAGCGGACTTAAAAAATCTTAATTGACGATAAGATTTACGAAAAACACTTGCTCTCAAACTTTGCATGAAACAAATCCGAACCGCGAAACAAACGACAGTCATACCAACTGTCCTTTCCGAGCGAAAATTTATGTAATCAACGTCACCGGCACATAATGGTAAATTACGCTAGTATTTATCACAGGACAATCTCTATAAACTTGTTGGCATATTCAAGAACATTAAATGATTCATTTTATAAATTTGGCTACAACGAGTTTTCGGTCCCTATCGTTCCTTTCATCAAATTAAGAACGCTTAAGTCATTTCCAATTAAAATTTTGTCGCACGAAAACAATTACCCGACATAGGCGTAGGAGACACGTTTTAAATGTAATTTCATGAAAAATGTTTGGTTCGAGTCAAAAGAAACAAGTATTATTTATGAAGGGAAGTCCCAGGATGTTGCAGAGAGAGTACGTTTTCAGTCGGTAAAAAAAATTAAAGTTATGAATTTTTGAAAAGAGGCGATTTTGTCGGATTTTAAGGATTTTTCAAACATGTACCCTTTAGATACGTGCCGCAGCTTTCCCTTTGAATCTAAAGGATTCGGACCCAGATGGTGGGCAAGAAAAAGGAAAAATGAAGAACTCTTTTTATTATATCCATCTCCGATATTAGCTGAGATATGAATTTTTTAAAAAGGTCGATTTTGCAGAAAAACTGTACTTTTCCAGGGCCCTTGCTCCCCTCCCCGGAGGATTTTTTTTTGCATCTTCCATAATTTTTTTCACCTTTTTAGCAACGAGATAGACGTCAGTCGCAATAGAATATATAATCATATTGACATGAACTGTTGAAAAAAAAAAAAATAGAATCCTCGTGTCGCGATGAGGTCGAAAATCCTGGTCTTTGGCAGTGCATTAGAATGCAGTAGGGAGGAACTTGTCATTGTCAATAAAATTTGTTGCGTTCGCCCTCTAATAGATTGCCAGATGTGTCGATAGATTTCTGATAAAAACAGACAATGCTTTTATAAGGGACAGAACACAAATCTCTAAAATGCTGTCTTCTGTCCTTAGCCATTGCGACATCTGCTAGATTCCATTACCAAATTGCCATTGTAGTTTATAGAAGCTTTTTGTATTTTTCCGAGAAGATTAAGTACGAGAAAACCAATATCGAAATATATAATATAGGCTGAAGAGATCGTGAAGTTGCCTCTGTATTATATTCAGTGTGCTAAGGAGCAGCAATTAATAATAATAATAATAGAATTGCCGTTTTTGCGTCCACGAAAATATTAAGTGAGGGAACAAGAAGTGTGTTAATTGAGACTACCCGTTCTCGATGTCCGGGAAGTTTAATTTCCTAGATTCATCATCCTCGACCATCAGACCCAAGTAATTTATTTCCTTGAGTTCCTGGCACTGGCCGACATAAACGTCACCTTTGAAAGGGAACGAGTAGGTATAGAAACTTCCGGCATGGGATGTAAGGACAAGTATGTCGCAATTACGTGTACAATACTATGCATGATTTGTTCCTAATTATTAATTAATTGTAAATGTAAACGTCAGAAACAGAATAATTCCACTTCTTAGTCCTGTTAAAAAAACGGTTCTCTGTTTTATATATCCGACACGAACGGTCTCAGAAAGGAGTAACACGTTTTTTATGACCCAAATGTTTCCCCTCAATGGTACAATATCAATATTGGATATCAAGACCTTGAACTTAAAAGAAAAAGTGCGTTATTATTGTATTAATTATATACTAAGACAGACAATACAACGCAATCCCACAAGTATTTTTGAATCAATCATCGCTGTTAACCTTCATTACGTATTTATTTTTTTAACAGCCATAAATAAATTAGAGGCTAATTTTATTATTAAAGTACTTGTCTCCCTAGCACCGTTATATGTTTTCTGATCTCAAAATCAATAGGACACACGAAAAGCTGACGATCCTTCAGTAAATAATTTACTAGTATAACATTATGCGTGTCTTTGAGAAACGAAATTGTATTGAAATTACTGAAGGTAATTTGTCATTACGTTGACAAACCCAATAAAATTAGAATGAAGCGTTTATACTAATTTACTTGCAAGTAATATTTCTCAAAGAGAAGAACCCGGAAAATTGTCTTCAGCGTTGATTGTTTTCGACTATTTACGTGGTCTTTCTTCTGAAGCAAAGAGTGGCCTTGCATAAGAAACAAAAACTGGAGCTGGAGCCTCAACCTGGGATTCTGAGATTATAGCAACCAGAGCGAAGCTTCAATATGGGACTGGGTCTAGTAGCCGAGTGTAAATTTAATTATCATGAACCAAGGACTTGCTAATAGGAACAAACAGTTACCACGAGATCATCATCAATAATGCTTTATGAAATTAAAATTAGACAGTGGCTGGAAGTATTTTTATTCCTCTGTCGATAAAAGAATTAACACTATCGCAAACTTTTAATTATATCAAAATGGTTTCTTTCATATTCCATTATTCCGATATCCAATATATGCACATCAATTGCGCTTGGAGCTCATTCCGCGTCAGGCTAATTGATTTGAAAAAAGATGAAACACAATGCGATGTTTACTTTCCCAAAGATAATATACACTTCCGTTAGTATTGCTCCTAAGTGATTTTGATTCCGGGAAATAAAAAATAATTAGCTTATAACTCATGAGATGGTTGTTCTTAAAACGTCAGCATATAATTTTTAAGTAAACTTCAGTATATTTTTCATCTGTATTAATAACAAACGGAAAAATATTTTATGATGGTATTGATTTGCGTGATTATAAAATTATGTGTGATGTTAAATATTACGATAAATCGACGACTAAAATAGCGAAAATTTATTTGGTTGTTTATATAAAATTACAATAAAATCCTATTTATTGTTATTGGATTCCCTAATTTTATTGGATTAAGTTTATCACGAGCTAAAAGTTTCTAAGGACATTTTCACATGTGTTAGTTCATGCCCATTCGTCGTTAGAGTCTTATTGGTTGTGAAAAAAACTCTAAAAACTAAAAAAAATCCTAAATACTCATTTATACTTTTCTGCTATGAGATTATTGTGCAAGAATCTAGCTAAGCAGCAATTTATCTTCAAAGTCTCATATCGAGTGTATCCTAGACTCATTAATAACACGAACGTCTGATGTTATTCGATGATTGAATTTACAGAAATGCACTTTGATGAATTACAGTCCTTACACTTATTTCCTATAAATTAATGTGAACGGTTGCAGGACTAGGCCAGTTTTTTCTATCACGATGTTACAACAGTAGATCAAGGATTTTGCCTCACAGGGGTTGTAGAGTGATGCATTGACGATAATTTTCGATACAATATGGCAGGATTTTTCAAAATTAGAATTTTTCAAAAAATCCAAAAATCGTTCTTTACCAAAAGTCCTGCTAAAAATTAGAATTTTCATTTAATAAGTAAAAAATTTGAAAAATCGTGTACGATCATTGCACCCAATGATATAATTCAACTCCTTGCGCTATTTAATATTTTTAGGTGGATTTGGAGAGGAGTGAGTTAAAAGAAGGTATGAAATTTGTTATCGCAAAATTTATGTGTATTTTAAGGATTGCTTGATCAATAAAATTTAAGATTAGTTTAATTATGCTCCTTTCCTTGATTTTTGGAACAAGAAAAATTGCACGAGAAATCAATTAGGAGCAAATTTAACTGTCGTTAAGGATATTCATTCGTTGCTGCGTCAAATTGCTTTTTGATTATAAATTCAATAAAACCTTGATTTCGCTTTATTGGAAAATCAACAATGGTTTTTACTATTATATATGGATTTGCTGGACTTATATAGTTACCACTCGGCAATATAATAATGCCACACAAACACAAACACTCACTTCTGGAGAGCGGATGACTAAAACCTTGTTGCGTCACTCTACACCGAGTGGGAAAAATATGATATATGCGATAAAATTATTTGTGTAATAGCACTGAAATATTCTTATTTTTTTATTATCCTTACGATGTAATACCAGCAAATATTCCACACATAAATAAATAAATTTTGGAAGCTGGCAGGAATAATAAATGTTTTTAAAATAAACGTCACTCATTTGTAATACGTTTTGCTTCTACAAAATCATTATTTAAATTTGTTTTATGTAATCTATCTGAGTAAAATATACAAATTTAATATTTATCACACGTGCTTTCGTTGTTCCAGATTTATGAAATTCATTAGAATAACTTAAAGAAACAATTAGATTTCCTGTATTTGTTTTAATAAGCAATCAAGCCAGTAATTTTGATTATCGCTGCAGGAAGTCTGAATTATAAATGTTACGTAAAAAAAACATCGAGCATCATCACGACTTGCTTGTTTATGAAGTAGATATTGATGGGAAATTTTATGTAGCCACCTACTAATATTGTCAACTGTAAGTTGTCGCATATTAATTCATTTGCTGATTAGATAATTGTAACCTATGACGGTGCTGTTACAGAAGGCTTTCCTAAACAATCTTACTTTCAATGGCAATAAAAAACTAAATACTAAAATTAATTGATAATATTTAATAATAATTATAACAAAAATTTATTGAATTTTATTAAAAATAGTTGATTATTATTAATTATCAAATGACGTCTCTATACGAGTATAATAAAATTATACTATTCGTTTGCACGAAATGCTATTTTATTTATATGCTGCTTCTAAAATAGCTTAAACAAAGCTTTAGCCTAATTATTATTGGAATTTATTGTAGTGATGGTTATACTGATGTATAATTCGGCCCATGTTGGGCGCCAATTTTTTTGTAACGTTTTTAGGTGTCTTTGTTCTTAATTCTCACCTATTTATTTGAATTAATGATGGTTACATACTGATTTAATACCTTTTTTATAGTGACATTTTACTTTGTGTACAAGACCAGTTAAAATTGCTCACTTTAACCCTTATTTTGTTCGCCTCAAGTAAAAGAAATATAATTGATCCAATTCAATATAAATTTCAATAAAAGTTTTAATAAGTAAAAATCGAACAAGAATAGTTGAACAATTTTGCCACTTCACGTGACACGCCCAGTGGAACGTTCGCATGTTGCTAATTTATTTTAAGCAATAAACCTAATAATTGGCTTACAACATAGCAAAAGAATATTTTCACAATGCCTTGCTTATCATGGAGCAGATTTTTCCATGCTATTTTTTACGGTTATTTGAAAATAAACCGTGTGATTAAATTCGAACCAGAAATACAATAAACTTTTCAATCGCAGCTGTGAAAAAAATCCTGTATGAATAATGTAGGTCGTTTGTTTGACCCCAATATTTACCGATAGCATGTGGTTATTATATGGAATTTTTCAATAATCATATTCTATCCTATCATAGATTTTATGCATGAATCCTTTCCATTTAACTGTGCAAAACAGTTTGGTTATTGAATATTTATGTGAACAAAAATATTATGTTAAAAATACACACCTGCTGTGAAATTATTTATTGACGCAGATTATTTTAAACAATTTAATAATTTGTATTATTTCTATAAAATAATTTTTTGTAATCTTTTTGTTACCCTCCCGGTACTAGACTTTTACTCTCACACGTCACATTTCTCAAACCAATTGACGTCGGGAGCAAGAACCTAATAATTCAAACTATACAAGTGTTCTTACTTACCAGTTTATTTTATAATTAATTAATAATTATAAACTAATAACTGGGCAGATCGATTTTGTTATCGATTGGTCGGTCGATTTCTACAAATATTTTCTAATTCGCACAGGTAAATATTTGAACCAAATTTATCAAAGCTATTTTAAAACACTTATTTATTTCGTATCTGTTGGTCAAACTAGCTGGGTATAGTTACATAATTTTATATTAATACACATTTTATCCAAGGGCATAAATTTCAAACCTAACACAATGCCTATTTTTTCTGAGTAGTATTGATTAGATGCCACACTTCTCGGTAATTCAAAACCAGTTTATTAAAACGGTTAATTATAATGCAAAAGCTCAATATTTACTGGCGCCTAGGCTTAATGAGTTGTTAAAACTTTGCGCCATTATTAAAAGTAAAATAGAAGAACGCATTGAAAAACCTTCAAGCAGGTGTATAAATAAAACGTCGGACATATTCATTTAATTGTGTCCCAAATTATACCTCAAACTTTCCCAAAGTTTTTACTGGGCTTACGACGCCGCCAAATAATACCCTGTCGAGGTGGTGAAACAAAATAAGAGCTTAGGGTTGTACTCGAATTTACCTACCTAAGGCATATCGTTGTCATACTATTATAACACACTGTATTCGAACAAGGCGCGTTGGCGTCGCGACGCCCTGGACACGGTTATTTCCGTCCGTAGCCGTTGCTATACTGCCATACGGTAAGGCGTCTCGACGGCTCAACGAGTACAACAGAGTTACCTGTAGTAACCACAATGCGCGCATGTGCTTCTAATTTTCAGAAAACATGAAGAAAAACATGTGCACTTCGAATTACTCCTGCAGTAATTATTTTTAATTAATTTGGGGTCAAGTGGGGTAATGTTTGGATAAAATAGTTAGGATCAGATGCTGCGTTTATAATTGTTTAACAGTACTTTATATCCAGAAAATTTTGCCGATCCATTTTTTAAAAAATAATAATTTATTTGATACCATTAAGAGGCAACTCCTATAAAGAAAATACTACTGCTATGCTTATTAAAATTAAATAAATGAAGCTGGACGCACCCCATGCGTCGCCCTTATGTTTCTCGTAGTGTTTCGAACAAAAACATAAACAAAATAAAAAATTAAGTATTACGTAGTTTTAGTTTTGTTGAAAAAATTTAAAGATTTCGGGAAAAAAGTAGAGTCAGTTAGAGTTTCGGGGTAGAGAAGCAATTTAGGGTTTCTTCTTTAAAATTGAAAAAAATTTTAAAAATAAAGCTGACAGCCCCTGCGGGGCTACCCGATTCGAAAAATTATAAGAAATCTTTTTCTTAATTTTTTTTTGGAGGCACAAATTGAAAAAAATATTGAAAAATTCTTTTTGGTACAGCCCCTTCGGGGCTCTCAAAAAAATGTCAAAGTGCCCTTTTTGAATGGGTACGACCCCTTCGGGGCCGCCTGCGGCTTAATTTTACGATTTTTCGTTGATCTTCTAAAAAACTGTCAAAGTGACGTTTAAATGTCAAAGTGAAGGAATAGTCTTATCGAGAAACCGACAATGTTTTCGGAATCCTGATGTGGTCCGGATTCCGAAACTGTAATCGGTTCTGTCCTAGGATCGTTATAAAAAAGAAATAAAACTTCGCCGGATCGACTATAAGCTGTGATCTATCAGACGGACTATAAATTTCAAATAAATTTGGCGAAATTTTAACAAATATTGATTTGCTGAAAAATTAATTGATCGGACGCGGTTGGATATTAAGGGTTAAAATTTGGAGAGACCTTAGAGGAAGGATTGTCCTAGATCTCCTGAAAGTCCGGTCGAAAGAATCCTCCGGGAAAAGAAACAAGAGCCCCCGGAAAAGTACAGTTTTTCGGCAAAATCGACCTTTTTAAAAAATTCGTATCTCGGCTAATATCGGAGATGGGCGAAAAAAAAGTTCTTCATTTTCCATCTTCTTGTCCGCCGTCCGGATCAGGATCCTCTAAATCCAAAGGGAAGGGCTGTGGCGCGTTTCTAAAGGGTGCATGCCAAAAAATCATTGAAATCCGAGAAAATCGCCACTTTTAAAAAAATCATAACTTTCTTAGGAAGCAAAATTTTGATTTTTATTTATTATGAATTATTTGTATTTGCATTTGTTTATTTGTATTTGCAGGAAAATCGAGTGAGGCACTTAAAATGATCACCCTGTACATATAAATTAAATAAATCTCATGAAATACTAAAGCCAAGCCCAACGTTTTAAGCTGGATAAATATTGCCTTTCTACAGTTACCCATCTTGACCCTACTGCGACGAAATCAAAGTTTTGTGTTCAACTTCAAAGACCTCAGGCCGCATAATTAAAAATGTCTCGGACAGGTGATGTTTCAGACTAAAAAGAGAAAGATTCAATTTTGCTAAACGACTGACATGATAAAAAGTTCTGTTTAAAGTCTTGATTTAGTGCCAGACAGGTTGCAATTTATATTTTTATTATATTCGGGATTAAATTAAATAATAAATTTGTTTTGGGCAATCGATTTTTTTTAATCTGTATCAACCTAACTAAATATTTTATCTTAAAATCGTAGTTAAAAATCTACGTGAACGGACGGAAACCGAATTAGACGCATTTTGAATCATCCGTAAACAAGATATTAAAAAAATGTCTTCGCCAGAGACAACTGGAGGGTAAACAACCCATATCTTTTACAAGGTTTCTCGTATTTCTCTTCTGTATTTCATTTTATATTTGGCACATCTGTCCTGCGTTATGATGGATTATTCCGCCCGTCTTAGAACTCTATTACAGAAGGTAAAGAATGAAAATGAAAATAAATGGCTTCTTTATTTGTCTGATCCTATTGTTTGTGTAAATTTTTTAAAGATTTCTTGCTTTTGTGATTCAGTAATTTAACATCAATTTGTATTAGTCTTCTTTTCTTATTGGAGCTTTCAAAAATTATGTAGATGCGAATGACATAATTGCATTATGCGCCAGACGTTTTAAAAAAGAATTTATTTAAGAAAAATACTCTTTATTAATTTTTGATAGACTGAGGACGTTACCGTAAATCTGTAGTGTCAATAACGCAAAAAATGCAAATCATGTAACCTCAAAGTTGGATAACACCACGTCTAATATTCTTATTCTAGTACCTACGTACATGTGGCGCTCGATTCACAATTCGCTTCATGAATAATGCAATTCTAACTTTGCATTCGCCTAGTTTCTCTCGAAATTTTCTGTTACACGAAGTTTTAAAAGTTTATTGTAGATAGTGTCAAATTAGTTGGAACTTGGACGAAATTTATTGAGATGGAGACGGTTTCGCAAGAAGAATTTTAGGTACGACGAGAAAGGATGCAGCTCATTTGCATAAAATAATTAGTAACGATTTCGGAGATAAAAAAAGGAAATATTTGTAGTGATTCTCTCTATATCACCAACTGCGTTTACCTTCTCGGTAAAAAATAAAAATGTAACGTAAGATGTGCTGTAAATTTCTTGAACGACAAAAAACAAAATACGAAATATTTTACCTGCCAAAGATGTGTGTTTAGTCACGAAACAAAATAGTATGCAAACAACGAAACGCCTCGGCGAGTTTCATTCTGTTGAGTGTCGCAATATTAAACAAACTTTATTTGTTTCCATTTCAGTATTCGGTGCGAACATAACATAACATTACCTTAGTATCTTTCGCCTACGTACCGCTGTTAAATCGTTTCGTGATAAATAACACTGTGTACTGGCCCGCACGAGAATAGTCACTTTAGGGCAGCTTTAACCCTTGTCTTTTGAATTTAGGGCCTTTTAGCCGAAAGATTGCAAAAGTAGACACAAACAGCTAGTTTGCAAAATAAAATTGTTACCTTTGGCCATTGGGACTATTAAATGTAGTAAAAACATATAACTCCACTCCGATCATTCGGAAGATGTACACTATAAAATACTCTCCACTTTTAGATAAGAACGTTGCGAAGCCGTTAACTGATAATAAACAACCAGTGAAGCCGTAACCGTTTCGCTTGTATCTACATCGGCCTCTGCAGTCCAAATATCGCTAGCCCAGATATACATTTTTAATAATTGCATGTATAATTTATTAGAATCGATCGTTGCCATACAGGAAGTTTGACCTCTTTTCGTTGCCTTTTCGTTTATATTTCAGTAGGCCAAAATCCAACAAGGGCTCCGTTATGTTTGTCTGGTTTTTTGAATGAGTTAAACAGGATATAGTTCATGAAGTAAGCTAAAAAACATGAATGAGCTTTGAAACGAGGTTCCTAAACATTACTTAAAGAAATTTCCAGAATTAAGGTTTTCTTTCTGAAAATATAAAGAAAACGGATTAAATAGAAAACAAAAAAATAGAAAAGAATTTCATGATTCATTTCTAATAATTGGGCTGGCAAACAAAATGACCTATAACTACATAGCAAGACCAAGATCATTGAAATCGGTTGCGGTGAACCGATTTAGCTCGTCGTGGCCTTAAAATGCAGAAAGAAGTTCATTATTTCGAAATCTATTGATAGTTCAGCGATTTTGATAACTTTTAATTAAAAAAAACGAACGCGAAAGAAGCCCTAATTTCAGTCGTATCCGCCATTGAATTTTGACGTTTTGGCCTATTTGACTTATGGTCTTTATAGTCTATTTAATTAAATTAAATTCAATTCAATTCAAATCAGGGTAAAATGAAAATTCCTCCTAATAAAACTAGAACGAGAAACTTACGTATAGTATACTCATGAAATAAATACAAATTTAAAAAAGGATATAATATCTTAAAACCATTTGTTAAATCAGCTGTGAGACACCTGTTGTGGCAAGCGAGGTCAACGAGCCTTAGGTAAACAAAGGGTCAGCTCCGCTAAAACAAACCAAAAATAAACAAATTAAAGGCGTAAATGACAAATACATCGTGCAATGTTTCTTTAAAATAATCAATGACTTAGCAGCTGCCAGATGCATGTTTTAAACAGAGGTTGAACGATTGTCAACTACAGTTAAACAAAGATGGACTTTATTTATGTGAATTAGATTAAAATTTGTGATTAATTAATTTAAAACAAACCTGTAAAACCTCCAGTCTAGTCAAATGACCAGACACAATGTAAATTAGTTCCTAAGAAGTGAGTGAAGTGAGTTTCGATTCGGTCATGTAATCCCTCGTTCGAGCCAACGGCAGATCTAAAATTTATCTCACGTAATATCAACACATATGGGTATCCAAGGATTCATCTTCAAATAAGGAAGCTAAAAATACCATAATTTCATAGTAAAAATACATAATAAAGTGGAAAAAGGCGAAAATACCAACCTTCATGACAGTTGAAAATCTAGAAATCCATGGTTTGGCAAATTTTCTGCTTGTCCTTAGGAACGAAACAAAAAAGAGAGTTGTTTTTGGGTCGTAAAAGAAGCAACCCCACGTCCAGATCGCTCCTGAAATACATAAAGAAATACGAAATTAAAAAACGGAGATTTATATTTCCAGTACATTTGAATAATGGTTCAAGGCTAAATACAATAAGGTACCAGAGAAACAACATCAACTTACCAGCAATAATGGTAAAATTTATCCTAAATAATAAGCAGCCACCTGATTGGTCGAAATCCGTTTGGACATCCAAGGCCTATTTAGTTTATGCAGATCCAGTAAATAGGGCACTAAAGTGTAAAACTGCCAGCTACCATATCTGGACCACAAACCACAAGTGTCAAAAACTTAAAAACAGGTCTGCCAATTTAAAGTAAATATAGCGACACGGTAACTTTAGTGTGCCGGGAGTACTTTGAACTAAAATTCGAAACTTTAACTTTATTAAATTTGTCACTATTCATAAGGACACTGTCCAAATATTTGTTGTAGATTAAGTTAGTTTAAGTTAGAGCAGGGACATAGTTTAAGGAACGTTTCACTTTGAATTGTCTCATATGTGTAATAAATACGACTTGTTGTTCCATCTATGTTTAATTGATACAACTAAAGCATACAAATCCATCTCAGCTGGATATCTTATACTAGCAAAAGCAGAGACATCTAGCTGTCTAGTGACAAAATTATATACATTCTGATAAAGATCTCTAGCATTTCAAGATCATTACCAATCCAATAAAAAATAAAACCATCCCAAAATTTAAATAATCTTTATTCAGAAGGTGTACAGCAGCTGATTAACAGGTAAGACATTTCTTCGATAGCAGAAGGGAACCCCCTTAGGCCCTGAAAGGTAAAAGAGTAATTATAGCAAACCTATAGTAAGTTTCACGTTCAATTATCTTAAAATCATACGCACTGTCGCTTATTGTTTAAACTGTTGGAAAATCCAGCCCAGTGGCGGACTGATCGCATGTTATAAAGTCGATAATTCAGAAAACTATATACAAATACTTGAGAAAATTAAATTTAAAATTCAAAAACTAAACAACTTAATTACTAGTGCGTGCATAATAATATATGGGAATATAAAACTTAAATATCTAAACGTGCAAATATAAAATATTAAATAATATAATAAAGAAAATCTTAAATTTTAAAAAAACTTACCTTGTAGTAATAAATCAAAAATAGAATTCCGAAAAGAAAAAAATCATTGTATCCCTAAAATCCTCCATACACAACAATATTATCGTACGTAGCGCTTTCTATAACCTTTAAGAAAGTACTTAGTAAACATCCCTCTGCATTTTTCAATAAGAAACGGATCACCTTTTCTGAAGACAGCCTTTGAGAGCTTTAGCTCAGTGGGAATTAGCCGCGTTGAATCAATACATTAAAGATTTCTGTAAGATAGTAAGATATCTCATCGCAATGCCGTTAATATTTTTGCTGGAATTTCGTCCAAGCCTAATATGTTTATCTTTTAGCTACCAAATAATTTTGTTAACCTCGAACTGTGTTATTGGAGCAAAAAACGTTGAATTGTAGTTATGACTGTCCATAGTAGTGCACTTAGTTTCGGAGAAGTTCAACGCATCTACCTGATTTTTTACTGAATTTGCAAAATAATCACCTAAAGTTACTGGCAAAAAAAATACTAATACCAAAATCTCGAAACAAACCCGAATTCAATAAGTGAATTTCAACCATCGGAGAACACCTCGTATACTCGTATGTAAATAGAGAACAAAAATTTAGACAGGCTCTCGATTTAAATAAAAAATTGCAATCATCATTGCTTTTGCATAAACGTATTGTAGATTAGCGGTAATTCAGATAGGTTTCCTTTCAAATAAATTATTCATGCTTCTACGTGACTCTCGAATCGGTAGGATATTTATTGACTGAGAGACATAGTGGATTGTTGTTGGGCTTTGGGAATTCATAGCACTCTGGCTTCGATTCTTTTATTCAGACAGGTTTTTGCTATACTTTGAACGTTATGGATTGGGGGCAATTTCATGCTGTCAGCGTCAGTCGTATCAGTACCTGACGGTGATCGACAAATTGTTTTTAGATACTCAGAGAAATTTAATTAGCATGGGACGGTTAATATAAACTCAGTTCATATTTCAAAGTAAAAGTTGTAGTTCACTACAGTTAGTTCACTACAGTTAGAATATAATAGATGGATAGATGTAATTTATAATTAATTATTAAAAATGATAAAGTTTTGGGTTTTATAAAAAGTAATCTGGACTTTTGTTATGATTCTTTATATGATTTTAATGTTAATTGTGGCATTTCGTAAATTTTTTCTTTTCCTTTTCTTTTTGGGATTTTCTTGAAATTCATATCCAAAAAAATTGATTTTTCAAAAAAAGTTTAAAACTGGGAAATAACCTCTAATACTTTTGACGTGAAAAAAATTTGAGTTAAGAAAGTCTGGTCCTGGAAGATGCGACAAAAAATCTGTTCACATGCTTTTGTTTACTGATGTATGGACTTTTGTAATTTCCCATATAATTTGAAAAAAATAATATACAGGGTGATTTTCTCTACAGAGTTAAAACAGTCCGGTCCTGGAATTTTTAAATATTAAAAACGGCATTATATCAACTGTGATAAGTACACAAATTGTATAAAACTTGAACAAATTGTGATAAATAGTAAGGAAGTTCTGGCCAAAAGAAATGTTGGCCATAAGTAGTTTGAAAATTATTATTGACTTTTTTAATTAACACGAACGATGACGTAAGGTCTATTTGGCCAGACGAAATCTACTCAATCGGACGGTAACTTAAACGTCAGCTTCATTGTAAGATCTATTAGGTCGGACGGGAGCCTGAACGGTGATGACAGCTTTTGTTGTAAGATTAAGTCGGACGGAAACTTAAACGTTATCTTTGGTCTTGATGACTGTTTATTGGCCCTTATTGCTTTGTTTCAATTATTCGTACTCTTAGCTTACAGGATTGAGCTTCTTAAAGGCATACATCTGGGTATTAAAAATAAAAACACTTGTAAACATTTTTTTCTTAAATTCATGATAAAAAAGTTAAGGAAGAAACCTCCTTAGTTGGGACACCCTGTCTGGTTCTTAAAAGCAAGCATTGCCCTGCAAATATTTCTTGTGGAGTGCCACAAGGGTCTGTGTTGGGGCCAATTCTATTTAAAATTTATACGTCGTGTTTTCCTGAAAGTGTGCAGCAATTTTTTTGGTGAGAAAACTGATAAGTTCAAATTTGAAAATGTTGATATAAAAACACAATGAGCATACATTTTTTTTTATTTTTATTATAGCCGTAGAAAATAACGAAAGTAGCAAAAAATTTAAATTTTGTACTGAAAGATGCCAATTTTGAAGGAGAACCCATGCTCAATTTTAATCCAAAATGCTTCATGCATTGCATTTCTCATCGTTCGGCAAGCCACAAGCAAATTAAAACCACAATACAATACGATCAGCGAGACAGCGTCCGTCTAGGACAAAGCAGACTTATACAAATCACGTATATATCCATCTATGCGCTAATTAAAAAAAAAACCTGAAATATCTACCTTAACAGCGATGTCGAAATAAGGAAACTATTATATTTCCCAATTGTCTACCTCAGTTTACATAGCTCATCATAGATGTCCCTACTAGTAACTAAGTCGTCGCGGTGCTTCATATCGACGCCTGTTTACGTCATGCGCGATTATGGTACAGTCCCATCAGAAACGGTTCTAACCAAATTCCAAGAAATAACACGCACGAGTTTATAAATACCGTAATAGAGGCCATTAGGTCTCATTAAATCTGACCGTGACACGTCTAGTAGTTAAAGGGCTAAATAAAGTTTCTTATTTAATACGCTGGTTTTTCAAAAAGTTGTTGGTCGATTAATGTTTACGTTTGGCTCTCCATCGAATCGCACTTAAGGCGCTGCTGAATTTAGAGCATACTTGTTGCTCCGTTGTATAAATTTCATAAATAAATACTTCTTACTGTGGATGACCTGCGAAGCGAAGTGGACTGATGAATTATTTATCTGTTTTCAGTTATCAGTCATTTGTAGTATACCGATTTGTCAGATCTGATACAGAAGGAAATGTATTAATATAATTAGCACTTCCTTCAATACTGCCTCATCTATGAAATAGCTTCCTAGTTTCAACGAACTAGGAAGCTATTTCATATTCATTTTAAAATGTCCAAAGGCTGCTTCACCATCAGTTTCCTGTTATTGCATTATCTACGCACAATTTCTTATGCAGATGTCCAAGTCTATCTACGTTTAAGCTAAAGTCTGTTCATGGTTGATCTACTAGAATTTCTATTCCTACACTACTTGACATCTTTGACTCCTTATACCATATGGTATTGTTTGGATGTCTTCGAAACTGCCGCATTCTTTGCTCTTCTCTAACAGATAGGTTTTTATGAAATTGTAGATTTTGCTGACTCTATCACAGTTCTATATTCGATTGCTTTCAGCCTTTCAGCACATCAAATATATCCTAAATCAGTTATTACTTTTCCGGCACTAACACAAAAGTTTTCTTTTGCGTTATCAATAATATACTTCAAAATCCATTTAATAACGGTGATGAAATGGGACTTTACTGTTTTCATAAGTATACAGTTTCATGTACTGCTTATCCTTCTACGCCTCTGTCCTATGAATTAATTATGACCCGCTTAATTACACTTTCGGTCGTATTATTAGAGTTCGTTTATTTTTTCAATCAATATAGTGTAATACCCTCTGGTAAAAATGTTTACAAAAATTGTAAGTACTGTTTTAATGTAATAAGTAATTTTTGAATGCCCTAAACATTTTTATAATATAATCAATCGTCTCCGAAATTAAAATAAAATCAGCCAGGATTAATTTCAATCGTATTTTCATATTTTTGTTTCATTAACAGTAAAATTTTAAAACTAAACGTTTACAATAATTAGTAATAAAGAAAACAAAATATCTCTTTAATCAAAGAATTTTGGAATAATTAATATTCGACGATTTTTTTCAAACATTAATGTAATAATTATGTACTTATACTTAAAAACAATCACATGTTAAAATAAAAAAATATTGCCACCAACACGGAGGACCATTTCCTTGCATGCCATTTTCCCGCCAAACGTGGCATCGCCAGGCAGCCACCGATATGAATATAACTATCGATTGGGCATTTTCAGGAGTCTCTGAATGTTTTCAGCAGGGACTGTACCCCCAGCTGATCGATTCCCGGTTGAGGCAGTAGAAAGCTCGACACCACAGCCTACCCCGTTACTATAACAAACACTCTTTGTTTTTGTATCGAATTAGAATTTTTATATGTCGCGGGGTGTGCGTAAAAATTAACAGTGAACTGTGAATAAGTTTCCAGGACGGAAGTAGAGAAAAAAATTAATTTTTAAGCTGTAAGTACCGATGTTGGAGCTTTTTCGGCAACTGTAGGGTTTTGTTGTTATTATCAATTAGTTGTTGTGAGTGCGTGTAACTAGCTTTAAGTGTTTAAGATTAATATGTGTGATTGATATATTTGTATTGAAAAATGTGCTAATGTTTCATGTCGTGACGTTTCTGATTTCATTTTTAATCATGTCTGGTTCCATTTGATCCTCGAGATCAATCGGCAGATTTCGTTACAGTACTCTGTATCTAATTTTTCCTTACAGATGTATCTTCATAACGATTATATTATGTTGGGTTTTATATGCTTAGATTTATATTTATGCTATTTTTAAAGGGTGTGGTATTGACAATAATGAATTTAAATGAATATGTAAAATAGGGTTTCCTATTTATTATTTATTGTAAGAGAAATTTGGCACAAAATTTCTTTTACTTGGATAGCAGATTTATGTATATAACACAAATTACAACCATTTTTACTGCCTCTATCTTGTATATCTAGGTTAGGTAGGTCGTAATTGTTTTACCAGTCATACCACATAAATATTGGTTCGATAGTTTTAAACAATTTAAGTTTATTTGTGAAATTCAAGCTGGTGGCTACTTTTTTATAAATTCAATCGCTTTCGTTAATTTTCGAAAGTGATCAAAAAACAGACATCTGATAGAGATTTTGGCTTTCCTACTAAGATGAGCTTTCATTGGATTAACCTAGCATATTAACCTTCCGTACGTATCTCAATAAATGCATATTTAAGTAGAAACAATCAATATCGAAATATCACATTCGAGAAAAATTAGAGCAACGTAGACCATTTTTATTTTTAATTGGATAAAGTTAATTGCATTTATTTGATACAGCTAGTTTTTATAAAACCACTGATTATGCTGAACCATAAAATGTCATGAGCAGAAGAAAATTCATTTAAATTTGTAATCAAAACTCTTGAACTTTGGTGTCTCATTACTGGAATTAATATTTAATATAAGTCAGGAATGTACAGACTAATTAACACGGATATTCAAAGAACATGATCAGGTAAAAACAGCAAAAATATTGAAGTGTTTCTTTTACTTACAAGAATTGTGGGGCAGCTCATACCTATCGACTTGGCCCGGCCCTGGTTTGACCTCGAGCTGTCTGGGTGGCAGACGTTACTGCTCATCCTACTGCCAACCCTTCGTAGCTTGCAAAGAAGTTTCAATTACAAGCAGCCATTGTCTATTTATGAATATGTTGGAATTGTTAAGAAGTTTGAATGAACATAAGAGACTGGATTTTCCCAATGCAAATATTCGAGTCTTAAGAAGGACAATGAAGGAATAAATATCCTAGCGGTGCAGAGGCACGGAAAAATAAGACAATCTTCTTCTTGCGATCCAAAGAAACTGTCAGAAAAGGATGGATCCTCGATAGACACCTCATTCAGTGCGATGTAATCATTTTCGAGCAAATCGAATCAAAGGCTGTGGATAAAATCATTTCTATAATTTCACAGAAGGCCAATTTCCTTTCGTGAGTAAAGGCACTAAGGAAAGAAAATACCTTGACCCATTTAATACTGAAGTCTTCCTTTGCCAGCAAATTTAATCGATTTTCATCAGAAATATGTGAGAAATTATAGACAGATGACTAAGTTTCTAAAGATCCTGGGATGTGATTTCACAAATTCAGTAGCACTTATTTCAAGCACTCTCACTCAGTAGAGTCAACTATTGATTAATTTGTGGTCTGAGATGCCAGATATTACATAAAACTAAGTATTACTAGTGCAGCAATTGAGAAGACCCGCATTGCTAATTGGTAGAAAGTAAGAAATCAACTTGTATAACTTCATATTTTATTAAATTTCGATATATATTTTCAGACAATTATCACTGTTCAACAGAAAGATCCTTCCCATGAAACAAATGAGTAGTTCGTAAAATTTGGACCAAAACTAGTAACCAGTTGACCTACAAATCGCTAAATTAGTCTCAAATTTTATTAGAAGACTTTATAGGCTTCTTTATAGGTAATAAACGGGCGCCGTATTTATTACCTGCAGACAGTTGGAACTATTCATTCTCAATCGCTTAAATATTGCTTTAGCAGTTACCTACTGTGCAGTTGCTTAGTGATCATCTCTTCGTATTTTCCGTATTTTGTGTCTAACATATTTTATTTAACATAAACGTCGTCACGAGTTGTGTGAATAAAACCGACAACTTTTGTTATATTTTTTGTGACGGAATTACTTCGAAAGCGCACCAAAAATATTTATCTCCACCTTTACCTGCAAATCTGGTGAAGAAAAGTCATGGTCTCCAAAAATTTCGTGTTCGAGAACATTGGTTTAAAGGCAAATAAATCTATGCCGTTCGCAGTTCCAATAGTTTGGAAATAACCTCGTAACCACGTAACCTCATTACCCCAATATTTTCTCTGCAATCAGACCAGTGCCCCATAACATCTCAATCGGATTCTAAATAATCTCCACCATAAACAGGACCAAGCTACATCCCTGGTTCTGGCGATTCGTCTTCTAAACCTCACTTAATCACCCAAGCTGAATTAAGTGATCTTGTTTGTGATTTGGACCTTCCGAAAACCAAAGAAAAATTTCTTGGTTCCCATCTGCAGCAATGGAACCTTTTTGAAATAGTTAAGTTATCCGTATACAGGAAAAAATAAGCAACATTAACAATTTCTTTTGCAATGGAAGGTGAATTGGTGTTTTGTCACGATATATCTGACATAATGACGAAACTAAGCTTATCATACCATATACTTACACCAAATTGTAGATCACTCGGCAAATATGGCAGAGACAAATGACAATCTTAAGACATTACTTAGGAGTATAAGACCACAAATGGCAAAAATGTGCAGATTTATAAGTGGTAGACAACTTTAAATGACACTGAGAGATGAGTTTGGGATTTGGCATTTGAAACCATTTGCAACTATTTTCTTGGAAACAATAAATCAGGGAACTCAGCCTACCATATTTTGGAATGCATCATGTCGCTAAAACTCCATTTTCTCCATTCCCATTTGGATTATTTTCCCAAAATTTTGGGAGCAGTATCAGATGAGCATAGAGAAAGATTTCACCAAGACATTGTATCGATCGAGAATAGGTATACCAAACAATGGACCACCATTGTTGGAGTCTAGTTTCTAATAATTGTATAGAGCCAATGAAATAGATATAAATGGCGTTTTTATTGAGTTTTTCTTAATGTCAAATTATTTCCGCCTCCCTCATCATTGGAAGCTGAATTCTGAGGTCAGAGCTAGATTCAGCAGACCAAATTACATTAAACCCAGCCTACTTTAGATACATAACTAATAAAAAACACACGATATTGTTTCATTGGGACCTGTGATTAGTTTCTTCTCTTTGTATAATGAAATCATGAAGAAGGTGAGCACTCAGGATTCTGAACCTTACCCAACAATTGTTCAGTTAGTCGATCCGATAGATGTTTCTAGCGACAACTAGAACTTAAGAACAGAAAATCCGACCATATTGAAATGTCAATATTGGTTGTAAAACAAAATAAATAAACGTTAAAGAAGTTTTTTTAATCAGAAAAGTGATCCTGGAGAGCAACGTTCCTTGAAATGAAACTAACGTTGAAGTAAGTTTCAACAACTATGAAACTTTGCACAGTATACCAATGCGTTTGGCTACATCAAAGTTGATATCAAAGGAAGAAATGGCGTAGATTTTTCTTCATATAAAAATCTGATGGAAAACTCCTTACTTTCTTAAAAGAATTAAGAATAAAAATAATGTTTGTTAATTACTATTATATATTAACAAAAATTTAAATAAAAATGATTGCCTCTTCTCTAATTTTAATATACGTGTACATCGTAAAAGAACCTGAATTAAAGGTCAATGAAAATAAAATCGTAGCGTTATTAGAAATACATTTAGTTAATTTGTACGATAGCACTGAGTAAAGGGAACTCGAAAACGATAAAGCTAATTTATCAGAATAAATTACAGTATTGTGGTTGTACGCTGTGTCGTTATCAGTCTTGTTTTAGGTCGCGCGGAGTGTCGTTATTTGCATTTATTTTAATGCATGTAGTATGCCGAAATCGGGTAAATATAGCTTTTTTTATCTAATAGCGACTAAATGTTTAATGTGAGGTATTAGTAGTGATTGGTATATACAGAGAGTGAATGTAGTTTTAATCGTGATACAGTTAGAAATATTGGTGAAAATTATTTGTACCTTATATTATTTCCTTACACTCGTATATTTATCATATATTTAGAAGTATAAATATCGTCCGAGGCGGTTTTAAAATAATAATTGCTCATTTATGTAGATGATGATTTAATCCAACCATTTCCTTCATACGATTGGTAAATTTTTTAATGCAATCGGATTAATTTTTAACAAGAAGAATACACAGGTTTTAGTTTTTGGACCTAATCGGAAAATCATTCTTAATAATCCAATGTTTATTTTTTTTCTAATACACCATTTGGTTCTAAAGTTCCTAAAAACAAACACCTACCAAATTCATCTTATATTGATTCCAGCATATGTAACGAGCTGCAACGCGGCACTATTTTATCCCATTAAATTCAAATTTGCACAAATAAACTCTTTAATAATAAGTACTAACGGAGATAAGTTTGTAAGAACTGCAGCATTCGCAGAAAATTGACGTTGAGGTAGCTCATGAATAATTCTTCCTTCACATGTGAGAGACGTAATTTTACGTTTCTCGTACAAGTCGGGGTTTCCTCCTTGATCATGTCAAGTAGCTTTTTCTCAAATCACGATTTCCAGTGGTGGATCGGGACAGTCTCATCGAGTGGAAGCCACTAAAACGAATTATGTAGTACGTGCTAGCAAGAGTTTTCTTTAGCAAGAGCCTGACCCGATAATACCATGTGATTGATTTAATTTGAATTATTATTGACGACAGGTTTTTCCTTGTAGATAACAACGCTTCATTTTATCCACCAAGTTTATTGAATTCGGTTGAAAAATAAAGAAATAGTAGGCAAAATATCAAAATTTGCTAGTTTTGTTCCAGATTTAAAAAATGGCAAGTAGACCTTTTTTATTTCGCTATTCAATCGTGTCCGCCATCTTGAATTTTGACATTTCAGCCCATTTGACTTCTGGTCTTTATGGTCTATTTTAATCAGCTAACTATAGACGTCAAGTTTGTTAAATTTGGCCGAATAATAAAAATTTGGCGAAGAAAATTAAAAAGTACCGTTTTTTCTGGCCCACCCGGTATATTTAAAATTGATTTCTGTTACGTTGCATGATTTATCTAAAATAGATACACGTTTTCTGCTTTGTGCATGTAGTTCACAAATCCAATTTTTATACAATTTATAAGCAATACAAACAAGCTTCATATAATAAGGTGCACAATTTATCCCAATTCGAGTTGAAGCGATAGTTAGGAAGCTCTTTAATATATGTCTGCGTTTCTACTTGCTGTGCGACCTAGTTCCACCCTATCTAGGTCGTTCCAGAAGAGGGTGTAATATATAGTGTGTGATAACATCGAAAATGGGGTTGGAATACTTGATGCGAATGGGGACTTTAATATTTCAACTTTTTACTTCTATTGTGCTGGGATGTGCCAATTTAACCGATGTTTCACACGTGTACCAAAAGGTGTATCTTATAATAATATGCTTATATGAAAAAAAATAAATACAAAATTATAGTATTCTTGCAAACAAACATTTTGTCAGCAACAAATTTTCTTAACTTTGAAACAGCTTCTGTTTCATTTTTATGATTCAATTTGGCTTTCCAGTCACCTAACATATTCCCAGAGATTCAAAGTTATGTCTTACGTATCTTACATGCAACTAACTTCATCTGAATAATTTATGAGAGAAAAATAGGATAATCCACAACGAGAACTTGTCTGGAGACTTTTCAAAAGTTATTTAGCTTCATTATAATACAGAATAACATTGTTATAAGAAATATGCTGTTCTTTGCTTCGAAGGGAGCACTCAAAATGCAGCTGAAGTTTAATATCTGATAGCTTTTGAAATATTTAATGTAGCTTGTTGGGCTACTGGAAAAATTATATTTTTACAAACAAGAGAAATAAGAATAAATTCAATATGTCAAGTGTATCACGTTAACTAATAATAAGGTTCTTGGTTAAAAAGGTTAAAAATTTTCAAAAAAAGCACTGTCCTAAGTTCGAGCCCGTATATTCCACCATAAATAAAATTTGCACGAGTAAATTGTGAAAACAAGCAACCAATAAACTACACTAAATACTTCAAAAGATATTAAATTGCAGATACATTGCGTGCTCCACTTGAAGTGAAGAGCAGTGTATATTTATTTTATTCCAAATTCGGTCTTTTTGGATTATTATACCGGCTTTAATCATCCGATAAAAATCCTTACTTTGATTAAAGTAATTTTTGTTTGATAATAAAGAATTCTTTTCGATCTTTATACATACAGGGTGGCCCAACTATCGTCGCTTGAGCAATAGCTACTAGGCTAATGAAGATTAAGAAAAATCTAGTTGTAAGTTATTGGACCGTGAAGGTGCTGCCTTTTAAAATTATTTTTGAGTGTACCATAAATCCGAGACAACAAAATCGGACTTTTTTAAATGGAACACCCTGTATATTTTTCCATTTTTAGGGTATCAGATGCAACGTTTCCAAGTTATTCACGTTTTAATAAAATTTAATGAAAAATCACCGAATCGGAAAAAAATTCAGTAAACTTACATTTTTTTAGATTAATTCAAAAATCCAATTGTGCAAGCAGCCAAGGTACGTACTAAAACTTAGACATTATTTAGGTTCATTTAAAACGTACAGGGTGTTGTGAGTCAAAGATCCAATTTCGCCATTTTCAAACCGCTAAAACTAATTTTTTCAACTGGAACACCCTGTATATAGTTCCGTAATTTGAAAGCTTATTTAATGAACTTTCAGCTAAAAAGTTTGATTTTTAATTTGTTTATTAGACGTTAAAAATAAAAATATTAAGTTGAGTATTTTAAATTTCTACGTTTCTCATTAGCTCATTAAATAAGCTTTTAATTTATGGAACTATATACAGGGTGTTCCACTTGAAAAAATGACTTTTGGCGGTTTGAAAATTGTGAAAGTGGATCGTTGACTCATAACACCCTGTATATCTTAAATGAACCTAAATAATGTCTAAGATTTAGTACATGCCTTGGCTACTTGCATACCTGGATTTCTTAATTAATCCCTAAATATGAAAGTTTACTGAGTTTTCTTCCATGTCGATGATTTTTCATTAAATTTTATTAAAACGCGAATAACTTGGCAACGTTGCATCTGACATCCACAATAAAATATTTTTGTAAAGCACATAAGAGTCAGATTCTGAAAATAGAAAAATATACAGGGTGTTCCATTTCTTCATTAGCCTAGTACCTATGGTCCGAGTGAGGGTAGCTGGGCCACCCTGTATGTACGAGGAATATTATTCCTAAATTTATTTTAAATTCTATTTATATCTTGACTATTCGTTGACAGGTGACCACGCTTTTGAACTGAGAAAACGACGGTCCCACAGACTCTTATCTTGGGTTGAAATTCCCTTAGGTTTTATTTCTGATCATGTAAGTTTTTTATTTATTTTGTTTTCTCTATTACTATATTTTACTTTTACTTATGTTAGTGGTATGGCCTTGAAAATACCACAGGAACTTGTGGCATTAGTTTTTTGGGTAAAATCGCCCTTTGAGCTTCGTATTAATCATTTCCGGATGCCCCGGATGGTCAAATAATCAATTTAAATAATTTAAATCATGAAGATTTGACCAATAATAATTTCACGTGAGTTAATTTTCAATGCAAATATCATAAATTAGTTGCACTTCATCGTTTTAAACCGCAAATGATGGTTTACAAATGATTATGCAATACACAGCTAATTTCAACCCTTTGCTAACGATAATTAAATCATGCGGCCATTTATTTTCATCACACACGTCCACATACCACGGCATTTCATATTTCCCTACCAACCATTAAATATGTTTGCTCCAAAGGACTTCCTCTTCTAAATATTCAACTATAAATACTTACACCACTACTGGGGGCTTTGAATCAAAATGATTGTCATTTAATAGCAAAAAATATCTGTCCAAAATTTGGACCAAATCTGTTGAAGGATACAAACAAATTTTTATTTCCAATTTTCTCCAGAACACATGTAGAGTCAAATATCCTCCTACCCCACCATTCACCAAATTTTTTTCGTTTATTACGCACGAGGTCAAATAATTATAAATCAAAATAAGTAATTCGAAAAATATAAAACGGGCTATTTCTTCAATGCGAAAGCAAATTTTACTTTCCGGTAGAAACCCATACAAAGTTTAATAAATTATGACCCCGCATGGCCGATCGAAAACGAATTTGAATAATCGCTTTTTAAACAGAATCAATAACTCATTAAGCTTTCATATTCGAGTAGTAAATTGTTGGGCACGATTTACCGATGAATCAAGCTGAGCAATTTGTTCATTAGAGGTCGAGGATTCTTGTTATTATGTACCAGTCCATGCCTTTCAACTACCAACATTTTATCATAAGTTGCGTCGAAGCTTGACAGAAACCCAATTTATTGCTGACTGGATTTAACGACAATCAAATATTTTGCGGTATGTACTGGATGTTTCAAATCACGAAGCTATTAATTGTTGTACTAAATCTCTATTTGTTACTCCTTTCAGATGGCTGGCGCAGACCCAAAATGGCAGAAGGATGCCGCCGACCAGAACTTCGATTACATGTTCAAACTACTTATAATAGGCAACAGCTCGGTGGGGAAAACCTCCTTTTTATTCCGATACGCCGACGATAGCTTCACGTCGGCGTTTGTGAGCACCGTTGGGATAGACTTCAAAGTTAAAACAGTTTTTAGACACGACAAAAGGGTCAAACTACAGATATGGGTGAGTTCTATTTGTTTATCTGCTAAAATCTATGTTGTAAAATCATGTCGACACTAATTTATTAATTTCCTTCATGTTTCAATACAAATCCTGGCCACCGCGCCAACGAGAATCGATACTGAATTATCCCCCGGGTTGGAATAATAACGTTACTATTTTTCCTCCCCGGCATGTGGTTCTGAATTGCATTTCAGATTGAAATATTGACATTTAATCGGAACACGTTCCCATACAAATTGGAAATCTAAAATGAATCTCTTTCAGGACACCGCCGGACAGGAGCGGTACAGGACCATCACGACTGCCTACTACAGAGGAGCCATGGGGTTCATTTTAATGTATGATATTACGAATGAGGAATCATTTAATAGTGTTCAAGACTGGTAAGTACCATAGACAAAGTAGAATAAAAATAGCCAATTACATTTTGGATCAAATGTTTATTAGAAAATGGGTTAAAACCTGATTGTTCCTATTATCCCAAATCGTTTACTTTCTATAAACTACCAGAAGCTAAGATTTCAAGGGAATTTTATTGGTTATTCTTATAGATACTATTATAGTTACTAGAAGTAAAGATTTCAACGGAATCAATAATTCGTACATTTAACGGTTATTCTTATATTTTTCTTTTCAGAATGTAGTGGAATATTACTTTTCGTACTTTGAAACATTCCTTTTGTCCAGAAATAAATTCTCTATTCAATTTCTGAGAACTCATCAAAGGTGGGTAGAAATGGACTGGAGTACTCATTATTGGAAAAATCAGAAAATTCATTTTCCACTTTATTTAATTCAGATTCTAGAGCTGCACAGAGGGCCAGATATTTGAAAGTCCGGTCGAGAATCGGATGTTCCGTTTAGTGACCCAATTAGGTCGGACGGTAACCTAACCGATGACATCAGCATGTTTGTAAGATTAATTTTGTCGGACGAGAACCTGAACGTCGTCGTTCAGGTTCTCGTCGGACCAAATTGATCTTACAAACATGCTGATGTCATCGGTTAGGTTACCGTCCGACCTAAATGAGTTGCTTCCTGTATTTTGGTAACTGCCTCTGGTAGTAGCTTTGTTGCGGTCTCTATTCCTTCTTTCTTTGCAGCAAAGAATTTTTCAGCTTTGAAAGTCCTTGATACTTCTTCTAGCTTCCCCTCTTCGTTCTAGAACCATTTTCTTCAAATCTAACTTTGGCTGTCCACTGCTGAGACCTATTTCAGTAGAAGTGTTTGTTTATGGGTCATAATTAGGTTCTTTACTCTGCTGGTTCATACTTTGACTTCAGATGTGAAAAGATTTATCGAGCCAACTAGAATTTTGTTTAAAAAATCTATTTTTCTATAGCATTTGAGAGCCTTTGCATTACAAATCATTGACGCCTTTCTCATTGCATTATGAGCCTATGTTAGAAATTATCTTGTTCAATATTCTAAGAGACAAAACAAAACCTTTTTACAAATACTAGTATAATCACTTATCGTTTGTTTTAAACATTCCCAATAAAGTATTCACCACATTTACAGCTTTACAAATACCTTTCCATTTTACCCTGCTGAAATGATTACCTGCCTGGATTGCTGCAAATCCTCTTTTAATCCTCTCTACAAGGAAGGCAATTAACGAAAGTAAGCACTGTGAATAACGTATGCCTGATTCATCGTGTGGTTATTGAATCAGCGAATGCGTGCCTGGTTCCGCTGTTTGTTTCAATGATTCTGTTTGTACGGATGGTTGACCAGTTAATTATTATTTCTTTGTGCAGAGAAATAGACATGAATAATGTAACTATTCGCTAACATACCAAACCGACGTGTAATTATGAAGAGGATTAGAATCTGCTAGTGGAGGATTTAACATTGAAATAATAATAATAATAATTTTTAGGGTAACTCAAATTAAGACGTATTCGTGGGACAACGCCCAGGTCATCCTAGTGGGTAACAAATGTGACATGGAAGATGAAAGGGTGATCAGCTTTGAAAGAGGAAAGCAATTAGCCGAACAACTGGGGGTCGAGTTCTTTGAGACTAGTGCGAAGGAAAATGTCAATGTTAAGGTAGTTATTTGGGATACATGATTTTCAGCTTATCGGGTAAAGACAGCAAAGGCTAAATGAGGCACTAGATTTAACTCTGGCGGTTCATTATTAATTTTGGTCGACTAATAATAGAATCATAAAATGGTCGATTTGGCTAAAAATATGATAATTTATTACGTCGTTAAGAGTTAGAGGTATTGACTCTTTTTGGACGCTTTATAATAACGAAATATCTCTGAATACTTTGTCAAAGGTTAAAGACTCATGAATTAATCATGACATTTTGGTAGCAGAATCTGCAGCATTAGTTTAGTAAAAACTGAAATCAGATGAGATTGTAAAACTCATACAGATTATGCTGCTGGTGTCAACTTACTTATGAATTAACAATTTCTTTTTATGTATAATCGATATGTACTTTTTTTGGTCAAAACGACTATTTTTAGAAAATCTGAATTAGTTCCACCTACAACAAAAATTATGAAATTATCTTGTAGTTGGAGAAATTGCATATAGCTAGGTTGGAATCCTTAATAAAGCAGGAAGAGCAACGGCCAGAGAACACTTCCTTGCGGTAGCAACCTTTCGGCAAAATAAAACGCTGAAATTATTTCTTGTTCATCTCATAGAACGCGAGAAAATTTTGAACTGATCGCTTTGTTTATGCTTTCAATTCAGATTTTTCCATGCACACTAATGTCGCGATTATAATAATTAGAATTCCTCCTACCCTCCTAATGCGAATGGCATTTAACCATCTAGCGCCCACTTAAATCAATCTTAATTTATTTTCCGTTCCGTTTGCAAACTCGAAGCGACAGATGCCAGAAGTGGGTCTTGTCTAATCCGATATTCCTTAGGCGTCATTGCGATTTACGTAAAAGTATATTTCAGGAAATTAATTCGGTTCGACAATCTACTTACATTTTGTATTTCTCTTCCATTCATACAAATTGGAACAGGAAATTATTTATTAGTAAAAAAAACTGTTCCCTTAACACCTTGGCGAAAAAGGAGATTGTTAGCAAAAAAGAAACTAAAGACATTATTAAATCAATAGAGAGTCGTAGTCTTCTCTTTTCCGTTTGTTTTTAAAAACAATTGCAAATTCATGGATGAATTCCTACGAATGAATAAATGAAGCGTTTCTGGTCCGACTTTCTGCCAGTTTTCAGATCGTCTCAGGAACGTATCTGAGCACCCCTGCTAGTCATTTATACCGAAGATTTTGCATCCCTGCTCCCTAGAAAAATCCCAAATTTTTGTCCTAGAGGGATAACAAAATTTTCTCCATTTCTCCATTATTTCCGCCAAAAAAACATCACCTCAAATGGCTTACAACCTTAAATGTAGATTTGGATTTTTGATAAGAGCAGCATCACAATTATTTAAAAAAATTGTAGTGACGACTAACTTATCCTTGCTTGCGCTTTCCTGGGATCCAACAGATCTCAATCAGCGGTGCTTTGTACAAAACATTCTCTTAAATTTTAGGCTGTGTTTGAACGTTTGGTGGACATAATCTGCGACAAGATGTCCGACAGTTTAGACACGGATCCCACCCTAATGAGTGCCGGAGCAAAAGGACAACGCTTGACAGATACTCCTCAGGGACCTCAAGCTGCCAACTGTAACTGTTAATAACCTTTAAAACAATTGCATGTCCATTTTTAAGCGCGGACATCTACTTTATAACTGTTGATACTTCGACCAGGATGTACGAAAAACCTTAACTTTTTCTTTTTACTTTCATGGAGACTGACAATACGCATGAGCAGAAATGATGTTCTATAATGTTCTATTGGATTTTTGCGTGCGTGTTAATACCTGGATTTTTCTAATTAAAAAAGCTGTAAAATTTTAAGACAAGGCGAAAGCAAAAGATTAAAGATGGCTTCTGGTGTTTAACCAGAGAGGTAATGGATTAAACTGAGTAAAATTTTATACCTTTTTTAAAAGTTTTAAAAAGTTTTGCAACAAGCATTTTATGATTTGCAAACTCAACAAAAACAATGTCAATATTAGAAAAACAAATGTAGAATAGCATGGAAAGTGTTTTGATGGAAATATCAATTGTTTGTAGTTGTTAGTTACACTGAAATTATCTGAAGTGTTTTTTTACTGAAGAATATATTAACTATTGATTAAGGAAGAGCAAATTTAACGTTTCGTTAAAATATTATCCAATTTTTAACTGTATTCCAAACCAATCCATCATCATTGCTTCTGAGCAGCTGTTCAAAGATGAAGAAACAGACAAATTAGTCAAAGGAAATGATTTTCGCCATGATTTAAACATTTTTATTATTACCTCGTTGTACTATGGATGATGGAAGTCGGCAATAAGTTATTGGATTAATCAATTCAGGATATTCGAAAAGACGAAATTTAGAAATTTGACTGGTAAATTAGTTTTGCCTAATTTTAGAAAATAAAACATTTTTGAAAATGGGCAAAAGCAATCGCCTTCGACACGTATTGCTTCAAGAATTTTCCTGCTTGTTTTTGTCAAATTCGATTTAATAATTAATGAATTTCCTGCATAATATCCTTGTGGTGGATTGTGAAATAAAGCCGCGCTGTTTGAACCATTTTCAGTGGAACTAACATTCTGGTAAAGTTGTTAACGAATTTTGTAAATGTCGTGATATTTAGTTTAATGGTATTTTAAATTATTATCTTAGCAAGTTGTTAGGTCCACACGAGTTGTATTCAGTTCGTTCTAACTTCATTTCATTGTATAAGCTGGAATATAAATAAGACAATACTGTTAAAATATAATTTACGTTCCCCATTATTTTTTCCCTTATACAGGGCTTACAGAAATGCTGTGTGGGTTCTTATTAAATAGAAATCCAAATTTAAGTTATACATATCGTTGGCCTAAAGGGCACCTATTTTTCTGTCAATGTATTGTATAATTCTAGAGGGAGAGGATACTAGAAAGCTTAAAAACAAACAATGCGATGTAGTAACGAAATATGTTATTGACAAAATAAATGTGAAAATGTAAATATAGGAATTGTTCTCGATTGTACTAGGAAAGTTTTGTTTATTTTGTTATACTGTTAATATATGTTAATAGTCGCTTTTAGATTAATTAGGTTTAGTTCTATATTCTCATTTCAAAGGTGGTGGACAATTTGTTAATAATCGTTACAAAAAGCGAGGCTATATTTAACAACTACATGTGTATAGATTTAGCAAAGTTAACGCTGCTTACTGGCAATCACTTTTAGAATAAATTACCAGCACCAACGAGTCATAAACCATCAGTTTAACGAAACTATGGGACGTAAAGCAAATACGTTCCACCAAGAAGAAATTGTTTCAAACAAAATATATTTTTAACTCTTCATCCGGTCACTTCTGGGGATATATTTTCAGGACTGAGTAACGTTCCGATTTAGTTGTTAAATATAGTTGACACAAAAACTACTCAACATAAAAACAATATAGATAATCAATTTATATAAGACAAAAACAAAATGTGTACTTAATTTTTTATTTATATTTATGTATAAAAATTAGCTGTAGATTAACAGCCTAAAATATGCATATTATATAATTTAAAAATTCGTTGTTGCATTTAAAAAGACATCTTTATGTAAAAAAGGTTCTAGTATGGTAGATGTTTTATTAATATGTATTGCTGTTTTCTATTCTTCAGGGCTCAGGACAACTAGTGTGAAACTTCGAGGGTGTTTATTTTACTTTACGGCATCTATTGGCAATATCTTTACGGATTACATTTTATTTCTTAAAAAATTATCTCTACATTACTTCTGTTTTCTAACCTAGTTTTCCTGGGTTTGATATTCTCTAAATCTGTGCCTCACTGTTGCGGGATTGGATTTAATACGGCCAGAATAAAGAATGCAGAATACTTATTATGCAGATCGCACACTTTCTAAACATTGTTTTATACACTTAAATTATACAAAAATGGTGTATAAAACTCTTATTGTTATGTTATATATGGATTGTATAATATATTATTTTGTGAATTAGTGTATAATAAAATAGTGTATATGCCTCATTGATTTCCTTTCATTCATCCGTTTTTGTCAGGTTTGCTAGGATTTTCGGTTGTGGACACCGAAGACGCGGATGTGGAACTGGACTTGGATGTTGAAGATGATGTAGATGGTTTCAAAGCGCTCTTGCAATTAACAAACATCCTGTAAGAGCCATTTTCTATTTCTGTTTCGTGTTGCTCCGAGCATAAATTTTCTTCGATCCTGGAATCAGAAAAATCATAAATGTGCAAGATATTTGTTTCCTCCACTAGCTTACCCGTCATCATCTCTTCCTGTACCAAGAAACTTAACGGCAATATTCTCCACATGAATGGATTGCTTGCAATAAAGGAAACAATAGAACTTCTTTTTCTCATTCCATTTGACTTTCGCTTCTTTTATTCTTCCGATTTTGGGAGCCGGTGCGTAATAGACGAATGTATTATTTAATCCACTCTTGAAATCCCTATAATTAGAACTACATCGTCGGTTTAGTAAAATTAGTTTTGGAAAAGCTTTAAACTTACTTTGAATCTGACATACTAGCTTCTGCTATATTGGCGTTTACGTCAATTAAAATTAAGTCGAAATAACCATAATAATCCTTTTCCGCTTTGGTCACAAAAACAGTTATTTTGTATTGGTACACTAAAAAATATAAACAGAATAACCCTATTGATTATAAAGCTCAGCGCTCTGAAGGAATTAAGTTCATCATCAATAATGAGAAGAGCAGGTTATTGTTTGATTCCGTTTGTAGTCTACTATCAGCAAATTATTTTACCAAGCCTCATGGTGCTCGTGTATCCACTGAAAGAGGAAATCAGCAGACCCCAATGTCTTAAATAACTAGCAGGCATCGAGGCTTGTAATTTTTTGGATCAAACAAATCTTCCCCTTTCAGTAGAATGCCTTGGAAGGAAACTTCTATTATTCCCAGTTATTTATTTTTCTTAGATCCAATAAATTTATTGGTCTAGAACCACTTTAGGACATCATATCCCAGTAATCGCTCTTTTAACTTCTTCAAAATAAACCAAATGGGTTTTTAAACATTTATATAACCTTCATTTGTGTCTTATTCCATATAGGTATTTAGAAAGGTGCACATGTGGACATCGTACGAGGACGGACTTATCATCAACTGATACAAATTTCCTTCAATACATTCGAATATACTCACTACAATATGGAGATCGATCCGCTGTATTCAAAAAGAAAGTAGATTTCTGGACGGAACTTTTGTACGTATTCATCCCAAACGTCCGGCACAAACTATCCGACTTTCCACACGTCACACATTTACCCTAAAACAATCCAATGCAACGCACTAATATCATTCTTCTGCTACCGTTTACCTTGGCAAAATCTTCGTAGTTGCTACACTTAACCCCCAAAAATACACAGTTGCTATTATCCACAGACTCTATAAAATATTTGAACGACCTCTTATGGCTACAACCAGGTAGTATATCCCCCTCGTTAATGCTGTTTCTTTCAATAGAAGTCAGTTCGTGGAAGCTTGAGTTCACTGGACATCCTGGCTGTGTGAATGCGGCATTTATGTAAAAATCACTGTGGCCCATTGCTTCCTTTGTCCCTTGACTTCTATCTAGAAAAAGTTCAAATTAAGCAAAAATCAAACGGGCTCGTTGGCATTACCGTCGTATGCGTCCGTGTGGATTACCTCGACGTATCTGGCGTTCGAAGGGTTCAGTTTTACGATGTCTGGCAACCCTTCAAATCTTGGACCGCTTGGATCAAGACCTATGCAAGAAAACAACTAAATAGACAGTATTTTAATTCCATTAAATAACTTACCTGTTATTTTTTTAACGTTATTATAAACAGTGCCCACATACCCAGCAATATGGGCGCCAACGCCATGCCCAATAATATGTATTTTGCCTAGATCCACATGGAATTTCTCCTAAAACGAATCTTCAGTTATTTGTTAGATAAATTTCAGTTAATTTAAATTTAACTTTTAGCTCCTTCAAGAACGCGATTATTTCTAACGCGACCACTCTTGCGTTCGCTATGGCTTGATCGTACGGTGGTTCCGCTCCCCTTTGCCAGTCTATCGATATTATGTTACCAGCTGATGACTTGCTTAGCATCATGGTCGCCAAGTGCTGGAAAAATGGTAAACATCATTTTGATGTGTATTGGTTAAATAATTCTGTTTTATCGAAATATATACTAGTTAGTAAAAACTGACCTTAATCCAACCAGTGTATCCATTTCCTGTGAAATCATGGATTAAAATATACGTATTGCCGTCTTTATTGAAGCCAGCATTTTGGATAGACGTTTGCTTTGCAGTCATAGGATTGTATAGTAAATACCCCGAGCCCTATTAAAAAACAAAGGGATAAACAAAAATTACAATATGTCATTGCAAAGCCTTCACAAGTCCCAGGCATGATATGCAAGGGTGGAATCTGATTCTGTCTCTCTCAACCAACGATTCATTCATTGCAATAGGCCCAATACCTCAAATTGGCTTAGATTCTAATTTTAGGTAAGAGAATAAAATTTTGGTCTCACAATTTCATTAATTTTGCTTTTATCGCTGCTAAAATCTGCCTTGCTGTATCTTTACAATTGGAACTCCCATCTGTTGAATTGTTATTTAAAAGAACTTAAGCTGAAGCTTGTTTACTATTTATAGTATTAATGTAACTTTTTGTAGGTACTTCCGTACTTACCGATTTATTAGCTTTCAGCAACAAAAAATCCGTCTTAATTATATGCCTGTCCATAGGCCTCAGGTTTACTGGCCGCAGCTTCTTGTCGTACCATCTCGAGTCCACCTCCACACAGCCCAGTTCGTCGTAACACTTATTGA
This sequence comes from Rhagium mordax, assembly GCA_963680705.1. Taxonomy (NCBI): domain Eukaryota; kingdom Metazoa; phylum Arthropoda; class Insecta; order Coleoptera; family Cerambycidae; genus Rhagium; species Rhagium mordax. Next base: position 74,698,673 of record OY796661.1, on the reverse strand, counting down.
ATATATCTTGAATAGTTGCATGTGATAAGTGACTTAATATCGTACTGCCCTAATAACTTACCTACGTTATCGCCATCATTTTCGTCGCTCTTAACATTCTGCTCTGCTAATACTAGGTAATTTTCAAAAAGAAATGCCATTGTTAAAATAATAGATGCTAATTTCATTACATTTATGTAGCGAGATGTTTGACACTGACATTATGTGAACTGACAAATTAATTAAAGGGTAATTTGTGGGAATGCTACGTGCGTCGAGGTAAGTAGTGAGCTTCGACTAATCCAGTGTAAGTGTAAGTAGAGACTGATGAACAGGTATAAATCTGTTATTCTACCGATGGCTATGTATATCAATAGCTTACCTTATTACCTGTGTCCTTTTTTGTTCAATGATGACCAGAAAGTTTAACAAAAAGTAATCAACTTTGAAACAATTTTCAATCTGCTATCAAGGGTGGTCATTCTTTATGCAATAAGAACTTTCTAGACTCCTAAATTATTATTGACTATCTCCTAACCCCTTGGATATAATAATTTTTTTTGTTGAACTAATGCCATCTGCAGTGTAACAGATGTACATCCTATGTAAACCAGGACGGAGACAACACTCGGTATGGTTTCTTTTAGTTAAAGTTAAAGTATCGTAAATAGAATACGTGACGGATCGTGGAATTGCAAAAGGGACATGTCTTTTAAAACATCCTTGTAAAAGTTACTAAAAGTGTCAGACCCAAATTATAACGTTTGCCACCCGTAGTCCGTAGTTACGATACATCAATAACGTTTATGGAACAAGTCGGGAAGCCCCATCGGCTTCGGCCCAACAGCTATTTCTTTGGAAAAACCTAAGGGTACAGCCAAATCGGTACCACATGTTTGAAATATGTTGAGAGTCACGGAGGATCTATAGTACAGGCAATTCGGTAATGGGTGTATTAGGGTATTTCATAGAAGACGCGTAATCAATCAACCGGGAGTAGTAAATCAATCGAATACGCGAGTAAAGGTCATAAACCGTCAACAGGAATCATATCTCGGTGTCTATCTCTTACCGACAGAGTATTTTGAAAAACATAAGTAAGGTAGTTAATTCAGGAAATATTCCATTATATTTAATGTGCGTAATATTAAGATAGGTAGGAGTCTATATACACCTGAGCTAGGTTTTGTCCCGATAGAAGTAAATGAATCTTAAGAATGGGTTTCCCTCAGCTCGAGATGCGAATGCAGGTGCTATATAGAAATAGTGGTGTGCTAAATCTTGAAACTTTTAGAAATCACTTTTCGTTTAGTTTTTCGACTGACAACATCATCTCTAGTTTCGCGAATAAGAATTAAAGAAGTAAAGATAAGGTAGTGATTGTTCTGTGTTTTCTGATTTTGTTTGTTTGTATATGTAGAGTCAGTCGTTCATTTTTGTTTTGTTTTGTAAATTGAATTGGTGGACGTCTGTCCATTTTCCACTAGTCGAGGATTCCAGAACGTTTGTCTATTTTCTGGAAATCCTAGTGATATTAGCTTAACCGTGGTTTGCGGGATATTTTTGAACCCACGTAAATGTTGTCCATCAGTGAAGCTAGATATCCACTTTTGCCACTGCCAACCCACATTTTAAGTTAGAACGAATTTGCATATTATAATTATAATATAAAATAAATATCTTTTTATAAATAGTAGAACAGCTCGGCAAGACTGTTATAGCAGATACATATTGAAAAAATCACTACAGTCATGATTGTGAGATTATATGAGAAAAAAATATGTGAATACTAGTTACGAGGCATCTAATTAATGTTTTTGAATCATTTTTTCTTCCTAAAAATATACGGGGTGGCCGAAAATGATTTTTCAATTTAGAATTTTTTGATTTGAATTTTCTTGATTTTTTCAAATGGAACACCCTGTATATTTTTCAACGATGTGATGTAGAAATAGAATGGCTATTTTATACAATAATAATATTCCCTAAGTCCTGCGGATGTTTGGGCATAAATGGATACGTCAACAATAATTATTATACTGAAAATAATTTTTTTCTTTTTGTTCTTATTAAGATATTGTTTGCAGTAAAAGGATATGTAGAAAATAAACGATTCGTATTCTAAGATCATATATTTCAACAATAAAGTGTTTTTAAATTAGCTATAATTTACAAATTTGTGTCCGTACCCTAAATCTATTTACAATATTTACAAGAAAACTTGTTTAAAATATTTTCAACATTAACATATACCTCTTGGTGTCACAGTTATATTTTAAAATGTCTAAAGTTATAATGTTCCGCTTAGCTACATGGTTTTTCTTTAAGTTTAAGTTTAGTTTAAAATTAAGTCTCTATAATCATTAAGAAAATATTTTAAACAACTCTTTATTCCTATTAAACATCACATTTCATATGTTTTTTCTTTCATATAATATATATTTTATATGTACCTATTTTTAAAATTATATCATTCAATTCCAATAAACTTTAAAATATCAACAATAGGATAGAGAAGTTACTTATATCTAATAAATAGACGGAGAGAACTCTTTAAAATTGACTCAAAACTCTGACAGTGTTACATTAAACGTGTTTAATAATTAAAGCTATGTTTCATCAAGAATTACCAAGGTGCAATAATATCGAAATCAGAAAATACCTAGTGTTGAAGTAATGAAAATTTCGATGTTTTAACGAACTAGTTACTGTTAGTTTTTAATATTTACTGCTTGTAAACGACAGTTATTTTGTAATTTACATATGAAATACAATTTACAAATGGCTACTAGGTACGTGGCCTGAATATTTCCAGCAAAAGAAAAACAGTGAATCTTACAAGAAAATATTGCTATGTTTCCCAAGAGATCCTTAAATTTACATTGCAAAGCATCACCTCAGAGAATAGATACGGGAGATGCTCTCATATGTAAATGACTAGCGATGGCCGTGGTCATATAATGTTTGCTATTACATGAGGAAATGTGGAAATGAAATTCATGGTGACCATTCTCGTTATTAAATGTGTTTCTAGCGATGTAAAACGGTTGAAGTATTAATTGAGTGAATATTGTTTGAGTATACTGTATTTTCTGCAAATAAGAGAAAGACAAGTATTCGTATACCACGCGCTATTCAATAATTTCAAAAACATGCAGGCATAAATCTGGCTCGGTTTTAAAAAAAATTATTATTTTTCATGTTAGGTAGAAGTATTTACAAAGAGGAAATTTTAACCAGGTCGTTTCATTTCCTGCCTTTATTTTTAAAAAGGAACATTTAAAAACATTTTCTTAGGCAAATTTAAATATAAAAACAAAAAAATGTTTAAAAAATTTTGTAAAATTAACCCATTAACGGCGGAATTTCTAATTTTTTGATTGACGCTTTTTTAAATAAATGATTACTAAAAAAACATTCTTTAGACACAAAATAACACATATATTAAAAAAAAAACGTTTTTTTACAAAAAATAATGCCGTTGCCATATGGCAACACTAGCTGGTTAAGGTGTGAAATATATAGTTGCATTCTAGACATAAACCCACATTACATTTCGAACACATTGTGCGTACTATGGATGTGCATCCTTCGCCAGCGCAACGCCTTTTCTTCTTGTTAATAGTATGGACTAATAGATGATCTAACCGGTCATATCTAATATCATCTGATACTCGATTTAGGGTCACGCTGGACTTTGAAGTAGACGGTCTACCACTACCTTTGGGAAGTACCTTATATCTGTTCAGATAGGTCTGCACAATTTCTCTTCTAAATGCTAGCTGTGATAGTTTGCTTGAATGGGAAGTCCTATAAGCAGTCCAAGCATTAACAAGTGCCACATCTAGAAGCCAGGTAAAGATTGGCCACCACCACTTCTTTCTTCTAATGCTGATTCTATATTTTGCAACATTTTCATCTAACCGGTCAGTTCCCCCCATGAAGCGATTATATTCTGCTACTACTGATGGCCTAGGAATTATAATATTTTTTTTTTCCTTTTGACAGTATCTTCTAACGTTAGATATCGGCTGAATACCGTGACACGTAGATGCCATAGTGACAACATTATTGTCTAACCACTTGACTACTATTATACCGTCTTCCCGATCAAGTGATGATGTGTGATAACCTCGATTTTTATTCTTGGCAAATATTTTTTTGGATGCCAGGGGACAAGACTTTGGTATTCTATTTTCTCTTATTGTGCCTGTGCCGTAATATCCTCGCTGCCTCAAATAATACAAAATATTGAAACCCGTGAAAAGATTATCAAAATAGAACCTAAATGGTTTATTTTTTTCGGGTAATTCATCAATCATACTGATCAACGGAGCTACACATTTTCCAAATTCCCGTTCAAATATTGGATTGCCTCTTGGATTCTTGCCCTGATACAAATCGAAGTTAACTAGGTATCCAGAGGGACAGTTTAGGCACCACATCTTGTAGCCAAAACGTATCGGTTTACCTCGTATAAACTGTTTACAAGAGTGGCGCCCAAAATATTTTACCATCGACTCATCAAAATCCAAATTCTGTTCTGGAATCCAGTTTTTTAGAAAAGTTTGTTTTAATTTATCCATTAATGGCCTTAGTTTCCAGGCTTTATCATTTTGGTCGGGTTTTGTATTGTCCGCGCAATGAATGGATCTTAGTATTTGTCGGAATCTGTCCCTGCGCATTGCTTCCGAAACCATATAGTTTTTTACGTCATCTTTAGATTCCCAATAAAAATCACGGCCAGGTAATACCGCATATCCAGATAAAATTAGAATTGCCAAGCAACATTTCATTTCTTCGAGCGAAATTTTTGGATCCGGGTTATTTATAAATAAAGCATATTTTGTGGACTCTTCAATTAAAAACTTAAGAATGTCATCATCAATGAATTTTTCAAAAGTTTCAACAATTCCAAGATCTCCATATGGATGACAGCGGGTTGAAAATATATTTTCTGATGGCTCCAGATCTCCCTCAATCCAATTTACCTTTTCCTTACCCGGCCTAGGTTCTACCAAGTATTCAGGTCCATGTTCAGGTGCTGGATCTAGCTCAATATATTGTTCATTTTCAATCTGCTCTGGCGTGTCCCGTTCCGGTCGTTCCCGTACTACTAATTCGGCTTGAGCTGCCAATTGTCCCCTACTTAGGTTATCTACTAAACCTCCACCATCTTCATCACCTGAGTCTTCGTCTGTAAGGACGTATGGGTCTGGGGGCTCTATGTAAATTTGTGACACGTCAATGTCGTCATCGTTATAGGCCATGTGAAGGGCCTCTTCAAGAGTAAAACCGCGCCTAAAAATAAAACAAACATATTTAGACTATTTTGTAAAATTTGATCCCTCATATGGCGAGAGTTGCCATATGGCAACGGGCATGTTTTGGGTAGGATATATACACAAAATAAAAACATACGACCTAACCTATATATAATACCTTTTACACAACCTTTCGTCTACGTTATTTATAATAATTTACCATTCTAAACAAAAAACATAAATAATAATAGTACTTACTCTAATCGCAAGTCCATATTTAGCTGAAAAATATTGTAACTAGATTTTCTAACCACTCGCACAAGAACAACGTTATATTTAAAAATCCTAATGACTAACAGTATTCTAAACACATGTTTAGCTAATGTAAAAACCACATTTATGGTCAAGTTTTACTTATCGTTAAAGAGGAGGCGCCACTTATACACTTTCAAATTTACGTTGCCATATGGCAACGCGAGCTGTTAATGGGTTAAATTGTCAAATTTCAAATGTTTAATATATTTTATTACACAGTGTATACTTAAAGTATAAATTAAATTTATTATTTTTGAATACGAAAATATTTTAGAAAAATCGTCGGGCAACTCGATTTTTATTTTGAATTGCGAATCTTCTAAGATCCGGTGACCTTGGTGGCCATTCAATTCTACCACGTCTTCCAATCCACCGATTTGGAAATACTTGATCAAGATATCTTTGAGCATATAAAATATCATAATGCTTCCAAACTTATGATCTCTAGACAAGTAGTATAAGCTTTGAAATCGGCTTTCCATAGAGATTCTAAAAATTACAGAATATACAGGAGGTATTTATTGCAACGCCATCTCTGGTGATAATGGTATAATAGCAAATTGTACTTCCTCAAGAGGGCATAAGAATGGAAATCTATTCCCGTTTAAATAAATGAAACGGCCTAATTAAAGTTTCCCTGGACATTGACAATACGTTAATCTCTCTACACGATTTAATTTCATACTACACGACTATTTAATATTTCGGGCAACTATTTATTGGGTGTACCTGATATTTTCTGTTCTTGAATTAAAGCACCTAGAAGAAGTATAGATTTAATGTAATACTGCCACTTTTGTAACAACAATTACTATATTTTTCGCTAATCTATGCCTTCGCAGGCCCCTTAAAACTCTCTTAAAACTGTTGCATAAGACTTTAATATCACCAATCTACTTAAAAAATTCTAAATATAATTGGCAGTATATATTATTTAATGTATATAACTGAATTTGACTTTTTCGTAGAAGACAAAGAAATGGAAATAAAAAATTTAGTAATTCTAATAGAACCAGTCCTAGTTGAAAAGGCGCTGAGGTTTTCACCTCTAAAGATAAAGGCTTCTAATAACACTTAGTGGTCGTTTTTATCACTCTACAATGCTAAGGCCGTTTATTCACATCATAGGCACCACTTTTCTCCATATTTTGTATTTTATCGTGCCCAATTTTGAATCAACGACTCCTAAAGTAAGTCTACGCAATGTAATGATTCGTTTTATAATTGAATTGATGAAGATGGTCTATGATCACGAAAGAATTGCCAAACCACGACTCCATTTGTTTAAATCAAATTATATAAATTTTTTATTTTCCTCAAGGCGGATCCGAGGGCTCTTCCTTATCCCTTATTGCTTTTAGTAGGTGACTCCTCAATTCCGACTCGGAACTCCTCCAAAGAAGGACGAGCTCCTCTTTTGATAATCGCTCCAAAGGCGACCTGCCATTGGAATTCCTCGGGGAGCAATTAGGTGGCGGGGGAGCAGGGGGAAGGTCGTCTTCCTTTAAGCGAGATCTTGGCCTGGATTTCTCTTTCGTTGGATTGCCACTATCTAGAGACTTGGACTGTTCTGTTAACTTATTGCGCTTGGTAGTTTCCGAATGGCTGATCGGAACAGTGATTGTCGCGTCACCTAAACTTTGATGGCGCGTTTTACTTTTTCTAGTTAAAGGAGGATTTCGCAATTCTACCTTCGTCGTATCCTCTACTTGTATCCTAATTTGTGGGTTGGTATTTTGTTTGGTATTATTGTCATTTATTCGTTTTGGCGGTTTTACATTCTTTTGAATCAGTCCTTGGAGCTGGTCAATTGTCTGTTTATTCCTCTTAGCGATCTCATCGTCTGATAAATTACTCTTGTGGTCGTTATTACAGTTGAAATTAGTTTCCGAAATGTTGTTGAAACTTTTAGCGGACGATACTTGCTCTGTTTTTTCAGTGGTGCTTATAGTTTCATCGCTCTTACCCAAAGTTAAGCTGTACTGCGGCTGGAGACGGTGTCTGTCGACTGGTTCGCGATACTTCGGTAGAGTGGCTAACTTTCTACCGATGCTCTCAGAGTCGGAAAGTTTCCTTAAAGGTTCTGAGTATTTGGTGGAGCTGCAGTCTGATAAATTTTCGATGGAGAGGATCGGACTTTTTCCACCTAATTTATTTCCTGAACTTATGATATCTAAGTAGCTCGATCGCCTGCTGTTTATGTCAGGAGGTGAAGTCGTTAAAAACGCTGAGGCATCCTTACTTAATCTCCTTCCGACTACAGTGCTGTGATCTAGTTTTAAAGTTTGCGAGTTAAAAACGCTGTCGGTGCTGAAGCGTCGCACATTCAAAGCCGTAGAGCTTTTAGCTTTATTTTTGGACCGTGGACTGAATAACTGCTTATTAAAATATGTGGTCGGGGACTTAATTTTTCCGCTATTATCCGCCTTCGGGCTGGTTCTGAGGAACGTCCGCCGTATAATGCTGGGGCTTAGCTTCGACTTTTTTTCGTCAGGGGACAGTTGATATTCCGAATCAACTTCCGTCACGGACTCCAGAGGTGGCTCCCGTTCTTCCTGCTGCTGCCTGCGAATAGTGCTTTATTTTTAATAGTAATAATTACCGCTAGCTTCCCTTCCTAATTACTTACCTCCTTATCTCCTGGATCATCTCGAAGAATTGCGCTTTGCTCTTCCTTCGTCGGCGCTGTTCGTGTTCCTTCTGAAACAATAATCATCAAGGGAAATACCGGGGAAAATTCTAGGGATATGTCACATCTATCTTACATTAAACAGTGTTAAAGTGAACAAAATAAGAAGTGTGAGACATGATGTTAATTAGTGCATATTGTGTAATTGTAATTGTTTCCCTCTATTTTTAATGCATGGCTCCGTTACACCTCTTGAAACTTTATGATTATTAACGTACGTACGATTTGTCATTTTATAAAAAAATTGTTAGATTTAAGCTACCAAATCTCTAAATTGGACATTATATTTTATTTTCCTTAACCAGTTTATTGAAAACTTATGATTATTGTCGATACTTTAAAGAGAATAGTAACAAATTTCTTACCGATTTGCCAAGATAAACATACCGTTCATAAATCTAACGCAGAGCATTAATGTATACGTCCCGGAAGCTTTAAGCACCCACTGAGACCCGCCATAATACGTTCACGTCTAAAAGCCTGAGACGTAAATATGACCACAACAGTGACTCCTCAAAACCAGTTCATATCCTGCAATGCCGAGAACATTTAGAAACACAAATAATAATGATAATTTTCAAGTGATTAGTAAATCCGCAACTTTAACTTCTGGGAGGAATTTGGCTGGTCTTGCAATCAAAACCTCGTTCTAAAAAGTTGTATCAGTTGAAAAAGTTCCATGTTAAGTAAACAGTTTAATACTTTATCAACTCCTCCCTGTTGTTTATGCTCTCGCCGTCAATTAATGTCAAAGAAATTAGCTGGAAGTGGAAGTAATTTATATCAGTTTTCTAATGGCATTTTGAATCTTATTATTGCTGCTTTATATCTATAATCTCAGGAAGCACACTGGAGATCAAAGGGCTTTATGTCCTGTTAATCAGAAAATAGTAATTGAGATTAATTTATCTCGCACAGTTTCTTTGTAGTTTAGTTTAATTTTATATCGATCACTTAGGGCTCACAGTAAGTGCTGCAGTAATTTCTTCAGAAGTTTCAGACACTTGAAGGCGAATTCTTTCGTACTCATCAAGACTACATAAACAGAATGGAGCTTTATCAGTGAATACAAGAAGTACAGAATATTTAAAATACTATTTACTCAATACCTAAATATTATATCATCAAATCAAATCAGACAACATTTCAGAATCGATTGTGGAAAAAATTAACAACTTATACACTAATTTAACCTTTTCGCCAGGTAACGAAAATAAAACAAATTTGTCCATTACAAAAACTGGTTTTAATGACTAGAATCGTGCGTACGAAGTTGAGTGTTTCTGTGAGTAAGATAATAAATTAGACTTATACGAACCCTTTTAATGCTTTTCTGAAACAAGCTAGTGATTTGTCCCTGTCTGATTGTATGGACCAGCTCCCTGGCGGCGTGGTGCGGAGAGACCAGCTCCACGCAGTTGATAAAGCGATACAGTTTCTGCAAACAAAGCGTGAAAGGCATTATTGTATTGGGTTACTTCCACGGATGTTTAATGCATCTTCTCGGCAATCGTCTGATTTGGGGCGGACTTTTTGTAGTTGTGGTTATAAAATGTAGATAAAAACAGTTACTATGAAATTAATAAAATAATTCCTCTAAACAATAAATAGACGTGGAAAAGGGGGGATTTGGGATTCTCCATGAAAATATGAGAGAAATCCCATCGGAAAGCCATTAATTGAAGAGAAAATATACAGCGTGATTTAAAACACGAGGAGTCTATGTCTTGTATTACAAAATGCGCCTCATAGCTCCCAATGTTATGAAATACTACAATTATTATTATCATTATTATTAATATTATCACTATCATCTCTCGGGAAAGTTCAAATATTGCTCACAATAAATGTAATTTAAATTAAAAAAATAAATTTGTAGTTCCAGTGGTATTCCATAACTTTGGGGGCTATGATTCCCATTTTGTAATACAAGACATAGAATCCACTTGTTTTTTACTTGTTGATGCTGAATCACGCTGTATATTTTCTCTTCAATTAAATTATTAGGTCACTTCCTCTGCCTTTCGTCCATACAGTACATACAATTAGGAACGCCCTGTGCATATTTAAAGAAATTGAATTCTTGCAGTAATAATTACTATCATTTTCTCTCAGTATCAAATAAACGTCATTCTGAGTGTAAAAGGTCGCAGAGAATAATATATCCCCACAAGCACCTTCTGTCACTTATCAACTTCACAACGCGACCTAATTGAAACAATACTTTATATCAAACGCGCCCAGCCAGTAAAAAATGTAAATAAATTCAACAGACCTGACTAAAAAACATTATGTTCCTGCTCCGCCATATGCTCCCCTTGGGTTTATCTCGCAAAATGGGCAGCGTGTATCGAAAGAACAAATGTTCCACCAGCAGGATTAGCAGGCCGAGAGCGATGCCGACTCCAAGCAGGATAAATACGCCGGTGACTGCCGCGACGCCTAAGGGCCTCGGTTGGGCAATATCCGTTGCCAGCTTGAAACAGGGCAGCCCTCCGTACCATTTTTCTTGCAGGATATCCATGTAGCCGTTGCTGGAGTATTTCGCTATTACGGCTGATATACTGTCCTGCAGAGAGATAATATATGTGGGTTATTAATTTAGATTTAGTTGTTGAAATAAACCATTTAGATGTTCAAATGAAGAGCTATTTTTGCATAGTTTCGTTTTAATTTAAACACAAGTTCAACAAATCATTAACATTCATGATATATCTAATGTATCTAAACGCTTCCGTTCCGCTTAAATAGGTCTACCGTATTCTCAGATAAAGGCCCTCAAAACGCGCATTGTCGCCTTGACCTTTAAGCGAATTGGTTGGTAATTTACCTTGAGGGGGAATCCTTTGGTCATTCCGATAGCGTAAGTGTCCTCGTTTATAGTATCCCCAATCTTCTGCAATTTACAGCCGTGATCTGTTGCCCGATAATAGTCCAGTATTGGAGTGTCAGCTATTAGAATATCCAGTGAGCCGTTCCGTAATCGCTCCACTCCTTCGTCTACGTTCGCCAGGGTGAACTTGTGCATGTGCTGCCAGAGCATCTGGTTTGCCTTTTGGACGTAGTACTCGGCGGCTGAGGCACGGGGTGCGCCTACCTTTTGGCTTAGAAGCTGGAAATTCATTAGGAGAAAATGAGTAGAATTAGTTTGCGAAACGAAAATGGTTATGGTTATTAAAAAAACAGTTTTGAGGACGATTTTTCAATAGAAATCGCTTTCATGGTGAACATAATCGATAACGGGGATAATAACAAATGAAGCCTGTATTAAAGAAAATTAATAAATTCTTGATCAAGAACTGACGACTAAACATCAATTGATAATTGATAAATTTTTGTCTTAATAAAAAATCTTTAATGATCTACAAAAGCTCCTTTATATATCCTTTTATAACTAAACGCTCCTAACAATTAAGTCACGTTCAAAACGTTTTTTAAGCTAAAGCAGAATATTGAACTTAATTATCCACCGATCGCATCTAAATTTTAAATCTCAATTAGCATAATAACTAAACTATCTGAACATTTTAGTTATTAAGATCCATTGACTTATTGGGTATCGCTTTACCCGTTCTAATTTAATTTGCTACGTGAGTTCCTCAATTCGAAATTAATTTTACTTGCTTTCATTTGCGTTTTCCCAACTGTTATTTCTAGATTAATTAAAGCAATTTTCCACATCCCACTCCAGCATCCGATGGTAGCGGATTAATACACTCCGCTGCGTTATATATGCATTATTTAGATGTGATCAATCATTTGTCGCATAGGATATTAGCGGCAATTTAATAATTGCAGCTGACGAGAGGGTTCAAATTGAAGACAAAAATAATTAGCGATTAATGTTTAATAATAATCAGTTTACATAATACGGGATAATTCGGGAGCTTGAAATTTGGTCTCAATTTTATACGAGTATATTAAACAAAAATACACTTACACTTACATATTTATTGCATATATTCATCTCCAACAGAGAAGAATTCTATTTGTATTCATAATTACCATATATCGATTCCCTGAGCCTGTTCAGCGTGAAATATGAATTATTGAACGCCATGCATCACTTTTTATGTGATTGGATTTACTGACAAGAAAAATCGGATGTAGTTAAATTTACGATTAATTCCCGTGAATTATGACAGACTTCTAAAAATTTAAAATTAAATGATTACCGTAGCCACATAAATTTAAAGCGGAAATAATATTTCATTCCGTGAACTCGTAATTATTTTAGCCACTTTCAATGTTGGCATCTTAAATAAATGTTCCAACGTATTCGCGTTCAAAGACTATCGTAAAAATATATAATTTACGTCGAATACTCGTAAGTTGAATACAACCACTAAATCTAAAGAAACACTCCGTGTAATCAGACATTTCAGTTGTCGTAGTTGGACACTATGTGTACCCAACCCCAACGAAAATTAAACCGGAAATTGCCTCATTGCCTATTTCGACTCCTTCCCCTTCCGACGAGCGCTGCAGACAACTCATAAAACTACTACTTACACTTCTATCGTGGTAATTGCTGACGGTGTTGTGGAAGAAGAGCCCGGCGATCAAGGCTGCGATGTTAGCAGTGTAGCTGGCGACGAAAATCACAGAGAAACCACCCCAGACGTTGATTAAAAACTTGTTCGGCCAACTCTTGGGGGCTTTGAAGGCAACAAGGTGGCCACACAACAATCCCCACATCACCCAGAGCGCGGAACTCATGCTGAAATTCTTGGACCTCTGCCGACCCCAGGGATTCAGCCCGAAGGGGCTCAGCCACTCATAGATGGCGACGGCGATGGCGGTTATGTTGAGACCTAGTGGTGAATAAAATATAGACTTAGAATGTGGCACGATCGAAAATAATTGACATAAAGTATATAACAATGACAATAACAATATAAGCAGATGCCTTCTGAGCAATCGTCAGCAATTTAGGAAATTCGAACTAGTTTTTGGGGATAATTCGTAAATGAAAAATTTTGCTGTTTTGCTGCCCTTTGTACGCCCAGTCGCAAGCTGACTGCGTTAAACCACTAAGTTACTATTTTTCTTAATCATGATGGTAATAAATTTAATGCCGATGTGACTCGCCTGAGGCGGTAATATTTCATTTCCCTGGCAGTTACTGGTAATTAAAGAGCGACAAAGTTTACGTTTAGTTTTTATAGTCATTTTCAGTTTTCTTGGCGCCTATGTAATAATAATAATAATAACGCCTTTATTTATGATTGCTAATAGTAATAAAAATGCAAAGATAGTTGAGTAAAGTACCTTTTGCTTTTTCATATTCACCAATTCAATATTAAGCAATCGTGGTTGAATAGAGAATTACAACCCCAAGGAGAGAGACAAAAAAAAATCAACGTTTAAAATGTAATTTATGAATTATTGTTAATTACTAACTCTTGAGAATTGCTGTATATGTATTTGATCCACATGATTATGATTACGTAGGCGTCAAGATAGCTAAAATGATTTGAGGCGGAAATTTTCTAGTTGTGGTTATAAAATATAGATAAAAACAGTTACTATGAAATTAATAAAATGATTCCTGTAAACAATAAATAGACGTAGAAAAGGAGGGGATTTGGGATTCTCCCTGAAAATATGAGAGAATATGATCGGAAGGTCATTAATTAAAGAGGAAATATACAGCGTGATTTAAAACACGTGGAGTCTATGTCTTGTATTACAAAATGCGCATCATAGCTCCCAAAGTTATAGAATACCACAGGAACTACAAATTTATTTTTATAATTCAAGTTACATTTATTGTGAGCAAAACATTTGAACTTTTCCGAGAGATGATAGTGATAATAATAATAATAATAATAATTATAATTTTATAATAATAATAATAATAAGAATTATTATTATATTTATTATTATAAAATTGTTAGGGATCACTATCATCTCTCGGGAAAGTTCAAATATTTTACTCACAATAGATGTAATTTAAATTAAAAAAATAAATTTGTAGTTCCTGTGGTACTCCATAACTTTGCGGACTATGATTCCCATTTTGTAATACAAGACATAGACTCCACTTGTTTTAACTTGTTGATGCTGAATCACGCTGTATATTTTCTCTTCAATTAAATTATTAGGTCACTTCCTCTGCCTTTCGTCCATACAGTACATACATTTAGGAACGCCCTGTGCATATTTAAAGAAATTGAATATTTGCAGTAATAATTACTGTCATTTTCCATATTCACCAGTTCAATATTAAACATGTAATTTATGATTTATTGTTAATTACTAACTCTTGAGAATTGCTGTATATGCATTTGATCCACATGATTATGATTACGTAGGCGTCAAGATAGCTAAAAATGACTTTAACCAACCCCAAAGAGACTATTGGTATTTATCTCGTTGGCATCAAAACTAATTAAATCCCACCATTAATTTAGTACACAAAACCAGGCCTGAATTCACGCTTGATTAGGCCAGCCACAACATCATTATTTGAATACGAGTAGTTTCGTTTCAATTACGTGCCCATTAAATTTGTTTACTGCATTTAGACTGGCCTAATCTAAAATACTCAAAACACTCCGAAACGGTATTACACTAATCACGAAGTATTGTATTCCACGCAGTTTCGTGTGTAGTGTGTTCGAAGAGATGAAATTATATTTCAATTTTCGCTCGGCTGATACTAGAATCTGGGGACGTCTTAAAGCTTTTAAAATGTCTTTTAGTGAAAGTAGAAGTAGAATGGTGTGGATATGCTTTTAGGGAAAAATTATTTCCGAAATTAGAGAGAATCTAGATGGGACCGGATGTCGTTATCAGATTAAGAGGCGCTTTGCATAAAACGGCTCCCTAAAAACTTAAAGCTCCTATCTAGGCAAGAAACTTTATTTTCGAGCAATTCCATGTTTTATGTTAGCCAAGCGTTGGTGGAGGTCCATTAAAAAATCTTCTTCGATCGCTTAATTTGTAAATTATGCACAGCAAAGTCAAAGATTAATTAATACTTCACATGGTATTACACGCATCAGTGCTTATTACGGATTTCGCTTTATTTTTAGACTAACACTTGATAAAAATAGATCATTCAAGAACGAACAAAACCAATATGTAGGCCTTGAAACAAAATATTTTTATTTTTAATGAGTCACAATCATATATGTACTGACTCCAGCAAATATATTTTTCTAATTATTCCTTAAGGTATATGTGATTACTTGTGAAAATGGCAATCCATAACTCCGGAGAGAACGGCAGCAGAAAGGCCATCAGTGGTATTTCGGACTTCTGTTGAGGCGCGGCTAGGAAGGACACCCCGCTGAAGAAATACGGAGCGCTGAAGTCTATAACTTCACTGCGGGCGCTGGAAACGCTCAGAGCTGCGAAGGACATATGAGCGGCACCAGACTCTAAATCTCCCACAACTCCATTCCACTTTACGTCAGCTTCGTCACTATCGATCTCCTTCACACGCTCTGTTTTTATTAATTCTTCTTTAAATCTGGAAAACAAACGAATAAGTGCCATTAATTTCTGGTGTTAACCGACTTTGGTCTCTAATCAAAAACTATGAACCAATTTTACTGGTGACAAAAAATTATCGTTTTGCAGATTTTTGGACTATTTATGAGTACAGTTGCAAAATAATTTTTTTTTTAAATTGGCATATTTCAACAATTTTACTTGTTTCAAGTTTTCTGGATGACCCTGTACGGCTTATCCAAACATAGGCAAACTATATATTTTTGGAATCATCATCAATAATGAAGGTTATGCAGAAATATTACATTTCCGACGTTCATTTGTTTTCTCCGACAACGAATTCCAAAAATATATGGCAAAACATAAATCTTTACTCTTTACAATATTTTAATAACTCATCAAATAACTGCTGTAAGTGGGGTGTAAATATATGAGGAATGACCCTGTACATAGTTGGAAATGGAACATATATGCGAGGTACGAAACGGCTGAATCAAATAAATTTGTTAAGAGAACCTCAAAGTTATTATGTGAGCTAGCTCTGTCCTCTTGAATGAATAACGAAGGTACTTTTTTATTTTTAATTGGATCCGGAGTTATTTTAGGTATAAAGTAATGACATAGCAGCTTATGCAACATGTTCATTAAGGTTCACGTATCTTTAAGTGACATAGTTTTTAAAGAAGCCATTATTTACTCTCAATTTTGTCAGACTAGTTTGTTTATTAAAATTAATTGTAAATTTAAAATTTTTTATAAATGTAACTTTAGAAGCGTCCCTTTATTTTTATGTCTAAATGTTCGTCATGGAAATTGAAGGCATAAAGAAAGACAATAAAAAACTGCAACTAGCTAATTTTTCAAGATGGGAGCGTTAGCCGATATAGTATCGTCGAGGGCTCTCAGTGATTGTTTAGAGCAGACCTCTTAACATATCAGCCTGGCAGAAATTTAATAAATTGAAAATCAATTTATATTTAAAATTTCGCTCTTTCACCAGGACGTTGAAATATTAGTAGAATATAACAACTAAATATTTTAAAATTTGTGCTTACAAATCGCACGATTTATTAATCAAATATTTGTATTGTTTTCGTCTGAAACAATATCTGTCGACCGGCTTTGTTCGGAATACAGATCAACTTCGAGAATCTCACGGTGTAATTGGATTCCTTTCGATTTCTCCAGAGCACCCGAAATCACAGATATCAAATTTGTCTTGATAACAATAAATAAGTTAGAAGAGGTGTCCTTGTTTAGCCTATTAGCATCATCAGTTAATAAAAAATTGTACAACTCCAGTATTTTGAAAGTTTTTTAAACTTCTTCTCTCTTCTCTTTTTATGAAAAATATATTGAAACTTTCTACATATCTGCGCCGTCGGCAATTTCTGCAAAATCAATTTGGCTAATCCTTTCCATTTGCCCCAGACCTGAGATTTACATCAATTAAAAACTTTCACCGACGAAAAACAAACATAAGTTTATTTCAGTAATCGGCTGACGCCAAACAAAATAAATTGCAAAACCAATTCAAAAAGTTCTGTTTAAATACTTTGCCCGATTGTCTCCTAATTGCAAAAGTTTATTGTGACTCACTAAATTTTTGCTTACAAAAGTATTTAAAATTAAAACGAATAATAAATTCAACCATTATAAATGTAGCAAATTAACACTTACCTATAACTTAAAAACTTTTTTCCTACGTCTCTCCTACTCCTAGAATTTTTATTATTGACAGTCCTGGAACCAAAAAGTCCATCGGCGACTATGTATAACCTAAAATCGAATTCTAATTCTTGAGCAATATTTTCTAGTAGGTCCATGGACAGACCGTAGCAACAGTTTGTGCGATATTTGAACTTTTGGAAGGGAAGGAAACGATCATCATCGTCAACGTAATCGCTTGTAAATTGTTTGTACTCTGTATATTGATTCACGTCTTCTTGTTCGTCTTCTTCTTCTTCCAGCCGTTGCATTTCGTTGAACACAAGAGTAAGGTTATCCTTATCCGAGGTAAGGACTCGATGACATGGAAGACCTGCCAAAAAAAAAAAAAATTATATATTGTGGTATTTTATCTTGAGTGTCGGTATATAAACGCCGCCCCCTGTATTAACCAAACACGTGAACTCTATCCCCCGACAAGAATCAATATTGGACCCACAATTCCGAACACAATATAATAAGCATCCAATTATTTAAGCATATTATTATGTGTCTGGGTGCCGGATAATTACAAAATTAAATCCACAGAATAATAGAACCAATTTAAGCTCTGTTTGGCTTAGTGAATGCTTTCAATTTGTTCCTTATCTGTTTATTAAACACCGTTACTCGTGACTCGGTCGGATATTCAAACCGACGAAATTGTAAACATATTTTTGAATGGCGTGTGCGGTAATTTTTTCTATTATAAAATATTATTTTGAAATGCATCCACATGTGGTGAAATAAAATTACGTTGACAGTATTTTATTTTGTTTAATGACAGCTCGCTGAAATTATTTATGCAAATGGGCAAATATAAATATGGGTATACTTGATATCGTCTATATTGATGGTAATTAGTTTTGTTTTGCTCCCCGGACTTAATCCTATTACCTATTTAATCAAAATTTAACCTCTGACAGTATATTTTAGCGTACGTATTTAATTATATTGGTAAAAGGGGGGATATTTTGTGTACGTTTGTACTTAGTAGCCGAATTCGGCCGACAATCCAGGCGCAAAGGGTTTTAACAAAAAAAAAACAGTGCAGACTGCATGGATATTTGAATAAAAGTAGATTAAAACTTACATGGTAAAGAAGAGAATCGCAAATTTGGATCTAATATAGATTATAAATTTTTATATTTTTTTATATACCTAAGGGTTGATTCCACCCTTATGATAGGATTGCTAGAAAATGTTTTACGACTAATTATCGGCCTTAATATAATATAATTTTATGCTGAATTACAAATTCGAATCTAGTAGTGTAGAAGTAATATTTTTAATTAGTATAAGGGCGGATCTACCCTTGTATTTAGATGCAACAAATTATTTCTACTGCTGACTATGGACTATAATGTACTCTATATATGGCAACAACGCCGGGCTCATTAACGGTCACTTAAGAATGTAGAAATATGCAACCGGGATCCACAACGTACGGTTTACATATCTGGGCTCCACAAGGTCATGTTCATATATAAAATTTGTATTGCTTGGAAATTGTTGCCCCTCTATGGTTGCCTTGAGTACTTTTTAAAAAAAGATCAAAAATGCGATAAAATATACTCATTTATCTTGATTCTCAAAAATATTTTGTGTATGGCAACAACGTCGGGCTCAGTAACGATCACTTAGAATGTAGAAATATTATACAACTGGGATTTACAACGTGCGGTTTACATATATGGGCTTCACAAGGGCATGTTCATATATAAAATTAGTATATCTTTGGAAAGATAATATCGAGAGCAACCCTGTATGTATGAATTCAAATTATAATTATATATACACAGTACAATAAAAACTAACACATTCAGAAGTGCTTTGACTGTACCTCTGAGGCATTGCCCATCCTCGTCCAGTTCACTCTCCATGACGAAAGGAGGCGCGAGTGCGGTCACCACCCTGAAAACCGTCCGGGCCCTTGTCGACACCGCGGCTACTGAAAGGTCACCCCCAGGCCATATGATGGTATCCAGTCTCACTACTCGGCCTGAAACCATTCCCACTCGTTTCCACTTTACAGTTGTTGTCGATGGAACATCTGGAAACAACGGAAAAACAATTCTAATTTCCAGTTTGTTGGATTTTTATTGGCTAATAAACGTCCGGATTAACGTAGATTCGGTATATGTGTCTTCGACCTATTTTTCTCCCTTATAAAGTATGACTATAAAGTTATTCGGAAATAAAACGAGATAAAATCACATCTAAGTGTTTGCGAAACGTGCATAGTCGTTCCACACCTTGTATCAGTTTCTTCTTCTGGCTTGATTGATTGCTCATGATTGTAATTGTTATCTGAGATACCTGAGTGATCGACGTCGTTATATTTTATCTGAAAATATATATTTGCTAAATAGCCAGCTCGTTATCGGACCGCTATTATGAAATCCGCTTCCTTCACAAATTGTCACTCCATAAATTTCAATTATACTCGAACGAGGATTGCTTAGATAAGTCCAACGGAAAAAAATAATCGAACGTACCCGAATAAGGGCTACTGCTATAGGATGGTTCGAGCAATTAGAGCCGAGCTACATTACTGCTCGTTACTATTCTTGGCCGTTTTGCCTGGAAATTATTTCACTAATTGTAATTCTTATCTTAATAACTTTAGATACCCTGCGAAAAATGTATACATTTAATGTAATATAGTGGACAATAATTGGAGTTAATTTTGCAGATTAATTTGTTTTTCGGGCCGGGCGGGTAGCAATAATAAAAACCTAAACAACGAGGTCGGGTAATTTGTTAGGCGTAATTATTCTGAAAAGTACCGGGCAACAGTGTGCGGCAATATATTTTAAGGAGTTGTTTAATTTAAATAAAGCCGTGGTTTTAGCAGGATTTCTAGACACAATAGGGCGCGAGGATTTTTATTTAGAGTTACCCAATATATTTAAAAAAAAAACATAATACAAATCTTGTCGTCCTGAGTAACCCCTACATTAATGCACCGTTTTAATTTTTGTATAAAAGCATGTTTATACCCATCATAAAGTTCATTTAATATGCGGGAAAGTATATAAAGGAATATATCAAATTTCCAGTTCCTTTTTCAGAATTTCTTACAGTACTAAGCCCAAAGAGAAATATAAAGCTTTCCACTTCGCGCATGAATAGGCAATTTTTTTTATTTATTCTTATAAAGCAATAAATCAAACCTGAATGTAAATATTTGATTTGGTCGAGAGCATAGAAAAATTGTTTATTTAATAAATATTACTGAAATGGCTAATGTAGAATCTATCTTTATTTTTATTTTTCATAAATAAGTAATAAGTAATTGCCCTCATTTATGCTTCTAATTAACTGCAGCTAAGTAAACGTTACTTTTTCCTACCGATAACCCTTTTTTGTTTCTCTTCGTAAATGCATTAAAGAGAGCAAAATTTGTAATAATCAAGTTTTCTTTGTAGTCGAAATTTACTGGATAACTTTTATGTATACCTTTTCATAAGAAATTAATTAATCTTGGTATTATACAAAAGTTGCTATTGAAGACAATGCCCGGGATTACAAAGAGACTATGAGTTGTCTGTGGCAGATGAAGGCTACAGGTTCCTAATAATCAAACAAAGGCGGTGAATTATAAGAGATAAATATAACGTGAAAGTTGAAAGTTTGCGATACTGTTATGTTGGC
This sequence comes from Rhagium mordax, assembly GCA_963680705.1. Lineage (NCBI taxonomy): Eukaryota > Metazoa > Arthropoda > Insecta > Coleoptera > Cerambycidae > Rhagium > Rhagium mordax. The sequence goes on along the minus strand of OY796661.1, from coordinate 74,677,601 downwards.
TAAAATATATTTTTTTTGAAGTGTATTTTAAAATTGTTCTAAATTTTGTTCAGCAATGCAGAAGAAAACATTTCCCTCTACTCTATCTAATATGAAAAGTAGATGACGCCTGGATTAACCTATAGAATAATTTATTAATCTAAGAAAAAATTAGACGTTCAAGATGTTTAGTCTTTAGTGAAAAGATTAATAAAGCCATGCACAATGCGAGTATTTTTATGCTCAGAATAAAGAGCTTGGCCAATCAATATCAACTACATCCATTTCCAACTTTATGCAAAGTAATTATCCTTTCACTTTCACCTTTCAGTTGGTGCAAATATTCCCACGAGATTTATGTTTTCTTGTCCTTTAAAAATTTAGCGCCTTTGTATCATTATTACAACGCGCGGCCTTGATATAGTAGGACGCCCGCCCTTAATCACTTTATAAGTCCTTGGTTTTGTTCTCAGCAGCGTTTTTTGTACACTACCAAGATTAATTATTTTCTCAGTAAAAAGTGTCGGTGAACTGATCCGCTGAAATTCCTGTGCGAAAAGAAACGTCGATAGTTCCGTATTATTCATTCAGTGTTTACTAAAAATGATGGGTTTCACTTAAATAAATGGCGAAGGTGCCAGTATTTCTTAAAAGAAATTGCCGTAATTTATTTCACGTTTATAAATATCTCAAGTATTAGAGTAATTATTATTTTCCATAAGAATGTATTCTGATACAACAAAATTGTTATGTAAATTTGGCTTTACCTGCAATATTTTAAAATGAACAAAAGAAACTATTATTAATCATATTTTCAGTTCACATCATTTTTGCCTCTGATTGAATAAACATCGACGATGAAATAAAGATGTTTTTATTTTCCTAGCTAGACGCCATTGTTCATTAATCAAAAATGTACAATTTAAATCAAAATGTCTACGTATTACTCATATTACCACTATAAATAAAAAGCTACTTTAAATTTTGACAGGTAATTAATTTGTTAGCATGACAGCTCCCGGCCATAATTCGATGTAGTAATTCTGACCCTAACGTTGGACATACTTGATAAGTCACTTCGGATAGGAAATTAGGGTCAAAAGTGAAACATGCACCTGAACATTATGGATTTTAGTTGTAGTATCTTCCGGAATTTTTATTTATTTTAAAGAAAACGCGTTAACGCTACAATATTATTGAGAAGAAGGAAGATTCGGTATACAGTCTTACTCAATCAAAATAGCTTTGTTTCAGTTTCAATTAATTTACTTATTTATAAATAATTAAATATAATTATTTTTTTAGATTATATTTCAGAGGGACATCTATTCATTTGTTTATTTGCCCATTTGTTCATTCATTCGTCCGGTCGCTGGTTTTTTTGTTGTTCAATCTTTCATTTCTTCATCCTTTCGTTCCTTTATTCCTTCATTCCTTCCATTCTTCATTCGTTATTTCTTCATTCCTTCTTTTTATCATTCTTTCGTCCTTTTGTCCTTTCTTCCTCTCGTCTTTTCGTCCTTTCGTCCTGATTTCGTCCTTTCGTCCTGATTTCGTCCTTTCGTCCTGATTTCGTCCTTTCGTCCCCTCATTTTTTCGCCCTTTCGTCTTCTCATTCTCTCATTCTTTCATTGTCTCATTCTTTCGTTCTTTCGTTCTTTCGTTCTTTCGTTCTTTCGTTCTTTCGTTCTTTCGTTCTTTCGTTCATTCGTTCATTCGTTCCATATTTTCGTTCTTTCGTTCTTTCGTTCTTTCATTGTTTCTTTCTTTCATCCTTTCATTGTTTCTTTCTTTCATTATTTCATTATTTCATTCTTTCATTCTTTCATTCTTTCATTCTTTCATTCTTTCATTCTTTCATTCTTTCATTCTTTCATTCTTTCATTCTTTCATTCTTTCATTCTTTCATTCTTTCATTCTTTCATTCTTTCATTCTTTCATTCTTTCATTCTTTCATTCTTTCATTCTTTCATTCTTTCATTCTTTCATTCTTTCATTCTTTCATTCTCTCATTCTCTCATTCTTTCATTCTTTCATTCGTTCATCCGTTTATTCTTTCATTATTTCATTCTTTCCTTCCTTCATTCTTTCATTCGTTCATTCTTTCTTTCTTTCTTTCATTCTTTCATTCTTTCATTCTTTCATTCTTTCATTCTTTCATTCTTTCATTCTTTCATTCTTTCATTCTTTCATTCTTTCATTCTTTCATTCTTTCATTCTTTCATTCTTTCATTCTTTCATTCTTTCATTCTTTCATTCTTTCATTCTTTCATTCTTTCATTCTTTCATTCTTTCATTCTTTCATTCTTTCATTCTTTCATTCTTTCATTCTTTCATTCTTTCATTCTTTCATTCTTTCATTCGTTCATTCTTTCATACGTTCATACTTTCATACTTTCATACTTTCATACTTTCATACTTTCATACTTTCATACTTTCATACTTTCATACTTTCATACTTTCATACTTTCATACTTTCATACTTTCATTGTTTCATTGCTTTATTCTTTCATTCCCTCATTCTTTCCTTCTCAGATTTTTAATTTTTTTATTGTTTCCGCTCCCTAATTATTTCATTCCATCGTTCTTCCATTCCTCCATTCCTTTAACCCTTCATACTTCCATCATTTGCTTCTTTATTACTTTGTTCTTTCGTATCTTCGCTTTTTCGTTCCTTCGGTTTTTCGTTCTTTCGTTCTTTCCTTCGTTCGTTCGTTCGCTCGTTCATTCATTCGTTTATTGGTTCCTTCGTTCTTTCTTTTCCTCGTTCTACCATTCTCTCATTCTATTATCCTCTCAATCTCTTGTCCTCTACTTCTTCTGTTCTCTCATTTTCTCATTCTCTCGTCCTCTCATTCTCTTATTTCCTCATTATCTCTTTCTAACGCTCTTTCATTCTATTATCCTCTCATTCATTCATCCTCTTTTGCTCTCACTCTCTTATTCTGTCATTCTCCCACACTTTCATTATCTCATTCTTTAATTCTTTCATTCTCTCATTCTCTAATCCTTTTATTCTTTCATTCTTACATTCTATCATTTTTTTAATTTTATTCTTCTATTCCTCCAAGTCTTCCTCTTCTCAATCTTTCCCTCCTTCTTCATTCCACCGTTCTTTCATTCCTTTATGCGTCCATTTCTTTAACCCTTCGTCCTTCCATTCCCTCATTATTTCATTCATTCCTTCATCCCTGCATTTTATAATTTTCTATTCCTCCAATCCTCATTCTCGATTCAATTCTTCCATTTCTTTATCCCTTTATTCCTTCATCCCTTTATTACTTCGTTGGCTCCATTACTGATTCATTCCTCCACACCATCCTCCCATCCCTTCATTCTTCCATTCCTTTTTTCCTCCTTCCATTCTCACATTCCTCAATTTCTTTTTCCCTCCATTCCACTAAGTCTCCCTTCCTGCATTCCTCTATTCTTCAATTCCTCTATTTATCTACTCCTTCATTCTTCATTTCCCTATTTTCTTATTCTTTTATTCTTCCATTTCATCTTTTTTTTTTTCATCGATTCATTCATTCATGCCCTAATTCTATCATTCCTTTATATAGGAATATATTATTATGTAAGAATATGTTTATTTATTCTCCAGTGGTACGTTCTACCAATAATTTCTCAAACTGTAAGCTATTATTAAATGATTGACAGCCTCTAAATTATATATAAGATAAAATTATGAACTTGATGAAAACATAATTTAATAATAGTAGTTTTATGTTATTTTTGTACATTGTACAAACACAATTTCCATTATAACAAAGAAAATACGTCGCCTCAAATATTTGATAGAATATTAATTATATTTAATAAAAAAATGAATCTTACCTGTTTCGGTTTTATTAATATAGAAGCTACGATCAGGAACTAAATTAAGTATTTCGAAATTTGCGACTAATGATTTGTCCACTTTGTCAACGCCAATTTCTTGTGTGAATTTTTTTCCTGCTAAGGCATTTGTACAGGCTAGTTTCAATTCTCTGAAAAAAAAAAAACAAATATTACTATTCTGTCTCCATATACACTAAAAATAACTAATTAAGTTCTAGAGTTCGATAAAACTGGTAAAATATATTATTTCAACAGGTTTCAAGACAAATATTGTTACAAATATAAACATTGTTAGAATTGTTCCTCTGCAGTGAAACAAATGTGACAAAGAGAATCGCCCTGGATACCCTTAAATCTGACCAAGGCATATAAAAAGGACCTTATCCTGGATAAAGCCATCTTAGTTAGAGACTTTATATCACATAAACTAAAACGAGAAAGTTTTATGATTTTGTAAAATATATGGGGTCATTAAGATAAAATAATGTGTCGTACAGAGAGAAAACAAGCTGGACATTGTTTTCCAGGAGATATAAAATGCGGTGTACTAAAATAAGATAAGCTTAATGCAACCTATACTTTAGTTACTGACAGAAAGTGTAAGAGATAGGACGTTGTGTAACAATACGAACTTTGATTAATAAGTCTTGATTAACTTGTTTTGATTAGTTTCAAGACTTACAACTTCCCAGGTCTTTGATGTAAAAGGACAGTGCGTCATTTCTTATTTCCGATCAGCCGGCGCTGAGACTTTCTCAATACTTAAAATAATATTTCTTTTAAAAGTATACCTATTCCTTGATATTTCCAACGGAGAAACCGGAGTTCCACTCTAAATAAAGTTGTTTAAATGCATGAGCCGTGGCTGACACTTCAGGTTCAGACACTCCAGTAGTTTTGTGTTATTTCACTTTAGTCTCGTAAGGCTTTAAAAAATCGTTCGGAACAGAATTTTGGGAAGCACAAGAATGCCAATATCATGAAATACACTACCTGTAATCCCTAAATCTATAACATTTACAATACGGAAGCAAAAAAATTTTACCCAAGAATCTTATTTCTAAAAAATAGAATTTAAATTTTCGTTCATAATTTAATTTCGAATAAGCAAATTTAAAAATTAAATAAATTTTTAACCAATAACTTCCCTATTTTATACGGAACACCCTGTATATTATTTCATAATCAAATAGAGAATGCAAGTGCTTCTGACAATCCCCCACACATGATTCTTCATTAAGCCGAAATTTACTTTTATTTTTTGCAGTTTTATTCAATATCAGTCCCTGTACCTTCGACCATACACGCCTACCTACGCAAATTTAACTTTTGTATATCATGTTGTGTAAGCTTAGTCGAAAGTTAGAACAGCTTAGAACGGTGCGACACTGTTTGCTGTGTATTTAGAAGATATGTAAATAATCACCCAGTAAGCCTATGAAACTGCTGAAACGATTACAGCACAAAACATGATCTGCAGGAAAGTTTTCAAATTTGTATCAACTGAAAGCAGAAGTGGCGTTGCTGTTTCTTGACTGCTTTAATTCAAATTGAATCTCTTTTACGAGCATAATAAGGAGTGCGAGCTGATAAATATAACTTAGTGGTTTGTTATTTATCGTGGAAGTTTCGCTTTATTTAGTACTTGGGTGGTTAGGAAGCTCTCACTTACTCCTGCAATTAAAAGTTGTTCAAGTAGTACTACAGCTTTAACGAAGTAAATTAATATTTAGTTTAATATCAGCTGCTGAAATCATTCTAGAGGGTTCATTTTACTCGTTATGTCTACACAACAACATATAGAATTTATAATACAAAGTATAACAAATTCCTTCTTTGGAATGATAACGTTCCCTAAGAGGCTGGGCTAAGGAAACAAGTTTAATCTGAGGCGATAACTTACGGACCACCCCTCCTCACACGTATAATGTCCTAGTTTGTATTTCTAAATCGCGTCACGTTTTTATTTTACTTTCGGGGTCGCACTCAGTTTCATTAGACAATAAAAACATACATATTTAATCGCCAAGTACGTAGTTAGAGAGATTCGAAACAGATTATTATCTAGAGTTAGCAATTAATTACGCCAAGTATATAGGAAAACATTTACCTACTTTCTCATCTCTCTTTATTCCAGGGTGACTTTGTCGATACTCTGCATATTCATTTGATCATAGGGACAGTAAGCCAGTAACTGATAAAAATGTTGTCCTTAAGGAGTGGTTTGAACATTTCTTGTATATTTAAATGTCTTATCAGGAATGAATTTCTCTAGAGCTATTATTTGCAGAGCAGAACTTTTATTATCTATGTTGTGCCGTCCGAATATTACACTATTTATCAGCGTCTACATTTGGTGTCAAAATCTGTGTTATTTATATGATATAATATACTATAATGGCGAAGAATGTGTGCCATAATATGACATGCCTCTATAAATAATGAATGGTTTGTGGGCAGGAACAAACAAAAACTCAAACAAAAATCGCGTTTATTTACGGACAAGCCATTTAACAGCAAGAGGAAAAATAAGTTTTGAACCGTACAAACTTTCGTCCTGAGATATGAAATATTTGATTTTTCTTTTACACAACTATTATTCAGGTTATTTCAGTTCCGCAAAGTTTCTTTTGAAAAGCTAAATCTCCGGATTTAGTATTGACTCGGAAATCGTGTCATTCTAACAATTTTTCTACACGTTCAAAATGTGTTATCGAGCATTGAACGTATCTTTCAATATTATTTTGCCGCAAGAAATTGAGACCATGAATAACTTCATAGTCCATTAATATTTTTCTTTAATGTGTTTGTGTGTTCATCAATAAATTAATCACGTCTAAAGCGTACGTATATAAACATTGTCTGCTACACTTTGCAGGGCAAACCGCAAAGGTGTCAAGTACTCGCACTTAAGTAGGCTTAGAGTTTATTGAGCTTTATATTCCGTTAAATTCGGGTATATCTAATTAATAATTAATTCATCTAAGCTCTCTTCATCATTCCGAAATTGCCTGCCTGTTTCAGTTTGTAAGGCGTTCATCTAGAAGGTGTAATTAATATTCTAAGGCCTAAATATAGTTATCATAAAGTATATCCGAGAAAACAGGAAGGTAATTAGGTATGTAATAGTGAGGTTTGGAAAAGTTATTAAAGGTTTGGGCCTTTTAATACGTCGCTTAAATATTTACTTGAAGGCGAAATATTTATTTTCGTAAACGTTAATGTTGAAATTTCCTTCTTGCTTCGGCATTTATAGCGACTTCTGTGGAAATTTTTTTGTCGGTGCTAATTGCCAAACCTTTACCATCATTTAGGTGCTAATTCATTTTATATTTATAAAATAGAGCGCCATATTGTTGTAAAAAAGCAATCTCATCACTATTGTGTTTAAGGCTGTGGTATTCGTTCTAAATTATAGAATTGTTAGCATTATTTTAAACAATTAGCACCTTCGTTTTCTTTACATATTTAAAAAGCGCCAAATAGCTGCTAAATTTTAAGAGTTATCCAATTAGCAGCGGTGGTTGTGGTGCTGATCTGAGGCTGGCACAGAAGATAAAATTATTAATAACTTTGTTATAACAATTAGCACCTCTGTTTTTGCCACATATATGGAAGGTGCTAATAAGTAATGGTAAATGTTGGTCAATTTTTAGCAAATTTTTTAATAATTAGATCTTCACTTTTCCGTATTAAGAGGATAACAAATATATGCTAAATAGCGGTAAAAGTTTTGCAATTAGCACCAATATTTGTGATGCTTTCAGGGTGCCAGAATATAAAACTGTATAACTTTATTAAAACAATCAGCACTATTGTTTTTTAACGTATTTGAGAGCTTAAAATGCGGTAAGTGACTATAAACGTTCTATAATTAGCACCACTGGTTGTGGTGTCGGTGCGGAGTTGATTCTGAATTATAAAATTTTCGTATTTTTTCAAGCAATTAACACCTATTTTCTCTAAATATTTTGAGGACCAAAGTTTTATAACTAGCACCAATGGCTGTGGTGCCGATGTGAGATTGGCACATAGTATACATTTATTAACGATTTTGTTAAAACAATTAACAACTCAGGTTACATATTTGAAAAGTGCTAAATGATAATAAATATTGTGCAATTAGCACCTATCGTTGTAGTGGTGGTGAAAAATTGACTCTAAATTATAAAATTACTGATATTGCCCTTTAACAATTAGCACCTCTATTTCTATTTACATACTTCGAGGATGCTAAATGCTAAATAGGTACTAAATGATGGTAAAAGCTTTGCAATTATTAGCACCAATGGTTTTAGTGTTGGTATTCACACAGAGTACAAAATTGTTAATTACTTCGTTAAACCTACTAGCACCTCTCTGTTTACTACACTTATTAGGAAGGTGTTGAGTAATGGCAAAGTTTGGATAATTAGCACCAATGGTTATAGTGGTAGTGCAAAGTTGCCTTTAAATTTTAAAACTAATATTCCTTTAAGCAATTAACATCATTTACATATTTGAAGGGAACTAAATGGGTTCCAAATGGTAGTAAAAGTATTATAATTAGCACCAGAGGTTGTAATGTAGATGTAATGTTGGCACAGAGTAGAAAATTGTTAATGACTTTGTTAAAACAATTAACATCCCAATTTGCATATTTGGAGGGTGCTCACTGGGTGCTAAACGATGATGAAGGTTTTGCAATTAGCACCAATGGTTATGGAGGACTCTCAATTTTGCAACTGTCAGTGTTTTTTTAATAGAATTAGCACCTTTCTTCTCTTAACAAATTTCGAGGATACTAACTGCTAGTAAAATTTTTTAATTAGCACCTGTATTTTCTTTACATATTTCTAAGGTGCTAAATAGGTGCTAAATGATGATGGAAGTTTAGAAATTAGCACCAGTGACTGTGTGTAAAAACAAATAATTTTTATTATTTTTTGTCATTCTTTTAAATACATAATAATGTTAGTAATACAATGCGAATCATGCTCCGCTTAAGTCTTTTTATACGCCCATAATATCACCCCTTCAAAGTTATCGTTAGTTCGTCATAAACTGCTCATCTTCCGTTATAAATGATAGGGGCTATTCCAGTTTATATTATTATAAACTTGTTTACAACTATCATAAAGCCACTGCTCAAGACGTAATGATCAATGCAAGTCTGGTAGTAATTTCCTGCAGACAGGACAAAGTAACTGTGATTTAATATTTATCGGTCAAATTTATTACCCGTTAAGAACATGTCGTAAACGTTACGGATGATAAAACGAACGAGTTTATGTACGTACGTTTTGCTTGCGTAATACGCCACGGGACTTCATTTAAGAAGTCGACATAATTCACTCTTTTTCGTATTATATTAATAAAAGCCCAACAATCTTATCCGCTGATTTTTATAGCCTGTCTAATCAATCACAAACAGTCGAGAGCACAGACTTTATCTTTAACGACATTAAATGCAACTTACCGACATTTTAAGTGTTGACGAACTTTACGTGATTCATTAATAAAACTCACATAAACTAAGTATCAGATTTCGAAAGTGCATCAAATCAATCATGAGCAGATGAGAGTTGCATTGCAACACCATGGTCATATTTTGCATTTTAAGTAAGTACCTTTTTAGTACAATTCTTCATAACCCCATTTCTCCCTGTAACGTATATGCCTTTGAGTAATAATATCAAAGCCTAAGAGATACATTTTCTGCTTTAAAGCTCTCCATTATCTTAGAACCAGCCACTTTTCCTCGAGTTCATACATAATATGAACGTAACAATGGCGTTACTCCAGCCCTTTTGTAATTATTATATGCAGATTCGCATACAGCGCACTTGTGGTAAATATTAAAATATTTTGATTATGGAAGATTAGAATACAAAAGGAAACGAAGATAGCTGCTGATGATTTTTTTAATTAACAATGTTTTCTTCTATGAACTGTATAAAATATATATTTATTAACAAGCCCACGTACACGTGCTTAAAGCGTCGCTTTTTCACCTCATATTCAATTCTGACCCTTCACTTTAGCTGTTCCGTTTGGGCACATTTGCCGAATGAGTTTTCATCAAATGTGTTCATTGAAATCTTTCTAATAAGTAATTCTGCGTGCTTTTAATAACGTGCAAATTTAAGAGATTACAAAATGATTTCGTTCAATCAACCGGATGGTAATTCTCAAAGGGACCCCACCACGTAGTTTAAATGAACTCACAAAAGTTTGAATCGATATTGATTCTGACTTTGGATGGAAAATAAGCGAGTTTTTTTGTTGTTTGAAATATACCTGGCAAAAATAAAATAATAATGTTAATAAAGCGACTTTATTTAATTATCAAACTTTATGATATCAAATTTATAGAACTGTATTGGGTAAATCGCAGCTGGGCGCTTTTAAACTTAAACAATGTATGCGAAAAGAGCGTTCTAAAAGTAAACGGATAATAAACTGAAAAACCAATACAGCTAATATTATTTTTATCTTTGCCACCAACCCAGACACTTAAGATTTATTACCATACCTATAAAAGACGCATGAAATAAAGTTGGAAATCGTTATTTAACATAAATTATTCCTTGTTCCGATTCTGCATGAATTCGAGAGACTTTGTTGTAACATATTTCATTTTTTCATTACTTGTAAGTAAGTATATACATTATATAACATAAATATATAAACGGTACATTGTTGAGCCCGATATATCAACAGGTCATTGTTGATCCCACCCTTTTGACCCAAGAACCAAATTTTATCGCATTTTTGTTCAGTACTCATGGCACTCATAGACACCGTTACTGAACCCAAAGTTATTGCTATAGTGTTGGTAAATTTTACCTGCTAGGTGTAGCGTACGTGAGAGAACTTATCGAGATATACACGAAGATGGGAATAGTACGTTGTTGAACCTTACTTAAAATTTGCGTACGGTGTCCTAAGACCAAATGGTGATGGTATACATTTCGATACGTTATTGAACCCGGGCTCAATAGTGTAATTTTGGGCTTCACAATTACCGTTTATATATTGAACGGGCTCAATGTCTGTTTATAACTCAAAAGTTATTTATTTATCTAAATATTTTGCTGCATATATTAATAGTATAATAAACAAGGTAAATAAATTATCGCTTCAAGGACTTTTTTTAAATAAAACCCTCATATATAATTCTACAAGATCCTTGGCAGTATCTGGATTTTTTGCTTAAAAGGTGAAACTGCCGGAAATGAAACGTATAAATACTTTTCGCAGTTCGCTGAATCACTGAATTATTAAATTTTTAGGGCACTCGGTGCCAAATATAAATAAAGTGATTTTGTATAAAATAAAATACGAGTATACGACAAGGGCTGAGAGAACTGATTTCTGATATGAAACGCAAAATTTATTTAAAAAAGGATTTGAAAATGAATGAATAGTGCCATTATTTTTGGATCTAAGGCAGGGGTTGATGATTTGTAGAAGAGTTTCTGGATTCTTTCTCGCATTAAATATTTTGATTTCTTGACGTGTCGACCATCTTGTTTAGGTTCTTCTTCATTTTAGAAGAAAATATTTCAATTTAAATTTACAAATTTACATTACAGACTGTTGTTGATCATCAGCATAGCAAGTGTAAAGGAAATCATGTCATTTCCTTTACACTATCCGAGGTATAGATAATAATTATTAGTAGAGGCCCAAGAATAGACCCCTGCGGTACGACAGCAATTTTCTGAGCAGTATCTCAGTAGTAGTAGGCTAATTTCATCAAATCCGTGAATTTTTTCAATTTTCATTGTATCAGTGTGTTGATTTACCTAATATTCTGTTGTAGTTTCTAGGAACATAGTTTTTTGCGATTAATTTTCATGAATTAAGTCTTAATTCACCACGAGGTTGAATTGTTTCTCGTGGAAATCTGTTAAACATGTCATATAGATGTAATAACTACCACTTTGAAACTCCACCGCTGAAACGCGCCCCAATTCAACCTTAACCCAGTTACCTGCCTCCCTATAAAGAAAAGACATCCAATTTCCACATTAAACATCATTTAAAGGGGAAGTATTTATCTCGTTTTCGACTCCACCAAAACCGTTAAGTCGGTGTGGGGAGCAATTTAACCACCAGTACAACTTTTAATTAGAGATCCGGAACAAGTTCCAGAAAACTTAGCCTAGGTAAGTGACGTAGCGTAATATTGCCGAAGTTACTTGCATGCCATTAACATGATCAAGGTTCAATCAAAGTTCCTAACCAAACAGAGACGTTATCGGTTGGATGACTACAAAGTTTCAGTTAGCTCTCCAACATGTCAAAGTCTTTGTCCTTTGTGATGCCAATGAACCCCGCATATTAACAAAGGCCTTGCTTGACGTTGCGTTCATATTTTATTTACTCAGCAAGTGGGACAAAATTGAATTTAAATGTCGTTAGATAGAGTGGGGTCAACAATTTTTTATGAGCATAATTGAATAAAGTGGAATATATGAAAGGAGTTGCCAAAGTTTTAATGAAAGTAAAAGAAATAAGGAATATCCTTAGAAGTTTCAAAAGAATAATATAATAATAAAAATAATACAGTTCCTATATTGTAACTCTTTACACTACGCTAATCAAACGCTTGAGTTAGTTGATGTTGAAAGCTGACAATCCTCCAATTGTTTAGTGCTACAATAAATTTTCAAATCATCAGCGGAAAATAATCTTCCACAGGTTAATTCCTCAGCTAAGGCGTTTATGAAAAGTAAAAATTAAAGTGGCTCCAAATTTGAGCTTTGTGGAACACCTGAAGTAGCACCAGAATCACTCTTTACGGTCTAGTAGCATAATAATGAGGACTATGGGACACACTGCATGTTATTATGTTTTGAGGTCGTTAGTCAATGTCGGTTTGCAGTCCGAAGTCCCAACCCATTCCAGAAGGGGTAAAGGCGATTGTGGCCAAACCAAATGATAAATCTATTTCTGACGCTTAGGATTATCTATGTTAATGGTTATCTAGGTCTTGCTTGAGCAAATAAACCATCTTACTACTAGTGAGACCGACTGGAAGAGAAGAGATAGCTATATTTATCTAATTCTTCAATAACAAAACACAAGACTGGCACACTGTTTTGAACTAAACAAATAATATCCCCAATATAAAAAGTTTCCAATCCATATTATGAGTTACAGAAGGGAATGCGTGTTAATGCAGAGCGATCCTCGACCAACCTCGCCGTCCTCATTATCGACTGGTGGATTGGCGACATGCCATTGTCACTCTGCGATCGAACGGAAGAGGGTCAATTTATGACGTCAGGTCGCTCAGTGGCGCACTTGCTGAATGTAACTTAATTACTCGAAAATATAGAGAAGACGATCGGAGCTTACGTAAATCCAGTCTTCCAAGCGAACTCGACTAAGAGGAAGCTCTCGGGGTTATTTATAGGATATAGGATTACCAGCTCTGGAGAATTGAAATAAAACATATATTTTTCATGAGTTCGTGATTATATTGGTTGCGGCTAGGACATTGTTGGCCAGAGTTTGATCAATTATTTTTGCTATAAAACTAAAGTTTATGTGCAGTAAATATAGAAAAAGTACACAGATTTAATTATATGATTTAAGAGATGCATATTATTGACAAAATTCTTATTTTTATGTCTGCTTAATCCGCTGTGCCAAGAGAATGTTTCACTACAAATATTACATGTATGCATATTGTAATGTAAAGTAGGTTTGCTATTTAATTTAATTATTTTATTTAAATTTTTATTTTAGAAAAATATTTGATTTGAATATTGTACATAATTGATAAGTTGTTTTAGGATTTGTTTTAAGTTGGAATTATCTTATTGCTTTATATCAATTACCCACATTACATACAAATTTATCATGCCTGGGATACACTGCAATTACTACTATTTATTAACGACACTGTGTAACTACCAAGCCGAAGGACTTACTTGGGTTAGCTATAAACCCTTATTTTTCTTCTTTCAGGGTGTTCCAGGGATCTCGTTAATGGAGAAACTTAGCTTTCTCAAATTCCTGTTTGATTTGTTAATGAAGATTTATTTAAATTAACCTGAGCTTAGTGGTTTTTTTTCAAGAGTACTCTAAAATTTGGGTCATACCAAGATGTAGTGACCTGTATTTGATTCTCATAGAGTGAAGAAACTAATATGAACTATGCACAGCTTGTTGCTTTTGAATACAGATGTCTCTGCTATGACTTTTCTTACCTCTTTCTAACACGAGACCAATGAATGGGATATAGATTTAAGCTTATAAAAACATAGATGTCTATAGTGAACGACATTTATTGAACAAATACATCGATAAATAAGATATGACGGTAAAATATGTAATTGTAACCTAAGACAACTTAAAGTTAGCTAACTATTGATAATAATATTAAATGCTTTCTAACAATTATATAGTCGCGCGTATTCTACCTGATCAATTCGGTAATGTATAATTTTAATGGCGGCTCGTGCTGGAATGTTCTGGGCTATCCAATTAAAAGTTGTGAAACTAGTTTTGGATAATATTGATGCAATATTATAAGCTAGGTGTGGGTACCTGATTTTATTTATCTTCTAATTCAATAATCCTAGTTGATTTCAGCATAATAACTTGGTCTGTATACTTATACCTTTGCCATGTAACTGTTTTTTCTTGCTTTTCAAACGGATTTATTCGAAATTTTAATACTTTTTTTCAGGAGCAACGTGGATGCGTCTTTTCGTATATCTCCAAACTCGTTCTCCACAATTGTTTTTGTTGATGTTTCCAAGACATTGCCAAGAGAATTACACTTGTCACAGCATACTAAGATGGAAATATGTCAATTTTGGTAAGTAATTTCCCAATTATCTGCTTTATTTTAAGTTACTTTGCAGCATCCTTGTCAGATACCCTCTCTGTGGATGTTCACTATGTTATATTACGTTGAAACTGATCTTCCACTTCACGTTAAATTCGAAGATCGCACATTATGTTTTAAGATTCACTACACTGTCACTACTTATAGTCTAAATTTACAACATTTCTAGCCATTTGACATAGATGATCGATTTTACATGAATTATTATACTAATTCTTATATTCAAATACAGGTGTATCGAAAATAAATCAAACTATGTTTTAATTTTCTTAGAATCTAGCTCCAACTAATTCATAACTACCAGATATCATTTATCCTTAATCTGTACCCTTAATTATCCTTATTTACCCTTATTTATCTTTGTTTGTCCTTAATCGTTAACGTTATGGTCAAATAAACAAAATATGAAACATCACTTCCAATTACATCTAGCTAGATTATTAATTTACTTAACTACAACAATTAATTTTGCAATTCTCTTTATTTGCTTGATATGCATTATTTATAAATGACCTTGTTTAGGATTTATACAAGCATAATAATAACAAACATATCCAAACCGATATACTTATATTGATGTTTCATCTCTAAACATGCTATTATTAAATTCATTGGACTATCTTTAATACATTACGAATATTGGATTAAATTTTTAAAATTCAAAACGTCTAAAAACAAATTATTAAAAATTAAATCGTCCACCTGATGAGCTAGTAATATCGAAAGAATATGTACATCTTCTTGTGGACTTCGTTTTTTAATTGGTGACCATAATGAATGAATTTTGAGGTGAGTTAAAAAAAAAAATTAATAATTTGTTTTTAGACGTTTTGAATTTTATAATTTTTAATCCAATATTCATAATGTATTAAAGATACTCCAATGAATTTAATAATAGCATGTTTAGAGATGAAACATCAATATAAGTATATTGGTTTGGATATGTTTGTTATTATTATGCTTGTATAAATCCTAAACATCAATTAATGTTTCTGTGTCCTCTGTTACCCTTGTGTGTACACTGAAGTATTTGTTTACATGAAAATCCATAATGTTGCATTTACAAGCATAACAGTTATTAAACCGTTTAAAAGTTACGTGCCATTCTCGTTAAAAACTTTTAATTTTTCGTGGATTATAAGAGCTTGTTTCCTCCTTTCGATTTTAAATTATTTAGAAATTAAATTGGAGAACAACCTTAAGCCCCAAGTTAATTAATGTATACGATATTCGCTTGAAAAAGGTAGGCGTGGTGAAAAGTAACTTTCGGCATTAATTATGTTGGATTCTTAATGGAAGAACCGCATTTTTTCGTTTTATATTATTTATCCTCTCCGTTAAGTCTGACGTCTTTAAAAATAAAGTGGAGAATTTCCAATGGGCTTAGTTGAAAATTTTATGTTAGGATATTGGAAATTTGAGAGATGGATCAAGTGGAAAGCAAGGACTAAAAGCTCGGAAATATCCAGCCGAGACTTAAATATTGCGTTCGTTTACTTTCTCGGTTCATTAAATATTTGTCGTCGGTGATGTAATTTGTTTTAAATATAAACATTAGAAAATTTCTATTTCTCTTCCATTATTACCAGCCAAACAAAAATAATTCAACACCAGCGTAAAAAACTGTTTTCTCTCCGGTTGAGACGAACCGGAATTTCATTATTACGAAATGTTACAAATATCCAGAGTAGGATATTAAACATTTTCTGCATCCTCGTGGCAGTATTTAAACACTACATACTGAAGTTTGCGCTTATTATATGCGCTGGAGTTTATTGTCTGTAAACTCGAAGCCTTAACAATACAAATGGGGTTACTTCAATCAAACTGAAAAACGTGCATTTTGATGTTAAAATAGCTCGCTTAGCACCGCTCTGCATCCTGCCATGTTCTTGAATCCATCACAATGCGTTCCGGGGATAATGCGACATTTCTTCATTATATGCTTTAACTTACGTTAGGGAAATTTCCTCCTTAACTCCATTAGTGATATGTGCTTAGCGAGTATAGCGAATGGAACGTGGGGCAATAAATTAAGTCCTGGTAAGACTGGCACCACGGGAAGCCGAGCAATTCATTAGCAGCCAGGAGCAACGAATGTGGTGAAAAATGAGGAAATCCGGAATGATTTGCCCGAGTTTACAATCAATCGAGTGTCCCGAAAATGAAATAAAAATTCTAAACTAAATTCCAACTCCGGTCCTCTATGTCCTGTCCAAGCTTATTAAGTTCTGCATTTTTAAGGATGCCTAACATTAAAGCAGAGAATTACAGTAATAGCCCTTTCCTGATTTAATATTAATGTAATGGTTGCGACGTTTGTTTTTTTAATATAGAAGAATAGAAACGCCAAAAGAGTCAGCTGCAATTATGAGAATAATTCCTGCTTTTAAAGTGGTAATTTTCTGGGATGCACGGAGAAGTGTGTCTACTAAAAGATATCAAGACTTTCGCTATATAGCATTTATATTACATTCAGTTCAAACCATATAACAAAGGGGAATCATGGAAAATCCGGATAAGCACCTGGATTTATACCAGTCCTTTTCACAAAAGAGAAATAGCAGTTGGCGGTGAAACGATACGATGTTCGAGTGTTTGATTGGATGGCTCCAAATGACGCCGACCTTAATCAAAGTGTCTCAAAATGGGTCAAACCGAAAAACTCTTTTATTTGCGTGAGCATTATGACAAAAAGCGGAGTTTGAACTGATTCCCGGCAATGAATATTACAAGGAAACGTCATTTGTTTCGCGCATTCCTTTGAAAATGGCCGAATTGTAGAAGAGTTAATTTATTAGGTACGTCAGGGACGCCTAATCCAGAAATTGGTTACGACAGAAGCTGAAGCACTTTCGAACGCAATTATTGTCGCATCCTTTAAAAACAACTACTTTTTCTAACTATATGTTATAAAATATTGAATTACATTACAGAAATCATAGCGCCCAAAGCAAAATATTGAAATTAAAATATAACTTACCACAAAGTTTATTCTGGGAAAATATTTATCATGAAGAAAAAAATGTTCTTCATATATTTTTGTTTAGAGAAATCCTGCAAAAGAACCCTATTTCAACCCTGACTTCTTCCACCTATTTAAACTTGAGAGTGCCCCATCAAAGCTGACCTACTTCGAATTTCAATTAAACTGACTTCTGACATCCAGCGCCGGAGGCACATATTAGCCACCTAGATTGTTTTAATGGCACCAATTACATGTGATCAAAATAACCCTAATCCCTGCAACCTGCTGTATTTGACCCACTCGAAATATCTAGCAATGTCGCATTAGTTCGATCTGTCGGCTTGCAAAGTGCAACTAATGGTCCCTGTGGTGGTTGGGATCGTTTTCCGTATCCCGATGCGTAATGTTGATTTACGTAACAAGTAGTGTCAGGAGATTTTGAGGGCAGGGATTAGCGATGTTGTGCATTGAAATGGAAAATTGGTTGTAAGTTCAATATATATGGAGCTGTAATAAGAAATAGTTTATTGTGTTTTTTTAGATAAAAGTTACAATTTTAATCGCGTTTCTACTGATTTTACTAATTGTCACCAATAACTAAACACCTATAAAGATTTCTACACTTCTAAATTATATTTTCATCCATTAAAACTTTCAGATACAGAGCTTTACTAAAGATACACTTGTGCAAGACAGTTTAACGATACAAAACGTCAGACGACTATTGTGACGTCAGGTCACGTGACATACTAGCGTTTCACGGCCTCTACTTCTCGCAGGTCACGGTGCATCGTTCGTTATTAACATCTGCGCCCGTTTGTTTATTAAAGAAGGGATAAAACTCATAATCGTGATGTTACTGCTGCAATATTTAAAAAAATCCTTTTCATAGTTTACAAAAATATTGAAAGTGGGCCTTTGGCATTTGTGTAGAGATTACTGTGCGCTCAATAGATCTGTAAAGCGTGTGCTGATAATTAGGCCGGCCTTCTAGCAGGGGGTTTATCGACAGTTTTCGCTAATCGTCATTAATTACACATAAACTATTAGGGAGAGCGAGATACTTTGATAGGGTTTTAGAGCTTTTAGACCTTCCTCTAAATCTACTCCAGAGGGGGTTAATATTATATCGGCGAAAAGTATTGGACCCAGAAACTTGTAGTCAAAGGAAACTTTAATTAGCGTCTGTAGTTTCAAGAACGTGACAGTGGTTGGGCCTTACACAAAATCGTTAGTTTGGACATTATTTTTGGAGAACTAATGAGAAGTTTTCAGTCACTGAAACGATAGATGTTTTTTTTTATTATAATATTGTTGAAAAAATATTGAGAGTAGTTGATATTTCTTTATAAAATGAATTATTAAGTACCTTGCGCTGGCAATGTACTAGTCTTTAAAATACTGATGAAATACAGTGTGGTTTCACACCAATCATTTAATTTATGCCCTATGCCTAAACTTTGTTGTCGCCCTTCTCCGGATTCGGTCACACCAGGATACATATATTAGAGGTCGGGTTCTATAAGGGTTGCAGGGCAGTGATTTATGCTGCATATCTGCAAAGTTCTGAAACGTGAGCAGTTTATTTTAAGTATATTTATCTGTTTAACTTTGATTTATTCATATTGTTCTGCTTTTATCGCGAATAATGTTTTTAATATCATACATCTGCTTCCTGTTTTGGTAAGCGTTTTTCCTTAACTTAGTTAATAAACATTGATACTTCTGTTAGCTTCGTCAGTCGTTTTGAATTTTAGGCTTGAAGATGAATATTCATAAAGTTTGGGGAACCTTCAAGTAGGTTATTGTATTTTGTGTACAGCGAGCAAGTTGTTTGCACATCTGTTTCAGTCGAGAATCGTCATATGTATTATTTGACGAATGTGGAACTATTTAATTATTCCGAGTGTCTCTAAAGATACGTACTGTAATGATAGGGGACTTTTGGGGAAACAATAATTTTTTGATTTTTAATTTTTGACTTCCTTTTATTACAAGGTAAGTTTTTTTTTAAATTTTAGATTTTTTTTATTATATTTAATATTTTATATTATATCCTTTTTTTGAACTTGTATTTATCTCATGAATATACTATACGTAAGTTTCTCGTTCTAGTTTTATTAGGAGGAATTTTCATTTTACCCTGGTTTGAATTGAATTTATTTTATTAATTTATTAGTGGGGTTTTTTTAGTTTAAAATACATGACAGTACACACCCAAAACAGTATGCACCAGACATATGACGAAACATTTTTAATCCCTTTAGTCACTCGATGATTTATAAAGTTTTGGAAACTCAGCCAAAGATGGTCAAAGGGTTCTTTTAGCAAATGGTTTTTATAAAATTAAAAACTTCTTCAACTCAAAATTTCGTATTTTTTGTTTCTTTCTCTTTTCACTTCTTGTGTTTTTTATTTTCATATTTAATGCAGTAAAATAAATTAAATGAAATGAATTTTCAGCCTCGTGTAGTTTTCTAAAGAATTTAATTATCCTCATAAGCTAGATACCAATTACGAATAAAAGATATTGCAAAAATTAAATTACATAAATTTAATATAGAAATATCCTCTTTTTACTTATATATGAAATCCTTCTGAAATAAAAATAGCACGAAGCAGTTGCTTATCGCCTACCAACCCCATTTCATATTCCTTTTTATTAATGTTTATACAGATTTTGCGTCTTGCTTCTACGGCAAATTGTCCACTATAAATCACGTGGAACATATGGACAGTTCCCTTCAATCAGAATTTCTGACCTTTTCATATTCCAAAGCAATATAATTTTTCCAAGAGTAATATACTACAACAAAACTGCATCTTAAATTCAATCTCATTACATAAAATGGAACGATAGACTATATAAACGTACTCAAGGCAAGTTCTCTAGGGAAATTGCATATACGTTTTATTATATTACTTCAAGGCAGCCTATGTTGTACATGGTGGGCTATTTACGTCTCCATAGTCTATTGACGCATGCTTCTTATTTTAAACTGGTTTAGGATTCCATTTCTAATTAACAAAATTATAAAAAAAAAATTGAAAAATTTTTGAAATAAGTAAAAATCTGGTAAATCATGTGAGTTCTGTAATTATGTTGTAAGAATGTAACGAGGTTAGTTTTATATTGTCAAATTGACTGGAAGCCGAAAGAAACTCAAAAAGCATCATCATGTCAAATATAAATAATTATAGACTACCACTATTATACTCGATCTGTAAACATGGACATTATAAAATGTTCTGATTTTGTTAGCAAGGAAAACTCCAGAATATGAATCAGGAAGGGTCCATAAACCGTAGCTAAACTTTATAAATATTCTACAAATAAAAACTAATTTATCTTTCAGCACTGACAGCGAAAGATCAGAAAATGATTTATGTGGTGGAAGATGTTCCAGCTACACTGCTTTTACACGACATAAACTGATTTAAATAACAAATACATTTTTAAAGTCTACTCATATATGGCAGCCAAAGAGAATAGATCAGCAGCCGATACAGAGTGTTGGCAAGCAGAAGGTTTTCCTTTGCCATACTTTACCTTATTTAAAAGAGTACATGTTTTGGTTGATGGAAAATAGTTACTGAAATAGTTTTTGCCTGCCTTTATCAGGTGTTCAGTTTAAGTGCAATTTGAAACCACATTCATTGCCCATTTTACTCCCAGCCCCACCTGTTTTGGTATAATAAATTAACAAAATTAATAACCTCATTCACCCATATCACTGTATCCACAATTAATGGGACAAGTTAGCATTTAGCTAGTCCTCGGCTAAAGCCGCAACAATATTTTACAACTATGGATATCCCGAAGTGTGACACTGGCTCGATTTGTACATTAGGTTACTCGGGAACTGAGCTAAGACTGGTAAACCATTAATTCAAGCGTAAATTCCACTGGGAAGGCTGGATTCTACAGCGCTTAATTTATGAAATTTAGTTAGCTTACTGTTTCTTTATAAGAAATACAAAGCACCAGTCTATGCAAAAAAAACCTTCTCCTTTGCGATGTTTCATAAACCTACGAAGTTGAAGTGTTTGAAGTTAGAGAGTTCAAATTCGTCCGCAAATGTTGGTAATAAAATGTAAATTATGTAGATCTGAGAGTAGTTCTTGAAACTATTGGGTCTAGAAGCTGGCGAGTGCTCTTCGCAAAGACGTAATTTGGCACGAAGCCATAAGAAGTAAATGCAAGCAGTATTATTTTAACTTAATCCCAAATAAAGAGAATAAATACGTCAAATCCAAAAACCTTTAGCAAAATGATTTTCTAGAGCCTAATATGCCAGTAAGCAGCGTAACTTTAACCTTTTCCAGCAGTGGAGTGATCCATTTCCAGACAAAGAAGCGGTTATTAATATCATGTAACTTGTGGAGCAGAAAACGGCTTTGAACTTTCTCAAACAAAGGACTCATATACCTAAGATAAATGCAGAATATATAATTAGGTACAGTAATATCTAGAGAGAACTGTAGGAGAAACGAATTACAGACAGTCAGGAACTTCGCCATAAACAAGTATTATATTAAGCAGAAATTCATATATTTCATTTATAAAAAAATTTAGTATACAGATGGGATTCAGGTGGGGCTCCCACCAATGATATATATTCAGATTAATGTCGTATTGAATAAAGATATTTCTACTTTTATTACGTTATGTCTACCACACCGGCTGAGTGCTTCATATGAAAAATGAATACAAAATATATTTTTTCTGTTTCTCATATTTTCCCGTCTTTCCAGACATCGAACACAACTGCGTGTGCTGTATTGAATTTGGGTGGCTGTGGAGATAAATAAACAAACAAGTTCGGTAAATAAAGCAATTCTCGGTGTATTAAAAGGACAATCTTCGGTTTTCGCAGCACTACCAAGTATAGTAACAAAATTGTAGATAAATGATAAATAAAATTTTACAATGAAATATACCAACTTAACAATATAGTCATAATTCTTTCACTTTACTGCCACAATGTATAAATGTTGTCTTCTACCAAAATAAAACTATAAAGCACCAACCGTGAGCATAGCAATATTCTTAAAAAGCAATTACTCCTGCAGCCATGAACACAGCTTTAACACAATTTAAAACACGATCTGGGTAGAGATGAGTCGAAAAGTAGCTTCTGTATACAATTTAACGGCGCCCTAAAAAACTGCAAAGTATATACGTCGACAGTTTTACGACTTACTGCACCCAAACCACTTAGAAACATCAGATAGTAGTAGTAGTAGTAAATCGGCTAGTTAGAAAATAACTGAAACATTTTTTTTTAAATTACCTTAAAATAGTTGCTCGCGTAGAACATCAATTTATCAGTCAGATGAAAGGAGAAAATAGAAGAGGAGAAGAGGAGAAGAGGAGAAGAGGAGAAGAGGAGAAGAGGAGTAGAGGGGAAGAGGAGATGAGGAGAAGAGGGAAAGTGGAGAAGAGGAGAAGAGGAGATGGGAAGAAGGAAAAAGAGAAGACGAGAAGAAGAGAAGAAGAGAAGAAGAGAAAAAGAGAAAAAGAGAAGAAGAGAAGAAGAGAAGAAGAGAAGAAGAGAAGAAGAGAAGAAGAGAAGAAGAGAAGAAGAGAAGAAGAGAAGAAGAGAAGAAGAGAAGAAGAGAAGAAGAGAAGAAGAGAAGAAGAGAAGAAGAGAAGAAGAGAAGAACAGAAGAACAGAAGAAGAGAAGAAAAGAAGGAAAGAAGAAGAGAAGAAGAGAAGAAAAGAAGGAGAGAAGAAGAGAAGAAGTGAAGAGCAGAAGAAGAGAAGAAGAGAAGAAGAAAAGACGAAAAGAAGAGAAGAGATAAGAGAATAGGGTATTTTGTAAATTCCTCATTGTCAAGCAATTCTTTTGTAGTATCTTTAATAATGGATTTTATATCATCCCTTTGATTTATTTTAGGGCCCATTTTGATATTTTATCCGGAAATAACGCGTGCTATATTTCTAGACATAATTCTTTTTAAATAACTCGCCTTCCACATATTACTGCATCAAATCCTCCTCAGAAATGTACGTAATTACGTTTAGTTAAAACTTGGTATAATCCTACCATTACGTTGCTTAAATAAATCGTCTCCGTCCGTTGTTATTATTCTTTTGTCAACCTGAAATGAGATTTTACGTGGGCGACGACCGTACCGGCTAGTTAACGAAACCCTTAATTCATATACAGACTCTTGTTTGTCTTATTCAAGTTGCGCCGGGAATGAGTTCATTGTTATTCCGTCTAGGTAGTCTGCTACAAACCAGGGAATTTCATGACTAAACGTTTAATCTCGCATCAGATCGAACTTCCACGCTTCAGTTGGCTTGGTTTTAATTATCCAGAAATAGCACCTGGGAAATAGGTGCCACTCTCCGATTATCCCAATTCGATTACCTAATAATGGTATTGAACAAATACCGTTTCGTGTTTTGTGGACAATTTTTTGGTAACTGTTCCTGTGCTAAACTTTTATAAAAAAACTGCTCATAAATGCAATTCCACTACGCTTTATTTCAGGCGGAATTCTTGCAATATTTAAATATGTAAGCGAAAAATTATCAAGGACAGAAGAGATCAAAACTTTGGGATAATAGGAACGGAGCCAAATTATTTCAGATGCCTGGGATATTCTAGGATATCAGGCAATGAAAACGCCGACCAATCTGCTAAATAAGGATCAGCTAGCCCATTTCTTGATCCACAAGAAGAGAAGAATGAGAAGGAGCAGAAGCAGGAGCAGGAACAGGAGCAGAAGCAGGAGCAGGAACAGGAGCAGAAGCAGGAAGAGAAGAAAAGGAAGCAGAAGGAGGAGAAGGAGAAGAAGAAGCAGAAGGAGGAGAAGAAGAAGCAGAAGGAGAAGAAGAAGAAGAAGGAGCCATGAAACATTCCAGAAGATCAACGTGAGAAAATACTAGATAATCAATGGACCAGGATCAGGCTTTAAACTAACAAGAGAATTGCTCATCAGAAACAAGCTTCAGTTAGGCTAACAAGACATTTTTCTGTTAAAAAAATACCTACACAGCACAAAGAAATAACTCAGACTAGTAACTACTAATTTTCCTTCAAGCCTAAGGTAAGAAAAATCCAATTCCAATTAATAAGAGCACGTTCTATAGTATTGCTCTTTGAATTACCTTTTATATTTGTATTTTCCAGGCAGAGTGCTTGTGTTCTTGCTTTTAGTATTATTACAACGTAAACTTTTAGACCTCTATAAACGATGTGTTTCCTATTTTATCGCGAAATAATAAATCTGAATCGCTAAAAGCTTTCAGTAGTTTTCAAAAAAGTTTCAATTTATCCTAAAATAAATCCTCGAGTTTCTTTAATAACTGTTATTACTCAGGATTTTTCCCATAACTTTATGACTCTGAAAGTTCTCCCCCTAAACACATTCTTCACTAGAAGTTTCAGTGTACTCTTGCTAATTATATTCCAAAAGTGTTGGCACTAATTGTTCGTAAATTATAAACCTATTTCGTTATGTTCTTTCCTGTGGAGCTATTTTAAAGTTATTGTTCCACCGAAACATTGTAGTTTGACAAAGGCTCGCTTGTCCTTTTATGAACTAGGTTACGTTTCAACTACCAAAGTTGGTAGTAGTTGAGGATCACGCTTACGTTACATTAAACTAAAGCCGTTTAATTAACCCAGTTCCAAGACGAAACTTACCAAACGAATAATACACAACACAACAAATATTTCTTACCTTGCAAAATCACTTATAAAATTATTTTCTTTAGTAACCACAGTCTTCCAACAGTCGTTGGTCAATTGTCCATTCACTAAGCTACTCAACATCCATTCCGGTGATCGGCCTATCACAAGTTTTAAAGTCGCTACTAATAAACGCACGGCACCTTTAACCAAATGTCTATCCACTTTAACCGGAAGTGGCTTAAGACTAAGAAGTCCCGAGGGAAGCTCCCCTGTATAGTCACCATTTCCGCTAGAACGTAGATGCTGGTGACCCTGACGATCTTTTAATTTAGAACTTTCTACGCCATAGTTACGAGTAAATAAAAGAAACTGGTCGTTTTTTAACAAATAATTTACATGCATATCACTTATATCACTTTGCTCTAAGCTACGTTTGGTGCGATCATCCGGTTTGTCTTTAAAGTCTTTCTCGTCTTCTGTTTGATTTTTCACGTTTATGGTGGCCGCGGTGTCGATCCAAAGCCAAACGAAATGACCGTCCATCATGTTGAGACGTCTAGCGTCATCCAGGATCCTGGTAGCGCTTGATCGGTCGCTCATGAGGATTACCACCCCTCTTGTAGACCTTGATATATCGGCCAGCTTTCTGCAAAAAAAACGTCAATAAATGATTTATCGCTTGTAGTTGGAGGAAATCCTCAGCAATATCTTACTATTGAAATATTAATATTTTCTTTCCTGGACAATAATATTTTTTGTAATAGCAAGGACGTTTCCTTGTTTATTTGGTAACCGAGCAGAAAATAAATATTCCAATTGTCATGGTCTAAATAATATGCAACAAAATTATTATTATTCATTGAATTCATTAATTATTATTCAATGGATTGATATCTCGAGTCTCTAATTGATCAATAGTTTTGCAAAGCAATAAATTAGACTAAAAAGCTGTGCAAAAAAAATTTTAAAGGAAATTTATTATATCCGGCTAATTAGGGATTATTATTAAAAGTAAAATAATTCACCTCGTTTGCAGACCATAAAATACAAACACGTATTGCATCGATTTTTATAATCCAACGCATATCAAACTGGGCATCTAGATGCATTTGTCAGTGCCGTAACGTCCGAACGGTGCATTTTGAAGCAAAATTTTAGGTATTTAATAGCCAAAAAAAAACCATTAAATTTTTTGCTGCTTTGGGCTGGATACCAAAACAAAAAAAAAGCAGTTATCGCATTACAATAATTTCACATATATTTTCTTGTTATACTTTTGTAGTCTGTAATTTCTGTTAATAAAATACATTCCATTAAATGTAGTGAAACATTGCGTAGAAATGCCTCTGTCTTCAATATTAATAGACTCATATCTCTTGCATTGTGGAAAATGACAAGAGAAAGTCCTACATTGCCAAAATCACAATAAAAACCACGTCCATAAAGAGATCAGAACGTGGGGTTATACGTTTAAAAGAAAAATGCGTTGTGGGATTCTAAGCTTGATGTTCAATTGTTTTTTGGAAATACTGTATTAAATTCTAGTGGAAAAAACCACCTTTTGCGCAAAAAATAAACTAAAATTGCTCTCGTAATGGCCAGCTATAGTTTATATTCGTCTGCGGTTGTAATCGTGACGTGAGGACAATGGTGGGCTAGTTTTCATTTGTTCTCTTGCGCAGCTAACGTGATCTGTGGGCTTTTGCCCGATTTCATATACCGGGTGGCCACAAAAGTATTTCTTCATTTTAAATGAAATACTTGCCTCATATATTTTTACAATTTTTTCTCCTATTTTCATTTCTTTCCTCGTACGCCATTGATAAATCAACGAGGCAACCGAGCATGAATGCATATATGTGAAAATGCATAGGTTTATCCAGAGATGCATTAATTAATGTGCAATAGGGTTTACAAATAAAGTGGGGGATAATTACTACAATATAATATCGGGAAAAACTTCAAGAAATCATTATGTGTTCCTATTCTACTGTAAGATGAAGGCCTACTTAGTAAGTACACTATTTTCAAATATTAAATGTTTTTCAAAAAACAAAAAAAATTCACTTTATCAGAAAACTGTATTTTGCCTTAGGCATTCATAAAAGCAAAAATTTTTGACATACCATTTTATTTTATAATCTTTGAAAAGTACCTTTATGTGTCTCAATTTTAAATAAATTAAATAAAGTTTCATACTATTTTTATTCAATAATTATACAAATTCAATAAACAATGAAGAATTCGTGACATTTACGGATAAATCGATTTTGAAAAGATCTTTGTTTTGGTTTTTCCCAGTTTTGACAATGTTTTTCCATAGTAACAGTATGTTTTTTTACACCATCTGAAAGTAGAGGTCTCAACGAAAAAAATTCCGTCCTAAAATTTTCTAAAATCAAAATTTTGTTAATCAACTTTTTGGTTGAAAATTAGGCCTTTTTTCAAATTAAATTCTCAATAAAAGCAAAAAATAAATATTTCGTGAATTACAGCTTATTTGAGACACAAAAATGTACAATTTCCCCAAATTTCGAATTATTTTTGTGGAAGATAAATATAAAAAAAAAACAAAAAAATTCGTTTTTGGCGTTTTTCTCAATAGATTTGAGGTTATGTTGAATCATGGTTGAAAAATTGAAGAATTTTTTTTTTATAAAAAATTATTGTTAGTGGACTAGATGTCCTTGAAAGTGGGACTATTTTTTTAGACTAAATGGTTTCATTAAGAGGCAAAAATTCAAATTAAAATTTGTATTCCCTTCCTAGTCACCCGCCAGGAAGTGTGGCAAAAATTGGTATACCGCAGGGAACAGCATTGAACCCAGTCCTTCGTTTGATTTATTTAATAGTATTTTTTTAATTAGAGCGCAAGTGTAGTTTTTTCTTACGTTGATGTTACAGCACGGTTATTTTCTGACAATACTAAGGCATTTGTTCGTAGGAAAACAGAGAAAGGATTCGACCAAATAAGTGCTTGGCTAAAGCAACTAACGGTATAAGAGCTGTTACATTTTTATATATTTAATTTCCTCATTTTACCCAATGGGATTTCTTATAACAGGTCCTCCTTGCCATCGCTTCTTTAGCCTCTCTCGGCTCGTCTGGCCACATAGAGAGCTACGAACCATCAGGAAATGATATTGGAGAACGGTACTATGATGGGTATGAAGGTGGCCTAGGAGGAAACGATGCGGCGGTCCAAACCATCCCAGTCCCTGTACCCCAACCATATCCCGTAACGGTAAACCGCCCTGTCCCAGTACCAGTCCCGCAACCTTACCCGGTTGTAGTTTCTCGTCCAGTGCACGTGCCTGTGCCACAGCCTTATCCTGTGGAAGTACCAAAGCCAGTTCCAGTAACGGTAGACCGGCCTGTACCATTCCCAGTGCCTCAGCCCATTCGCGTACCCGTTCAAGTTCCAGTGCAGGTAAGGATGGAATCCAAAACCCTAGTTCAGTGATACTTCTTCAATTTATTTGTTTGTAGGTACCAGTACCTCAGCCCTATCCAGTACCAGTGCCACAACCATACGCAGTGAGAGTGCCACAACCAATCATAGTTCCAGTGCCGCAGACAGCTGGTGGAGGAGGCGGATATAGTGTTGGGCATGGAAGTGGGAAATATGGAGGCGGAGGCAACGGAGGCTATAGCTACACTAGTGTACAATTTGGTGGGCACCACTCCGGTAGCAGCTCCAGGTACTATAGGAACACAGAAGAGCTTCCTGCTTCAAGCTAAACTGATTTAGGGAAAACTAGTTGAAGTTGCTCTGAGTTGTAATTTGAAGCAAGTCACTATGTTTCGTTTCTCGTTGTCAATTTAATGAATCTTCCAACCATGTTGTAAATAAAATTAAGCAGCAATTGTCTTTGTTCTTTTTGTAATTTACATACCAATTGGTATATATGTATGGGAATAGCCAAGAATTAACTAAATTATCAATATTAGTGAAACTAAATGATTTCTCTTACAGTTGTTGTTGAAAATCAATGACTAATCTTTTAATTTATTCCTTATGTAATTATTTTTAGTGCTTGGTGGCGAAAATGCCTTAGATATTTCTAAACAGACCGAACTTGTGAACATACGAAACACGACGTAAGACAACGACGTGCTCTGTAAACACTTTAACACTACCATTTTAAACATTACGTGCTAAATGATACAGATACGATTGTAAAGCTAAAAATTGGCGAACTGCCAACCACTGACAATATCACTGACCCAATTTCCGCTCTTCCTTTGCGAAACGAACAGAAGCTAACGACGGAATGGGTTCTATGCCCGTATCCTTCCGTGTAATTTTAATAAACAGAAAATTAATTAAAATTTATAAAGTTGGAGATTAATTCTTACTCTGCATAAAATTTGCTTTACAGTTGGAGTTTTGGGGTACATAATATGTTCTGAGGCAGCTGTATATGTAGTTTTATTAGTTTGTTAAGTGTAAAGAGGAAGACTTTTAGCAAGATCCTTAAGATCAGATTAATATCAACTGCAAGATTAAACTGGGATTATAAAACATGGCAGCAGCAAAATAACTTTCAGAGCCAGTTAGATTTAGTTTTGCATGATTCTACGACGATTCCATAGCGCTTAATTTTGGAGAGCAGAGGTGAATTTTTCTAAAAAAAAATGTTACGGACCATTTTTCTGAATTTATTTCATATTATTAGTTTTGATTTATCGATAAATTATATTCCTACATTTTTGTACAATTAACGCGCAACCAAAAGAATCAAACAGAAATTGTATTACTGATTCTTCTCTCACCCTCATAAAATGAAATATATTTTTATCAAAATATGTTTTGAAATTAAAAGGAGGCTTCTACCGGCGAAATTCCTGTAACTTGATTATAGTTATCTAAAATTAGCTTCAAAGTATAAAACAAATTGTATTATTTATAATTCGATTTCGTCTCTATATAGAACTTTGAAATTTGGCACAGAAGTATTACTAGAGAGTGGTTGTAGTCCGATGTATTTTAAACTTAATTGGGCGGCCATGCGAAAGCGAATAAACCCATATTTTTATCTTCTTTGAGTTAGATACAAAAATATAACTCGATTTGCGGTTTGGTTACAGCTAGATTGAATAAGGAGCCAGGAAATAAATCCTAATTTCTAAAACTAAAGATTTTTTTTGAATCCGCAAAATTTCTACCACGATCCAAGATCTATCGTTATCTTGATACGTATTGTAATGTATGGCACCAGGACTTATTTTTATTTATTTTTTATATTTGTTTTCTGTTGCCCCACGTTGGGCGCCAAAATTATGTAGTGAAATGTAATGTAATGATATTGGGGAAATATTTAATTTTAGTTTTATTTATATTTGTTTTCTGTTGCCCCTTTTTATCAAAGGCCCCACGTTGGGCGCCAAATTAATATGTTATGTATGGGGGATTTTAGGGATACAATGATTTTTTATTTTGAAATTCTATTTTTGATTTATTATTACAAGGTAAGTTTTTTAAAATTTAAGATTTTCTTTATTATATTTAATATTTTAGGTATTTAAGTTTTATATTCCCTTATATTATTATGCATGCACTAGTAATTAAGTTGTTTAGTTTTTGAATTTTAAATTTATTTTTCTAAAGTAGTTGTATATAGTTTCCTGAATTATCGACTTTATAACATACGGTCAGTCCGCCACTGAGCTGGATTTACCAACAGTTTACACAATAAGCGACAGTGCGTATGATTTTAAGATAATTAAACGTGAAACTTACTATAGGTTTGCTATAATTACTCTTTTACCTTTCAGGGCCTAAGGGGGTTCCCTTCTGCTATCAAAAAAATGTCTTACCTGTTAATCAGATGCTGTACACCTTCTGAATAAAGATTATTTAAATTTTGGGCTGGTTTTATTTTTTATTTGATTATTAATGATCTTAAAATGCTAGAGATCTTTATCAGAATGAATATAATTTTGTCATTAGACAGCTAGATGTCTCTGCTCTTGCTGTAGTATAGATATCCAGCTGAGATGGATTTGTAGGCTTTAGTTGTATCAATTAAACAACAAGTCGTATTTATTACACATATGAGACAATTCAAAGTGAAACGTTCCTTAAACTATGTCCCTGCTCTAACTTAAACTAACTTAATCTACAACAAATATCGGACAGTGTCCTTGTGAAATGTGACAAATTTAATAAAGTTAAAGTTTCGAATTTTTGTTCAAATTACTCCCGGCACACTAAAGTTACCGTGTCGCGTTGTTTACTTTAAATTGGCAGACCTGTTTTTAAGGTTTTGACACTTGTGGTTTGTGGTTCAGATATGGAAGCTGGCAGTTCTACGATTTAGTGCCCCATTTACTGGATTCGCATAAACTAAATAGGCCTTGGATGCCCAAACGGATTTCGACCTATCAGGTGGCTGCTTATTATTTAGGATAAATTTTACCTTTATTGCTGGTAAGTTGATGTTGTTTTTCTGGTACCTTATTGTGTTCGGCCTTGAACCATTATTCAAATGTACTGGAATTATAAATCTTCGTTTTTAATTTCGTATTTCTTTATGTATTTCAGGAGCGATCTGGACGTGGGGTTGCTTCTTTTACGACCCAATAACAACTCTCTTTTTTGTTTCGTTCCTAAGGACAAGCAGAAAATTTGCCAAACCATGGATTTCTAGATTTTCCAGCTGTCATGAAGGTTGGTATTTTCGCCTTTTTCCACTTTATTATGTATTTTTATTATGAAATTATGGTATTTTTAGCTTCCTTATTTGAAGATGAATCGTTGAATATCACGTAATATCGACACATGGGTAGTGTCGATATTACGTGAGATAAATTTTAGATCTGCCGTTGGCTCGTACGAGGGATTACATGACCGTATCGAATATCACTGCACTCACTTCTTAGGAACTAATTTACATTGTGTCTTGTCATTTGACTAGACTGGAGGTTTTACAGGTTTGTTTTAAATTAATTAATCACAAATTTTAATCTAATTCACATAAATAAAGTCCATCTTTGTTTAACTGTAGTTGACAATCGTTCAACCTCTGTTTAAAACATGCATCTGGCAGTTGTTAAGTCATTGATTATTTTAAAGAAACATAGCACGATGTATTTATTTCATTTACGCCTTTAATTTATTTATTTTTGGTTTGTTTTAGCGTAGCTGACCCTTTGTTTATCTAAGGCTCGTTAACCTCGCTTGCCTCAACAAGTGTCTCACAGCTGATTTAACAAATGGTTTTAAGATATTATATCCTTTTTTGAACTAGTATTTATTTCATAAGTATACTATACGTAAGTTTCTCGTTCTAGTTTTATTAGGAGGAATTTTCATTTTACCCTGGTTTGAATTGAATTTATTTTTTTAATTTTATTAATTTATTAGTGGGGTTTTAGTTTAAAATACATGACAGTATTAACTCCATTCCGCCCCGAAAAAGCTTGATATATTAGTCACAGGCACTTAACCACGATTGTGTCTGCTCTATTCTGTTCAGAGAAGAAACGAACAACTTCAGTTTCACATTATCCTATAAGAAATGCCACCTTGTTTTGCATATAAATCCCAACAGCTAACGCGACGACATGACAGATACAAAAGTCGACTTTTCTTTCTATTCCCCACAGTAAAATGTACAAATTGAACTATAAAACGGTTTACTTAACACCAGATCTTATGAATCTTAATGAAACAAAACTTATTAAAATTAAAATTATATTAAAAATATTATTAACTCATTAAATAAAGCATCAGTGGTATTTATGTGGTGTGTTTATGTTATGTACCTAATACTCTCTAACTTTCTTATATTTTTAATTTTTCTGCCGCAAAATATACTACAGTACGCAATTACAAGAGATAACACACTTGATTGTAAATAAATCGACAGGTGAACAGCTGCCATTAAATCGACCTCATTTTCCAACAAAATTAGGTTGTGAATTTTCTGTTTCACCTCTTGACTATCAAATATTACAGAATTGCACACAATTTATAGTTTTATACATAAAAGTAATTCATGAAATAAATCTGAAGTTATTAATGACGTACTACAGTGTGTTATCGTTAAATATATTTCGTTGTTTTTGTAAGAAAAACAAACGCGGTTGAAAAATATTGTAGTGTGTTTATGTGACACAACTCAACCGTAAGAGCAGCAAATAAACCCTTATTTTTTGCACCCATTAATAATATCAGTGGCATTATCGTCATTACTTTTTCGTTTCATGGCCACTGGCTACTCAAATAAATGTCTTGCAAAAATGCGTAATCAATCGCTGCCAAACCAAAACAATAAATCATTAGAATTTAGAATAAATTTGAACGTCCACTCTAGAATAATTGTCCCCTTATTTAATTGAAACGCGTCGCTACTTAAATATTTAAACCATCTCGTCTTTATAGGTCACTCCTTTAAATCATACCCGAGACCTGCGATTTAAATCAAATAAATGTGTCTAGTTAAGCAGAATAAATCGGAGAATTGATTTAAATTTCTTAGTGACGTATTTTATCTGCTACAGCAATAAACCAGTTTCCGGATGTTTTTTTCCTCCTGGAAAGTCAATACATTTTACGAACAGAATGTTTCAATTTCAGAGCTTGTTATTTAAATGCACCCCAGACAATGGCGCGGATGTTCACTGAAATAAAACGTTAAACCAAATCCAACGGTAAAGCATAAACCGAGACCAGATAAAAGTTTATATAAGTTTTTCCGTCCTGATGCAACTTGGTGGAGTTTCTTTGAGGTATTAGGTGTATAAGGATAAATTGCGGTTTAAAGCCGGTTGCATATCATTTTATCTTAATTATTCACGGGGCTTAAGAGAAACTTTTCCTAATGAAAACCACTGTGTTGGGCATAATTTGGAGCGACCCCGGAAATTTGGAGAATATTCATTCAACTTTTTAGATAAATAAGAAACTTTGGTTTTTTCGACGTTCTGCCAAATTCAACAAAAATGAAAAAAAAACATATCAAACGAACATTTCGCTAAACCACATTCAATTAGAATTGCAATTAACCATTGATTGCGGTGTGATGTAAAATAGAGGCTTTCAGTTCAATATTACTGAACGTAGACAGTGAGGTGTTAACTATTATAAACGTTTGAATAGTTCAGGCTCTGTTCATGTTATATTCATGTACACAGTCGGTTTTGAAACGCCGGATAATCCTACTACGGTTATACAGCTCGTTATAGCCGTATGAAGCTTAAAAATTAGAATAAATTTTAATTGTTCCCGCACAAATTTATTAATAGGCAGCGTGGAGACTTTATTAAAACCTTAGTGGCTTAATTCTAAGTCAGTACAACGTCACGAGTAACGTTCCAGCTGAGAGCAAAATTGTGCTTCCGTGTATAGCGTTTTGGTAACTTGCTGATTTGACGTGTGTAATCGTTTACCAGTAACGTCATCAAAGAGTCGGATCAGCTGCCGTTCTACTAGTAGCTGATTTTAATTCCACTTCTAGTGTTATTAGTTTTTAATCTAAATATTTCACTAGTAGTGGCCAATTAATAAAACGATTCATTTTATAATTTCGCTCTTGAAATCTGCAAAAATTTTATGTTAATAATATTACCAAAAATGTAGGCTACATCTCGGGCAGTTCTATAAATAGCACACCATAATAAATCAGGGAAGTGGTCGTCCGAATCCCGGCCCCTGAAAAATAGTTACCCTATTCATTAATCTAAGTTAGAAACAGAAACTTTAATATGTCTATAGCAATCCAATCGATAACGTTTGATACTGATTCCTCTTTACCGAGAGGTTCCTCCATTCGTTTCAGTTCATGCTTAACCCAAATAAAATTATCTTGTCAGAAATCTCGACGTCGCTAATTTATCAGGAGATTCATCTGATTTAACTATAAGATGCGAGAGTGTACCACGACGTTGATATATTATTTCCAGTGGTACGGATTTTTAGTCTTATTCCGCGATGCGTAACCCGCCTAGACTTAAGAGGAGCTGCCATCGTTATTGTAGCGAGCCCGGGACGTGACACATTGGTTATTTATTATTAATAATGTCTGGCTGGGTTGTTCGGTTCAATGATTTCCGACCTACGAACATTGAGTTCAGATCTTGTTGACCCCAATTCGTCCAAAACATAAGCCAGTAATGTAATGTAATGATTTAGGGGAAATTTATTTAATTTTAGTTTTTTATTTATTTTGGTTTTGTTTTTGATTTGGGCCCCACGTTGGGCGCCAATAAATGTAATGATAGGAGGACTTTGGGGAAACAATAATTTTTTGTATTTTTGATTTTTTATTACAAGGTAAGTTTTTTAAAATTTAAGATATTCTTTATTATATTTAATATTTTATATTTGCACGTTTAGATATTTAAGTTGTATATTCCCATATATTATTATGCATGCACTAGTAATTCAGTTGTTTAGTTTTTGAATTTTAAATTTATTTTTCTCAAGTATTTGTATATAGTTTTCTGAATTATCGACTTTATAACATACGATCAGTCCGCCACTGGGCTGGATTTTCCAACAGTTTAAACAATAAGCGACAGTGCGTATGATTTTAAGATAATTAAACGTGAAACTTACTATAGGTTTGCTATAATTACTCTTTTACTTTTCAGGGCCTAAGGTAGTTCCCTTCTGCTATCGAAGAAATGCCTTACCTGTTAATCAGTTGCTGTACACCTTCTGAATAAAGATTATTTAAATTTTGAGCTGATTTTATTTTTTATTGGATTGGTAATGATCTTGAAATGCAAGAGATCTTTATCAGAATGAATATAATTTTGTCATTAGACAGCTAGATGTCTCTGCTTTTGCTGTAGTATCGATATCCAGCTGAGTTGGATTTGTATGTTTTAGTTGTAACAATTAAACATAGATGGAACAACAAGTCGTATTTATTACATATACGAGACAATTTAAAGTGAAACGGTCCTTAAACTATGTCCCTGCGCTAACTTAAATTAACTTAATCTATAACAAATATTGGACAGTGTCCTTGTGAAAAGTGACAAATTTAATAAAGTTAAGCTTTCGAATTTTAGTTCATAGTACTCCCGGCACACTAAAGTTACCGTGTCGCGATATTTACTTTAAATTGGCAGACCTGTTTTTAAGTTTTGACACTTGTGGTTTGTGGTCCAGATATGGTAGCTGGCAGTTTTACACTTTAGTGCCCTATTTACTGGATCTGCATAAACTAAATAGGCCTTGGATGCCCAAACGGATTTCGACCAATCAGGTGGCTGCTTATTATTTAGGATAAATTTTACTTTTATTGCAGGTAAGTTGATGTTGTTTTTCTGGTATCTTATTGTATTTGGCCTTGAACCATTATTCAAATGTACTGGAAATATAAATCTCCGTTTTTAATTTCGTATTTCTTTATGTATTTCAGAAGCGATCTGGACGTGGGGTTGCTTCTTTTACGACCCAATAGCAACTCAAGTTTTTGTTTCGTTTCTAAGGACATGCAGAAAATTTGCCAAACCATGGATTTCTAGATTTTCAACTGTCATGAAGGTTTGTATTTTCACCTTTTTCCACTTTATTATGTATTTTTTCTATGAAATTATGGTATATTTAGCTTCCTTATTTGAAGATGAATCCTTGGATACCCATGTGTCGATATTACGTGAGATAAATTTTTGATCTGCCGTTGGCTCGTACGAGGGATTACATCACCGTATCGAATATCACTTCACTCACTTCTTAGGAACTAATTTACATTGTGTCTGTTCATTTGACTAGACAGGAGGTTTTAATAAATAAAGTCCATCTTTGTTTAATTGTAGTTGACAATCGTTCAACCTCTGTTTAAAGCATGTAGCAGACAGTTGTTATTTTATTGATTATTTAAAAGACACATTACACAATGTATTTATTTCATTTACGCCTTTAATTTATTTATTTTTGGTTTGTTTTAGCATAGCTGACTCTTTGTTTACCTAAGGCTCGTTGACCTTGCTGGCCTCAACAGGTGTTCCACAGCTGATTTAACAAACGATTTTAAAATATTATATCCTTTTTGAACTTGCATTTATTTCATGAGTATACTATACGTAAGTTTCTCGTTCTAGTTTTATTAGGAGGAATTTTCATATTACCCTGGTTTGAATTGAATTTAATTTTTAATTTTATTAACTTATTAGTGGGGTTTTAGTTTAAAATACATGACAGTATATTCCTAGAGCTTTTATGTATCTATTTTCGACCTCAAGATGTAACGAGTAATATTTGTAAATTATGCAGCGCGCTAGGATTTTCTTAAATAAAAATAAAGTTTCTACCCCGTAGGTACAATATTTTCAGGCAACTCTCTAAAACACATTCTGTCAGTTATCAATTTGCTCAGTGTGAGAAAATAGTTGCTTTTAATAAAACCATTACTGATTAAAAGTCAGATGAAACAAAGGCCTAATTCTCACAAAAAATAAACTTACTGCTACTAATCAGAATTATAATTATAAATCGCGTTTGTTCTTTACAAGATGCCCGTTTTTACCCGTACATAAATCCAAAACCTAATCCTGTTATGGATGATCGACTCTCCGGTGGCAGGATATTTGGCTTGGCCTTTTATTTTATTTTCCGCTACTTCATCAATCCTCTGAACTAAACCCCCATTTAACACCGGCTAAGCATACCCTATATAATAAAGTTTTTTTTATCCAAATAGCAACGGAACATGCTAATCGCTTTTTATTTTTATATCAAGTAATCTGTTTCATGTAGATTTGTAAACGTTTTGTGTGTGCGACTTATTTTAAATGTTTGATTTATGGCTGCCATAAGAAAGCAAAAATTACCACGGATATCTCGGAAACAAAGGACTATCGTTTTTACACCAAAATATTAATCTCCAAAAAGTGTCCTAATATTGTAAGAGTCCAAAACCTGTCTGACCAACGATTACTTGGCTACAAACGAGAACTCTAAATTTTTGTTTTTTTTTTTTCTTAACCACCATGGTAGCTCTTATCGCTCCCGAGATCCCAATGGTGACCATCGAATTTGGGACACACAGTATATGTCCACCTACTAGGAAGATATTATGAAATTCAGCGACCGAAAATAGTAACGGGTAATTCTACTCTTGCCTTTCCTATTCGCGTCCTAAATAATGGGGTTCGAAAGTTCTTCTTTTGCGGGGATAAGAGCATACGTCCTTCATGTCACCATGGTTACAGAGGGAAAACGTCTCGGAGAAGTTGTCGAGATATTCATTAAGTCAAGTACGTTCGACGTTTTTTATCGACCACCCTTTATACTCTTGGAAGGGTTGTCATATTATGGTATTATACTAGTTGACTGATGAGTCTTGTGAGTGTTGTAAATATAGGCTCCAAAGAATTATTGCAATTCTTTTCATTGTCATAAACCAAATTAAAATGCTATCAACATCTGAGCCTTTCCTGCTCTGTAAAATTCGATTCGAAAGATATTGTTTAATGGATTAATGGTTGCCTTAATCTTAAACACCTCCACTGGTTCATGTTGTTTCCAGTGAATTGTCAAAGCAATAAATCCCGATGCCTGTGCGACTGTTAAATCAATTCCAGACACAAAGCTGTATTGTTTCGATGTGCTCGTATACGCCAAACAGCGCTTTCTAGGGGCTTGTCTGTACCTATAAGGTTTACGACAATTAAACTAGTGAGATGTAACCACAGGACGCTTTGACGGCGAGGCTGTAACTTACAATATAAATGATAAATGACATATCTTTGGTGTCTGTCTCATAATATTAATAGAATACCTATAATTGATAATGTACGACGTGGCGAAGGATTCGCGGAGAAAATTTCAATTACGCGACCCGTGTTCAATGCGGTTGACTGAGATTTATAATAAGGATTAAGGGATCGATTTAACGTTTGCCAAAATTTAATTTACCAAAAATTAAAATTCCTTATGTTAGCTAAATATCAATCAACTAGTTTATTTCTAGTCAAAAATTATTATTTTAAATAATATAAGTTGAACTTTTTGCATAAAATATTCGACCTTCTGTTATGTTAACTAACGGTATTGATTGCGTTTCTGATACTTCCTTTGAAAATTATCCATCTATTCTTTACCTAAACAAACTTTGGGGCCGGAGCGGCGACATCAGTCCGACGAGGGTGGGATGCAGCGGCATCGAGCTGAGCGTATTCCACAACTCGGGGCGTCGCAACGCCGTGGCGGAGTTCTGGTCGGCCAGCACGGTGAAAGTGTGCCAGTGAGCCTGCATCAGGAGACCTCGTAAAGCTTGCACCAACTCGCGTCCCGTAGGCGCCAAATGAACTTCCAAGGAACTCGCTTCCTGCAAAAGAAAGATGATGTTAGAGAATGGCTTGGGCTTGGACTGGGGGAGTTTGAGAGGTACACGATAAAGACGTTACTGGTGAAATTTAGTGGCTTACTTAGGGCAGTATACTTGTTTGCATAGGAGCACTTAGTAAGTCGGGAAGGGTGTTTTGCGCTACTAACTAATAAATTCTATGGCTCTACCAGAAGAATACTAAGTAAGCTCTCACGCAACAATATTAAGAAGAGAAACTCATAATAGTAATAAAGAATCTTTTATAGTATAAAGTAATATTATACTTCTTATTTTATAAACAATATGCCGCAGAAAATGTTGAATTAACATTAAATTAAATTTTTACTTTAATTTTTTTAAATTATATTTTTATATAAAATTTGCCAAATTTCTCTTACTTACTATTTTTTTGTAGATGACAGAGAACAGTGTTGCATTTAACACAATTCGTACATTACTATTGTGGAGAAAACGTGCCTCGAGGTTCCATTCTTGGGACCTATTTATTTAGATAAATCGATGGATATTGTCTTTAATATGATTTTTGTTTTTGTTTTGAAATCTTACCTTTTTATT
The DNA here is from genome assembly GCA_963680705.1 of Rhagium mordax. Lineage (NCBI taxonomy): Eukaryota > Metazoa > Arthropoda > Insecta > Coleoptera > Cerambycidae > Rhagium > Rhagium mordax. The sequence continues at coordinate 74,637,451 of OY796661.1, read as the reverse complement.
CGAATTAATGTTTGTTAAATACTGATCTAATACCTTAATTTTTTTATAGTGATGTTTAACTTTGTGTACAAGACCATTCTACAATCCTCATTTTAAGGGTTGCTTTTTCTTTAAATTTTGGTCATATAATCAATTAATGACTATTAGCAACTTAAAATTTTGTCCAAATGATCAATTAATGACTATTAGCTACTTGAAAATTTTTGACGAATGTATAACTGATAACGTAGTAACTTAGAAACTGGAAAATTTTGGTCAAATGACTAATTGATGACTACTAGCAGCTTAATTTTGTTCAAATAATTAATTAATGCCTATTAGCAACTTGAAAATTTTATTCAATTGATTAATTAATAACTATTAGTAACTTGAAAATTAAAAGAAATAATTTAAATTTTAGTCAAATGATCAATTAATGACTATTAGCAACCTGAAAATTTAAAAAAATAACTCAAATATTAATGACTATTAGCCACTTGAAAATTTTGTTCAAATAATAGATATTAATGACTACATATTAGCAACTTGAAAGTTAAAAAAAAATTAATTTTGGTCAAATGATCAATTAATGACCATTAGCAACTTGAAAATTTTGTTCAAATGATTAATTAATGACTAATAGCAACTTGAAAATTAAAAAAAATAATTGTGGACAAATGATCAATTAATGACTATTAGCAACTTGAAAGTTTTGTACAAATGATTAATTAATACTATTAGCCACTTGAAATTTCTTTATGATCAATAAAGATCAATTAAAAAATTATTGTTGGTCAAATAATCAATTAATGACTAATAACAACTTGAAAATTTTGTTCAAATGATTAATTAATAACTATTAGCAACTTGAAAATTTTAAAAAATAACTCAAATATTAATGACTATTAGCCACTTGAAAATTTTGTTCAAATAATATTAATGACTACATATTAGCAACTTGAAAGTTAAAAAAAAATTAATTTTGGTCAAATGATCAATTAATGACTATTAGCAACTTGAAAGTTTTGTACAAATGATTAATTAATACTATTAGCCACTTGAAATTTTTTTATGATCAATAAGGATCAATTAAAAAATTATTGTTGGACAAATAATCAATTAATGACTAATAACAACTTGAAAATTTTGTTCAAATGATTAATTAATAACTATTAGCAACTTGAAAATTTAAAAAAATAACTCAAATATTAATGACTATTAGCCACTTGAAAATTTTGTTCAAATAATATTAATGACTACATATTAGCAACTTGAAAGTTAAAAAAAATTAATTTTGGTCAAATGATCAATTAATGACTATTAGCAACTTGAAAGTTTTGTACAAATGATTAATTAATACTATTAGCCACTTGAAATTTTTTTATGATCAATAAGGATCAATTAAAAAATTATTGTTGGACAAATAATCAATTAATGACTAATAACAACTTGAAAATTTTGTTCAAATGATTAATTAATAACTATTAGCAACTTGAAAATTTAAAAAAATAACTCAAATATTAATGACTATTAGCCACTTGAAAATTTTGTTCAAATAATATTAATGACTACATATTAGCAACTTGAAAGTTAAAAAAAATTAATTTTGGTCAAATGATCAATTAATGACTATTAGCAACTTGAAAGTTTTGTACAAATGATTAATTAATACTATTAGCCACTTGAAATTTTTTTATGATCAATAAGGATCAATTAAAAAATTATTGTTGGACAAATAATCAATTAATGACTAATAACAACTTGAAAATTTTGTTCAAATGATTAATTAATAACTATTAGCAACTTGAAAATTTTAAAAAATAACTCAAATATTAATGACTATTAGCCACTTGAAAATTTTGTTCAAATAATATTAATGACTACATATTAGCAACTTGAAAGTTAAAAAAAAATTAATTTTGGTCAAATGATCAACTAATGACCATTAGCAACTTGAAAATTTTGTTCAAATGATTAATTAATGACTAATAGCTACTTGAAATTAAAAAAAAATAATTGTGGACAAATGATCAATTAATCACTATTAAGAACTTGAAAATTTTGTTCAAATTATTAATTAATGACTAGTAGCAACTTGAAAATTTAAAAAAATAATAATGGTGGACAAATGATCAATTAATGACTATTAGCTACATGAAAATTTCGAAGAAATGATCAATTATTGACTATTAGCAATTGAAAATTTGGTCAAATGAATAATTGATGACTTATCAACTTGAAAATATTGTTCAAACCATTAAATAATGACTAGGTATTAGCAACTTGAAAATAAAAATAATAATAATAATTTTAATCGATTTTTCAAATTTTTTTTTTTAATTTTTAGACATTTTTTTTTTATTTTCATATGTGACTACCTAATTGATAATTATTAGCAACTTGAAAATTTTTTATATTGATTTAAATAATATTGTTTTTTTTTTTAGATCAGACGCTGCCTCGTCTTATGGTTTGACACATCAGGTACCCGAATTGAAAAAATTGAAAGAATAAAACTGTACTTCTCTCTGCCAGCTACTTGTTCTTGCTTTCAAAAGTAATACAAAACCTACGCCTTGTCTTCCAAATAGAGATATCTGTTCTACCGTATATTTTTTATTCACCACTCAAGGTAAGTTTATTCAGTATGAGGAGGCGCTTTCAAATGAGGCGTCACTCATCATATAGTTGCTCTTAAAAAATCGACGATAACTTCATTACCGCATTGATTACGTCATTCAAAATATAATACCGACATATCCGAAGATAAAAAAACGTATTTAAATGATCCAGCGTTTCAATTCCATTCTATTCATTCAATAATAGTGCTATTAAAAACTCATTGAATAATGAAGCGACTGTTTCTGGATTTTCAAAAGTGCATTAACAACATCAGCAAACTATAGTTCAGAGCTAACTCGAGATGCATTTTTCTTCTGTTTATATGGTTTTGTATATTGAAGAAACAGAGTTAAATAAGCCATGGTAAACAACAACAAATTAAAATTAATATCATCAATTTGCAAAGTGTCAGTTTGTTGTGCAAATTGTTCCGTTAGATTACTTGCCTCTGAATAGTTTAAAATGGAACGCCTTACAAGAAATGTAAACCGTGATGAGTGTGTTCAAGCAATTACGCGTACTTTGGCTGATGAAGGATTCAGCTACCGCGCCTTAACTTTGAGGCTGGTAATTTCTCATAGAACAACATCTCTAATTATTCAACGTTTTCGGGGAAACAAATGACCACAATAGGCGCATTGGACAAGGAAGACCTCGAACAACAACAGCAATTACTTACGTCGGTTTCCTGCAAAACAATTATTTTAAAACTAAAATCTTTGATTACGGAAAAGTCATAAAATTTTATTTGTCCATCCTTTAAAATTTTGTTCTAACGGTATCGTTAAGTACAACGGATATCCCTACAGTCGCTTTAAGTATACGCTTTCCTGAAAATGTATGAGGTTATGTAGCAGGAAATTTTAAATCAGCTCACGTATTTCTGACATGATATCCGGTTAGAGAGATAACTTAAAAGATTTTTCCTCTATTGCATGGGAAATTACTCTGCTCTTAAATTACTGCAGTGAAGTGTCCTGCTTTTCTATACCAACAGTGTTATCGTTAGTAGATGCATCCACTTTGTAATTTTTTTTTGTTTGTTTTTTGAGAATGTCAATAGCTAGTTTTTCACGTGCCCACAAGCGATCGACTAAAATATGTTTTTAATCATTAAATCCCATCGAGCCAATGTAAAAGTTTCTACTGAATTAATTTCAGAGGCAATATTAAACCATCGTCCGCACCTGAAGCTTTTTTATGTCAATTTTATTACCGTTTTGTAATTATGGAAATTGAAAGTTTGTAGTTTGTGGATGTTTCAATTTTGGGAGTTTTAATTACAATTCAAATTTATCGTTTACATATAATTTGTCAACTTATTCTAAAATCAATTTCAAAACCTGATCATTTTATTATTTAAAAAGTTGTCTCTTCTAATGTGTTGAATTTTTTTTTTTTTTGGAAACAAACAAAGCAAGAAATCAAGTGAAATGTAGGACAGTGCAGCAAAAACAATTTGACGTCTCAAAAATAAGACATAATTCAATCTATAAAATATTTCTCCTCTTAAATACAGTTTTTAATCCATATCCATTTCCTCTACTACTGCATACAAATAAAAAAAATCAAACAGCAACACCATTAGCCTTGACTTTCTTGTTGAACAATATTAACTCGGTTTAGCATTCCCTGCAGTGCTAATTATGTTTAACCATTTAGTACGGAATTTCAAGATTTCCAGCTCTGATACAGTACATGTACGTGCATAACAATAACCGTTACCCTCAAGTTAACATGTGAGCTGTATTTTATGCTAGTCAGCTCAATTTAATGTAACTCGCATCCTTCTCCTGGTCTTTCACGTTAATTATAGCTATATGTAGATACTAAAGACAGCCAGTGTGAGAAATTATGCGTAACGCCTGCCCCATTGAGAATTTATGGACGCTGTTGTCTTTGAAAATTATTTGGTTCATTCGTATTAATCGTTCTTTGATGATCCTATACGGATAAGTCGAAACGTGTCAATTAAAAATACACTCCCTTACTACGATTTTATAGTTCACTTAGTATGGACATGACTTCGTCCAAATAGGAATTATCTTAGCAGAAGAGAAGAGAAGAGAAGAGAAGAGAAGAGAAGAGTTTTTAAACTCAAAATTGCTCTTCAAAGTTTGACATACATAAAAACTATGTGTTTCCAGAAGCACAATAGTTCAAGAGCTCAATAGATGAATTCCTTGTGTACCAACTGGGTATAAAGTAAATTTCAAATATCATATTTTCTCATTTGATTTAAACCATAGCATTTTGCTGAGGCAGTGTCGAGTTTCAAAATAAATAAAACTATCGCTTTCTGCATCATTAGCTATAATGACAATACGATCTGTCCTGTCATGTAATTAGCATGTTGCATGTGCCGTATCGCCACTCCAAAATCGTCACATAATTCAGTTTTGTACAACAAACGACAGTTAAATTGCAAGTTTTAACGCATTTCCGTGTTAAATTAGTAATTTAATGGTATAACCTGATCCGACGTTACGGAAATGGTGTGTATTCCTGCAAAACCATTCCCGACATCTGTTACGTATGAACAGATATTAAATAATGTTTTACTTGTAAAGTAGAGTTGCACAACCCTCGCAGCGGTGAGACCAGAATTGATACATAAACGGTATTATATCAAAATTTTTATGTGCTTTTAACGTAGGTACCTGCTTTGGATTTAGAGGGCGGTAGAATAATCGATTGTTAGGTGGAGAAGTTATTGTATTATAGCTCCTGGCTGTTATTTTTATGGCCTAGATGAATTGAAGTGAAAAATAAGTATAGTAATGTTAATGCCTTTACTTTATTTATGTTTGGTTTGTTTTAACGTAGCTGACCCTTTGTTTACCTAAGGCTCGTGGACCTCGCTTGCCACAACAGGTGTCTCACAGCTGATTTAACAAATGATTTTAAGATATTATATCCTTTTTTGAACTTGTATTTATTTCATGAGTATACTTTACGTAAGTTCTCGTTCTCGTTCTAGTTTTATTAGGAGGAATTTTAATTTTACCCTGGTTCGAATTGAATTTATTTTTTTATTTTAATTTTATTAATTTATTAGTGGGGTTTTGGTTTAAAATACATGACAATATTTTATCATTTATGTTGCACCTCGTCTTATGTTTCCATTTTTTTGTATGGCTTCTGTTAGTTCTGCTTTTATCTCTGCTGTTCGTAGATGTCTGTTTCTTCATTTTATTACTTCTATTTCATTTTTTTCCAATAATTCCTTCCTCAATAATTTCTTAATATATTTTCTCTATCCATCCAGTATTTTTCCTTCCTCTGTAAGTATGTTTCCATATTTATCTTTCACTTTTTCGACATACTTGGCTTTGGTTTCTCATATACTTTAGTGTGTTGTAAAACATTTTTTAGTTTTTTAATTTCTTTGCCGAATTCTAACCATGATTTATTAATAAAAATATATGAAGTGTTCCATTTAAAATATAAAAAAGTTAATGAAAGTGATTCAGAACTGAAACACTAAACAAAAAACCCACCACAGCGGCAAAAATGGCTCTAGTTATTTGCGCCACTGTATTATGAATATATTATATTTTTTGCTGCTACTCATTTCTTTTTATCCACCACTTCAATTAGTGTCCACATACCCTAACGGTAACTCTTGAAAATAATATATGACCAGTCCTTGTCGTGGCATGTTCGCGCTGGCAACGAATGGCAACGACAAAGAGATGTATTTTACGCTTATACTTTGTAATTTTTGTCCCATAAGCTTTTGAGTGAACTTTCTATTCTTCCTTCCAGTTATTTAACATATTTTGGTTACATAGTTCAAAAGAGAATTGTTCTGTCTGTCTAATGGTGTAAAAATTCAATATGGCTAACTTCATAATCCCAGATAAGATATAGAAATAAACAGAATTTTAGTGTTGCAGCATATTATTCAACTGTGAGGGCAAATAAAGGGGTGGCCACTGTGGCCAGTCTAACTCAAAATGATTTCTAAGCAAAATTTCAACGATCAATAGCGCCGACCTAATTCACAAACTTCCTAAAAATAACAGGCAGTATTTTCACGAAATAAGCAAGTTTTTCTGAACTTCGTATACAATAAATATATATTAACAGTATTTTCATGTACCCACTTCTAATTATTGTTACCTATAAAATCTATCTACAATGATTAAAGCAAGATAAATTTATTTCCAGACGGTTTTATAACAGCTATTTATAGGAGGGAACTGCAAGCATTCCTACCTCGGATAAAGTTTATTTGCCCGAAGCGCAGCGAGGTTTCTAATCAGAATCGCCAAGGGAGAAAATTGCGGTTCACTTCCGAGTTATACCTCAGATTTTTTCCACGACCTTCCATGGCGCTGACGCTAATTATTACAAGAGGAAAAACTAAAAACACACATTTGACAATTAAAAACAAAAAACTGAGTTAATAATGAAGTTATAAATTAATTAGTAAAAACAATATAATAGCCTATTGTTTAGTTTTCGATTTAAATACACCAGACGACGTATCAGATTACTAACAAAATTAAAACAAAACTATTAGATTACTGAAACACAAGAGACTTTGCCGGAGTCGAAATAAAGTCTGTGTCGAAATTTGCATATGAATTAAAAACCTTGACGAAAATATCTTTTTAGCGATCCAATTAGGGAATATAATTTAATTCTCATTTTTATACCCCGACATTCCGTCACGTGCATCCCCAGCCCTGTTCCGTGCAATCGTTGTAATAGCGCTGAATATCCCAATGCGAATTTCAAATGAAAGGAGAATTAGGGAACGCGGTTTTATTCTAATGCTCTAATTTAGTTTTTCATTTGCTGATGATCTCCTGCACTGATAACCATTTTCGGTGATATTGAAAGGGACTTGTTACGAGGGGGATTCTCAAGTGCTGCGAATTGTGCCAGATCTATGCTAATTGTTTGGTTTAACCAACCGCTAATAAAGTGGGATCGGACAACAAGACGTGCTGGCGGAATTGAGGAAAATGATAGAAAACCAGGAAAAGGGACATCAAGAAGAACAAGAAAAAGAGATGTCAAGAAGAAGAAGAAGAAGAAGAAGAAAGCATATCTCAAGAGCAAGAATAACGATGTCAAGAAAAAACCAGAGCAGGAACGACCTCGTAGAGAAAACAAGGATGAACTGACAAGAATAATTGAAGAAAAAGAAGAACAAGAGTGACGAGACGTCAGGATAAACTGAGAAAGATAGTGGAACATCATAGAAAAATTTAGGAAGATCAGGACTTCTCCTGATGAATGAATGAATGAATGAATGTTTCTTCAAACAAAAAATCAAGAATAAAGACGTCAAGAAGAAAAACAGGAAGAAAAGACACGCCAGGAAGAATTAAGGAAAATTGTAGGACTACAACAGGGCACGATTCTTATTTCAGCCACTAAAGAACTCAAAATTGAAATCAAGGAGGATATATGGGTAAAAGCTGAAGTTAATGAAGTCCAAGAAAAAGTCGATAAAGTGGATGAAAAAGAACTTGGTCTCATTAGTAAGGGATTGACTCTTGCTCATCATTCTTCTAAGGAAATTTGGATTATATTGTGGAAAGTATAGAAAGACAATTAAGAAAATGCCAATAAAGTACCAAACGTTCAAGAAATGAAATTCTTCTTCAGAATCCGAAACATTGTTGAAAATTAGTCCTCGAAGTTATTGAATAAGTAAGAAGGGTTCAACCAAATGTTGGTCTTTCCTCTTCTGAAGGAATGTTGGATCAATTTCTGGCAAGAGAGAGCATATTAAGAATATCTCAACACAAAATAGTATCCAAAGAAATTATTTAGTAGCAAATCAAAAGAAATGATGATAATGATGATTCCTCCAAAGGAGTTGTTGGGGGAAAACGTCAATAAAACAAATATTGCTGGTAATGCCACCGAAGAAATTCCAAAATTATCGATCGATTTAGTGAGAAATATAGTTTTTATTTAAAAAGTAGTTATTTTATAAAGCGAACAAAATATATTTTACTATTTTAATTTAAAACTTTAACAACGTCCTTTAAATTCATAGTCCTTGGTCCTAACCCGCATTACGTCGTGATTAAAGCATAATAGGCATAATAGGCTCCATCAATTACGGATATTAGTCCTGATCCAGATATATTGTTGGACATGAATATGATCCACCGCTCCTTCAAGTCGATAAACTATGACCAAAACGTGCAACGTTATAAACTCTAGCCTCCACAAGGAGATATGTAGGAAATAACGTAATTTTTTTCTAAAGTTGATTTTACCATTACTTCCTGTCAAATTCATACAATTTGTTGAAAATAATTATTTTATATAATTTATTTGTTAGAAAGTAATGACAATCATTATTACCCTGAATATAAACACTTTGTTTTATTGACAATTGCAACGCTGTTAATTAATCCCTTTATATAATTAACTATTTTATTTCATCTGTGCTGACACTCCGCTCTGACAGTCAAATTACATTCCGCGGCAAATAATTACCGCTTCTCTTCAACCCACCGGAACCCTAAACATCGAGTTCATTTTTATTTATAAATCGATGAACAATTCCATTTACAGACGTAACACGGGTAATATTCAATTCGATAACAACGTGACCCGTTCAATTGAAGCGAAATTTAAATTAATTAAAAGTTGACTAATATTCTGACTAAGAAATATATACAGGAGTCAACTACATTATTTAAAAAAATGTCATCAATTTTAAAGTTGGTTATTTTTAACATGCGCAGAAGGATTTTTTTTTTCTAAAAACAAGTTACCCTACGAACGCTAATAACTTTTTTGCTTTTCAAGATTAAACAACGAAATCGTTATGAGAGGAAAGAGGAAGGTATAAGGAATCTTTTTTTATGAAAATTGCTTCACTACCTTTTTCGATAAGGGCGCTATCAAGCTTTAAATTTGTATTATTTTTTAACGGTAAATTATATTTTAAAATTTCCAGTCGAACTAGAATTTTTTGGAAATTAATTATATTTTTAGTTTTCAATATGAGAGAACGGAAGTGATATGAGAGGAAAGAGAAAGAACCAAGGTACCTTATTGGAGAGTTTCATTTCTTCATCTTCATAAATAAAGACGCTGCAGAATTTCAAAAATGGACATGCGCAGAAGGCATAAAATTGACTTTAAAACATGCTCTCCGTTGACCTTCCATAACTTACTTATTTTTCAAGATTAAAAAACGAAACTGGCACAGGAAGACAGACAGAAGGAATCTTTTTTGTATAAGGCTTATTTTTCTATTCCTATTAATGAAGGCGCTGCCGAATGTCAAAGTTTGGTAATTTTTGAAAAACAGAAATTTGGAATTTTCAAAAATACACGCTCTCCATTGAACCCTCGTGATTATTTTGTTTTTTAAAATAAAGGGACCAAACCGACATGTCTAGAAAGGGGAAGGACTAACGAATTTTTTTAATTTTTTTCTATTTCTATAAATAGAGGCGCTACCGATTTTTCAGTTTATTGATAATTTTTGAAAAGTAGAAATTTTGAAAAAATTTAATTTCAATCAAGTATATTTAAACAATGCTGATACAATTCCATTAAAAATCGGACACCCTGTGTAATAGATAAACTAGGTTAACCCAATAATTGAAAGAGCGTTAGTTGCAAGAATCAATAATCCTCCCTCGCGTTTCTTGAAACTGCATCCCAAATTATCCTCCCCTAGAGTATTAGAGTGAATATGAAAGTAGGCAAACAAACTAGAGTATAAATGGAAGCACTTAAGACGTCATCTTTTTGTTTAATGATCTGTGGTAAATTTAGCATTAATGCCATTTTTATTAATGTTGGAAAAATTAAAAGTGCTCTTTAATGTCTATACGAGAACAATGTGACCGAATTATATTCGGAGCGGTTTCTATCTGGCCCTTGACGAAGAAGAAAGTTTCGATAGGGTGGCAAAAAGTTCGCTCATGCTCTGGATTGCAAATAAGCTTTTTAAAACATAAAAGTTTTATCAAAACATACAAATACGATTTACGGTTCGGTAAATATTTGCCGTAACGTTGCAGATGGCTTGTTAATTTGTTTGCCTAGCAGCGTGTTGTTTAATTTTTATATTTGCTCAATGTATCCTTGTTTCCAAATAATGTGTTTTATCAAATTTCACGCGCAAATATTTGTCAAATTTATAATTTATTTCTAACAGTTTTCAGTTAATCCATTCGGTTGGCATTCTTCGCATCTAATTTCGAAAATCTCCGAATTTTCAATCACTTCAGTTTTATCCTTTGAAACGATTGATTAAATAAAACATGGGGGTTCATTAATCCATTTGCAGCATTGAGCAATCAAACCGGAAGAGTCAATCTCGTCAGATTTTCGACTCACTCCGAGTCAATGCAATGCAATTCTTCACTGCGCTTTTCCTCGTTTCATTCTATTTCCGCAGTTCGTTTGCTAAAAACTAGCATTATATTAAATATACAACGTTTAATTTCATTCGATTTGTAATGGGAATGGATTTTCTATAAAAAGAGAAACAAAACCTATTCGGTTTTATTACGAAACACGATAAATTCGCTTGGAGGTAAAACGACTGTAGACATGTCTGGAATGTTAAACTAGTTTCAAACAACGTTTGCATCGGGAATTACCCTCGTGGACATTTCTCCACGGAAGCCCCTCAAGGATGCATTCAAAATAGTTATTTTGTCGGATATTTAAATGAGGAAACAAGTAAAAGTTACTGCGGCTAATTGGAATTAGTTTAAAGCTGCGACTTTATCGGATTATGTAGCGCGACAAATTTATGTTAACAAATAACCAAAGTTGAGAATATTAATGGACGGAACGAGCAGTCGATTGAACAATTAAAAAAGTTTGAAGCCACTATATATTTTCCAGTTTTCATCTAGCCTCATAATTTTGAATAATGAATAACGTCCCATAAGCAAATTTAAATGACCAATAAAAGAGAGGAAAATCAAAACATCGTGGCTAATAACTACCGTTGTACTTTATCTGATTCTGAGAAAAGTTCAGGCTAATTCGATAAAAGCAACATTACCAAAACTACTGCCGGACCATTTGCAGAAAGAGTGATTTAGAGAAAACAGAACAAATCCAGATTAATTTCAAGCCTCTAGGAATTGATAGCAATCTGCTGAGATTACAACTTTACGGCATATTTTAGCACCAATTCCTTATCTCCCTGCCCCAGACTAAAGGTTTACCAGCTTTTTCTGAAACAAACTCACTGATGTTGGATGGGGTGATTATCATGGGGAAGGAAGTATTTATCGAGATAAGTTTGGAACACGTCAATTATAAAAGAAGCCCGGCATAATAATTTACAAATATTAGAAATTTATATTTATATGCACCTGTCCACTTAAATCCTAATTTTATTGCAGCCTAAATAACAACCAAGCAATCATAATTTATTTAAGGCCATAAAAATAATCCTAATTGGTACTAATGTAACTTACCACAGTTATTTTTACATCCCCTACGTAATATTGGAGTCTGATCGTGTTTATGATCAATATCCAGTTTACGGTTGGATTTCTTTTATTGCCTCTATTAAATCGAATAAAATTCGGTTTTAATGATCTCTTGTAAAATATAATTTAAACGCAGATAGGGACTTAGTTCTATTGGAATATGTTAACGAATGAAATTGATTTAAATTTTTTTTCCGGTGTACCTTCTAATTCCTTTAAAATTATTAGCGCGCAGTGGACAAGTCCTTGTTCTACTTTTTTTATCAAGATTTAATGAAGCTCAGATACATCATTCCAAGCATGTTGGGTATTTTAGCATTGCACTTTATTTATTATAAAAGATTATACGGTTTAATTCCACTGGTTCACAAGACAGAGTACGTACGCTTAACGAGCTTCTAGATTGTGTACAAGTATATTAAGAAATTTTATTACCAGCTGCATTATATTTCGCAAAATACGTGAGACGTCGCATCGCAATAAAATGTCACATTTCATTTGCATCGGGTTTATGTTTTTGTTTTAGTCGAATACCTAAAGCTCCGACCTTCGCGTACTAAAAATGTGGATATGAGGGAGTTCAACGAAACGTTAAAAACGCTGAAATGATGAAATCTCAGAACAAAGAATTTTAGACATTAGATACATTATTTGATACTAAAATAATTAAGTGTAATGCATTTGTCAGAAATACCATGCAAACGAATTTTATTGCTTTTTAGAGTTAGGGGCGAAATGCCTGGTTGTGCAGCTGTAAATTGTAGTAACTCTGCAAAAGAGGCTTTTTAATGAAACGCTTCCTCAGAGACCCAGCAAGGAGACAAGAATGGTTTATCAAAATGAGAAGAGATGATTGGAAACCAACAGATTATTCTTGTTTATGTGAGGTAGATATATTTTATGTACCTACAGTTTATTTTCATAATTAAATGAATATATAAGCTTTTGCTATTTGTTTCGATATCGCAAAGGGTCGGGACTCTAGTTTGCATTCTCTTACTTTCCTCGATATATCGATTGCGACTTTTGAACCCTCACGCAGTACAAGACAGCCAATAACACCAGTTACTTTATAAAACGACTTCACCGGACATAACACAGTGAAACCGATAAAAAAATAAATTTTATCCCGCCGGGAACTCTCCCCTAGTCCCAGCAGTAACGTATTGATCACCTTTTCCTCGATATAGGAAATATAGTAACTTTGATAGTCCACAAGATAATTTGTAGGACGGAAATGTCGTTGCAAAGTCTCGGGGGACTAGCTCGTTTTCGGATTGTTAAGATTGCTTCTTGTTAAGGGAGGAAGGGCTCATCTGAATAATAATTCATTCCGACGGACTTGATATATGTACTCAAACGTGACGGGAAACTATAAAGGCTGTAGAAATAAAATTTATTGGCAGTCATTGGAAGAAACGATCTGTTGTAAAATATTGCATTTTTGAAAAAAATTGGAACGGTGACCTAATTACGTATTGTTATTGAAGAAGCATAGTAATTTTAGGGCGCGCGTTTTGGGGCAGGAAACTAAACCCTTACAGGCATCCTTAAAAACATAACTTGTATAAAGGCCCGAAATTTCTTTGGGATACCTCTCCCACATTATAATGATAAATCGTTCAACACGCGTAGTTTGTCGTTTTTATTGGATTTTCTCCCGTATGGGAAGGATTATTTGAAGGATTTTCATGCCTACTTCGTATAAATTAGAACGTAAGGACGGATATATTTGCCACGTCACATTACAAGTGCCTTGTCAGGGCGAATTTTCTTGTTCTTTCACGGTAGTTTTAATGCGATGTAGAAAACTTTACTGTGTTTGTCAATGACGCATTGCAAACGAGGCGGATCTTAAATTACGCGGAGAACATAAAATCGAGTTTATTCACGCTATAAGAATTTAGTCAAATTTAATATGATGCGAATGGAAGTAGACAATAACATGGAGAACTTCCTCTCGTTATTCATTCGTTAACTTTTTTTAAATGTTTTGTCTGGATATTGTCATTTGAACCAGCAGAAGGCGGCGTAAAATATGTTGTTCTGTTATGAACATTTTTATTCCCAGACATTAAATAAAAACCAAAGAGTCTAGATTCTAGGTTCTTATGGCGTTTTCAAATTTATTTTTTGGCGGAATGTTTTCGTAAACTTGCAGAGTACTACAAGGAGATCCATTACCACATTACCCTGCGGGGCTGGCTATCGAATTTGGCGAAATCGGTAAGAAAAATTTTGACAATTTTCGGTGACAGCTGTTAAAGTGACGTTTTCTCGAAAAAAAAAAAAATTGTGGCAGCTGTCAAAGTGACGTTTTCCTAAAAAAAAATAAAATTTGACAGCTGCCAAAGTGACGTTTTCTCGAAAAAAAATTTTTGCCAGCTGTCAAAGTGACGTTTTCTCGAAAAAAAAAATTGTGGCAGCTGTCAAAGTAACGTTTTTCTAAAAAAAAAGAAAATTTGACAGCTGTCAGAGTGACGCTTTCTTGAAAAAAAATTTTGCAAGTTGTCAAAGTGACGTTTTCTCAAAAATATTTTTTGGACAACTCTCAAAGTGACGACTTCTCGAAAAAAATTTTTTTTGCAGATGTCAAAAAACTGTCAAAGTGACGTTTAAATGTCAAAGTGAAAGAGGGGCGCCATCTACGAAACGAGAACGGTTTCGGGTCGGCGAAGACCCCGAACTGCCAAATACACCAAATATAGTCTAACAGATTTTCCCGACGCGAAGACGCCTACGAAAAGCGGCGCTGCGCGCCGACGTCCCCGACGCAAACAGCCTTTATGTACACCGTTCGTACCAAAATTCGCACGAAAATTAGACGGACATAATCTAGTCACATTTATAGGCACGATTTCAAGTTTTGGCGAAGGCGCCGGTAATATTCAATAAAATCCAATAAAGCTGCAAGTGCTTCGTGTATCTGTGGCTGACATTTATGTAAGTTTATCTACATACCTAAATGATTAATTGCTGCAAAAATAATTGCCAATGTGTTCAACAGAGCCTTTGTGCTATCTGATATTTCAGAGAGTAAGACAGTCATACGTCAGGAAGACTTACAAAATAAATTGCATTTTTTACCAGTGGGTTTTCTGGTCAATGTTTCTATAAGAGTTCTTTAAACTCTTGGTAGTTTCGATGAGTTTTTATATTTATCAAAGTGTTTTACGTATATCATATTTCAAACACATACCATTTTTGGACAAGATAATAAAAATAACTCCTCTAATAAATTAATTTAAAAAACTACAAAGTAATAAATCCTTTATTAACGCCCAAAGCCACTCATAAATAAAACTGAATTCCTATTATAATACCGTCGCGACTTCAAAGTTGCTTCCGGGGAAAGATAAGAAGATGCTAAGATTTATAATAAACAAAGGAAACTCAGGATTGACAATTTGCTATTGTTTCTTTTCTCTCAAATACTTAATTACGTAAAGCAAGCAGTCTAAAGAGCCATTTTATTCCTACAAAGCTAAATATTTGTTTTAGGCAAACAATTAGCTAGTGGCAGAAGCTGGAAAAGAATTTAACTTAATTAACAATCTTCATGAGTTTGGAAGTATTTCCTTGAAGGAAAATTTAGAAAATAAATTGTGTTCTCAGCTTGCAAGTTGCATCGTCTGTGATTATGATTTGGGTAATTTCTTGAAGGAAGCTTAAATCACATGATATTAGCAACCTTATAATTTTATTATATTATACAGGAGCGTTCAATTGTAACTTTGGAGGATAATTTTTATTTCGAAATAGCAATTTTTAATTTGTTTGTAAAATTTTCAACCCCAACTCTTGTGCTAGAAAACATTTCACATAAAAAACTCTATATGTATTCTAACGCTCCTGCCTAACCTCACGACCGTTCCAGGGTCAGGCGCTGCGATAACGTCGTGCTGGGAATGTAGTTTTATAATAATTAATTGTCCATCTCTCCAGATATAAGCAAGAGAAATTGAATGATATTTACATTGTTACTTTGCAATGGGTAAGCAATAAATCACAGCGGAGGTCAAAAGTCATATTAGGGACAAACTATGTGATGTATACAGGGAGGAAGCTGGAATTATTTTTCATATCAAATGAAAGAAGAAAACTCCCATTATTTGCGGGTTCTTACCATTATTATTTTGGCTATTGTGAACAGGATATTCCACACAATTAATTCTGACGATCTCTCCTCGAAACGATGTTGTAATCTAACCGCCTTATATTTTTTCTACAATCGCTTTAAACCTTATTGCTTCACTTTAAGTTCGGCTGGCGAACCGCGCTTCCTCTCATTCTTTATGAAACGCAGCAAAAACTTCCGTATACTTTTCCATGAGTGGCAAGAAAAGTAAAATTGCCACTTTTTTTCAACATTCTTTATTACGTCGAGTTGATATGTGAATCGTTCCCGCAAAACTTAATAAAACAGAAAATTTGATCGCGGCGCTGAGCGCCAGTTTAATTTGTTCCGCATCCTTTTATATTACTGCCACGCTACAGTGTATAAAAATGATATTTTTTGCAGCTAAGATAAATTTTATACACCAACATAATTTATTTGCCCTAATTACTGAAGAAAATGCTGCTTTAATTGCTGTTAAATTTTAGCGTCGAATTTCTCGGTTATAATGGCTTGTTTTGCCCCTAGACTCCGTTTTAATCGTTTTTACGCATTTATCAGCTCCCTGTCTAGCTTGGATAGCAACTGTTAAGTTTCAAAGGCGAATTTTCTGAGGCACTAAAACTGCCTGATATCGTTAGTTTTCCGAGTTGACACAGAATAAATGATAAAATGCATTATTCCAGGGCAAAGTTTCGTGTTAACGTCTTAATTGCTTTATTGTTTGCACAAACAATTTTCAGGACCTGGATTTTTCCAAAGTTCTCTCCTTAAACTCAGACAATACGGACCAGAATGTAACGCAATAATATTTTGTAAATAATGGTGTACTTAATGTTTTAGTGTCTAGTTATACAGGGTGTCCACGTGGTGCGTATTTCTTTCATAACTCCTTAATCTGTTTGTGAAATATTCTAAATTTTGTCGAAATTTTGACAGATGTAGAACCATATTTTTCAAATTAATAATAATTTTAAATTTTTTATTGTGGAAACTCCATAATTTAATTTCGAATATGTAAATTTAAAAATATCAATAACTTTATTTTCAAAGGAACGTCCTGTATATTATTGCATAATCAAATAGAGAGTGCTATAAAATTTAATTGTATGAGTAGCTTTTAAATCATTTCAAAGTATGAGTGTTAGTCTCTACAAATCTAACTATTCTTTAAGGTCTCTAATTTATTATTTACAATTATTGACAGGGTGTTCACATTTAATTTCGATTATGTGAATTTAAGAACATCAACAACTTTCTTATTTTAAGTCGAACTCTCTGTATTTTACTTTATAATCAAATAGACTTATAAGTGCTATAAAATTTAATTGTATGAGTGTTAGACTCTACAGTTTTAACTAGCTTTTAAGTAATTTCATTGTCTACAAATTTAACTAGTATTTGAAGTCTCTACAATTATTTACGGGGTGTTCATATTTTAATTTCGAATACGTAAATTTAAAAACATCAATAACTTCGTTATTTTAAATGGACCACCTGTATATTATTCCATTCATTTCATTTCAATCAAATAAAGACTTATAAGTGCTATAAAATGTCAGTACATGAGTGTTAGACTTTACAAATTTAACTAGATATTAAGGCATTTCATTGTATGAGTGTTAGTCTCCACAAATTTAACTAGCTCTTAAGGCACATTGTATGAGTGTTAGTCTCTACAAATTTAACTAGCTCTTAAGGCATTTAATTGTATGAGTGTTAGTCTCTACAAATCTAACTAGCTCTTAGGGCATTTAATTGTATGAGTGTTAGTCTCTACAAATTTAATTAGTCTTTAAGGTCTCTAATCTATTATTTACAATTATTGACAGGGTGTTCACATTTAATTTCGATTATGTGAATTTAAGAACATCAACAACTTTCTTATTTTAAGTCGAACTCTCTGTATTTTACTTTATAATCAAATAGACATATAAGTGCTATAAAATTTCATTGTATGAGTGTTAGACTCTACAGTTTTAACTAGCTTTTAAGTAATTTCATTGTATGAGTGTCACTCTCTACAAATTTAACTAGTATTTGAAGTCTCTAATTAATTATTTACAATTATTTACGGGGTGTTCATATTTTAATTTCGAATATGTAAATTTAAGAACATCAATAACTTCGTTATTTTAAGTGGCCCCCTGTATATTATTTCATTCATTTAATTTCAGTCAAATAAAGACTTATAAGTGTTATAAAATGGCAGTACATGAGTGTTAGACTTTACAAATTTAACTAGATATTAAGGCATTTCATTGTATGAGTGTTAGTCTCCACAAATTTTACTAGCGCTTAAGGCATTTCATTGTAAGAGTGTTAGTCTCTACAAATTTAAGGCATTTCATTGTAAGAGTGTGTCTCTACAAATTTAACTAGCTCTTAAGGCATTTCATTTTATGAGTGTTAGTCTCTACAAATTTAACTAGCTCTTAAAGCATTTAATTGTATGAGTGTTAGTCTCTACAAATCTAACTAGATCTTAGGGCATTTAATTGTATGAGTGTTAGTCTCTACAAATCTAACTATTCTTTAAGGTCTCTAATTTATTATTTACAATTATTGACAGGGTGTTCACATTTAATTTCGATTATGTGAATTTAAGAACATCAACAACTTTCTTATTTTAAGTCGAACTCTCTGTATTTTACTTTATAATCAAATAGTCTTATAAGTGCTATAAAATTTCATTGTATGAGTAGAGTTACAGTTTTAACTAGCTTTTAAGTAATTTCATTGTTTGAGTGTCACTCTCTACAAATTTAACTAGTATTTGAAGTCTCTAATTAATTATTTACAATTATTTACGGGGTGTTCATATTTTAATTTCGAATATGTAAATTTAAAAACATCAATAATTTCGTTATTTTAAGTGGACACCCTGTATATTATTTCATTCATTTAATTTCAATCAAATAGAGACTTATAAGTGCTATAAAATGGCAGTACATGAGTGTTAGACTTTACAAATTTAACTAGATATTAAGGCATTTCATTGTATGAGTGTTAGTCTCTACAAATTTAACTAGCGCTTAAGGCATTTCATTGTAAGAGTGTTAGTCTCTACAAATTTAACTAGCGCTTAAGGCATTTCATTGTAAGAGTGTTAGCCTCTACAAATTTAAGGCATTTCATTGTAAGAGTGTGTCTCTACAAATTTAACTAGCTCTTAAGGCATTTCATTTTATGAGTGTTAGTCTTTACAAATTTAACTAGCTCTTAAGGCATTTAATTGTATGAGTGTTAATCTCTACAAATCTAACTAGCTCTTAAGGCATTTTATTGCATGAGGGTTATTCTCTACAAATTTAAGGCATTTCATTGTATGAGTGTTAGTCTCTATAAACTTAACTAGTATTTAAGCTAAGTTTCAAGTAGGTTTGTGAGACAAAATTCTCATAAATCTTATTACACTAAATATTGTATTCCGACGAACTAACTGACATATTGATTGCCTAGAATTTATAGCTTAACCCCAATACGGTTAAAATTCAAGGACCGCTGCAGGCATTTTTTTATGTCGGGGACCAAATAATAAAAAACAAAAGTTGTCTTAACTAAACCTCTTCCCAAGTGCGTTGAATAATAAAATCGCATCCCGGCGGGCTCATTTGAATTTGAAATTTCTAATGGATTCAAATTCTTTATATCCTCTAGCCGCTGTGCCAAGGATTACAAAAAGCAAATATATGCTTTCCCCGTGAAATATTGAAATGAATTTATCACTGCTATTACTGTCATTAATAAACCAACGTTCCATTTTGGCGATTGATGTAGAGCGTATAAAAAATATGTACAAGCGTAAGGCTTACGGTTTCGAGGCGTCAGATAAAAGTTTACGATTAAAGTTGGGATTTCACACTTCGGGAGATGGATGAATGGGGAAATTGCGAGCAATTTTCAACTTACTGTGAGATTGTAAAGATCGGATTTTTATCCCCTTTGGATATTTTCGAACACGGCGCCGCCAATATTAATTTGATTAATTTTTCTACATTTTGCTGATTGATCCTTGTTTTAATAATTGACTATAGTTAACGACACTGATTAAAGGATCTCGGTTGAACCATTTTACTTAACGCAAACCTAAACTAATCGCGCTTATTTCATCAAAACCCATCCACGAAATAACACACAATTAGGCGAGTTTTCCATCAGATATAATGAAATTAATTTCTCTTTATATTTACCCCAATTTTCATTCTCGACCGTTTCAATTTTGGCGTTTATGTGCAATGCTCGGCACAGCGTATCCCGATTTATAAATTACTCGTTTTTGTATCGCCACTGCCATTAATTAGCAACATCACGTAGTCGAGGATTCGGGTTTAGCGGATACATTTCTTTTATTCGGAGAAATGAGAAATTAGTTACGTAAATCTACTTCTAGTTTGTTCATACTTTGAAAGGCACAAACACAATAAAAATGAATAACATACACCAACGGTGCTAGGCGACCTTTGGCCCTACCATATTATTTCCTAATGACTGGCTTTGTATCTTATTTCGTGTACGTTCTTTAATAGGGATTTTGCAGCTCACATTTAACATGTTCCAGTGCGCATATTTGCGCATCCCTGGTGTCCTGGCGTGTTTACGACTACTTACATCCGAGCAGGACGAACATCACGAGCAGCAAGGAAAAGAGTGCGGTCATTATGATTTAGCCCTCAAATCCCTCATTCCGGAACCCAGTTTTATTCGCCGGTGCATAAAAAGGCTTCCAGAGCTGCTGTTTTATGAGAGCAGGAAATAATTATTTTAAACTAATCCATTATTAATGATGCTGATGATGATGATTTATTGGAAGAAACACAGAATATAACCTACTTAGTAGAAATAAATCACTTACCATGCCCCTTAATCCAGGCAGAGAGGCGCTGTGGCCGCGGGCCCAAAGAACTGGAATTCCTGCATGCTTCGCCGTGAGCGACACAGTGAACGCCGCCGGGGAATGTCCAATGATCAGCACGGCCACGACCCGCTTTCCCTCGAACTTTTCGCAAACGGTTTCCAGCAAGACGGCACTGAAACTCCCATTTTCCGGCAAGTCTATCACTATAGTCTCCAAACTAATGTTAAAACTAAACTTACTGGACCTACTGGCTAAATAATTCTGAGTAATGTTCATCAAAGTTTTGTTAAAAGCCCTGCTGTAGCCCTGGCCGCCTGGCGAGGCGGCGATCGCGAAGTAAATTCGGCCTCCGATCGGCCTGAAATCGCCCCCCAAACGACGTTCGTTCTCGTGGCCCCTTACTTGACTTAAAAGCAATGCAAATTGTATTAAAATTATTTTAGTGAGAAAGTCGTCGAGGCGGAAATTTAACATGTTTGTGGGTGTGTGGGTGGTAAGGAAGAAAGGGGTGTTTACGGGTTGTTACAGGGTCATACTATGTTACGGTACAGGTTTATCGAGGTGTCGCACTCTTTGTGAGCAAGGATATCGGACATTATCGTATCTAGATCAATTATTAGTATAAGTGTCTTAGACATTGTTTAAAGTGTAATTTTTTTTAGAGGAAGTTATTGCTTTGGTTGCGTTGTTTTAAGGCTCCGATTTATTTAAATTTTACTTTATTATATTTCGGTTTACTCCATTTAAATATAGTCATGTTCCCAAAAAGTATGGTCGTTCCTGCAACATCTGAAACAAAAAACAAGCTATTAGTTTAGGATCTGCGGGTAAAATAGAGACATGAGTAATAGTTCTTTAGGGAATATCGATTCATTATTTAACGTTTTACGATATCAGTAACTACTCTAAAACTATTTGATATTTGATTATTTTCTAAAATAGGACTGATAATATTTGAAATTTTTTCTACTCTTCTATTAAAATTAATTCCATGAGCATACAAACATTTTCATTATTACAGTTCTCGAGCGGCTGAAGCAAATTCATTACATTTTCAAACACATCTCCCTTTTGTCACTGTACTCCGTTTTGCACAATTTTAAAGTAACTAGAAAACTGTTGCCTTCTCAGCATATCAATTCCAAGTGACAATGCTTCCCACAACTTGCAGATGGATTATTATCGAGAAACAGACATGAAGGAAAGAAAGTTGAATTTTGATATGTTTCAAATTCAACTTTGTTGCTCTGTATCGTCGAAACTATGTATTGTAAGATCATCATTTTCAGCTTATTCTTTTCGTCATATACTCTACTTTAATTCGTCCGACATGCGAGAGAGAGAGACTCGAGAAAATATATTTTTCGGATTTTCTAAGTACAACAATGGAGGCACTTTATTCGTCAATAATAACATTAGACTATTAAAAATTGGACATTCTTATAATAAATTACTATAAAGCATGCAAGCTAATTTTACTCTGGTATTATACGATCAGTGCCACCAGGTTAATTGTGCCGTAAGCGAGCGTAATTCTAGTCGAATTAAGTATTCATGGTCCACAGTAATTTTACTCGTTACAGAATAATCTTGGAGCTTATTCCAAATAAACCCAGCTAATACACATATCATAGCGCCGAATCTAGCTTGCACATGTAAAATAAAAGTAAAACTGAATAACCTCTCCGGGATGTACGAATAACAGCTCGTGAAATCATCTAATGTAAGATATATTGCTACCAGACACACACACAATATCCCCCGAACACAAACTAGATATGCATTTTATACAATCAAGTAAAAAGGTTCTGAGGATTGCTTGTTTCGCTGTGCGCTTCCCCAAAATGAACGTATATGCCGTGAATATTCATACCTATAATAAATGTGTCCCATCCTGTTACGTTTCGCAGCTATATATTTTGAAAGAATGTATGCGGCGAACGCGAGAGTTCTGAATTTAGAAATAATTAAAGTCTCCCAGTGTAACACGCTGAAATTTATTCACCTGTGCTCCCGGCGAACATAAACTAGATTAAGCCAAAGAACACGAATTTGTTGGGTATTTTTAGTTTGTTGAGGTACTCATACATTTTTTATTCGCTATTTTTATTTTTTGCCATCAGGAGTAGTGATTAGGTTTTAGGTGAACAATATTGAGTCCCATAATGTTGACAGAAAGAATAGAAATTATACACAGCTTAAAAATGGCAACAAAACATCTACTGATTCACTGCCAATACTTTACGTATATGAATTACATTATTGAAATTTTAGCAGAAAAATTTAAAAAAAATGTTTTAAACAAAACTTGATAGTAAGACAAAGTAAATCTTTTTGCCTGCTGTTATGAGCTGAAAAGGATAAGAAAATATATCCGTTTTTTCTAATGTTTTATTGCCGACCTTGTCATCCAACGACCCGACCCGACTTTATTTGTTTTTAACGAAGATTGGGGACCGAACATGAGATTCTCCATTGCACAACCCAATAATGCGAGCCTAATTGATTAGATGGGAAGGTATCAAATTTTAATTAAACAGTTGGTTGTCGTCCTGTTAGTTTTTTCTCTGTCCTTAGACAGAGTTAATTTCTTTTAGGACAGTATATTATTTGAAATAGGTGGCTTCGTGTTATCTTTCATTGTTAAGAAATTCATCTGAATTGTTGTTCAGTTTGATAATAGCGACTATTATTATTATTATTGCTGTCTAATAAGATACGTAAATTTCTAATTTGTAATTTTTAAAGGATCTTTTGTTAATTTTTATTTTTTAATATTGTTTTTGTTTTTAATAAAGGTGATTATTATTGTTATTGCTGTCTAGTAAGATATCATCTGAATTTTCTAATTTATAATTTTTAAACGATTTTTTGTTAATTCTTATGTCTTCTAATGAATAATTATTTTTTTTAAATAAAAGCAATTATTATTATTATTGTCTAATAAAATATCGAGAAAATTTCTAATTTGAAATTTTTAAACGGTCTTTAGTAAATTTGTATGTCCTATATAATTATTACATATATGTATTGTTTTCTTTTAATAATAGCGACTATTATTATTATTATTGTTATTATTATTATTATTGCTGTCTAATAAGATATCATGAAAATTTCTAATTTTTAATTTTTATGTTTTATATTGTTTTTTTAATAAGTTATTATTATTATTGTTATTCTTGTCTAGTAAGATATCCTCTGAATTTATTAATTTCTAATTTTTAAACGATCTTTTGTAGGTAAATTTTGATGTTCTAAATTTTATTATTATTTTTTTTAATATTAGCGACTATTATTATTATTATTATTATCATTATTGCTGTCTAATAAGATAAGAAAATTTCAATTTTATAAATTTTTATGTTTTATATTGTTTTTTTGTAATAAAAGTGATTGTTGTTATTGCTGTCTAATTAGATATCCTATGAATTTATGATTTTCTGTAGATTTTGATCTATATTTTATTATTATTATCATTATTGCTGTCTAATAAGATATGAAAATTCCTAATTTGTAAATTTTTATGTTTTATATTGTTTTTTTAATAAAGGTGATTGTTATTATTGCTGTCTAGTAAGATATCCTATGAATTTATGATTTTCTGTAGATTTTGATCTATATTTTATTATTATTATCATTATTGCTGTCTAATAAGATATGAAAATTCCTAATTTGTAAATTGTTATGTTTTATATTGTTTTTTTAATAAAGGTGATTGTTGTTATTGCTGTCTAGTAAGATATCCTATGTATTTATGATTTTCTGTAGATTTTGATCTATATTTTATTATTATTATCATTATTGCTGTCTAATAAGATATGAAAATTCCTAATTTGTAAATTTTTATGTTTTATATTGTTTTTTTTTTAATAAAGGTGACTGTTGTTATTGCTGTCTAGTAAGATATCCTATGAATTTATGATTTTCTGTAGATTTTGATCTATATTTTATTATTATTATCATTATTGCTGTCTAATAAGATATGAAAATTCCTAATTTGTAAATTTTTATGTTTTATATTGTTTTTTTAATAAAGGTGATTGTTATTATTGCTGTCTAGTAAGATATCCTATGAATTTATGATTTTCTGTAGATTTTGATCTATATTTTATTATTATTATCATTATTGCTGTCTAATAAGATATGAAAATTCCTAATTTGTAAATTGTTATGTTTTATATTGTTTTTTTAATAAAGGTGATTGTTGTTATTGCTGTCTAGTAAGATATCCTATGTATTTATGATTTTCTGTAGATTTTGATCTATATTTTATTATTATTATCATTATTGCTGTCTAATAAGATATGAAAATTCCTAATTTGTAAATTTTTATGTTTTATATTGTTTTTTTTTTAATAAAGGTGACTGTTGTTATTGCTGTCTAGTAAGATATCCTATGAATTTATGATTTTCTGTAGATTTTGATCTATATTTTATTATTATTATCATTATTGCTGTCTAATAAGATATGAAAATTCCTAATTTGTAAATTTTTATGTTTTATATTGTTTTTTTTAATAAAGGTGACTGTTGTTATTGCTGTCTAGTAAGATATCCTATGAATTTATGATTTTCTGTAGATTTTGATCTATATTTTATTATTATTATCATTATTGCTGTCTAATAAGATATGAAAATTCCTAATTTGTAAATTTTTATGTTTTATATTGTTTTTTTAATAAAGGTGATTGTTATTATTGCTGTCTAGTAAGATATCCTATGAATTTATGATTTTCTGTAGATTTTGATCTATATTTTATTATTATTATCATTATTGCTGTCTAATAAGATATGAAAATTCCTAATTTGTAAATTTTTATGTTTTATATTGTTTTTTTTAATAAAGGTGACTGTTGTTATTGCTGTCTAGTAAGATATCCTATGAATTTATGATTTTCTGTAGATTTTGATCTATATTTTATTATTATTATCATTATTGCTGTCTAATAAGATATGAAAATTCCTAATTTGTAAATTTTTATGTTTTATATTGTTTTTTTAATAAAGGTGATTGTTATTATTGCTGTCTAGTAAGATATCCTATGAATTTATGATTTTCTGTAGATTTTGATCTATATTTTATTATTATTATCATTATTGCTGTCTAATAAGATATGAAAATTCCTAATTTGTAAATTGTTATGTTTTATATTGTTTTTTTTAATAAAGGTGACTGTTGTTATTGCTGTCTAGTAAGATATCCTATGAATTTATGATTTTCTGTAGATTTTGATCTATATTTTATTATTATTATCATTATTGCTGTCTAATAAGATATGAAAATTCCTAATTTGTAAATTTTTATGTTTTATATTGTTTTTTTTTTAATAAAGGTGATTGTTGTTATTGCTGTCTAGTAAGATATCCTATGAATTTATGATTTTTTGTAGATTTTGATGTATATTTTATTATTATTATCATTATTGCTGTCTAATAAGATATGAAAATTCCTAATTTGTAAATTTTTATGTTTTATATTGTTTTTTTAATAAAGGTGATTGTTGTTATTGCTGTCTAGTAAGATATCCTATGAATTTATGATTTTCTGTAGATTTTGATCTATATTTTATTATTATTATCATTATTGCTGTCTAATAAGATATGAAAATTCCTAATTTGTAAATTGTTATGTTTTATATTGTTTTTTTAATAAAGGTGATTGTTGTTATTGCTGTCTAGTAAGATATCCTATGTATTTATGATTTTCTGTAGATTTTGATCTATATTTTATTATTATTATCATTATTGCTGTCTAATAAGATATGAAAATTCCTAATTTGTAAATTTTTATGTTTTATATTGTTTTTTTTTTAATAAAGGTGACTGTTGTTATTGCTGTCTAGTAAGATATCCTATGAATTTATGATTTTCTGTAGATTTTGATCTATATTTTATTATTATTATCATTATTGCTGTCTAATAAGATATGAAAATTCCTAATTTGTAAATTGTTATGTTTTATATTGTTTTTTTAATAAAGGTGATTGTTATTATTGCTGTCTAGTAAGATATCCTATGAATTTATGATTTTCTGTAGATTTTGATCTATATTTTATTATTATTATCATTATTGCTGTCTAATAAGATATGAAAATTCCTAATTTGTAAATTTTTATGTTTTATATTGTTTTTTTAATAAAGGTGATTGTTATTATTGCTGTCTAGTAAGATATCCTATGAATTTATGATTTTCTGTAGATTTTGATCTATATTTTATTATTATTATCATTATTGCTGTCTAATAAGATATGAAAATTCCTAATTTGTAAATTTTTATGTTTTATATTGTTTTTTTAATAAAGGTGATTGTTGTTATTGCTGTCTAGTAAGATATCCTATGAATTTATGATTTTCTGTAGATTTTGATCTATATTTTATTATTATTATCATTATTGCTGTCTAATAAGATATGAAAATTCCTAATTTGTAAATTTTTATGTTTTATATTGTTTTTTTAATAAAGGTGATTGTTGTTATTGCTGTCTAGTAAGATATCCTATGAATTTATGATTTTCTGTAGATTTTGATCTATATTTTATTATTATTATCATTATTGCTGTCTAATAAGATATGAAAATTCCTAATTTGTAAATTGTTATGTTTTATATTGTTTTTTTAATAAAGGTGATTGTTGTTATTGCTGTCTAGTAAGATATCCTATGAATTTATGATTTTCTGTAGATTTTGATCTATATTTTATTATTATTATCATTATTGCTGTCTAATAAGATATGAAAATTCCTAATTTGTAAATTTTTATGTTTTATATTGTTTTTTTAATAAAGGTGATTGTTATTATTGCTGTCTAGTAAGATATCCTATGAATTTATGATTTTCTGTAGATTTTGATCTATATTTTATTATTATTATCATTATTGCTGTCTAATAAGATATGAAAATTCCTAATTTGTAAATTTTTATGTTTTATATTGTTTTTTTAATAAAGGTGATTGTTGTTATTGCTGTCTAGTAAGATATCCTATGAATTTATGATTTTCTGTAGATTTTGATCTATATTTTATTATTATTATCATTATTGCTGTCTAATAAGATATGAAAATTCCTAATTTGTAAATTGTTATGTTTTATATTGTTTTTTTAATAAAGGTGATTGTTATTATTGCTGTCTAGTAAGATATCCTATGAATTTATGATTTTCTGTAGATTTTGATCTATATTTTATTATTATTATCATTATTGCTGTCTAATAAGATATGAAAATTCCTAATTTGTAAATTTTTATGTTTTATATTGTTTTTTTAATAAAGGTGATTGTTGTTATTGCTGTCTAGTAAGATATCCTATGAATTTATGATTTTCTGTAGATTTTGATCTATATTTTATTATTATTATCATTATTGCTGTCTAATAAGATATGAAAATTCCTAATTTGTAAATTTTTATGTTTTATATTTTTTTTTTTTTATAAAGGTGATTGTTGTTATTGCTGTCTAGTAAGATATCCTATGAATTTATGATTTTCTGTAGATTTTGATGTATATTTTATTATTATTATCATTATTGCTGTCTAATAAGATATGAAAATTCCTAATTTGTAAATTTTTATGTTTTATATTGTTTTTTTAATAAAGGTGATTGTTGTTATTGCTGTCTAGTAAGATATCCTATGAATTTATGATTTTCTGTAGATTTTGATCTATATTTTATTATTATTATCATTATTGCTGTCTAATAAGATATGAAAATTCCTAATTTGTAAATTGTTATGTTTTATATTGTTTTTTTAATAAAGGTGATTGTTATTATTGCTGTCTAGTAAGATATCCTATGAATTTATGATTTTCTGTAGATTTTGATCTATATTTTATTATTATTATCATTATTGCTGTCTAATAAGATATGAAAATTCCTAATTTGTAAATTTTTATGTTTTATATTGTTTTTTTAATAAAGGTGATTGTTATTATTGCTGTCTAGTAAGATATCCTATGAATTTATGATTTTCTGTAGATTTTGATCTATATTTTATTATTATTATCATTATTGCTGTCTAATAAGATATGAAAATTCCTAATTTGTAAATTTTTATGTTTTATATTGTTTTTTTAATAAAGGTGATTGTTGTTATTGCTGTCTAGTAAGATATCCTATGAATTTATGATTTTCTGTAGATTTTGATCTATATTTTATTATTATTATCATTATTGCTGTCTAATAAGATATGAAAATTCCTAATTTGTAAATTGTTATGTTTTATATTGTTTTTTTAATAAAGGTGATTGTTGTTATTGCTGTCTAGTAAGATATCCTATGAATTTACGATTTTTTGTAGATTTTGATGTATATTTTATTATTATTATCATTATAGCTGTCTAATAAGATATGAAAATTCCTAATTTGTAAATTGTTATGTTTTATATTGTTTTTTTAATAAAGGTGATTGTTGTTATTGCTGTCTAGTAAGATATCCTATGAATTTACGATTTTTTGTAGATTTTGATGTATATTTTATTATTATTATCATTATAGCTGTCTAATAAGATATGAAAATTCCTAATTTGTAAATTTTTATGTTTTATATTGTTTTTTTTTAATAAAGGTGATTGTTGTTATTGCTGTCTAGTAAGATATCCTATTAATTTATGATTTTCTGTAGATTTTGATCTATATTTTATTATTATTATCATTATTGCTGTCTAATAAGATATGAAAATTCCTAATTTGTAAATTTTTATGTTTTATATTGTTTTTTTAATAAAGGTGATTGTTGTTATTGCTGTCTAGTAAGATATCCTATGAATTTACGATTTTTTATAGATTTTAATGTTCTTTATTATATTAATATTATCATTATTGCTGTCTAATAAGAAAGAAACTTCTAATTTGTAAATATTTATGTTGTATAATGTTTTTTTTTAAATAAAAGTGATTGTTGTTATTGCTGTCTAGTAAGATATCCTATGAATTTTCTAATTTCTAACTTTTAAACGATCCTTTGTTAAGGTCTATGATTTATATTGTTTAATTATTATTTTTTATTATTACTATTTTTAAACTATCTCTTGTTAACTTGTGATATGTACTTATTAGTTACAATTATTACTATCGGAATTCGATTCCTGACCGCCAGATTGAGCGTCAAATATTCACGCCTGTTACACAAGCACTCATTCGTGAAAATAAGATACATTTTATTTAGACGTAAGAAAATTATAAATCTTAGTTAAAACCTCTTCGTTCATCTAGTGTACCACTGAACTACACCTCATTAAGCAGGCAAATGCACTTAACTTCACCGGATGCAAAACGAAGACGTGGTTAATTTATTTTTTGCATAAATAATTCAGAGCCAAAGTTGGTTTTAAACGCTTTACTGGATTGCTGCCCGAATCAAAATATCGCGTCTCTTGTTTTCCTGCAATAGCAACCTTTGCTGTTTTCTTACTCCCTCTGCCTGGGGTGTTTACTTTATGCCGGGTATTATTTCTCATTATTTTTGCATGCCGTGTTCCTGCCAGCCCCGTCTTGTCTGTTACATGTCTTGCTTTTATCATATTAATGGTTATTGTTCAGTTTACGTTGGATATTTACGTAGATTATCGTAGGTTCTGTTTTGCTGCATACTTTATCCGTCCGCAAAAACTAACAAAGAACCAGGCTAGTCATTATCGTAGCCAAAAACTTGGTCCTGAAAAAATTTAATTAGTTAAGAGGGCAGTTTCCAAAAGCTCGATCAATCTGTTAATTCGTGATGGAATTATTTTCCCTTCACAGTCTAAATTACATCGGAATAAATGCGCTTTGTTCAAACATATTTAATAGAACAATCTGCTCGGGAGGATAAATGGCCGCGGTTCTAAATCGTGATTATTTTATAAGGCTTCTGAAGTCCCGAAATTCCCTTGCCAAGCTCGAAAACATAACCGAACGGGGTGCGAAAATTGCCTAAAATATTGCTCGCAAATACCCCCTTCTTAAGTTCTATTATGCTGATGTTAACTTTGACATGGGTTGAAATTAAACTTATATAAACAAGGAAGACTGGGGGAAACCTCGTGACAGATATAGGTAATTATTAAACTATCCATATTAGAAAGCAATGGATAGTTGTGTAGTTTATTATTTAATAAATAGACGGAGTTGCGTTGTCAAATAGCTGAAGAAATTAATACATAATTTTTGTGAGGATTTTGTGCTATGAAAAATTATTCACCTCGAGTTATTCGTACAGGTAAGATACAGTTTAAAGGCGTTTTCACGAAAAACTGTTAACCCAAATGTTTCCACATAGTTAAAAGTTCCCACACGAGGTCAAACATTTTTATTAAAGAAAATGGATAAAAGATGTACGCGTATTATTAAATTTCGGAGTTTCCTCGACAAATAATGGGGAAGCCAAGGAAACAAAGTTAGGTTTATACCAAATTTTACACTCAAACTTTCGACGTTCCCACATGCGTGTTCACTGTTAAAATGAAATTTTCGGAGGATTATCCGTTTATTATTTATAGATTATTTGTGAACAAATTTTATCGTTTACGGCTTTTTGCGGCGGGATGTGATTACACCATAGGATAATGTAGAACAAGGAGGAGATTAGGACGTTGATAGTGACGAGAAACCAATTTAGATATTAAAAAAATATACCGTCAACGTTTAATATGAAATTTAACCTGTGTTAGTATGTAGTAAAGTATATTATATGGTGATTATCACTTAATCTTGCTACTGAGCCCTGGGGAAGTTTATTCATATAAACGAAACAGATGCAAAATATTATTATTTTTATTTTTGTTTAGAAAAGAGTAAATTAAAAGGGATTATATTTATGTATCCAATAGGAAAAAAATCAAGTATAAATCGGGTGGCCCAGAGATTGGGAAACCCCCCAAATTTTTCTACAATTTTTCAGATAGAAATTTGAAATTTGTAGGAATGATTTAAGACAAAAATTGCAATTTCTTATTATTCCCGTTCATCAGCATACATTAAGCATTTAGAATATTTTAAAGAATGTGGTAAATCAAGGACAAAAAGTGTAAAAGACAAAGAGCCTAAGTTACTTCCCTGAAGCACACCAGATCTGATTAAATCTTTGTAACTTTTTTGCAAAATGTCATGGTTCATTCTAACAAAAGCCTTAGCAGTAAGGGTGGCACTTAAATCATCTGTAAATATTGTTAGGTTAGTGGCTATTGATTTCTTTACTACAAGGCCATTCCGGCTCTCTGTAATTTCATTTGTCAAAACCATAAGCGTCTTAAAATAAATTATTTGTTCAAACACTTTTGCTACTGCTGATGGTAGAGATATATAGTTTTCTGTTTAATATTTTTACCAACTTTCTTTGCTATATTAACAGCAATGGATGATTTTACATCTTTAGTGCTAAATTGTTATTATTTTAAACACGTAAACCAAACATACAATCGGTTTTACGAATTTTGACATTTTTTCCCAATTTTAGTAATTTCATTTAAGTCGGACGTCATTTTTTTACCTCACGAACAAATTATTTCGAAACGTCCACTTAAAGAACAGTTTCTTGTTTCAATAATCTTCAATCCTTCCCATAAAAGAATATATATAAATTTTTTGGAAACACATGAAGATAATCCTTTTTCTTTATTTAAAAATCGTAATTATTTCCATTAATTTATCCTAATGGCCAATGAGTAGTAAAACTACTTTTTCAAATAGTCAACGTTTCGCTATAAGTTACTAGCATCCTCAGAGCTCTACAAAAATATGGAAAACATATATAAATAGCTAAGTAAACTATTTATATTTTTCCATGATTTTGCAGAATCCTGAAAATAAATAAACTATACCAAAACATCGACTGTGGCCTAAAACTACGAACCGTCCTCAATTATTTTCAGTAATTATATTTAAATTTTTCTCGTTATTTTGTGTTTCCTTGAGCCTCACCCATTTATGAAAGAAGCAATTAAATAATAATTTAGTTTTAGCTACCTATGTGATTTTTCTATTAGTCTAATGTATAACAGAGCTACTAATTTCCAAATAGCCCTATAAAGCTGTTGTAGCAGCATAAACGTGATAAAATTGAAATGTATATTGTCGGGATATTACATAACATTCGCGGCAAATTTGTCCCTTCCGAAAGCAATCTATTTTAAATTGCTCTTGCTGGCATCATACCCTATCACTTTTTTGGCACAAAATACGAATTTCTAATATTTGTCTAGTTTACTATTATTACTGGGTACCTAAATGAATTAATGAACAATTTGTCGAGTTTTCCAAAATTACGTGCCTTTTCATTACACCACGTCCCTTATATTCCCAATAAAACTTGGCAAAACTCAATGAAGGCATCTCACCAAACTTTGCGTAACTTTTCAGATGAAAAATCCTTTTAAAATTAATTAAATCAACACTGCGATTGCCTTACCTTAATAAGAAATTCTCCCAAACTTTTACTCATAATTCCGTCATCTTCCGGCACTGTTTATTTAAAATATTTAAACTTTTACGAACTTTTTAGGTACTTCTAAAGTATGTACTCCTAATAATAGGCCATTACATATTAATAGCTACATGTACCGTAGATTATTTGTAACAGTTTTTAATAATAGCTATCTAACACGGGGATTATTTAAACTACCGATAACGCGCGATTTCTGATTTTTCGTCTCGGGAAACTATGGTCGAATAGTGGAATTTTAATGCATCCAGCAGCAGCAGTTGTTACTCGCGGTATACATGGATCTAGCAGGCCCTGTACCGGAAACGGTGCGCCTGCGCCATATTCGAATCGATGGGACCCATCCCATCCATAAAAATATAATTTTTCATGTTTTTTCTTAATTATTATATGACAGGTTCCGAAAAAGGGATATGTCGTTCATAGAGATACAATCTACGAAGGGCTCTGCGGCAGGAGACCTTTTTTATTACACTTTTTCTAGTGCTCCTGCTAAAAATACAGCACGGATCCGCCCAGCCGGATCGCGAATATGAAGAAGAAGAACGTTTTAGTTAGAGGCAGTCTTTTTAATATTATTCTTCGTTTGGCACAATAAATCATAGGTATAAAAATCACCAGCGCCGCGCCGCAACGAGGTTACCTTAAATCGATATCTGAGGTTCTTAAAAATTGTACATTTCCACACGTGTAACTAATAGCAGTAGATTAAAACAATTGTTATGAAAAAGTACTGATTTTTCTAACATTTTTTGGAAATATTTTACCCAGTTACCACATACGTCACGTAGGGAAAGTGGGGACGAAGTCGAAAATGAGAAAAAGTATAAAGCAATTATTTTTTCAAGATGTTCTGGCATTGGTTATCTGCAGAATAAACATGAGAAAGTTGGAAAACTTTCGTAGTTGATAAGGAAAAGGAAAACCAACAAAACCATTAAAAAATAGTTGAAGATATTTTAAGGAAAGATTTTAAGAAATCATTTTTTTGTAAAGCATTTTAAGAAAAATATTTAAGTCAAGTACGTTTGTAATATTTAAAAATTCCAGGGCCGGACCTTTTTAATTCAAGTTTTTTTATTTCTGTAGGAAAAATCACCCTGTATAATATTTTCTTCAAATTATATGGGAAATTATAATTCATCCATAAATCAGTAAATAAAAGCATGTAAACAGATTTTTTGTCACACCTTTATTGATTTTTTTACAAGCGATTGAATTTGGCCAAATGGGAAAATGAAAGATAAAAAAATTATAATTTGCTTAAGAAAGTCGGGTCCTGGAATCTTTAAATTTTAAAAACGGCAATATATCAACTGAGAAGTACACAAATTGTGCAAAATTTGAACAAATAGTAAGGAAGTTCTGGCCAAAAAAATATTGGCCATACGTAGTTTATCACCCTGTATCTCAGTAATTAAGCGCAACAGACAAGTTTCTATATCCATTCGTGAATAGTCAAGGGATCCTCTATCATCCTTAGAAGTATGTACAGTTCGTCATGAAACACCCTGTATAAAGATTTAGTTTTAAATCTTTACTTTAAAAATAGATAATAGATTTGCCGAAATAGAATTTTCTTTCCTTTTTTTATTTTTGACAGCTGCCAAAATCAGTGTCAAATTTAAAATTTTACAAGTACGTTCTTTGTAATTTTGAAAACAATATGAATTTTTATAGAAAAAGAGACATACAATTATTTAAATCTAAATATTTCTATTTCTATAATTAAAATTAAAATAACGCTTTCGGTTTTGACAGCTGTCAAATTTTCTGTCAACTTAATGAAAATGTCATCTAATAATTATTTGAACAAATGAAAGTATT
Organism: Rhagium mordax; assembly: GCA_963680705.1. NCBI lineage: Eukaryota > Metazoa > Arthropoda > Insecta > Coleoptera > Cerambycidae > Rhagium > Rhagium mordax. The sequence goes on along the minus strand of OY796661.1, from coordinate 74,602,187 downwards.
AAGCAGACATTTTTCTATAGATTCAGGAGGTATTGAATACGAAATTAGTTTCAACAAAATATTATATTAAGGTAACTGTCAAAATTGCTGTCAAAATTAAAAATATGCAAGTTTGTCTTCCTTAATTTTGGAAACAAAATGTGAATTTCCATTGAAGAAAGGATTTAAAGGTTTTTTCAATTGATATTAAAATTCATTTTTTACTTTTGACAGCTGTCAAAATTTCTGTAATCCTAATAAAAATGTCATTTAATAATTATTTCAACAAATTAAAGTACCGAGCAGACAATTTTTTTATAGGTTTTGCAGGTACTAAGTACGAAATTGATGTCAAAAGAATACTGAATGTTTTTTGGTAGCTGTCAAAATTGCTGCTAAATTTAAAAATATGCAAGTATATCTTTTTCATATTACCTACTATCGTATTTAGTACCTCCAAAACCTATAGAAAAGTGTTTGTTAAATGAAATAATAATAAAATTACATTTTTTGACAGAAATTTTGACAGCTGTCAAATGTTACTTTATTTTAATATCAATTACCGAACTAGAAAGTTTTAAAACATTTTATGTATTCTCTTCTATGGAAATCAACATTATTTTCAAAATTACAAAAGATACATTTGTAAATTTTTAAATTTGTCAGCAATTTTGGCATCTGTCAACCAACACAATATTTTTTGACATTAATTTCGTATTCAGTACCTCCAAAACATATTAAAAATTTTTGTTAAATACGTTTATTTGTTTAAATAATTATTATAAATTGTCATTTTCATTAAGTTGAAAAATTTTGACAGCTGCCAAAAGTGAAAACTTTATTCTATTATCTATTATGAAACCAGCAAATTTCAAAACACTTACTTAATAGCCTTCATCTAAGGAAGTTCACGTTATTTTCAAAATTACGAAAAGCACACTTGCATTTTTTTAATTTGACAGTAATTTTGACAGCTACCAACATAATAATTGTATTTAATTTAGTCCGTATTATTAAGTACTAAAGTCATTTAGTAAATAATCAGTAAATGACATTTTTATTCAGTTGTCAGAAAATTTGACAGCTGTCACAGTGAAAACGTTATTTTAATTTCGATTATAAAAACAGAAAAATTTAAAATACTTTACAACTCTTCTTTTAAGCACTCAAAAGTTACTATGAATCTATTATCCATTCTGTATATGAACAATACAGAATATTTCCTATTTTAACTATAATCATAGCACTATAAATTTTATGTCACGAGTTATGCTGAGATAGCATAGCAAAATCGTTGGTAATCTTTTCTCGAGATGTTATCGCTTTTGCTTAAGCAAGTTTGATTTAAGGTTATGGCGATCATTTATATTTTACTGTAGTGTATTACAATGAGTTATGGTGTGATATATCCTCGTTGTTATTTTAGAGCGCATTGTATGCATATATGTGAATATAGTCATTTTCAGCTAACTTGGCGCTATCAACGGTGGTGTATTCACTTAATAATAATTCGTCAGTTAAATTTGAGTCAATAATTCTAGTCGTTCGTGGTTAAAAACAACAAACGTAATTCATACATTGTTGTATATAATATGTCAAAGTAGCTGAAAATTACTATAACTTATATTTCTCATTCTCCGGTTCTAAAAGCATAGAAATATATTCACATATTTATAAATCCCTATCGGTGCATTTCTTCTTTTAGAAGTTAGGCATTGAAGTGCAGACCGCTGGAGACTTCAAATATTGAGCATAAATAAACTTTATGAAGTTCCATTTCGTTATAATGACGTAAAATACACTTTAGTGGAAAGTGTGCTTTTATAAGGTAAATATAAGTTTTGAGTGTGACTGATGAATAGAGAATAGTAACTGAGAAATTACTTTGTATTTGAAAAACCTCGTTCTTATGAAGCAGACTGAAGGATAATAGATCAAATATCTGAAATTACAGTCGGGAAGCATGTAATATTCTACTCTTAGAGCATCTCAATGTAAACCTAATACTCCTGTTATTACAAGTTGGATATTTTATCGACACTTTCCCGTAATCTCAAAATCGTCGTTCGATTATTCTCTTTTTACTTCTTGCAATTTTATGTAAACATCAGCCGTATATTTTGTTGACGATCAATACAAGACGACGAAGGCATAGCTTAGCGGATAAGGACGTGAAGAATATACAACCATTTGTTACCGAGGAATCAAAATAGATACAGCTATCTCCTAATAAAGTGGATTTAATTTGGTGGCACTAACCGGGACGTAAAACGATAGTAGTTAACTTCCAGTATATTTTGATTTGAGCATTTAACGAAATATTGTGCTCCTACTAGACAGAGATTCGACAATTTGTGGCTTTAAAAAAAGCTTGTCAAAAAAAGAATTGTAGAATTTTGACCCAGTAAACATTGAGACGAAAAAAGGTAATGATGTAATGCTCTACTCTATTCTACTCTACTCTACTATACTCTACTTTATTCTGCTGTACTCTATAGAATAGAGTAGAGTAGAGTAGAATAGAGTAGAGTAGAGTAGAGTGGAGTAGAGTAGAGTAGAGTACAGTAGAGTAGAATAGAGTAGAATAGAGTAGAATAGAGTAGAATGGAGTAGAGTAGAGTAGAGTAGAATAGAGTAGAGTACAGTGGAGTACAGTTGAGTTGAGTAGAGTAAAGTAGAGTAGAGTAGAATAGAGTAGAGTAGAGTAGAGTAGAGTAGAGTGGAGTACAGTAGAGTTGGGTAGAGTAAAGTAGAGTAGAGTAGAATCGAGTAGAGTAGAGTAGAGTAGAGTAGAGTAGAGTAGAGTAGAATAGAGTACAGTAGAGTTGAGTAGAGTAAAGTAGAGTAGAATAGAGTAGGAGTAGAGTAGAGTAAAGTAGAGTAGAGTAGAATAGAGTAGAGTAGAGTACAATGGAGTTTTCATAACTCATTTTACGCAAAAATATTACAAGAATTGCTTATAATCTAATAAATTTTGCTAATTGTCAAGGAAGTAGGTCTCTATAGGTTTTAAAAAATGGGATTACTCCAAGGATTAATATTTTTACTTACACTACTGTTCGTATCAACATTTTCATAAGTTAGATAAGTTCGAGTGATTTATTGTTTGTTATTTTTGGAACAGTTATTTATTATATCGTGCTCTGTAGTCCGCAACTTTCGTATAATAAAATATAATATAAGAATATTGCCATTTAATAGAATTACTGGCATGAACGTTCCGCTGAGAAAGTTCTACATAGCTACAGGAGAAAATTAAGTTGGTGATTTGATTTATGGGCACGAAAACATACATTCCGTCGCAAAGTTTATTGTAACTTTTGAAGTTACCTTTATATTGTAAATCATACTTTGTCCAGAATTTTTACAATAGAGTGGCAATCGGATATCTCTGGGACTAACTCATGATATTTAATTTAGTGGTGGATCGAAGGAGGAATGTTTGAAAAGATTTTTTCGAATATTGAATCAAATATGCGTACCTAAGTAGTATCCATCAAATTGGCACAATGTAGGAAAGCAGGGGCATAATTAAATACAACAATTGGAAAATAATTTAGTTTATTGGAAATTTAAAAAAATTGAAAAAATAATCTTCAATAAAAACTTTTAAGTAAGCTATGAAAACAAGTTATTATTAAAATTGTTTGCCTTATTAAAAAAAATATTTTTTTGTAAAATCTAAACTAGTACAATACGTTATTCTGAACAAATAATGAAGAATACATATTTTATTATTTTTAGTTGAAAAAATTGTTTTTTTTAGCGGCCCCTATCTTAAACACCTTTAAATCCACTACGATGTAATTCTTGTATTAGGGATTTTGAAAGGTGCTGATTAAGAATATCTTACTAGTTTTTTATAAAAAAATCGCTATTACTTTTTTTTTAAATCGACCCCCTTTTTCCACCCTAGAACCGGACGCCTCTGCCTATAATCAAATGTGGTTACGTCTAAAGACTCACTTTATAGGTGTATATATTCACCACCAAAATTTCAAAATATTCGGACATCAGATGAGCGAGATATGAGAATGGCTTCTTCAAAAGTGGGACACACTGTAAATGAAATTGTTTTATATTTATTTTTGGTTTACTCAACCATTTCACCTATTCACAATTTCGTTGTTAACTTAATAGTTATCCCTGACTGGCAGTTAACTTGCAATTATAAAAGCGGGCCTAAGAATTAAGCAGTTTCCAAATGATACCTTTTTATACCGGCGACTTCGCCAAAATTGCAAAAGCCACCAATATTGGGATGTTTTTGTTATAAGGCAATTACCTCACGAATACTGGTAACTATACAATGAATAATGGATTTTATACCAAAAATATTCATATAAGTATAGTACGCTTTACATTCCATGTTTATATTTTTGCGTAGATTTTAAATACGATATCAGAAAAACAATTGAGTAACGCTAGAAACATTTATAACACAAACTTGTGTATAAAAAAATGAATAGTTCAAAAACTGCAAAAAATAAATATACAGTGTTATATATTTTTGAAAAGCTATTTTCATGCTCTTTCAAATTCCGCAAAAACATACAGCATGTTGTCAAAAAAAAAGCACAAGTTTGTATACTTTTTTTGGCGTTGCTCAATTGTTTTTCTGATATGGAAGAGCGTGCCTTAGCACGAACTTCGCCGAAGTATGTTGAATTATGTTCACTTTCTTGTAATAAAGGCATTTATTATTATTATTATTATTATTATTATTATTATTATTATTATTATTATTATTATTATTATTATTATATCGTATTTAAAATCTACGTAAAAATAACTAAAACATTTATTTGTCTTTACACTTTTTTTTCTTTTTCCAAAAATAACAAAGTAAAGGGGGGGGGGGGTAAAAATATAAATGATCACCCTGTATACAGCTCACGTACTATTAAGTTAGGGCTTGTTGTGGACCAGGTAGATGGAGTGTTTAACTGCTCAAAGAAAAAAAATCGCAAGGAACTAATTTACGAAAGTTAAGAATTTAAATTTCTAGGAAACGATCTTTCGAACTTCAGAAAGACAAAGAAGTTATTAGCGTCCAAAGGGTAGGGTGCCTTTATGGAAGATTCCATCAGTTTTATATTTAGAAATAATCTAGTCATATTTTATATCGACTTACGGGGTTAAATATTGGGATATTGATTTTTTTCCAACTCGTGCAGAACTAGTAGAAACTTCTAACTCCCACGCTAATGCATTTATGGTATTAGATTTTATTTCCAACTACAAACTTTCTAAAAGTTTTAAAAATTTCATTAAACCAACCGAGTTGAGTCGATGAAATAGTTTTATCGAATGTTCTTTCATCGCTATCTAACAAAAAATCTGGTACTTGTTTATAATAAACAGCTAAACAAAATAAACAATATTATTGTTTTTAAGGCATGAAACTTAGTTTCATAAGCGATTTATCCATGGATTTAGCTCATCGCTAATTCTGTTTAATTTTTATTTTTTGGATCTATTCGTTTTTCTAATAACAACGATACAAAGAGTGAATGTAATATTTTATTAACGCTGAGGAGATCATTGCATTTGAGCGATTACGTACAAGTACAGTATATAATTAATGGACTGAATAAATGAAAATTTAATAGGTGTAAGAAAGAACGATTTAAGCGCGGCCTTTATAATCCATTTTAAATCCCATTTCGAATGGAACATGTGCTCTTTAACTTTGTCACGGTTTCCACTAAAGAGAGTTTTATGTCACCATCCCAGGTCACATCTATTGAGTCCTCAAATATTTATATATTCTTTTGTAATTATTGTGCCTCGCAATTTTGCACACTTTTCAAAATTGCGGACTATTGTGTTAAATGGCAGACACTAAAATAGGGGGTGGTCCCGAAATATGGACGAAGAAATTAAATACTATAATTCATGGTGTTATGTGAAACGCAATTTAATTTTAGAAAATAATTAAACACAGTACACTTTTGAGGAAAAAATCAATGGGAGATAAATCGAGGAAGGGAGCTGGTCATTCTACGTAACAACTCTTGAAGATTAAAAGAAAATATAGGTACTATGAAGAAGTTATTTTCGTAAACTGGTCATATTTATTTGTTTTGCCCATAATTACTCTAAATCTCGAGTGATCTAAATAACGGACAATGCAATAGGCATAGTAAATGTATGCGTACACGTGAATAAAATTATCGCCGGATAATTTCGCTGGGATAAAAATGTAACCAGAAATCCTTAATTTATAAAACTTCGACAACGCGCCAGAAAAAATGCAGACAAAAGGTAGAAATAAAAGACCCTAATTTGTCCTTTTATATCTCTCGACATTATTTGCGGAACGTGCAGCAAAACCTTTCTCAACCGTGAACTTTAAAAGCAGAATTTATGAATCGATGACTCGTAGCAAAGCGCAGTAGACACATCCCAGCCTCTAAAACGGACGAACACACTGTCCCAGCACAGAGATCGGACCGAAATCAGTTGAGATCCGGCATAAATAATCCAGGCATTTATTTACGGCCGTCTCAGCCGGCTTGAATACCGATCAAGGAGGTATCTAACCGCAGTCAAGAATCATCCAAGCGAAAGAAGCGAATGAAAAGCTATCTTTCAACTGTTTAACTATTATTTATGATCGAGATAGGACAGCTGTTAGTACAGAAATGCACGCGTGACGTTGGAACAGCGGTGATCGCGTGTCCTAGTGCTTGCGACTGTCTTTCTAGATTCGCTTGTGTTTCTTTATTCCACGTTGCGCTGCTTTTTTGAAAACGGCTTCACTTCGGGGTATCTGATCTGTTTACGGCGTCTTTCCGTGTGTGTTGTCTTTATATCCTACATAAAAAGGACGATTTTTATATCCTTTAAATCTAAAATGATTGCCATTTTGCCAGTGCCACTATTTATGTATCTAAAACTTTCGAAGAGACGTTCAGTCAATGAATGAATGAATGTTAAGATATATTTTATTTTTTTTATTGAGAGCGTTTACAGTTTATATTTGACAATAAGGGACACGCGACGAAAAATTGGCCTCTAAAATAAAAATAAAAGAAAAACCTGCAGACTACAGGGCAACCAGACTAGCCAATTCAATTTACTTGCATGCAACTGATGTTAATGCAGTTAAGGAAACAATAAAAGAACTTAAAGTAAACAAAGCGCCTGGAATATATGGGATAACATCAGACTGTTAAAGGAATGTGCAGAACAACATGGCATCTCCTTTGGCGTATCTGAAGAATAACTCTTTAAAGACTGGAATTCATTTTTCTGCTTCTAAAATAGCAGCTTTTAAACCTTTATATGAATCGAGACTCCCACAAGAGGTAAATAATTACTGATCAATCGCTCTAAATTTTAAAAGAAAATAATAAAATAGAGAATTAATATTTATTAAATTAAATAAGTACAAATTATCATATACAGGGTGGGGCAATAGTGCGTTGGACCTCGATATCTTGAGTTCTACGATAGCTAGAAATTTTTAAAAGTAGATAAAAAAGACTATAACTGGAAATTATTTTCGAACATACAGGGCGAACCAAGACGAAATTACAGGACCAAGTGCCTTTTTATTAAATGGAATGCTATGTATATGAGTACATTTTTTGTAGCCTCTTTCTAGGCTCTATTCATTCCTATATTAGCATTGAATATCTCCCGACCACTTGGATGTAACGAATTTTTTTGTTAAAATAATGCAATCTGCAGACGGATATTAAAAAAATCACCACAGTCACAATTATGGGTTTTAAGAAAAACTTATGTGAATAACAGTTACGAGACATCCAATTAATGTTTTTGAATCATTTTCATTTCTTAAAACTGTACAGGGTGGCCAAAAATTATTTTTCAATTAAGAACTTTTTAAATTGAATTTTTTCAATATTTTCAAATGGAATATCGAGCTCCGACGCATTATTGCCCCACCCTGTATATGTTAAATTTTTTTTAAATATTGAACATACGAGAGGGTCTTTTTAATACCTAAATTAGTCTCTCTATATTATCACACTTCCCAAACCTCCCCTGTATTCCATTTTATCTTGCGGTCTGCTACAGAACGCACAAATAATCTTTACTCACAAATGATCTATAAATAATAAATATCTACGTAATCCTCTGAAAATTTCATTTGGACACGCATGCAGAGACAGCTAAAGTTTTAGTTCATTTGGTATAAACCCAGGTATCCCCATTATTTGTCGAGCAAACTCTGAAATTTAATAATGCACGTACATCTTTTACCCAATTTCTTTATTAAAATGTGCGACCATGTGAGAGCAAATTTTAGGTTAGCAAGTGTCTTTATATTGCGTTTTAGCTGTTGCTTAGCTTCAGCATTTAATTATTCAACTATTTAGTTTACATGTCTGCCTCAGACTTGGCCTAAAAATTTTACCCCTCTGTAAACTGGAAACAACGCGTCTTAATCGTGGCCCATAAACAGGAATTATCAGGCGATATTTCTTCCTCATAATGCGTATTACAATGATTGCATTACGTTCAAACCGAAAGGAAATCTCATTAAGCCTTATATAACACCGAAATTAATAGAATCTATCGGGAAAGCTGTCACATCAGATTTCTTGTTACTGTTTTTGATGACCTAATTCGGCTGTTTCCCCATGGAGGATTTGACGCGCATTGATATTTGCCCTTTTCCGAAGCCGAGCCTAAAGTCTTGCACGTCATCATGAGAATCGCTCCGCCTGGTTACTTCCTCAACAAACATTCACAAGGTGAAGTGCTGGAAAACATTAATCTGACGTTAGGGTGCATTAATGTAACTGTATACCCCGCTTATTTTTACCTTAAGTTGTACGAGGCGTTGTCAAAAATGAACGAGAAGAAATCTGATTGGATTATATTTATGAAATTTAAGAAAATTAAATAATGGTCCCGCCTTGGTCCCAAGTATCACCCTGTATTTTTACATTACACTAAAGAAAAGGCGTTCTTTCCAGTCCTCCTATCAGTTTTCCCAAAAACCCATAGGAATCTCATGATTTGCAAAAAATGCAAATTGAAGCTCGCCACAACATAAAATTAAATAATTTTTTTCTCGAAAAACCTCAATTTGCATTTTTTGCATATCACGAGAATCCTGCAGGATTTTCGGAAAAACCGATAGCACCACTGGAAAGAACGCCCTTTCTTTAGTATAACGTAAAAATTACAGGGTGGCACACTCTACACTTTTAGAGAAAAAAATTATTTAGTTTTATATTGTCGCGAACCTCAATTTGTGTTTTTGCAGATCACGACGCTTCTACGGGTTTTTCGGAAAAACTGATAGCACCACTGGAAAGAACGCCCTTTCTTTAGTATAACATAAAAATTACAGGGTGGCACACTCTATACTTTTCGAGAAAAAAATTATTTAGTTTTATGTTGTCGCGAACCTCAATTTGCATTTTTGCAGATCACGACGCTTCTATGGGGTTTTCGGAAAAACTGATAGCACCACTGGAAAGAACGCCCTTTCTTTAGTATAACGTAAAAATTACAGGGTGGCACACTCTATACTTTTAGAGAAAAAAATTATTTAGTTTTATGTTGTCGCGAACCTCAATTTGCATTTTTGCAGATCACGACGCTTCTACAGGTTTTTCGGAAAAACTGATAGCACCACTGGAAAGAACGCCCTTTCTTTAGTATAACGTAAAAATTACAGGGTGGCACACTCTACACTTTTAGAGAAAAAAATTATTTAGTTTTATATTGTCGCGAACCTCAATTTGTGTTTTTGCAGATCACGACGCTTCTACGGGTTTTTCGGAAAAACTGATAGCAGCACTGGAAAGAACGCCCTTTCTTTAGTATAACGTAAAAATTACAGGGTGGCACACTCTATACTTTTAGAGAAAAAAATTATTTAGTTTTATGTTGTCGCGAACCTCAATTTGTGTTTTTGCAGATCACGACGCTTCTACGGGTTTTTCGGAAAAACTGATAGCACCACTGGAAAGAACGCCTTTTCGTTAGTATAACGTAAACATTACAGGGTGGCACATTCTATACTTTCCTATACGGTCCAGTAAAAGCATATTTAAGGGTTCTCCGTTAGACCCGTAGCTGAATCAAACGAAGTGTGTCCAGCAATGAATCTGAAAGACCTGATAGGCTTCAGTTCCACGCAGCAGGAATTTATGCTTGCTTCTAAGTTTTGCGATACCAGCACCACTCGTGATATGGATTAAGCAGAATACACGATTGACTAAAGTCGATAGGCAACCTGTTTTTTAGAAAAGGTGTCTTTTGATTTTGGGCTATTATGTTTCTCTTTTCAACACTCGCACTGATTCCAGCAAAACTGTGTTCCTTAAATTTAGAAAATTTCCTCAGTTATATGTCATAGTGTTAGTACATGTATTTTTCTTTCAAGAGATGACGATATGTCCAGTTCCCAGATAGAATTCTGTCTCGATGTTATAAAGGACAATACCCTGAGGTAGGCTGGCTAAACCGAATGTGAGGACTCGTATCAACTCCAGCAATAAATTCCCTTGAATTTAGAACATTTGTTCTGCATTTGTATATAAAACTATGTATCTTTGTAGTGCAAATATGTCTCACGAGATGGCGATATGCCTAACTCGCAAACAAATTCTGTCTCAGGTATATAGGTACACGATCCCAGTACGAATGGAGAAACTAAAGGATTGTGCCTTGCACCGACGCCAGCACTAAGCAAGCTGCATGTTTTAAAGTTGCTTTGCATTTGCAATATGTGTATACATAAGTATGTATTTATGTAGTTCCAGTATCTCTCACGAGATGGCGATGTGCCTAACTTGTAGTCATATTCTGTCCCAGGTATATAAGTACACGATCCCAGTACGATGGGGGAACCAAAGGATTTGTGCCTTGCACTGACGCCAGCACTAAACAAGCTGGTATATGTCTTAGAGTTGCTTTTTGCATTTGCAATATGTGTATACATAAGTATGTATTTATGTAGTACAAGTATCTCTCACGAGATGGCGATATGCCTAGCTCGCAGTCAGGTCCTGTCTCAGGTATATAGGTACATGATCGCTTTACGGTGGAGAAACCAAAGGATTGTGCCTTGCACATTATATTACAAAAGTTGCTATGCATTTGTTGTGTATACACACATGTATATACACACATGAACAAGGATGTATTCATGTAGTACAAAAATGCCTCACGAGATGGCGATAAGCCTAACTCGCATTCAGATTCTGTTTCAGATGTATAGGTACACGACCTGTCGACCTGTATAAACTATGGAAACCAAAGGATGTGGGTCTGGCACTGATGCAGTTCTGCATAAATTTACAAAATTGCTCTGTAAACGTGTACTACTGTAAGGTAGGTACTCCATTCGAGCAAATAAACTACGAATTTTTGTAGTCCAAAGGTGTACGTACGTACACCAGCTGGTAACCTCCTCAGGACCTCTCTGGAGATGGTTGTATCGCTATTGTGCGAATACCCTTACAGAGGGTGGCTTAGCCAAATGGTTTGGACTCGCACCGCAGCAACCATCAATACACTGTCTTTCCCGAAATTCGGGACGGCGTGGCTTTATTCCTGTAACAAGCAATTCTCCATCGCAATGGCTTATTGACGAATATTGAGAATTGTAGTGGGTATTTGTTTATTTTGGGCAAATATTTGTCGGCGATATAGAAGTGGCGCCACCTCCTGGACAAACCGCCTAACTCGCAGACAAGAGTTATGCTCTCCATGGTATCTGTTGGATATACCTTGGTGGTCTGACTAATCCAAATGGTTTGGACTCGCACCGACTCCAGCCTGCATTATACTGTCCACATCGTAGACTTTATTGCCTGTTAGAATGTAATTGTACATTGCAACGGAGCTATTGAAGAATATATTAAATGATTGTGGTATTTGTCTACTTTGGTCAAACATTTGTCAGCGATATGAAAGTGGCGCCACCTTCCGGACAAACAAAACTCTCTCTTATAGAATTAAGAAATAATATTATACTGTTTTATTCTGTGATAAACACAACTATGGTCAAGCTCCCTTATGAAGGTACTGAAAAATGTTATCTAATAATTAAGGTGGTCTACATATTTAGACTCTAACAGTATAAAATAATCCTAACATATGTAGTTTCATGAGGATGGAGTCAAATTGTTAGCTTACCATGTTATACGATTATACGTTGTTACGGTTGTTTTTAAAGATTTGCATCCTTATCCATTCTTCTTCACCTTATATGGTCAACGATAAATTCACAAAAGCACAAATGTCCGAAGTCCAAGGACAACTTAATTTAAAAATACAAGTTGCCCAACAACTTCGGTCGGTCGTGTCTTCAGTTCGTTGATTACGGATTATTCATTAGAGAATTTGTGTGGGCCACTTGTGCGGCCAATTTTCAGTTCTGCTATCAGTTTTTCCGAAAAACCTGTAGAAGCGTCGTGATCTGCAAAAATGCAAAGTGAGGTTCGCGACAACATAAAACTAAATAATTTTTTTCTCTAAAAGTATAGAGTGTGCCACCCTGTAATTTTTATTTTATACTAAAGAAAAGGCGCCCTTTCCAGTGCTGCTATCAGTTTTTCCGAAAAACCTGTAGAAGCGTCGTGATCTGCAAAAATGCAAAGTGAGGTTCGCGACAACATAAAACTAAATAATTTTTTTCTCTAAAAGTATAGAGTGTGCCACCCTGTAATTTTTACGTTATACTAAAGAAAGGGCGTTCTTTCCAGTGGTGCTATCAGTTTTTCCGAAAAACCCGTAGAAGCGTCGTGATCTGCAAAAATGCAAATTGAGGTTCGCGACAACATAAAACTAAATAATTTTTTTCTCTAAAAGCATAGAGTGTGCCACCCTGTAATTTGTACGTTATACTAAAGAAAGGGCGTTCTTTCTAGTGGTGCTATCAGTTTTTCCGAAAAACCTGTAGAAGCGTCGTGATCTGCAAAAATGCAAATTGAGGTTCGCGACAACATAAAACTAAATAATTTTTTTCTCTAAAAGCATAGAGTGTGCCACCCTGTAATTTGTACGTTATACTAAAGAAAGGGCGTTCTTTCTAGTGGTGCTATCAGTTTTTCCGAAAAACCTGTAGAAGCGTCGTGATCTGCAAAAATGCAAAGTGAGGTTCGCGACAACATAAAACTAAATAATTTTTTTCTCTAAAAGTATAGAGTGTGCCACCCTGTAATTTTTACGTTATACTAAAGAAAGGGCGTTCTTTCCAGTGGTGCTATCAGTTTTTCCGAAAAACCCGTAGAAGCGTCGTGATCTGCAAAAATGCAAATTGAGGTTCGCGACAACATAAAACTAAATAATTTTTTTCTCTAAAAGCATAGAGTGTGCCACCCTGTAATTTGTACGTTATACTAAAGAAAGGGCGTTCTTTCTAGTGGTGCTATCAGTTTTTCCGAAAAACCTGTAGAAGCGTCGTGATCTGCAAAAATGCAAATTGAGGTTCGCGACAACATAAAACTAAATAATTTTTTTCTCTAAAAGCATAGAGTGTGCCACCCTGTAATTTGTACGTTATACTAAAGAAAGGGCGTTCTTTCCAGTGGTGCTATTAGTTTTTCCGAAAAACCCGTAGAAGCGTCGTGATCTGCAAAAATGCAAATTGAGGTTCGCGACAACATAAAACTAAATAATTTTTTTCTCTAAAAGTATAGAGTGTGCCACCCTGTAATTTTTACGTTATACTAAAGAGATGGCGTTCTTTCCAGTGGTGCTATCAGTTTTTCCGAAAAAACCCGTAGAAGCGTCGTGATCTGCAAAAATGCAAATTGAGGTTCGCGACAATATAAAACTAAATAATTTTTTTCTCTAAAAGTATAGAGTGTGCCACCCTGTAATTTCTACGTTATACTAAAGAAAAGGCGCCCTTTCCAGTGCTGATATCAGTTTTTCCAAAAAAACCCGTAGAAGCGTAGTGATATTCAAAATTGCAAATTAAAGTTTTCGAGAAAAAAATTATTTAGTTTTATGTTGTCGCTATCAGTTTGAGTTTTTGTATATGATGAGGCTTTTATGAGTTTTCGTGAAAATTTGATGATAGCAGAACTGAAAACGCATGTTTTATTTAATATAATGTGATAATTTCAGGATGGCACCCTTTCAGTTTTCCGAGAAAACAATGTTTTAGGGACGGATATATTTTAATAGCAATCATTGGCGGAGAAAAAGTAAATATGGCCCTACTAGGGCCACAAACAAATGTTAATTTATTTTCTTGCTAACAAAAAACAAAGCATATTGTTGATTTATGTTTCCAATAACTGAATTTATTCCTTACTCTATGTGCAGACTGTATAATCACGAGCAAATTCATACGTTAGCCCTAAGTCAAGATTTATTGTAGAAAACCCACATTTCAACAGTGTCACATACAAACTACTCAAGTCGCCTCCATTGAATGGAAACGTGACTTTAAAAGATCAAGTCATCAACTTTTATTACGGCACCGACTCCATAAGCCACTTAGCATTTGGAGCAAATACCGACAATTTTTGAATGCTCTCCTTAACGCATGTTTCGCATTGTAACGCTTCTAATCTTGCAAACACACAAACAATAAACAGTGGAAGCGGTGTGAAAGTGATATTGTGTCTTTTGCAAAGTGTGAAGAGTTTTTGACAGGGGCACAATGGACGAACCCCGATGCGGTACTTCAGAGCCACCGCACCAAACAGCCCGACCAAATAGTCAATACTCAATGGAATCGGCCAACTAGATGTAATTTGCTTTACTTATTGCGCCGACAAAGGGCGGCGCGATACGAAACTACTTGACTTTTATGTGGCCATAATGCAGAATTGTATTTGCCCATTTTTTCGTACAGATTTCCTCGAGGCAGATTTCGCCAGGTGACAAACGCGCAAGGAAATTAATTTTTAAATTTATTAGCCAGAAGAATGATGGGAATGCGAATAACTGACACCTATAAGGGCTCTCGAAAAAATATCTACAGGCACTTTTCAACATAAAATAAGATATATCGTTGAAAAAATTTTTGATCGTTTATTTCTGTAAGAATTACAGACAAAATATCTATATTTGGAAAATATAAAAATTACAGAAAGAAAGGTGGTATAGGTACACATATTCTCTTTAGAAAAAGGTTTCGCTATAACGGCATGTCTTATCGTAAGTGTATTTACTCAATTCCTATTTATATTGAAATAAGAAAGCAAACATTGTACAGAAGACAAACATTTTACTTCCACGTTTCCGAGTAAATATTAACATTTCGTACCATATGCGAATTTTCTTGCTGTTTGATGTATGTTTAATACGTTCAATATTAAATATTTTACGACTTTAAAAATACCTTTGCAGCAAGAATTCTATTTCCATAAGTTCTAGTCGAATTCAAGTGTTCAAGCATCCATATGCGCGGTCTACAACTTTTCTCACATAAAACGTGTTCAACTGCTAAAATTTTCAAGCGGTAGTTTGTTCCTGCTTGTGCTTGTTTATCGGATTCAGATGAAGGCGAGAGGCCAACCGAACGGGGTGGAGAGTGACAATTAATTTTTTCCCGATACCAACCCCAATGGTGGCGAACAGGGACAAAGAATCGAATGCGGTCTGTCACGAAACCAACCTCAATATTTATGATGCTGCACCGAATCATATAATGTCCCCGATATAAACCGGGAGCTTATTGCATTTGTGCACTAAGGCTAATGGTTTTATGCTAACAACGGCCCTACCCATTTCTGGTCGGCAGGCGCTCTTCGAGTATGCCAGTGTTTCATGTTCGAAATGGAGTTTATTATATGAATCTGATATGAATTATGTATTACTAACAGGCAGTTCATAACGTCCTATTTTGGATAAAATACTATTTAAAAAATATAAGTATATAGGGTGGGGCAATAGTGCGTCGGACCTCGATAGCTCGAGTTCTACGATAGCTAGAAATTTTTTAAAAAATTGCAAGTAGATAAAAAAGTCTATAACTGGGAATTATTTTCGAATATACAGGGCGAGCCAAGACAAAATTACAGGACCAAGTGCCTTTTTTTTAAACGGAATGCTATGTATATCAGTACATTTTTTAAAGCCTCTTTCTAGGCTCTATTCATTCCTATATTAGCATTGAATTTCTCCCAACCACTTGGATGTAATGAATTTTTTTGTTGAAATAATGCAATCTGCAGATGGATATTAAAAAAATCACCACAGTCACAATTATGGGTTTTAAGAAAAACTTACGTGAATGCCAGTTACGAGACATCTAATTAATGTTTTTGAATCATTTCCATTTCCTAAAACTGTACAGGGTGGCCAAAAATTATTTTTCAATTAAGAACTTTTTAAATTGAATTTTCTAAATTTTTTCAAATGGAACACCCTGTTTATTTTTCAACGATGTGATGTAGAAATGAAAAACGAACATTTGTTGTAAGTACTTTCTTATGGCTAATTGCAACCAATTTCGTTTTATAAATAAATAAGTGTCAAATTCAAGAACAAACTTAAAAAAAGAGGTTCCCTCAAATAATTCATTAGAAAAATTTATAATAGGTGTTCGACGTGTTGCCCATTTTGATTGACACACGTCTTTATGCAATTTTGAAATGAGGCCCATTTAGTGGGACCATTTCTTCCAATCCACTGAAATGAGAAAATAATATTTAACAGGTCCTTTTCTGTAATGTTTTTTTGTATATTTTTTTGCTGTTTTCATTATTCGACAAGCAATAAAAACTCAGTTTGGTATAAATTGTCGTGTACAACGGAGCATTTATCACACTTATCGGTCGTTAGTTACAATTTGTATTGAATTTAAAATATTTGGAATTTTACAATATGAATTTTAATAAAGCGGAACTTGTAGCTATGACTTTTGTTATGGGCGAGTCAGACTGAAATTGTTTACTTGCCAATAGAATTTATCACCAACGTTATCCTCAAAGAAGGATTCCTGATGTTAGGAGCTTCCAAAACCTTCTCGATAGATTTCTGGAAACTGGAAATGTCGAATATAAAAAAAGGTGAAAGTATAAAACGTGTTGTGAACGAAGAAAATGAGATTTCTGTGGTGCTGGCAATGGTTGAGAATCCCCATGTTAGTCAAAGAGAAGTGAGCTCATTAGTAGAAAAAAGTAGACGGGCTGTGGGTCGAATCTTAAAAATAAATAAGTTGCATGCATTTCATATTCAAATGCACCAGGAATTATCTGATGACGATTTTCAAAAGCGCCTACAATTTTGTAATTGGGCCAGAGGTAAAATGCAAGATGATGTCAACTTCTTTAATAATGTTTTATTCACTGATGAGGCAAGTTTTCATAAAAATGGATTTGTTAATAGGCACACTTTCCATTATTATGCTTCGGAAAATCCTCACTTTTTTATGCAAGTTGTTAACCAACACAGATTGTCTATAAACGTTTGGGGAGGAATTATTGGAGAACACGTAATAGGACCCCATTTCTTTGATGGTACATTGACTGGAGCTATTTATCTTCATTTTTTGGAAAACTATCTGCCACAATTATTGGTAAATCTCCCTGAAAGAATTCGAAATAGGATGTGGTTTCAACAAGATTGTGCTCCACCACATTATTTAGTTAGAGACCTCTTAAATACTACCTACCCTCATCAATGGATTGGAAGAAATGGAGACACTAAATGGCCTGCTAGATCCCCAGATCTTACAAAAATGGATTCCTTTTTATGGAGATACGTGAAGGAAATTGTTTATAGAGACACACCAACGGCAGTACAAAATATGAAGGAAAGAATAATTTCTGCCTTTAGATCTATCACACCGTCAGTTTTAGGAACAGTGGAACCTCATATCAAAAGCGCATAGAGATGTGTGTCAATGAAAATGGGCAACATGTGGAACATTTATTATAATTCTTTCTACTGAGTTATTTGAAGAAACCTCTCTTTTTAAATTTATTTTTGAATTTTGCAATTATTGCTCAATAAAACGAAATTGGTTGCAATAAGCCATAGGGAAGTATGTACTTGCAAAAAATGTTCGTTCTTCATTTTTACATCACATCGTTGAAAAATATACAGGGTGTTCCATTTGAAAAAAATGAGAAAATTCAATTTAAAAAGTTCCTAATTGAAAAATAATTTTTGGCCACCCTGTACAGTTTTAGGAAATGAAAATGATTCAAAAACATAAATTAGATGTCTCGTAACTGGTATTCACATAAGTTTTTCCTAAAACCCATAATTGTGACTGTGGTGATTTTTTTAATATCCATCTGCAGATTGCATTATTTCAACAAAAAAATTCATTACATCCAAGTGGTTGGGAGATATTCAATGTTAATATAGGAATGAATAGAGCCTAGAAAGAGGCTTCAAAAAATGTACTGATATACATAGCATTCCATTTTAAAAAAAGCACTCGGTCCTGTAATTTCGTCTTGGCTCGCCCTGTATGTTCGAAAATAATTTCCAGTTATAGACTTTTTTTATCTACTTTACCTGCAATTTTTTAAAAAATTTCAAGCTATCGTAGAACTCGAGATATCGAGGTCCGACGCACTATTGCCCCACCCTGTATTTTAAAACGTCTGTCTGCGAAAATAGTTAATTTTTTTACCCTACCCACATTTGTAATTAAGATTGTTTCCAATTCGGGCGAAGGCAAATCCGCAACTGTTTAAGGCTTAAGGGAACGTATAGTGGTGTTTTGATGTTTCTTAGCTAATAATGATCGATCAGGTACAGCAAGAATAACCCTTACGAAAACAAACTGAGCGCAATTCGTCAACGAGTTGTACTTTTAAGTTCCCGATCGATCAAAATATGTCATCTCGAAATCCAATTGTAAATACACAGACAGGGAGGAGTTGTTTACTTTTTAGGAAAAAATAATGGTAGTGGTGCAGGAAATTATTAAATAATGTAAGCATGTCTTACAAACGTATAAAGGTTCTTTCAGCTTCTCTTCTCTACTTTTAAAACTTTCAAACACAAGTCACCAAAAACAGTTTTTCTACTATTCTACTATAAGTTTTTAGGTGTGAAACTTTAATTTTAACCTTTAATTGGTCCGTAAAGAGAATTTTTAAGAAACAATTCTTGATTTATTTGTCGTAAACCCCAATTTAAGTGTAGCCAAGACAACCGATTTAGAATTTTTTTTTAATTAATGATAAACCGTGGTTAAATAAATATATTTCACTGAAGACTGTAGCAATTAATTCCATAAATAGCAAATTTCAGAGTTCTCACCGCAATTGGATGCAGCTTTGCCAAGTTATGATTTTTTCCTGTTTTCTTTGTCAGTTTTCAAACATTGCATAGATACCCGCCCTGTATACAAATATTACGATACATTTCTAATACATTTTTTTGCTTAAACGCAAATTATTTTTAAATATAAAGTTTTTTGAAAAATATCAACTGCATGAAACTTTGCGTTTAAAAATATACATTTTTTAAACGAAATAATATACCTACCTATCCCAATTAATATTTCAATTGAATTTATTACGCAGAATTGAACTAGTTCCGTTGTGATTTGTGCAATCGATCAAAAGTAATATTGTGTTTTTGAATTTGCGGAAATCACGAGGTATTGTTGTAGAATACCAATATCTGCAGAAAGAGGATAAAAATTGAATATATCAATCTACTCAATCATCTCAGTCTGACGTGTGTGTCTCGTCGTACAATGCACCGATTTTGTGATGCTGATTTTATTATCAATTCCTCTCGTATTTTCATATAATATCCCTACAACTCTTGTAGACACGTATGAATATTTATTCCGCAGCAAATTGAATCAATATAAGCGACACTCGCCCCATGCATGTGCACAATTTGCAAAAAAATTTATTTAATTATCTACTTTAATTACATTTACAAAGAGCCCAAAAAACTATTGGACATATATGGTAACGCATGCAGCTAGCTAAGATTATAACATTCTCCATGGCTGAACCCTTTGATCCCTTGCAAAACCATAAATAACAGCAAAATGGCCGCCCATGGGGTTGCATTTCCAGCCATCACGCGAATCCGGTTGATACTAATTTCCAAATCCGTTTCGAGCAAAATTGTTGTTTTGAGGTTAGGGTGACACATGGGTGCGTTGGGCGGGGAGATGGTATGACCCTATGTGATCTAGGGGTGCATAAAAGGCGGCGAAAGGGAGGGATCTTAATTGGTTTAGTGCCTGGCCCCAGGCTTGAATATATCAGCCCCTCTTTGTACACAGTGCCCTCTCCATATGGCGGTGATAAGATGAAATATGTAGTGGAAAGACAATGGGGTTGGTCGCATGTTTATTTTTGGTGCGAAATGTTTGCTCCAAGGAAACTATTTTTTTGTGGATATAGACGCAAATACTAATAATTATATTTACAATTATTTATTAAAAAAAATCAACGATGGGACACGATGCGACAATTTGCTGAGCAATCTCCGTGACGAGAACGGTAGGAGAGACATTTTGCAATAAGAAGGAAATGAAATATGAGCTGTATTTGAGAATTATTTTTAATAAATTATCTGCTCCTAGATCCATAATGTAATATTTCAATAATATCTGGCTACATTTTCGTAAGCATGTTATAATTTTAAGTTTTGTATGGAGGCACCCATGTGTAATGATATTAATGATGTAAGGAACATGAAATTTATATGTCTCTCACGCACTTTTGGCTTCCTTTCAATTTTGTGAAAGAAGTGTTAGAGATTTATTCCCGTTACGGCGTTGTCATTTAATTTTTTTAAATTTTTTACGGTGTGATGATTTTTAACGAGCGCAAAAAGTAGCGTTCGCTTAGGTGAAATAGAAATTAATATTGAAAAAAGCCTGAGCCTTTTTTTTATTGATCTACAGGGTGATTTATTAGTTTTGCCCAATACTTCTTAAGGTAATATCTTTTAAACTAATCACTAGAATCAGCTCGTATTGTGGGTATATAATATACTATTAATTGGCAATTTACATGCATAATCAAAGACAGAAAATTCCAGGGCCGGCTCAACAAATTTTTATTTTTAGGGCTCCTATGAAAAAATTCACCCTCTGTACGTGATTTTTAAATTCTAATACTGAATTGTGAAACTACATACAAAAGTGATCGAAAACATGTACTTTGTTGTTTTGCCACACTTTGGGCGAATTTTAAATAAACGATCACCTAACATTACCATAACATTTTGTCCCTTTCCTCGTGAAACACCCTGTATAAGTTAACAAGATCGCCTCGGTCGATATATTCTTTAGTATTTATTATGTCGAAAAAAAAAAATTAACAGAAATAATACGAGTAAAATTATCTTATCAAATTGATATTTTTTTAAATGGGACACCCGTCCTAAATCGGGACACACGTTCAGAGCAATAAATAAAAAACCCGAACAAAGACCATATTTTATCTCGTACACCTTTCAAACAAAAATAATAAAACCTAGTTCCACACATAAGAAAAACAGTAAAAAGCTGCAGGATCAGCAAAGCGGTGTTAGATTTATCGATCGAAATTCTTTAAAAATAAGCCGGAGCTATATTACATCTACGTACGAAGCGGGTGAAATAAAAAGAAAGGTCGCATTAGCTCAAAGACGTCACTGGCAACTAATTGTCAAAGGCGCTTTATGTTTTCACAAGGAAAACTTGCTTTACTTGCTGACGCCAATATGAGAATATATTGGTAAAGCGCATTTCTAAAATGAAGTTTATTTACTATAAGTATAAGTGATTGAATGATTCGGTTGGATTTTTCAGCCAGAATAATTACTGAAAAGTTACACCGTCATTGCGGAATAATTTTTCAGTGCGTTAGTCTCTGCTCCAATAAACGGCCGAAGCGAAAATAATATATTGCCTTGCACAAAATCGTGACCTAGAATTAGTGCAAACGATTTATTAAACTTCTTGGAGTGGGTGTAAGTTAGTGCCCGTCCTCGGCCTGCAAGGGTCACTGCACCGAAGCTGAAAATTCAATATTTACTGGATTTAATTGGTGTGTTTATTTAATTTACCCCATGTATTTTTCTATTAGTTTTCTGCTTAATCCGTTAATAAAACAAGTCTATAGAGCGAATGCATACCTAGAGCTAATAAAATTCTTTTTCCATTGATAAAACATTTGCAAAACAAAGCTAACTTAAAATTTTTAGATATCTGATAAATGCGGAAATTCTATAAACTCAAAAAAAAAATTATTTTAGATACAACAATAAGAGGGCAAACATATCTCGTCCGCATCTCTCAAACCTCTCGTACAGAACATCCTCATTCGATGCCTCCGTAATCCGATTTAAACTACCCGTGTAACAAACATATTCATCAAAACATTGACAGGGGCTTAGGTATAATTTGACAAAAAAAACGCACTCCGACGTGGAAATCTGACCGTTGGTGTGTTCCAATAAAATGGATTAGATCTTGACCGATATATCATAAAATACAGTTTAAATGGGTTTGGCGTGGGTTTCGCATTGTATCTTTGAAATGTATTGAATATGAGCAAGATTAGACTATTATGCTGGGTCTATAAAGAACTGGATTATTGGGAAGGAAATCTTTAATACGTTGTATTATATGGAATCAGAATCGCTTGTGACGAGATATATGTTTAAGAGGAGGGCGCGCGTAGAAAAAAAAAGTTAGCCTTGAGTTCAATTATTTTGTGAAATAGCACTAGTAGTCATAGTAAATTTTCAAATAGTTTCTATACTTACATGTAAAATGGCTATTTCTATTGGCACTATCAAAAATGGGATTTGTCACTCTGCTTTAGATTTTATGAAATGTGTAATATATTACCTTACGCGTCTTTATATTGAGTATATTTCTACATTACCGACGAGAACAGTCATTAATAAAAAATCTAAACATCAAATATTAAATCAATTTTCAATTAGATACGATTTTACATCGCTTTCTACCACCAGCGTTAAATTTATTAAATAAAGGCTACGAGGAAACGTGATAGCTGTTCAAAATGACAAATTAATTATTCGGTGGCGTTAACGGTGCCAAGAAATTTTTTCCAACGAATTCGTGAGCGAATACACGTATCCCATGGAAGGTGTGAGTGGAAGGTTTTTCAGAAGTTTCAGATGAGACTACTTAGGTCGATAGATTTACAACAAAACCAATGCGTTTCTTCAACAGCCAATATTTAACAACAAACTTTTCTTTTTAAATGGAATGCTATGTATATCAGTACATTTTTTGAAGACTCTTTCTAGGCTCTATTCATTCCTATATTAGCATTGAATATCTCCGAACCACTTGGATGTTATGAATTTTTTTGTTGAAATAATGCAATCTGCAGATGGATATTAAAAAAATCACCATGGTCACAATTACGGGTTTCAAGAAATACTTATGTGAATACCAATTACGAGACATCTAATTAATGTTTTTGAATCATTTTCATTTCCTAATACTGTACAGGGTGGCCAAAAATTATTTTTCAATTAAGAGCTTTTTAAATTAAATTTTCTCAATTTTTTCAAATGGAACACCCTGTATATTTTCAACGATGTGATGTAGAAATGAAAAATGAACATTTTTTGTAAGTACTTCGGCTAATTGCAACCAATTTCGCTTTATTGAGCAATAATTACTGAATTAAAAAATAAACTTAAAAGAAGAGGTTTTATTAAATAACTCAGTAGAAAAAAATATAATACGCATCTCTATGCGCTTTTGAAATGAGATTCCCTCTGTTCCTAAAACTGCCGGTGTGATAGATCTAAAGGCAGTTATTATTCTTTCCTTCATATGTTTTACTGTTGTTGGTGTGTCTCTATAAACAATTTCCTTCACGTATCCCCATAAAAAGAAATGCATTTTTGTAAGATCTGGGGATCTAGCAGGCCATTTAGTGGGTCCATTTCTTCCAATCCATTGATGAGGGTAAGTATTATTTAAGTGGTCTCTAACTGCATTTAAATAATGTGGAGGAGCACCGTCTTGCTGAAACCACATCCTATTTCGAATTCTTTCAGGGAGATTTATCAATAATTGTGGCAGATAGTTTTCCAAAAAATGACGATAAATAGCTCCAGTCAATGTAGCATCAAAGAAATGGGGCCCTATTACATGTTCTCCAATAATTCCTCCCCAAACGTTTATAGACCATCTGAGTTGGTTATCAACTTGCATAAAAAAGTGAGGATTTTCCGAAACATATTAATGGAAATTGTGCCTATTAACAAATCCATTTTTATGAAGAGTTGCCGCATCAGTGAATAAAACATTATTGAAGAAGTTGACATCATCTTGCATTTTATCTCTGGCCCGATTACAAAATTGTAGGTGCTTTTGAAAATCGTCATCAGATAATTCCTGGTGCATTTGAATATGATATGCATGCAACTTATTTGTTTTTAAGATTCGGCCCACAGACCGTCTACTTATTCCTACTAATGAGCTCACTTCTCTTTGACTAACATGGGGTTTCTCAACCGTTGCCAGCACCACAGAAAACTCATTTTCTTCGTTCGCAACACGTTTTATTCTTTCACTTTTTTATATTCGACATTTCCAGTTTTCAGAAATCTATCGAGAAGGTTTTGGAAGCTCCTAACATCAGGAATCCTTCTTTGAGGATAACGTTGGTGATAAATTCTATTGGCAAGTAAACAATTTCTGTCTGCTGGCTCAAAACAAAAGTCATGTCTACAAGTTCCGCTTTATTAAAATTCATATGCTAAAATTCCAAATATTTTAAATTCAATACAAATTGTAACTAACGACCGATAAGTGTGACAAATGCTCCGTTGTACACGACAATTTATACCAAACTGAGGTTTTATTGCTTGTCGAATAACGAAAACAGCAAAAAAATATACAAAAATACATTACAGTAAAGGACCTGTTAAATATTATTTACTCATTTCAATGGATTGGAAGAAATGGTCCCACTAAATGGCCTCATTTCAAAATTGCATAAAGACGTGTGTCAATCAAAATGGGCAACACGTCGAACACCTATTATAATTTTTTCCAATGAATTATTTGAGGGAACCTCTATTTTTAAGTTTATTTTTGAATTTGACACTTATTTATTTATAAGACGAAATTGGTTGCAATTAGCCATAGGGAAGTACTTACAAAAAATGTTCGTTTTTCATTTCTACATCACATCGTTGAAAAATAAACAGGGTGTTCCATTTGAAAAAATTGAGTAAATTCAATTTAAAAAGTTCTTAATTGAAAAATAATTTTTGGCCACCCTGTACAGTTTTAGGAAATGAAAATGATTCAAAAACATTAATTAGATGTCTCGTAACTGGTATTCACATAAGTTTTTCCTAAAACCCATAATTGTGACTGTGGTGATTTTTTTAATATCCGTCTGCAGATTGCATTATTTCAACAAAAAAATTCATTACATCCAAGTGGTTGGGAGATATTCAATGCCAATATAGGAATGAATAGAGCCTAGAAAGAGGCTTCAAAAAATGCACTGATATACATAGCATTCCATTTAAAAAAAGGCACTTGGTCCTGTAATTTCGTCTCGGCTCGCCCTGTATGTTCGAAAATAATTTCCAGTTATAGACTTTTTTTTCTACTTTACTTGCAATTTTTTTAAAAATTTCTAGCTATCGTAGAACTGGAGATATCGAGGTCCGACGCACTATTGCCCCAGCCTGTATAATTGAAAGATTGTTTGATTTTATTGTCTAATATAACGAAAAACAAGAGCACAGGCTTTAAAGTTTCGTTTGGAAAATAACTGCATCCAATCCAATGCAATACGAGAAACTGCATGAAGGATGAAATTTCGATAGCAAATATTTGACGCTCTCGACAACGAATATGAAATACATTTTCGGTATTCCACGTCGGCAAAGAAGAACTAATGGTTTTTTCAGCTACTCAGATCAGATAATCTTACACCAGTATGAAGTGAAACCTGTGCAACATAAATCAAACTTGAACTCCTTACGTCAAAATCTACAAACAACATTAATGAAATTGCCATTTTTCAACGGCGCACTGTCGTATAACAAATAAATTAACAATACAGGACATGGGTGTTAAAGCAAGGCTTTATATTTCAAATAGATTGTTACATAAGCAAAATTATGAATTATTTAATGGGCTATGTTAGGTATTGTAATGTTCTATGAATTACCGAAAAAAGTAGTTGCTGAGCTGAAACAATTACATTTTGCTCAATGAATCTTAATTTTCCTGCACATCATCAGCGTAAACGACATAATCCTTAAGTAACTAAATTATGCATCTCTGGGCCAATATGTTCCTGATGAAACCATAATTGCCGCCAGGATTACCCAACACTTTACCTGAAGCATCGAGTCAATTGTGGACTGGATTTAGTTGTAATCCGACCACAAATAGCTCGTATTAAAAAGACAACCGTGAAACCCATTTACATTTACAAATATCACATAAATCCCCTTAGCGGTAGAACTACCCTTAAAACCGCGCTATGACAATGGCATTGACGTAAGGTCGAAAATCCCACGAAATATCAATTTCATTCATTGAGTACAAAACACAAAAGAGGGTTGTTATTGTTACAGTAGTTATCCCCACTTAACTTTAGGACGGCCCATTTTCAATCCGAAGGGTATATACTGACGTTTACTTTAAAATTCTTTAGTTATCAAATAGGCTTAAGTGGTTTAGTGATCTGTCCGATATGTATATTAACAACATCATGTATCCCTACGGTATTAAGCCAACAGAGAACAAGTGCAGTAGAATTTTCCGGCCTTGGGATAGTGCAAACAAACCGCAGGACAATTCTCAAGATAGCACCGTTTCCACAACCACTAACGAAACTGAAGAAGCTCATGCACCCAAACCCAAAGACAACAGTTGCGAAAAGAAAACCGAAGCAAGAGAAGGCTTCAGACCTATACAAAAGCAGGAAAACAAAGCGCAACCACAATTTGCTTTACCTCAACCACCAATGGATTATCCACTGGCTGCTTATGGCATATACCCGGAAATGCTTCAGGCAAACATAGCCCAGTCCTTAGGACTTACATCTACAGATCCTCTATTGATGGAATCGATGGCGCAAGGTTTCGCACTTGAAGAATACGCCAGGGTGCTAAATCAAGAGCACCAGGCAAAAATTTTGGCGTCGAAGAAGCAGCGGCCGAAGAAGTACAAGTGTCCTCATTGCGACGTCGGGTTCTCTAATAATGGACAGCTGAAGGGGCATATTAGGATACATACCGGTTAGTATTTAGTGGGAATAATAATTAGAAATACTAGGAACTTTATCATTTCAAGAAAAATCTATCTTAGTAATAAATTCTGATTGTCTTAAAATTTTCGAATATGTTCAAATTTTAGCTTGTATATCAGGATCTAGGAACACCATTTTGCTCTTTAGGCAGAAACTGAGAAATATAAAGTAACATAAAATTACTGAAACATTTTAATGCTAACGTTTAATGTTTCTTTGCATGTTTTTTGCAATAAAAATGTTTCCCTCATTGTTATGTTTGTTTATAAACTTTTGTTCAATGATATAGTAGAGGAAATATTGTATTCAAAATTTTTGGCAAATTTTATTCTGATATTTTTTGGAATTTTCTGTTTCCTTCAAATTATTTGTTATTTAAACCGATAGATTTAAAAATTATCGACCAACATTTTAAACACATATTTTTGCTATTTTATGTTTGTTTAAAACTGTATTTGAATTTAAATTATTGTTAAAATAAAATATTATTTTATATTAATCAAGAAACGTTTAACAAAATATTTCATTACAAAATATCAACAATCATTTTAATTTTTGTTACATTTTTATGTTTGAAAAAAAGGTTTGGTGAATCAAGACTAATCTGAAATTTCTATGTTTGTTGATTTCAATTGTTTGATTTATAAACAATCATTAAAATGATTGTTGAATTTTTATGTTTATTGACAATTTTAAATCAAACATTTTAATGATTGTTTATAAATTTTAATCAAACATTTTAAATCAATAAACAAATATATAAGAATTCAAGAAACAGTTTAATGTTTGTTGATTCTTTAATATTATACTTGAACATTTTATATCAACAAACATAAAATCCAACAAGCATTATTCATCGAACATTTTAATTGATAATTTCAAATTAAACATATTAAATCAACAATCAAACATAAAAATCAAGATACATTTTAATGTTTGTTGATCATTTTACATAAAACATTTTATACCAGCAAATATAAAATTTTAACAAGCATTTTAATTCATCGAACATCTTAAAGGTTGCTGATAATTTCAAATAGAACATTTTAAATAAACAAACTTCAAAATTCTAGAGGCATTTTAATCCATCGAACATTTTAAAAGTTTTTGATAAATTCAAATCAAACATTTTAAATCAACACACAAACACAAAAATTCAAGAAACATTTTAACATGTTTGTTGATCATTTTACATCAAACATTTTATATTAACAAACATAAGACCCAAGAAGCATTTTAATGATTGTTTATAAATTTAAATCAAACATTCTAAATCAATAAACAAACTTTAAAATGTTTCTAGAATTTTAACGCTTGTTTATTGATTTAAAATGTTTGATTTAAATGTATGAACAATCATTAAAATGCTTCTTGGGTCCTATGTATATTGATATACAATGTTTGTTGTAAAATGATCAACAAACATGTTGAAATGTTTCTTGAATTTTTGTGTTTGATTGTGTTGATTTAAAATGTTTGATTTGATATTATCAGAAAGTTTTAAAATGTTCGATGAATTAAAAAAAACATTTTAAAATGTTTGTTGATCATTTTACATCAAACATGTTATATCAACAAACATAAAACCCAAGAAGCGTTTTAATATTTGTTGATTATTTAATATTTTTCATCGAACATTTTATATCAACAAACATAAAATCCAACAAGCATTTTAATGATTGTTTATAAGTTTAAATGAAACATTTTAAATCAATAAACAAACATAAAATTTCAAGAAGCATTTTGATTCATCGACCATTTTAAAGGTTGTTGATAACTTCAAACCAAACATTTTAAATCAACAAACAAACACAAAAATTCAAATAAATTTTAACGTTTGTTGGTAATTTTACGTCAAACACTTTATACCAACAAACATAAAAATCTAACAATCATTTTAATGATTATTAATAAGTTTAATTCAAATATTTTAAATCAACAATAAACATAAAAATTTAAGAAATATTTTAACGTTTGTTGATCATTTTAGGTCAAACATTTCAGCAAATATAAAAATTCAACAAACATTTTTAATCCATCGACCATTTTAAAGGTTATTTCAAATATTTTAAATCAACAAAACAAACATAAAAATTCATCAAGCATTTTTAATTCACAAACATTATAAAGGTTGTTAACTTCAGCCAAACATTTGATAACTACAGCCAAATATTTTAAATCAACAAACAAACATAAAAATTCAAAAAACACTTTAATAATGTTTGTTGTTCATTTTACATCAAACATGTTATATCAACAAACACAAAAATCCAACAAGCATTTTAATGATTATTAATTAATAAGTTTAATTCAAATATTTTAAATCAACAAAGAAACATAAAAATTTAAGAAACTTGTTAATGTTTGTTGATCATTTTACATTAAACATTTTGTATCAACAAACTTAGAAATCCAACAATCATTTTAATTATTATTTATAAGTTTAAATCAAACATTTTAAATCAACAATCAAACATAGAAATTCAAGAAATATTTTAATGTTTGTTGATCATTTTACATCTAACATTTTATATCAGTAAATATAAAAATTCAACAAACATTTTTTATTCATCGAACATTTTAAAGGTTGTTGATAAATTCAAATCAAACATTTTAAATCAACAGAAAAAACAAAAATTCAACAAGCATTTTAATGATTATTGATACATTTAGGTCAAACATTTTTAAATCAACACTCAAACATAAAAATTCAAGAAACGTTTTTAATGTTCGTCATAATTTTACATCAAACATTTTATACCAACAAACAGAAAAATTCAACAAGCATTTTAATGATTGTTTATAAATTTAAATCAAATATTTGAAATCATCAAACATAAAAATGCAACAAATATTGGAATTAAAATGAAAAACATCGATTTCTTTCAATTTTCGTTTTAAAAGTGAATAAAATTTTTTGGTAATATTACAAAAAAATAAAATGGTCGTCTATTCTTTTAAATCAACCCCTTGGATATTTTTACGCCATAATATTATATTAATCAAAAATCTTGTCCACTACTTCTTATTTATTATTATCTCTCTATTGTTTCCAGGTGAGCGTCCTTTCAAATGCGACGAGAAAGACTGCGGCAAGACGTTCACGAGAAACGAGGAGCTGACCCGCCATAAAAGAATCCATTCGGGCCTTCGTCCTTTTCCTTGCACCCACTGTGGCAAACGTTTCGGCCGCAAGGATCACCTTAAAAAACACTCCAGGACCCACTTCCAGCCCAGAGGATTGTACGCAGTGCCAGTTATGTTACCTTTCGACACGTGGGCCTCGTCCACTAGTAGTTACCCTTTCGTGCCAATGTTCGGTTATTGATATCCCCAGAATTGTTTTTGATAGCAGTAGAACCAAGCAAGTTTGTATATATTGTAAAAATTGTAGATAGGTATTTTCAATTGTGATATAACAGAGTGCCAAATTTATTTATATTGTAAATATTTTTCGAAGACTGATATTAAAATTGCAATGAATATTTTATTACTTTTTTTTATTAAATATCACAGTTCAAATATTTAGAAATACACTTGATTTTTCCTTATTTTTCCATTGAAACATATATTAGTAAGGTCATATAAGAAGTCAAGATATCCTTTCTAATGCTAGCTGTCCCCTTATTTACGGTATCATTTTGTTACATTTCCTAAGCCGTAAGCTGACATCCACTCCATGTAAACATTTACTTTGTACCTTTTCCCTCGGAGAATAAAAATAAAAATTGTCTCTTTAAAAACTATTTAGGTCACTTCTGTAAGTGTCGTATATTTCAAACGCCTTCATGCCATCCCGACGACTTTAACAGAGCTAATAGCAATAAACGTTATCGCAAATCACGACGTGCTACATTGTCACTAACGGTCAACGAGATCGAGAATTGTCCAGTGGCACAAATAATCATTACATCACAGCTGGGCGCAGGGGTGTTGACAATAATTAAACTGGTAACTTCCGTATCGCTTTAAAATTGTCAAAACATCCTGGTGATCCGCGCGGCAGGAGGTCCTTACCTTTTCAATGGGCGAATTGAACGGCTTTGAAATGGTCCGTGAGGAGGAAAGAGATAAAGGAACTTGAATACGAATGAAATAAAGTCATTTGTAAATATTGAATAAGGCTTTTACGAAAGTTTATGTAAGAGCGAATTGTTGAAGTTTGGCGTTTATAATGCAATTTTTTGAATAAGGATTCTTCGTGGGCTAAATGGGATTTGCTGACAGAGGAAGTCTGAAATGGGAAATTGTGTTTTGGCAGATTTATAGTTATTGTTAATTTCAAGAATTTGGTTCTTGTCTGGTAAGGTAAGGTGTGGAAATTGAAAATAGTTGATGAGTATACAAGTATTAATAATAATTTATTTCAAAAATGTTTTTCAGCAAATACATCATTATCAAATAACGTCCTGCATTTTTAGAAAAAACAATTAATAAATCGCAGAGATATGAGAGTTAAAATATTTTAGGGCACAATTCAGGACCCCTTGGCCAAAAAATACAGGGTGTTCCATTTAAAAAATATAATATACTTTCTTGTGTAACTCGTTTTTGTGACACCTTGTATGATTAAAAGTAATTTTACGTTGTAGTAGAGATGATATATTGAAAATTTTGTTAAGAAAGTTTTTTAATAAAGTTAGCCGTTTTTGCACAATTTGGACACCCTGTATAACCCGCCTAATTGTTTAAACAGTTAACTTAAAATTCATAAAGTGGAAACCAAATACGTAAAAAAGACAAGAGTATTAAAATGCAAAAATCGACCCTGGCCTATTAAAGCTTGCAAAGGCCAAACCGATTTGTATTAAAATATTCAAATTGCCTTACATTCTAAAACAGTTTTCATTTTGCTTAATATCCAGATACACAATTTTATACAAGCAGTTTGAAATAAACATATTGAACAGTAAAATATACGTTTAATATATTTATCTAACAAGACATAACACTCTTATTTAAATGAAGATGAAATAATATAGGTACTGCGGACATTAAGAATACATTTATTTTCACAGAGAGTGTTTACACAGTTTTGCATTATTTTTTTAATGAAGAATCATGATTTCAAATTAAATTTGGGGGTTGCCATTTAAAAAGTAAAAGTTCGGTTATATTTTCGAAAATTAAGTTTAGCGGTATTTTTCTACCACCCCGTATAATTATTTTTGTTTATATTTGCATTAACATTCTAGCAAAACGCGTCTCTTTGCAATTTGAATAATTAAATTCCGCCTAATATTTATTATTCTGTTTTGAAAGATCTGCATCTGTCAAAAAAATTAAAAACAAGTGAAAATCGCCTAAACCGTAAGTTTTCGGTATATATATAAGTGCTTACAATTTATAGCAATTTTTTATCAACCCTGTATATTTTAATTATTTCAGATAATACTATCGAGTACGAATCCAATGATATATTTTAAAACATCATAGTTTCACAATTTAATAAGCGAGATTTTTAAGAAACAGTTTTACTTAATAAACTTAATTTAATAAACAAAAATAATTATAAACAAATGAATTAAAGTAACAAAAACAAACATTATAAAACTTCGCTTACAATAAATGTTCAATTAAATGCCCTTCCTGTTCAACACAACAGTTTAATCGTTTCTTTAAATTGTTCCGTAAGTTTCTAAAAATTGTTGAATTATTGTTTAAATTGTTAATTTCATCTGTTATTTTTCATTTTTTATTTATTTATTTTTTTATTTCATTTTAATTACAGAAAACGCACTAACAATATCAATAATATAGTAATGACAGCTACAATCGGATAGGCAATTTTTTCAAGCATGCCGCCTACTAGAATAATTTAAAATCTGTGTATTTAATATATTGTATTATGTATCATAAAATTTGAATTTTGTGAATTATTTCGCTTATAAAATGGTGAAACTATGATGTTTTATATATCATTGGATTCGTAATCGATAGTATTATCTGAAATAATTAAAATATGCAGGGTTAATAAAAAATTGCTATAAATTGTAAGTACTTCCGGCCAAACCGGAAGTTGGACACATCAATGAGTATCATGTGTATGTCTATAATATGTTGCCATATCATTTTATGCAATAATATACAGGGTGAATTTTTTTAAGAAAATCGTATTTTTATTATTATTATTTTAAATTGGCATTCAATTGTTTTTCTGAATACATATTCGGATTCTGCAGGACTTTCTGCATGTATATACATTTGAAAACAATCAAATATATTAACAGCAACCGAATTATTTACGATGAAAAGAGAGTTATGGATCACCCACTTCCAAAATATCAAAATTTTGAGAGTGACAAAAGTTTATATGTATAACTAACTTTAACCACCTATTACTCTGGTTTAAATCACGTCATAAGATTTCTGTAGGTGTGATTTTTAAAGCTTGAAATATGTACTTTAAGATGCTTCAAGGGGATTTACCTTAAAAATTAAATTAACCCTCTTTATTTTACGGAAATTTAAAAAAATGGTCTTGCTCCAAAATTCGTGAAATTAGAGATAGAATAAACGTTAATAACTCTTATAAAACATTTACGTAGCATACCTAGCCAGTATATATTTATAGTAGGACCTCA
The DNA here is from genome assembly GCA_963680705.1 of Rhagium mordax. Taxonomy (NCBI): domain Eukaryota; kingdom Metazoa; phylum Arthropoda; class Insecta; order Coleoptera; family Cerambycidae; genus Rhagium; species Rhagium mordax. The sequence continues at coordinate 74,568,475 of OY796661.1, read as the reverse complement.
AAATATCTAAATCTGATGTAAAAACTTTTTTTTAAATATTATAAGGTAGTGACGGTAGATATGGCCCGGACGATCATATGGCCCAATGCCCTTAAATTTTAAACTAACCGCCTCAAACCCAACTTCTTGACGTTCACAGTTTCTTTCAATACGTTTAATCGTCCTTTTGTGAAAGAGTTTTTTCTTGTTGTTCATAATGTGCACTACACAACTGGTCATATGGCCCATGTATTTATTTCGTCACATTGTTTAAGTATTTTATCTTGATAGAAAATACTTACTTTACATTAGTGGAAAAAATTATTTTGCATTTTTTTAAAGGGCTCAGATTTATGTTAATTCTGTAAGTGCCATATTTTCAGATGGGTTTGATAATATGGCCCATTGACTTTTTCTACAATTTCATTTTTTATTTTTAAATTTGCAATCTTTTTTATTTTTTTTTGTTGTCAGTCTATTTGTCTATTATGTCTAAGCTCAATTTTCTTAATGAACCGTTCAAGTAAAATAAATTTTTCTAGGGCCATAACTCCAACCCTGGTTGGGAATATGACCCAATGACTGCATTTAAAAAAAATTTTTTTTTGTTTGTTTTACGTTTCATTTTTACAAAGTTTAATTTTTTTCCTGAAAGCGAAGGTGTTTACGCTTAAGTTCATGTAAGCATTGTTATTTTTTTTAATAAAGTTTTCGAGAAAAAAAATATTTTTTTTAAGTGGGCCGTATATGCCGCCACTACCTTATACGGGGTGGGACATTTAAGTTGACAACTGCGAATAACATGAAAATAAAGCATTTTAGAGAAAAATGTTTCAAACAGAAGTTTCATCATCTCAAAAGCTGGATCTAATGCCTATAATTTTTTTTCATTTGGGGAAGGACTTCAAGGCCATTTGAAGGTCAATTTTGTTTTTTTTTAATATAAATCCCTATTTTTTACAGATTCATATTTTGCGCTAAAAAATAAACAAATTTTGTTACTGCCATTCTTCAGATTGAACTCGTTGTTTGTGAGTAATTAAGCAATGAAAAATAGAGGTTACATTAGAAAAAACGAAGTTGACCTTCACTATATTTTAAAAACTTGTAGCCATTAGATCCGGCTTTTGAAATGATGGACCTCATGTCTGAAACACTTTTTTCTAATTTGCGATTGTCAACTTAAACGCCCCACCCAGTATAAACTTACACTTTTCACGAAATATTGAAATTATCAAGTTTTTTTCGTTATATCGACTCGATATTGATGTTTCTAAAATTTTTATCCCGTTTAAAATATCGAAAATATATTCAAAACATTCACGTCGTACAGGGCCATGAATCAAATTATAATGCCTGAATAACAGAAAGAGATATCTGTCCCGCAGGCTCTGGGTGTGGGTCTGATTTAAAAATGAATTTATATCGTTCAATATAATTTGATATAGTATTGTGTTTAATGAAATTTTTATCGAAAAATAGGCCTTATTGGATCAGCCATTTTGAATAACCTTCCTTTGACATCATAGTCTGTTTTAGCGACCTCGAAAACCCCTAATATGTCAATTTGAATTCAGTTGCCTTAAACTTTCTCAATTTATAATAATTTTTTTTTTAAGTTTTTTTGTTTAAATAATTAATAAACAATTTCCTCACAATTATATGTTTCTAACTTTTTATTTTAAGCTATGTAAAAGTGATATCAAAAGGTTTTAGGAAAATCGAAGCTTTCCATAATAATTATTCCGAAACAATGTATATTTTCAGCCTCTATTGACTCCACTAATAATGGCACTAGAATTTAGTGTAGAATCTAAAAATTCAAAAACATATAGGGTGTTCCATTTAAAATAACAAAGTTATTATCTAAGTATTATATAATGCAATTATAAATCAACAATGATTATTTCGGGACCGGTTTATTTTCTAGGTAATTATTTTGTCAGGATATACAATATATTTTATATTCCCAGAGGTCTGTTATTATTCGTTCGGCTCAATTTGTAATTTAAATCTGTTGTTTCTGCTCGAATTCATCATTTCCATTAGAATTATAATAAAGAAACATCATAAAAAATATATGAATATTAAATTAATTTTACATCTGTCTTCATTACTCCAAATTAACCTGGAGCAATTAAAATAACAAACCCGCTTTAACCTCAGGTTGCTACATCAGTACGCGATGAACTCTCAACGAAATCTGGTAGATCAATCAAATGAAGTCGCAAATCGTAAATTAAATTAAATTTATTATTAATTTGTTTATGTTAGAAAAGTTCTTAAATTTGATATAAAATCAAAAAATATATAGGGACAAGATATTAATGTTCTTCATGGCTAGTTATGTTAAATTCTTTTTTAAAATCCAATATTTCCAAGACATTTATATAAAAGTCTGTATTTATTAAGTAGATAAAAATACCAAAAGTTCGTTATACCTCACTAGCCCTTTGTGCTTTTTTGGCAATAACTGGTGCATTCACTATTGACTCGACATACACGCCCCCATTTAAACGATACAATTGTCCGGTGTACAAAGAATGTGCACCTGTGTGCGACCTGCTACAAAAAAATCTCATTCATCTCCGTGAGAACTTTGACGCAATCCATCTTTGTACGTTTCGAGCCGAACTGGATTGGAGAAGAGACTGGATTTTAGCGAGCCCATTCATTTTAATTTTTTATTGGCATGTAAGGATTCGTTCGAGTGACAGATCTTTAGATTGAACGCCGAACGTACAATTAACTATCGTCTTTTTAAAATTGATTTTTTATTAGGCCGTTCAGGTTCAGCGGGCCGTTTCTAATATTTCATATTTATGAGAAAACATCGAGTTTTCATTTTATTTTTTTTAAATGTTCATTTTTAAATTCTTCGTCAATATCTCGAGCCGGATTTTTTTATGTCAAGTTATAATTTTTTGTAATTTAGATCAAAAATTGATTTTTTTTTTAAATATCCTTTTTTCCATTAAAATCAGTCAGCAGGTTACAAATATGTAAAAATTCGCTCAATTTTGTTTTAAATATTTACTTTAAAAATTAAATAATAGATCTGCCAAAATAGAATTTTAATTTTTTTATTCTTGACAGCTCTGCCAAAATCAGTGTCAAATTTAAAATTTTACAAGTATGTTTTTTGTAATTTTGAAAACAATGTGAGTTTTTATAGAGAAAGATACAAAGTGTGTTAAAAGTGTGAATATTTCTATTTCTATAATTAAAATTAAAATTACGTTTTCGCTTTTGACAGCTGGCAAATTTTTTGTCAACTTAATGAAAATGCCATCTAATAATTATATGGACAAATGAAAGTGCTAAGCAGACATTTTTCTATAGGTTTAGGAGATATTGAATACGAAATTAGTTTCAAAAAAATATTATATTTGTTGATAACTGTCAAAATTGCTGTCAAATTTAAAAATGTGCAAGTTTGCCTTCCTTCATTTAGGAAACAATGTGAAGGTCCATTGAAGAAATAATATAAGTGTTCTTTTTAAATTTGCTAGTTCTATTATTGATATTAAAATACATTTTTTACTTTTGACAGCTGTCAACATTTCTGTCAACCTAATAAAATGCCATTTAATAATTATTTCAAGAAATTAAAGTGCCGAGCAGACAATTTTCTATAGGTTTTGCAGGTACTAAATACGACATTGATGTCAAAAAATATTGTTTTTTGGTAGCTGTCAAAATTGCTGCTAAATTTTAAAATATTACTTTCGTATTGTACCTCCAAAACCTATAAAAAATATTTGCACAGTATTTTAATTTGCTGAAATAATAATGAAATTACATTTTTATTAAGTTGACAGAAATTTTGACAGCTGTCAAAGGTTGCAACTTTATTTTAATATCGATTACTGAACTAGAAAATTTTAAAACATTTTATGTATCTCCTTCTATGGAAATCAACACTATTTCCAAAATTATGTAAGATATACTTGTAACTTTTTAAATTTGACAGCATCTGCGAACCAACATATTTTTTTGATATCAATTTCGTATTCAGTACCTCCAAAAACTTATAAAAAAATGTTTATCAAGTACCTTTATTTGTTTAAATAATTATAAAATGTCATTTTAATTAAATTGAAAAATTTTGACAGCTGTCAAAAGTGGAAACTATTTTATTATCTATTATAGATCTAGCAAATTTCAAGACACTCAATAGCACTCCTCCTATGGGAATTCACGTTATTTTCGAAATTACGAAGAGCTCACTTGCATTTTTTAAATTTGACAGCAGATTTGACAGCTACAAACAAATATAATATTTTTTTCACCGCAATTTCGTATTCAGTTCCCTCAATGCCTATAAAGAAATATCTGTTTGGTACTTTAATTTGTTGAAATAATTATTAAATTGCATTTTTTAATAAGTTGACAGAAATTTTGACAGCTGCCAAAAATAAAAACTGTATTTTAATATCAATTACGGAACTAGCAAATTTAAAAAAACAGTTGATTCCTTCTACGGAAACTCGCATTGTTTATAAAATTATGGAAGACAAACTTGCATAGTTTTAAATTTGACAGGAATTTTGACAGCTACCAAAAAACATAATATTTTTTTGACATCAACTTTGTATTCAGTACCTCCAGAATTTATAAAAAAAAAATTGTTAATTGTTTATTTGTTTAAATAATTATAAAATGTCAAATTCATTAAGTTGAACAGTTTTGACAGCCGCCAAAAGTGAAAACTTTATTTTATTATCTATTACAGAACTAGCAAATTTCAAAACACTCAATAGCACTGCTTCTATGGATTCGAATTCACGGTATTTTCAAAATTACGAAAGGCTCACTTGCATTTTTTAAATTTGACAGCAGTTTTGACAGCTACAAACAAATATAATATTTTTTTACAACAATTTCGTATTCAGTTCCTTCAAAGCCTATAGAGAAATGACCACTTGGTACTTTAATTTGTTGGAATAATTATTAAATGGCATTTTAATTCTTTTGACAGAAATGTTGACAGCTGTCAAAAGTAAAATTATATTTTAATATCAATTATAGAACTAGGAAATTAAAAAAAACAATTAAATTTTTTTCTTCTATGGAAATTCACATTGTTTATAAAATTATGGAAAACAAATGTGCATAGTTTTAAATTTGACAGCAATTTTGACAGTTAACAACAAACATAATTTTATGAAATTAATTTCGTATTCAATACCTCCAAACCCTATAGAAAAATGTATCTTTAAGCACCTACTAAAGTCATAATTATTAAATGGTATTTTTATTCAGTTGACAGAAAATTTGACAGCTGTCAAAATTGAAAAACGTGAAGTTCGCGGTTTCGTTACAAATGAATCAATTTATGATGCAAGCGAACCGTCAAAATCGAGGTCAAAATATCTGTGGAAAAATAATTACAAAACAATAACCTCAATAAAAAATTCAACTGCGCATGCGCATTATAAGGTATGTACAAGGTTTTCCATCGAAAATGATCACCCCGATAACTTTTTAATTCGTAATTTTAGAAAAAAAAGTTTCAAGTAAAAGTTGTGGGACATGTTAAGGGCTTAAAAATCCCATTTTTAGAAAAACAATTGAACATCGTATTTACGATCTACCGATACAAGTTATGTTTTTTTAAATGAAACACCCTGTATCAGAAGATCTTCCTAAAAATCAACAAATGCCACGATATCGTATTATAAAATACAATCGAGATCGCAAAGACCAATAAGTTCCAAATCAATCCATTAGCAAAACCATGCAGAACCCATCTCCCTCCTAATGTTGCACAACATACACAAAGTAAAGAAATAATACTTCGACGGACACAAAGACACCCTTGCCTTGCCTTGCGATATCGCATATAATGTGGAAATAAAACGAAATGCCATATACCAAAATATAATAAAGAGTGTGTATTTCTGCTTGGGGTTGCCATGCGGTTATTACATAAAGGGATGATTCGGACGCCCCGCGGGGATCGCTAAATATCTTGTCACTGGAAGTGAATAAACCACGGGGAACAGACCTCACGCGGAGCCCACAGGAAGCTCACTTTCAACCCTGTTGGGCATGTAAAGGGACAGTTATGCAAATGAGTGCAACTGTTCACACGTCGCCATTTTGTCATCGCTATAATTCGATTGAAATGATATGCGCGTCGATGTAGTAGACGTCGTGGAAATTGAGTTATGCGTGCATAGATTTTGGCTCCGAATTGCAAATGTGGCAGGCAGAGTAATTTTTGTACTCCATATGACCCATTTTGAATGGAAACACCCCTGTAAAAAATGTGTCTGTTATTCGATATTAGTTGGACTTTTTTTAAAAGATAGATTATTGGAAACTCTACTTTATGACAATAATTTAGAGATTAATTTTAAGACCTACTGATTTTTTTTCGATGTTAAAAATGGACAAATTTCATTGGGTGGGTCTGTTATGCATCAAACATGGTGAAGTTATAAATAAAATCCGAATGAAAATATCCCTTGTTAGCGTGTAAAGATTCTGAGAGTAAGACTTTTAGCCACAATAACCTCATCCCTTGAAGAGATACAGACCATTGTAACCAAAATCGAAAGTGAAACATTTGTAAAGGAAGGTGAATAATTTATTGCGGAATGATATGAGAACAAGCATTCTGTGTGGTCTGAAATTTGGGAATTTTACCGTTTGCATACATTTATCATCTAATGGGAAGTACAGGGTGATCATTTTAAGTGCCTCACTCGATTTTCCTGCTTTATTCTTCACCTAGGAAAAAAATTCAAAAACAATACTTGTGTACTTTTTTCCGAGGAATCCGATTCCGAAAAGATAAAAACAATTGAATGTCAAAGAAAAAAGTTATGGCCGAAAAAGTGAAAAAGAAAAAAAATACGCCCTGTATATTAATGCGGAAATGGATATGTGACATTTCACTAATTGTAAATGTGTATCAGATACAAATTTTTCACTTCCGGCATTTAAATTATTTTTTATTTCAAAAACAAAAGAAGATATAGCATAATAACTTGTATTCTTTAGTTTCTGAAATAAATAAAAAATAATTTAAATGCTTTTGTTTGTTTTCATGGATGATTTTATTTCATAACATTCTATTTGTGTTATTTTAAATTTAAACCCCAATATCTTATTAAATATGAAAGATAATGATAATATGTTATATATTGCTGAATTCAGAAAGAAATGTTCTTCAAACTGAGCTCAATATACAGGGTGTATCACCTAAAATGAAAAAATTAAAGCAATTTCCGGTCAAACCGGAAGTGAAAAATATGTATCTGATACACATTTACAATCAGTGAAATGTCCATATCCATTTCCGCATTAATATACAGGGTGTATATTTTTTTCTTTTTCAGTTTTTCGGCCATAACTTTTTTCTTTGACATTCAATTGTTTTTATCTTTTCGGAATCGGATTCCTCGGAAAAAAGTACACAAGTACGGTTTTTGAATTTTTTTCCTAGGTGAAGAATAAACCAGGAAAATCGAGTGAGGCACTTAAAATGATCACCCTGTACATATTCTTTTATAAAATAATAAAAAGTAAAATATCTCTTTGCCTCTACAATCATATTATTAAGATTTTGCAAAATGTTTCACCTCTACTAAAACTCGTAATTATTTTTAATTATACAAGGTGTCAAAAAAAACGAGTTACACTAGGAAATATAAATTTTTTAACCCTGTATTTTTTGGCGCCAGTAAAGCCTCCAAGGGTCCTGTGTTACACCCTAAAATATTTTGTCAATCGAATGCCAACAAGTTGGGTAAAACTAAGACAGTATGACCAAAAGCAGATCCTTTACCAGTATCGTAATGCAACTTAATGTTTAAAATAAAAGACGTGCGCATCGTTTATTTGCGGATATTCGCATCCACCGGCAAAAACATTAACGGTGACAAATCACATTAATGAATTTACACAAAGTTCTCTTTCGAACTTCCAAACTTCGCCGAGCACGAAATGAAATATGACACTGCCGTATTACGGCGAATTCCTCGCCGACAATTAATATTTTTCGTAAGTGCAATAAAGTTGCAACTTTACTCTTGGAGGAGGAATCTTAAAATAATTGTTATAACAACAATGAAATATTTAAAAAAAAGGTAAATGTTTTATTGCCATTTCTTCAATAATATACGTGGACAATATAATTATTGAATTATTTACTGCACACGATGCGTCAAGTGGTGCGAATTTTCCTGCAATAAATCCAAGAGCGTTAAAATCCTCGGAGGAGGTCCGGCAAGAAAATAATAGGATTGCGGTAAGCTGTGGTCAACAGATCACATAAATTACTCAACACTGATACCACCCACATGGTAATAAAGGCCTAAACAGTTGCGTTAAGCGAAAGGACAAGTTTCGCACATTCACTAATATGAATGAACCGCATCGAAGAATGAACTGCTTTTATAGTGGAAGTGCATAAAAACTGAATAAATTTTCCACGGTGGACAGCATCAAAGGACCAGTCTGAAACGATCGCCCGTAAGAGATTCTAGAAATTTTATGATAAAATACTGGGCGTAGCTGAAGCAAAATGGCATTCATTAAACTGAATAAAATACACAATATATTATTTCTAAGCGAATGCAGGCGATTGAATTTTCTGCTCATATTTTGTGAAAATAACGACTTTCGTGTATTTAATTTTTTTACATACAAATTTTCAAATCTCATATAAATAAATGCCTCAAATGCAATATAAAAGTAAACAACATGGGTTATAATATCACTACTCTGCTGCGACGATGAAAACTAGAAATCGATATTTTTAATTACCCTACAGCGAATACGTTACTATGGAAATAAAACACTACACTTTATATCTATGGCAACATAACAAAAAGTAAATGTCTCATTTAGTATTTTTGTCACTAGCGTAAAATTTTAAATTCCTAATCGAACCCAGCCAAAGCAAGAATGTCCACACACTCTCAGCTCGATTTAATATCAGATCATTCCAAAGAGAAGTTGATAGAAGTACCCAGGGAAGTGTTGGAAATGACCAATTTGAAGATGCTGTTCCTTGAAGGGAACTTTTTGTACAAATTACCCGAAGGATTCTTCTGGAAATTGCCGAGATTAATGTGGCTAGATTTAAGGAACAACCAGTTGGAATCTCTGCCCAGAAGCATTGCGTACCACCAAAGCCTGGAAAATTTATTGCTAACCAATAACAATATAAGTAGATTGCCCACCGAATTAGGTAAGCCAGTTATTAAAATAGTACCTACTAAATCCAGATCCTCATTAGTTCATTTTTAGGGTTGGTGCCAAACCTGAAGGCCCTCCAAGTTTCAGAGAATCCCTTGATTTACCCTTCCAGAAAGATAGTAGCTGAGGGCACCAAAGTTATCAGGAACTTCTTGAAGTCCGAATACGAAATGTCTAATCCAGTTTCAGACGCCATTGAAAGCAAACTCGACATAACAGCTGAAGAGGAGGGTGAAGACGAAATAGAAGAAAAAGTTACAGATATCAAAGAATCGTCCTCAAGCAGCGAAGAACAAATAGAATACATCGGAAGCGAAGAAAAAAACGAAATATACAAAAAAATAATTAACGACTTAAAGGAAATGGCATCCGACCCGCAAGCTTTACAGCCAACGCTTCAAGTTACAAAAATGTCCAGTTCAAGTGTGACTAGGCGAAGACAGCAGGAGCCGATAAAAATTGTACACAAAGTAGATAGAAACGGGTCCAAATTGTCCCTGACGTCGTGTTTCAATAGAGTTGGCGTGAGAAGCAATATCAGTAAAATGCCAGACGAAGGCCTTAAAGAAGGATGGTTGAACCAACTGAGAATTCTGTTAACTGACCAAGAGAAAATATTGCAACAAGAAAGGTTTGCACACCTGATCCACATAATATTTTCTACCATCAACTAAACCTAATATTTTTGCAGGAATTTAAAAGTTCTGTCATCTTGGCGTGCGAAGCGGCCTCCGACGCCGAAAGTCTTCCGCGACGAAGGCTTTCCCGCGCCCGAGCCGCCGTACGCGACGTATCCGGAATACGCCAAGATTCCGTCAAGAGAGAGCCTGACGAGCAAACTGAACATATTCTTTAAGAACAGAGAATTGTCAAAGAGAGGTCTTGAGAAGAGATTGAATATTGAAAAGTTGATTAACGATTTAGTGGAGCAGCTCAAGGAAATGGAAAACACATACACCCCGTCACGATCGCCGAGAACGGAAATTGAAGATGCAGGAAAGCAAATTCAAACGGTGAGTTTGAGGTTTCAGGTAACAGGGGTGTATTAGTTCAAGCTCTAGCTTCGAAACTGAATATTTTTAAAAAATCTCTTTGCTATCAATAACTGTACAGATATTTTCATGCTTCATTTGATTAATATGAATCATCACCATCCCATTGTCCTTAATCAGGACGTGCAAAAGAAATATTATATATTTTATAATTATTAAACAAGAAATTACGGACAAATACATCATTACTCGTTTAATTGTTTAACACCTTCTCCGGTAGAGGGCGCACATATTTATTAATTTGTCAATGCGTGAGTGAATATATGGTTGCCTAAATCTTTGGTTACACATTGTTTAAAAATCATTTATGAAGAATTTGCAATATGCAAAATAATCAACTAGAGAAATTATACGGAGTACGGACCACAATAGTCTATTAGTAAACTGACACGCTCGTTTTACGCCAAGGGATAATTTGCAAATAGTTTTAAAGTTTTGCAATCCAGTCACTGATGAATCGATGTACGTAATTAAATCAATATAAATTAAGTTTGTTTTTATGTTTAATTGCACCGCCTAATCAAGCCTACACGTCTAATAAAAGTAACTACTAGATATAAAACTTACAGTAAAAGGTTCGGATTCCATTTTTAAAATTTTCTTCATTTCCAATGTCTGTTTCACATAATTTTAAAAACACTTGCGTTCTCTCAATTCTACGATATTTTTGCACTTGCGCTTTACTCTATTTCGATTTAAATTAATGTTTAAAATTCAAAATCCGCAACAATTTATGACACCGACATTAAACACGATGAATGACAGCGATTTGTATTAGTACAAGTACAATTCTAGGGACTTTCTATTTGTCCAACTTAACAACACAAAAATTGAATAGCGGTATTCGATTGATTCTAGTAATCGAATGGTCATTCGAATACTCAATAACTCAAATGATTTCGTTGCTCGAGAGTAATCTAAATGGACTTGCGTTTTTCGTTGTAGAATATATTTAGTATTAGCACGCATTCAAAAATATGATATAGTCTATAATTAGGTATATTATTTTTAATTAATTACTTTACCATTCATTCATAATTTTAAGGTACTCGAATGCGCGATGTTCGATGATTTATAGGCTGTTCAATGTTCATTCATTATTTAATTTTGTGTCACGTTTAATTCGGTTGACAGCCATTCGAATAAAATCAATCGATCGATGTGGTGAGTTCTCGAGATATCTCGAGTTACATGAATAATCGAATAAACGATTATTTTTTATTCGATTGCGTGTATCACTTACGTTTTACCAGAGACAACGGAAACATCTAACTTCAAATTCGCAAAAAGTAAGGTTAAGAGATACAACCGACATAACCTAAACCGATTTTTTTGGTTCACAAACTTATGCAACCAAACATACTGTCATGCTAGGATGAAAGTTGCGTAAAAATTGGAAGCAAATCTTGAATCACAATGAACATGTTTTATTGATTTTACATGTTTCAACCTTACCCCGCTGCCAGTACGTTGCTTCAACTTTATGCAACCGGATTCTGAAATTACTAATTGGCTATTTTTTATTTAAACTGGACTTTGCCGTATACAAACTTTATATATATATTTTATTCTGGTGCATCGAGATACTTTATACTTAAAACCAATTTTTATTATATTGAGACATCCCTGCATAATCGGTATTATTTTGATTTTGCAGAACTTGAACTAGTCAAAGTATTTCTTACTGTATGAAATACTCTTAATACCGATATTTCTTTTTCAGATCATGGACATACACAAAAAACTAGTACGTCTAAAAACTAACAACGCCGTATCACTTTAGCATCACAAAGGGAAAAAACATTTTAAAACTTATTCATAATTATATTTTACTCATAATATTTATAGTACAATATTTATTTTAATATTACTATCATAATGTACGCAATGTTTTGATCAAATTAAAAATTAATTTCCAAATATGCTAAAAATTACAAACAATTTTTCTTTCTCTTACGATAGATACATAAAATCTTATATAAATAAAATAACAAACAATAAACAGAACATTTTTCATTATCGGGTTTCAGTCAACGTTTTAGTATGTTAATGATGTGTTTTAAAATGTACGGCCCATCACGATTTTTCCCTTAATTGCTTCGTGCGTGTTCTCCACGAAACCTAATTTCCCATAAAAGGCGTGGGTGTAACTGTCTGCCGCATTCATCACAACATGAACTCCAAACGACCCTAAAAAAGAGTGGAACTTAAATATGCAATGTATGTTGCAGCTATTTGGATGTACTATTTCGTAAGATAATAAACTAATATAATTTATATAATTAAAATATTAGTTTCAATTTATGTGTAGTAATGACGTTATAAATACATCATAATTACAAATATCCAAATAGTTTGTACTTACCGTTGGCCCGTAAAGCTGCCAACAAACAGGTGACAAGTCTTTTACTAACCGACTGATCCATAACTGATGGTAACAGACTGCATATCATACTAGAAGGATGTGTCGGGCTACTAACATAAATTTCGTCTTTAAAGTTGTGAAAATGTGAAATAGCATCCTGAAATAAATACAACGTATTTTCACAAAGAATACAAGAAATTCCACACACAAGTTCCTGTTTAAAATATCTTTCTGCTTTCTGACGCTGACAAAAAAAATTACCTGAACAAACTTATGCATATCTTTTCCAACATCCAAGCTATACTTCTCGCACATTTCTGGTATCCAGGCAATCTCCTGTTTCACCCTGAACTTCTTATAATCCGGGGAGGCGCAGGCATACCCAACGACTCCCGTTTCGTCTTCCACAACAAAACAAAACTCAGGGTGCAAAATTAAGTAAGGCCCTACTATCCTATCTCCGTAAAGATTTTTAAGTTCATTTGGATATGGCAGTGCATCCTCGAGACCGTCCTTACAGGTTCGAGTACAAACGTTGTAAACTACTGCTTCGTCCATTGGCAGGTAAGGTCGAATGGTATATACACGGTTGGTCGGAACGTCGGGGACCTTATAGACGAAAAGGTCGTTGCCAGAGTCAACAGGAATAAGTCGCTAAAAAAAAAAAAAAATAAATGCAAATTTCAATAATTATACCAAGATGTATAAATTTTGCATTATGCAAATCTCTATATTTACCTGCAAATCTGCTGTGAGTCCACCCCGGAACACCCAGGGCTCCTGCTCCCCACTCATAAATGTCTCCTTCCAGCCTTTGGAAAACCCTAAATATTTCAAAGCAAAACTTTACTAATGTATTGAATATTTAAATAATCGCTAACGCAGTCGCTTTGCAAGAGATTACGCAAGAGCATATTGTTATTCTTGGGATCAAGAATATTACGCATACGCTTGAGTTACTTACTAACTAAGACAAGCTGCACAACAACCAGCAACGTAATTTGATTTGTAATTGAATAATTATAAAAAAATTAGAATTATTTTTCATTATGACATTGTAACAAAGGTTAAAACAAAGGAAAGATTTGAAGCAATTTTCTTGGCAATAAAATTTAAAAAATAAATAAGTACACTTCTTTAAAATTTAAAGTAGGAAAAAATTCTAATTTTTTTTTCTGTTGCTGGTTGTTGTACTCTTAGCATTTTACGCTTAAGGAACATTAGAAACGTTACGCAAAAAGATCAAAGCTACGCAAAAACGCCATTTCAGCAGCAGCATATACTAAATTCCTTGGAAGATGCATACATGTGTACGTCCCCTGGGTGTAAGAAGGCATTGAAGGAGGAAACTGCCCGCCAGCTTGGGAAAAATAAATAATTCATTAATATCTCTGGATACACACTGGTTTCAGATTTCTTTATGTAAGTAAACAAACAAATAATTAGAGAGGAAAATGACTTGTTAATTTGTTATTTTTTGAAATTGTGTTAAATGGTAATAATTTATGCTTGTCAAGGATGCCGCAATATTTTCAAAAATGTACCAATAAAAACGTCATATTAGACACTAATTGTTATAATCCCATAATCCGGAAAGTCCATAGAGTGAAATAAATGGGAAAAAATATCAGATTTTTTTTTGTGGAATTATAGCCAATGTACTGAAGAATTATTTGAATTGTAATAAATTATTGATGCGTTATGATTTTATTAACCATAAAAATTAGTTTTTCACTTAAACTTGGAAGCAATTCTGATTGTCGATATTTTGACTATTGATAATAATACAGTTTCAGCTTCAAATCAAAAACAGGACTTTTTCATTTCGCACAATTCAGACAAGCATAAAATATTTCCCAAAAATACACCTAAAAGAAAAAAATATCAGATGTAGCGTATTTTACAAAACGACATGAACTTTTCCAAAACGTGCTATTACTTTTTAGTTTTTATGTTCCCTTTCCCTACGCTTATGCAAAGAAAAACGCTTTACGCTAGCACAAAAATCCTGGTTGCATCTCTGTCTTTGGTCACCTTTAGCTAAAAATTAATAATTTCACTGAAACGATATTAAATAACAGAAATTACGCACTCGGCAAGGATAGAAACGGTTACGCATTAGAAGAAAATAACATAAATTTATTATGTGAAAGGTACGCTCTGCAATTTGTGCAATAGTTATGCAAAAAGTAATAGATCACATATTTTGAAAGAAACCGATATCACAATTTTTTTCTTTTATGTAACTAAAATGAAAAAATCAAACCTAATTATTATAAAATTAAAATACATTTCTTCTAGGTAATTTAATTTCATGGTCTGTGTACTTACCCAGCCAATTAATATACGAATTGAGCAATGAAATAACGCCGCGAATATCCCATATATAGGAATACAAATCGTACAGCAATTCTCTGTTATTACAACTGGACATATGTTGGAAAAGCTTGTTGACGGACTGAGTCATTTCGTTCATTTTTTCAGCTCGGGTGAACCATTCTTGAACCTAAAATATTAAATACATACCGGTAATCCACTAAATATATAAAAATAAAAGTTGCACAGTTGTTTACCTCAGGACTAGATTTATCTGTTTTCTGATTGGCCGCTATAACTAAGTGAGCATTTGACTTTAGCCAATTGAACTCCTGTAGCAGCTGTAATCCTTGACCGCCATGCTCAAAAGGCAAATAAAATAAATCACATAATAAGGCGAGATCTTCATACGTCAGGTCCATTTTCCTAAAATCGAAATGAATATAAGGGGCGACTTAATGGGGTACGTGAAAGAAAAATTACTTTAGAACTGACGGAAAAATATCAAATATCAAATTTATAATAAATAAGTCTTAGGTCGGTCATATCCTAAAAATATACCCCATTTTAAAAAATGCAATTTTAAGATGTTTTAAAAATATGCAATAGGCAGCAGAATGTCTTAGGTGATATTTTATCCACCACTGTTAATATAATAATCTGAACGATAATAATTCTTCGTTTTTTATTACGAGGCCTAAGCAGATTGATTCAGAGTCAAAGAGATGAGCAGGAAACCCGTGAAGCACATATTTGTTATATATATTAACGATACTTACCTCTCAATTTCACTATCAGCATTATTTTCAATCACCATTTGATTAGCATCCGTTTGCATGCTTCCGCTGGAAGTCTGAAAAAATTTAAACATTTACCCATCATTGACGAAATATAACAAAATACATTTACCGAATTCTCGCTCATTGCCACATCTTCGTTCGAACCATTTGGACACTTGACTCCATGTGCCGGAGATATATTCGGGGTACTGTTACAGTCCATCGGCTCGGAAGGGCTCAAACTAGACTCGTTACTTAAACTGGTGTCCGTATTCATACTAGTTTCTTCCTTATTTTCTTTTATACTAGCTATATTTGTACTATTGTGTTGCTGCTCGCCATTTAGAGGTGTGCTCGTATTTAATTTTGTCTTTTCAGGTCTGATGTGAGTGCCGTTCAGAATAGTGACGGTCTTGTTATCCGAGCTGTCGATGGGAACGGGGATTGGAACAGGCGTTATGGGGTTAGGTATCGAATCGTTACACACCACTTTTGTATCGGAAACTAGGGAGTTCATCACGGGACCCGGCACCGGGCTGACCAGGCTGTCTGTGCAGGAAACCTAAAAAATAATAATTTGTAAGTAATATAACTTAAGAGATTTAACATATTTTTTTACTTACAGTACTACAAACTTCTGCCAATGCCTGCAGTTGGTTGGAGTTTACTACTGTGGAGCTATTGCCAGTTGAAGAAGTAGTCGTTGTAGATGTTAGACTCATGCACGTGTTGATAGATGGTATGATCGGTACTGGCACAACTGAAAACGGAACTATGTACATAGTACATACAAGTAAAATAATCTGTATTTAAAAGGCAGGGTGGTATCCCACTTATTGTGTCCATGGTGAGAACGACAAGTGGGGCATCCTGTATATGTTAGAACGCATGGCAGAAAAAGTATATTCGATCTGTACAAAAAGGTAAATGTGCAGAAACTAACGAAAAAGTTTAAATGTTATTGTATGACACTCAGCAATATAACCATAATTTCTGTATTTTATGAGGTCACTGTCAGTAATATTTGACTTTCTATATTTGAAAGATTTGTTTAGAAGCTCGAAAGGAAAAAGTATTATTTTGAGGTCTTGCAAAATCAACTTTGACAACTAAAGATTCTCAACTAATCTATTAAGATAATTTAAGAATAATAAAAAATGTAATAAATGAAATCCAAAGAAGTCAGAAATCCATAGAGGTAAATATTTAATAAAAATAAAATAGTAAACTATTTTATTTTTATTAAATATTTTTTTTATACAGTTTGGGTTTCCCGATTTTCTAGCAAATTAACACATACTCACTTGCTACTGCTGGCTGCGGTTTAGCAATTGGCCCCCAAGCCAGCTTGTGCTTCGCAAACTCAGGAAGCCATTCGTTAATGGCGTTCCTTAAAGCTTGTCTGGGATGGTACATATTTGGTGATAGGGTGGCAGGTACGTCCTCACCTGATAAACCATCTTCAGTCTCGGTCTCTAGTTTTATATCGGCTGATACAGTATCATCTGAAAACAATAAAACAGTTATTGGTGAATATTGTAGGACAATAATTAATTTTTAAACGATTTCTTCCTGTACTGGCATACATTTTGAAAAGAAATACTTACTTATTGAAGGATCTCTTTGGGCATCAACGTTACATCTTGACCACTGCGCTAGAGTGTGTATTGCTACAAAATTGGCCCCGTATTCACAATTAGGGTTTGTCAGAACTCCTCTTAGTTTTGGGATTAGATCGGGTGACCTTCCCGAATAAGGCCCCAGAAAAACTCTCTTCTGGTCATAATCATTGGCATGTAGATTGTCCCATATAACCGGCGGCCTACGCAAAACTTCTGTTATTTCTTGAATATTTTCCTTCGACAGTGACCGTGTTATTACTTTTTGTCCTAAAAATCCAAAATAAAATATTTTATGTTTAAGATTTTTGACACGAAGAGGGCGGTCTTAATTGCAAAAATGCTACTTTTCTTAGGGCGTCAGGTTTCCATTTTTTAAAATTACTAAAGACACAAAATTAATGAATTAGAATCCTTTTTTTCATCCTTAACTTATGTCAGTGACTATTCTGGGAAAATATCTATTTTTACCAATACAGTCGATTATTGTGTATTAAGTTTATATTAAAAACAAGATTGTAAATTTCCTTTATTATGTTAAACCTTGAATGAATAAAATAAAACGCATATATTGAAGAATTAACTAACATAAATTATTGTTTGGATTTATTTGCAAACATTGTAGTGTAGAACGGAATTTAACACGTACAAAGTTATGACAAAAAGATAAATATTTATAAATAACAATGGAACAAAAATTTAAACTACACAAAACAATCACTAAAAAACATTTCCCTTCTAGACGAGAAACCATTAAAATTTAATTTTCTCTAATCCCATGATTTACATATTACATTACGCTCAACTATTCCGTAATTATTACCAATTTGTATTTACACTATTTACTGATGTGACCTCGTAAGTACATGTAAGGAAACAACGTTAACAATAGCAAATGGTCAATTCTCACCTGAAATGATCTTAATGATTAAAAAATACATAGGTATTTATTGATATATCTGTAAATGGCGCAACAACACTGACTAAATATACAGACGCAGTATTATCTGAAATTAAATAAATCTTTACCTGTCCACAATATATCAATCTCTTGAGCTAACTTAGATCCTAAGGTATTTAAATATTCAGAATTCGTCACGTTAGGTACGGCTCTAGTCGAGCAATACTGCGTTGGACATAGCAGAAACCTTGGTTGGCCTAAATATTGGTAACATTCGTTTGTAACGGATACTTGAGCTTGTGCGAAAGACTGAAAAATCTCTTTGTCTGCTTCAGACATTTCGGGTTCTATATCGTCAAATAACAGCGCGAAAGCGTTGCAACCAAACTGGGACACTTGCTCTAGTTTTCTCTTCAAAGCGGTTACTTCCTTTGAGCTGCTGTACGTTATGTCTAAACCAGGAGACAAAGCGTAATAAAACATTATGTTTTGGTCCTTTGCCGCTTGAATTAGGCCCGTTAAGTGCTCGGCCTCTTCGACTGTGTAAAGTTCTCGCCAGTAAGCCCTATGTTTGTAATCATCCTTTGGTGCGTAGACGTATGAATCCATGCCCCATTTTTTCATTCTACAATGTGCAAATTAAACGTATTATAAAAATAAGTGGCTTGTAAAGTAACTTTGTTTTATTTCAAATAAGCACTTACTTCTGAAACAAGTCTTTTCTTTGCTCTGTAGTCCATGGTCTCCCATAAAATCCTGCAATGAAAAAAAAGTGGGACTGTAAGTATAGTAAATATTTATTAATAAACCTAATGTTTACACAAAAGGGATTTTCCACTGGTCCACTGCCCCAGCAAAAATAACCAAACACTGATTATATGGAATTCAAAGTTAATTTTATACGGACCTTCCACAACTCCACAAATAAAATTGCCGTTTTTTGTATTTAAATTTTCTGACACAGGCAGGTTAGAAATTTCAGCCATTTTTCTGGTGGCCGTCTCTCTGCGGAAAGTTCTGTTCACAAACTGTTTACGGTTGTGTTGTGTGGTGTGTTGTCGACTTAAAAGTAAAACACCTTGAAATGAAATCCTGATTTGATAAGTAGGCAACCAAATATACACGTCTGTTTGGTAAACACATTTATTGTCGCCTATGCGCGCCCGGCACCTATTGGAGAATATATTAACTGCTCCATTCGCCTTCAGAGGGCATCTGTATGATTTGAGTTTCTTCCGGTAGATGGCAAAGTAAGTGAATTTGAATAATTTCAAATTAATTGACATATTTATAGTTTATAGACTTCATAATAAAATTTATATTCAAATCTAAATGGTTAGTTGTTAATACAATAAACCACATAAAGACTACGTTTATTATTAAATATTTTAATTGATATTTTTTCGAAGTAGACTTTATAGGGACAGTGGCGACAAAGGGTTGATTGGTAGTTGGATTCACAAGATATGTACCGCCATGAAGAGGCTACTAATGCTAAAATTGCAAGTTGTGTATACTTGTGCATCTTTAACAATTTATTTTGACTTGCATGACAACTATTTGTGATTAGTGTATTATGAAAAGAACTATTTAAAGGCTTATTTAACAATTTTATATTGTATAAGTATTTTGTATTCATAAGGTAAGTTGTTGCTTTAGTTTATATCTCGTCATACCTCATTGTTGGTCATTCGACTGTTTACTCATTTATTATTTAACTAAAAAATTCTAGGAAAAGCTGTTTTAAATATTGTGGAAAATTTGAATTCATTGTATTATTTTCAAGTGTGAAATTAAAATTTTTGTTGTTAAAAACATTTTACCTAACCTCACATTTTTGCATAATACGTAACTAAAATATCCTTGACTTTCATTAATTTAATAATTTCATTATAGTATCATAATATGAGTGTTTAAATAGTCAACTAAAGAAAACTAAGCCAAAACGCTTTTTGTTGGTTGGAATTCTAACCTATAATTAGCAGTCTATTTTAAATAATCTACAATATTGAAAGTTCATAAATCCACTATCTGAGAAAGTTTTCAAATGTTACAATGTATCAAAGCCGAAACTACAAAAATTAAAACGAAAATTGAAAATAAATTTGCAAAATTAAAAATTTAAGGTTATGTTAGTTGTGTTTTTTCACATTTTCTACGCCATTTTTTAAACAAATGCCAACTTGTGACATATCGCTGAAATCTGGATTTCATGTTGAATAAGAAAATGTAAAAATATACAAGATGTTCGATTTAAAATAAGAAAGTTGTTGTTACTTCTGATTAGACCGGAAGTAGAATTTTGTGCACAATAATGGCAGATTATTTAATGACCTATTATCCACTTCCAAATATCAGGAGTTGTTGATAAATCTTCTCTAATAAGCTGAATGTTAGATCAAAATTGATTCAGTAGTTATTTTTCGAGAATATGGCGAATGCGCTGGTGAGAACTGCAATATAAACGGCAAGCACTATTTTCGATTTGAGGCAATAGACGCAGTTTGATGGAACTATAATGGGACCACCCCTTCATAGTACTCCATGATATACAAAAAGTTTTGGTAAATTTACTTGACCAACTCGAAGTAATGAGAGAATAAAATTAAGAAAAGTTTTGGGTTGAATTTAAGAAACTTACCCCTTTTTTAAAAGTAATCATTTACGTGTTTCTTCTTAATTAAAAGTAGTTGAAATGTTCTAAATGGAAGGCATAAAAAGACAGGTCAGAAAAACGTCTTACGTCAAACAATTTTTTTAATTCTGAACCCATAATAAAAATAATAATTGCAAACGTCTTCCTGCGTTTATAATTCGAGTAAGACATTTAACTTTGGAAAATACTGTAAAAAAATATGCTGATGTATTCATATTGCTTTCCATTTAAAATTCTACTACAAATTACAGCACACTCCATTGCCCTTAATCGCAATACAGAAGTCGTAACCTGATGACATGATTAACAGGAGAATTACCATAAAAGAAAAATTAATCTCCTGCAACATTTCTAGGAATAGAATGGGTACGGAATAAAAACATCATTACGGGGGTGTATAAAGAGTTAAAAGTGGGGGTAAAATGCTAGAGAAAAAGATAGAAAACATTATAACGTTGTTTCCAACCCCTCATTTGAAGTTGCGCTGTGCGGGTTACATCATCAACACAGGCGATTCGACAGCCAGGTGAGTAGGAAATTTAATTTGTTTGATTTCGGAATTTTTGATTAAACATTGTTCTGTGAAGTTCTTGGCGTGCAACAGTTATTCGATTATTTTTATATCTTGTTCCAACTAGATTAACCCTTGGCGTGCATGTACCATTTTAAAGTTATAAAATTGTTTTCAAGTGAGTTTTAAAAGTTTCTGCAAGGAAAGGCGGTATCTAATAGGAGGGTAATGTTAATAAATGGGTGATAACTCGGACAAAACGTGCACAAAAATTGTTTGTGAGACGACAAAGGTTAAAAAAAGTTAGGCTATAGGCTATAAATTTGTTTATAATTTTTTCGTCATAAAATTATAAATTAGTTTTGTTTTATCATAAACAAATAGCATATTTTTGTTTAAGACCTTCCAGTGTGTGTTTTTACAAGGTGTTGCTTTACTAAATTTTATTAATATTTTATAAATAGTTTTATAAAAAATAATAATCTGCACACCTGCATATTTTGTGCTTAAATTTTACAAAAATTATATCTTAAAGGATACTTACTTAATTTATTATATTTAAGTAAAAATTTTTCTCAGAAAAATTAAGCAGGCATCGCTTTCATTATAGAAACCTATCTCATATTAAGAAATGACAGAATTATATTAAACTTTATTTACTTAACATCCAGTTAAACTCGATTTAAATTAGATAAGGGAATTAAATAAGAGGAAACGGTAATTTTAATTTAATAAGTTGTTGCAGGAAAATTTTGGCGAAGGTTAATGTTTGATCTAAATCAAGGGGTTCTTACATAAACGAAGACGACACCCCTAATGCAAATAAATGTCGAAATTTTATAACACAAATAATAATATGATTTATCTATTTTTTTCAGGATGCTGGCTTTTTGGTTTTTAGTTATTGTGGTATCTTTTTCTAATGCTTTTTTGATGACCTCAGTAAATGCAAAAGATGCCTGGTACGCTCCCGGGTGCCACAAAGTAGGTGAGTTTCAGAACATTACTTTATTATTTTTATATATTATCGCCAGTGCCGTTCTGGGAATATTCTTATCTAATTCGATATATTGGTAGATATTTATTGCAACCGATTTTGTTTGTCTAGCTCGGCACAATTTTTTAAAAACATTGAAATACCTAACCGATTACTATTTTATTACGTAACAAAATTTAAATATGTAGAAAATGTACCTGTGTATAGGAAATTTTTACTATTCTATTTTCATTTCCATATTTTTTTAAATATATCTAACAGAAGGACAATCCTGATTCTGAAACGTTATCATTTATTTTATAAATTCGTTTTATAATTTGAGTTTTTAAATATTTTTTCTCATGGAAGTTTATGTATTGTTGAAAATTTTCTTACAGTTACTTTCTATATAAAAAATAAAATTTGTAGCGACCACACAGTAGTTAGTGCCAACCCCGGTTTTCAGATGTCAAAAATCGACAAAATTCTTAGCAGTATATGGATCGTCAGAAAATTTAGGATTAATGGTAGGTATATAAATGGGGAAAAATCGATTGGACCCCAACAAATAACCAGAAGTAGGGTGGAGGTGGGAAGAAGGAGTGTTTTTAGGGGTTAAACATGTTTTTTACGATTTCCGGCAAAATTAGACCTCCTATCGAAAAAGTTAAATGCAAAAGTTGCAGATAATTGAAAGACCTACAACTTTTATTTCAACAATTTTTCAACATAACCTCAAAACTATTGAGAAAAATGCCAAAAACCAATTTTTTTATTTTTTTATTTTTATCTCCCACAAAAATGATTCGATTTTAATGAAATTTAGTGAAAATGTACATTTTTGTTCGCATTTTTGTGTCTCAAATAAGCTGTAATTCTTTTGAAGCAAAATATTTATTATTTGATTTTATTGCGAATTTGATGCCTAATTTTCAATAAAAAAAGATCTTTGTTTTGGTATTTCCCTTTGTTGACAATGTTTTTCCATAAAAATAATATGATTTTCTTAAAATAGAGGTTTCAACGAAAAAAATTCCGACCTGAAATTTTCAAAAATCAAAATTTTGTTAAACAAATTTTTTGATTAAAAATTAGGCCTTTTTTCAAATTATAAATTCGTAATAAAATCAATAATTAAATATTTCGCTTCAAAAAAATTGCAGCTTATTTGAGACACAAAAATATATATTTTCACCAAATTTCATTAAAATCGAATCATTTTTGTGGGAGATAAAAATAAAAAATCAAAAAATTGGTTTTTGGCGTTTTCTCAATAGTTTTGAGGTTATGTTGAGAAATGGTTGAAACAAAAGTTGTAGATCTTTCAATTATCCACAACTATTGTATTTAACTTTTTCGATAGGAGGTATAGTTTTGCCTGAAATCGTAGAAAACCATGTTTCACCCCTAAAAACACCCCTTTTCTCACCCCCACCCTACTCCTTGTTATTTGTTGGGGTTCAATCGATTTTTCCTCATTTATACCGGGTGCCCACGGATCATGGTAAACCTCCGCCATTTCCACAATTTTTGAACCATCCAAATGAAATTTTGCAGCAATAATGTACGTCCAAAAAGACTCATTTTGTCCCATCCGATTTTTTTTTCGACGTCCGGAAGTGACCTCAACTTTGGAATTTTAAATGGAACACCCTGTATATTATTGCATTTTTGGCATACTGACAAAATTCTGAGTACGATAGAACTGTTTTGGGGACTTTTTAAGCCCACTTGATTTTTTAAAGCCAATTTCATTTTTTAATCTAGAGTGCCATGATTGGCCTAATTTGGTTCAAATGTATCTACTGGTATAACTCCTAAAAAATTAGATCGACAAAAAAAATATAAAAATGGCGTCTTGGCGTGCATTCAAATTTGACCAAATCACTTTTTGTCCATTTTGACCAATTTCCCAAAAGATATCATAATGGTAAACCGATACCATAAAATAATACATTTTATATGAAATTCATTGATGTGCCCATCCTTGATAAATCTACAATGTGCAAGTAATAAAAAAAGGGAA
Source organism: Rhagium mordax (assembly GCA_963680705.1). Lineage (NCBI taxonomy): Eukaryota > Metazoa > Arthropoda > Insecta > Coleoptera > Cerambycidae > Rhagium > Rhagium mordax. Next base: position 74,544,082 of record OY796661.1, on the reverse strand, counting down.
AAAATTATCGAAGACAACACTATTTATCACACTAGTAATGGAAGAAACAATTAAAAGACGTAACTTTGATAGGTGAATGAGTTTTTTTGGACGTACATTACTGCTGAAAATTTTCATTTGGATAGCTCAAGAATTGTGGAAATGGCGGGGTTTACCATGATCCGTGGTCACCCAGTATACCATTAATCCTAAATTTTCCGACCATCCATATACTGCTAAGAATTTTTTTTTTGAAAAAATGATTGACAGTGGAATGTTAAAGTTTCAACTGCATGCTAATCAAATTATCTGAAGTTAGAGTTACAGAAAGCGTATAAAGTTTACTTACACTATAACAAAATATAATAAATAAATAAATATCCTCTTAAATAAATGAAATGAAGTAGAACAAAAAAAAATGGTACAACAATGAGGAAAATTTAAAAAAGGAGATATTTCTTCCAACTATATTTTTTATTTTTAATAATTTGTTTATTACTGTACTCTACCATTCTGTTTTCTTCATTTCTTTATAATTTTCTGCATTCATTTGTTTTTGAAGTTTTCTCACATTTCTTCTACCTCATGTTTTTCTTTTTTCTTACTGATTTTATTTCTTATAATTTCCTGTCTTTGGTACTGCTATTTCTTTGAATCTTTCTATTTTTCATTAATTTTCTTTCTTCTTTCTTATATTTCCGCTTGCCTCGATACTTTTAATTTTTCCATTGATTTATTAGAAAATAATCTATTTGCCTCTACATAGATCACTGTGTTTCCATTTTACATTTGCAGTAAAAACGGGGTTGAAAGTGAATTGCTGGAAACGGAAACTTATCTAAACATTTTTTTGACATTTTAATTTAAACCATTTGGGAAACATAAACAGCTTGTGGGTTGATTAATTATCGCCGCAAAATGCTATAAAAGGTCCATTCTTTGCTAAGTATGAACAGTTTGTTTCGTCCTTACGCGAGTTCGTCGTCCAAAGGCAATAATATTTAGGGTTCACCTACGCTAAACATTAAAGCGACTTATTCGACTGTACAAAGCTAATATTTCCTGATAATTTACAACTCGCGATCCCACATTAGATTGCGAGGTTATATCTCGAATTGAAACATTAATTTCAACGTGGGGTTTAAATGCAAATGTAAGATTTCTTGTTTGATTGCTTTAAAGTATTTTTTATTCACTATGTGTCACATAAAACAACACCATCTCGCTCAAGACAATGAGGTTGCGGCTCTTTGTATTTTTCACTCAACGGATGGAATTAATAATTGATTTAAGGAACAAGAAACTAAAGAAATATAGTTGGCACATTTTAAAATTCAATTTCTCTTCCATTTGCACATTGGATTTATTTAAAATTGGTTTACGAAGTTGGAAGCGTTTTACTTTTAGTAGGAAAGCACTTGTTGAAGTGTAAAATCAGTTAATAAAAGTGGTTTGTTTACTTACACCGCTGATACTGGTTTTAAAGGCTAATTTCCAGTTGTGTATGTGTGTCCTTTGTCAAATATTTACTGTCTTATATGCGACGTTATTATTATTATTATTATTATTATTATCTGAGATACAAGACTGTTCAGTTATGATCACTTCGGGAATGATACAAATGCGAATAAAAAAAGAAACCATTTTTTTATAAATAAGGCCAACAGAAAATAAAGTCCGCAAAATTAGTCCCATTATTTGCGTTTGAAAAGTTGCGAGCGTCTTAGCGAGCTCAAGATGCAAAAAATTGAATAAACAGAAGCTGAGTCTTGTATTTAAAAAACGAAAGGTCGCGTCGTAAAAAATGTAAGGCAGGAAAATAAGGATTTTTGCTAAAAGTACTCAAACTCGGTTTATTATTAATGGGACATAAGTTGCCGTGAAATTGAAACATTAAATATTGAACCAAAATTAAAAGTCAAGGGTAAACACGTTTCTAATACGTTTAGTATTTACAACCGCGACATTATCACTTTTATTGGTCATATTGTAAAACACGCCTATTTAAATTTTTTAACAATGTTTGTTGGTTACAAAAAAGTTAGTTTCAATAATCAGGTCATTTCCGGTACAATTTCCCAAGGACGTGACACGGAAAAATTTACTAGCTTTTCATTACGTGCAGCTATTAAAAAAATTGATTATTTTCAATCTACTTCCGCAAATGAATTTATTTTTACATTTTCAGATTACAGTATCATAATATGTCCTCGGGAATGACAGCTGCACGGAAATCATTGGTCGTCCATTCCGCGTAGGCTCCCGGGAGCACAGATAAACGATTGGGGTTAACAGAAGAACGTAATTGGTACTAAATAATAGTAAAGACTACATAAATACCTACCTATTTGGTAAAAAACAACAACATTATGGAAATTTGGTGTGGGAATTCTAAAATTTCATAAATTCCACAAGTATTATCGAATGATTAAAACAAAAGAAAAGCAATTTAATACGACGGTGATGTAAAAGAACAAATTTAATAGGAAGTATTCAAACTTTACAATAATGGCGAATGCGCCGGTGAGGCGATGTGGGTGCATACAGTTTCAAATTTTGGGAGTCTTGTTTAAATATTTATTTATAAAAAAATAATAATAACTAAGTTTAAAAGTGTGTATTATAACATGTTTCACAAGATTTTTACGCTTTATGGGTAGAGCATGTTTTTGTAGACCCCATGGGCACGCTAATTATCTTACCCAAAAGTTGAGAATGTGTAAAAGTTGCCTAAAATATGTTTAAATGTCGTCATATTATTTTAAGCCTCTATAAAGTTACAAGGTAAAGTTGAGCTCCTTTCATGACATGAATTACGTGAAAGGATCTAAAATAATTCAACCACCGTTTTACTAGAAAGACTAGAATTCTACCTATTTCACGAAATTATTTAGGTCCACAGTAGAAACCAAATGAAAATTTATCTGCGTAGTGAACAAATAATTCACATAATATTTTTGCCTGAAAACTATTAATTTTTATTAAACGACCCTAAAAACTTCATAAATTGCCTCCTTTAAATTTTCTATTACCAATGATAAACGTACCTAAGAGTGGTTAAAAAATTGCATTAAATTTTGATTTGATTTTTTGTGTCTTTTGCAGGACATACAAGAAAAATTAGCATCCCAAACTGCGTAGAATTCCACATGACGACGAACGCCTGCCGAGGTTTTTGCGAGAGCTGGGCGGTGCCGTCGAGCCCTAAAACCACCCCCAGCCAACCCGTCACTTCTATCGGCCAGTGCTGCAACATAATGGAAACCGAACCTGTCGAGGCAAGAGTTTTATGTGTCGATGGCATAAGGACTCTGACGTTTAAATCTGCTGTCACTTGCTCATGTTACCACTGCAAGAAAGACTAAATTCCTGTGAAGTAAGATGAAATAAAAAAAAAAACAAAATAAATAAAAAATATAGCTTAAGCCAACTTGTAAATGTTATGTACAATTTAGCTTAATTATTGTATATATTATATTGACTGACTGACTGATTGTAAACTATCTTCATTAAATTTTCTTTCATACGCTGCATTTTGATTAACCCACTCAATGATAACATTTTTTGTGTATTTTCGAAATGGTTGTCTGATATGAAACACTGATGAGAGGGCATTTTAACTCTTTGAATAATTAGCATTTCTTACGAAATTTCATTTTCGAATCCAGTGGTGTAGTCCAATTTTAAATAATTTAATAATTTAAATAAAATTTCGCTCCTTTTTAGTGTAGAAAAAAAGTTCATGTCGGTCTTGAGAATAATTTATAACGAGTGCAAAAGTAGTAGAAAAAATAAGAAATTATGACATTTCCTTGGATATACCGGATGTCAACAAGATCATGTATCAGCTCGCCATTAAAAAAAAATTAGAATAAAATATTAAAATTAAAACTCACCGGAAGTGCCATCAACATTAAATTTTTAAATAGAACACCCTGTATAATTTAATATATTTCGATTGCAAGAAATTTTCTATATGTACAGGGTGATCATTTTAAGTGCCTCATTCGATTTTCCTGCTTTATTCTTCACCTAGGAAAAAAATTCAAAAACCATGCTTGTGTACTTTTTCCGAGAAATCCGATTCCGAAAAGATAAAAACAATTGAATGTCAAAGAAAAAAGTTATGGCCGAAAAACTGAAAAAGAAAAAGATATACACCCTGTATATTAATGCGGAAATGGATATGTGACATTTCACTGATTGTAAATGCGTATCATATACTTATTTTTCACTTCCGGTTTGACCGGAAATTGCTTTAATTTTTTTATTTTAGGTGATACACCCTGTATATTGAGCTCAGTTTAAAGAACTTTTCTTTCTGAATTCAGCAATATATAACATATCATCATTGTTTTTCATATTTAATAATATATTGGGGTTTAAATTTAAAATAACACAAATATTTGTTATGAAATAAAATCATCCATGAAAACAAACAAAAGCATTTAAATTATTTATTTATTTCAAAAACAAAAGACGATATAGCATAATAACTTGTATTCTTTAGTTTTTTAAATAAATAAAAAATAATTTAAATGATTTTGTTTGTTTTCATGGATGACTTTATTTCATAACATATTTTTGTGTTATTTTAAATTAAAACCCCAATATCTTATTAAATATGAAAGACAATGATGATATGTTATATATTGCTGAATTCAGAAAGAAAAGTTCTTTAAACTGAGCTCAATATACAGGGTGTATCACCTAAAATAAAAAAATTGTAGCAATTTCCGGTCAAACCGGAAGTGAAAAATATGTATCTGATACACAGAATTATTTTATTAACATGCATTATTTCAAATTTACTTGTTATTGCAACTACCAAAATTTTAAAATGATATTTGAAAAAACAGAAAAGTTATAGGGGTGAGCCTAATTTCATTTACACCCGGTATACTTGAATCGCTCCGTGGGAATATCGTCTCCACACCTCAAGATTTTAATGCGTACCTTACTAATTCACCAACTAAGACACAGGTTTAAAATTCCTAACAAAATTCATTATTACCCGAGTATTAACCACGTCAGTAAAACGTATCGTGGACTACGTAAGTCTTACGTACGCGCTCAAATTTTGTAATACTTATTCGCAAGACTTTAATAATATGCGGATACACGTTGTAGTGATTTTAAGGTATTACATGACCTGATGGAGCCACAGATGCTCCTTGATGCGGTATAGTGGATATCAAGTGCCTTTTAAGCACATCCTACAAAAATAAAATGCGCCATTGATTTTTAGTTTTTCATTTCTCTGAGAGAACTCTCGGTAGTTTACTGGAAATTAGGGCGATTATTTTTGTCCTTAATTTTCAAAAACTCTTACGTGATTGTTTCAGCTTTCGAATAAACATTAAAAATTTAATAACTAGTGGGTAATTCGCCAGGGCTTTTATAAAATCAAGAACCATACCATAAATATAAACAACAAAAATAATCGGGATTATTGTTTATCCATGAATTACCACTTCAATTTATTTATACTTAATACCAACTCAATTCAAGTACTAGACTTTAAGCTGTTTTATGGCTCGTCAACGGTACATATCGAAGTAAAAATTTGTAGAAATGATAGCGTGATGCCTAATAAATTAATTAATGAATAGATTAATAAGGTAAGTGGGTGTGACGTTAAAAAGTCCCGATGGAAAAGCATCTGTTGTAAGCTCCGACACACTAAATACTACCGCAGCCAAATCACATTATCGGCGTCTTTATGGCGATTTTTTGTGGTTTAAAATTTGAATTTAAAGTAGGTAATTATTTGTTTGGTCAAACTACAATGCTGACAATGGTGCAAAACAGCATTAACAAAACATATTAATGTCGGATTATATCGATTATGAATAATGAAAATAAGCATATTTAATACTTAATGAAAATATTTTGATTTAAAATTCAGATATTATATGTATATGGTAATAAATAAAGGAAACAAAACTAGATAACAAACGAGAGCTCGTTTCAGCCAAAACGTTCAACATGAACAATAATGCAAAATATGCTACTTCATTTTAAAACATCTGTTGCGAAGTTTTGTAGCGCGTACTATCGAACTAAAAGGTTGTGTGGATGAATGGGACGAACGTAGGCGGGTTAATAGTAACCATAAAGCATGTCATGAAACATATATTTCTGTAAATTATCTCGTGGGATTGTAATGTATATTTGCAATTAGCTGGAATAAAGTAATTTATACGCCAGTCCAAAAAAGTCCCAAAAAAATTTCAATCGACGCTATCACTGAACATTAAAGTTATAATGTTGAAGAAATAAGCAACGCCCCACTTTTACCTACAATTTATAGAAAATTTACCGAGTAGGTGTACTAATGGATGAGATTCAATCCAAAATTTTAAAAGTTTGTATTTAGTTCGCGTAATTGTTGGGATTTCGTCGATATATGATGTTTGTCAGCGACTTGAAGTTTACGAGCGGTGGAATAAGGTTTAGCGATTGCCGCGGATGGTAATTAATTTTAAGCAAGACCTGCAACACTCGTGGATTAACCGTTTCAGGGTAGAAGGCAACTTTAAATTAAGTTTCTACTTGAAATTTTGCACTATTTATACCTACGAGTACAATTGTAGCTTTTACCATATTCGAACTATTTTATGATAAGGAGTGATAATGGATTTGACACTTCTTGACAAAAATCATAATTTAATAATATAAATGTGTATAAATGCCGAATTAATTAATGGATGTTTCAAGTTACGCACAGAAATTTTCCCACACAATTATAAATAAACTATTTCATGAAAAGCTATCTTTCCACAAACTAATCAATACTGTTAACACGAAACTCATCCGTAGCGAAACTATCGTTAAAATTAAAACAGTTACTACCTAAACGATTTCCACCCATTTTTATTTCATATATTTTACATCAAATACATAAGAAACTAAAAAAAGTCAAGTACCAGTGAAGTAAAACACAACGGTGCGCATGACTGGCTACTACATTGGTGGAACGTAGTTACGCCCACCGAGACCAATGGTACGCATGTCATACTATGCGACAATCCCGAAACGAAGCCGCGCCTCTCGTAGACGCCGAGAGTTGCGAGTGATTGGCCACGAAACCAAGCCACGCCCACGCCTACCAATCGCACAACGTTAGCAAAACAAAGGCATGCCTCCTGACGAACGCGTAAATAGAGGAGCTCGAGTCACTTTGAAACAAGAGAAGATGCTCGAAATGTGAGAAGTTCAAAACATAAAAAAATGTGATATTGATCCACATGTTTTTTTTTTCCAAAATTTCACTTTAATAATTTTTGTTGCGACTTTAACAAGCTATTATAAACATCACTAAGATAAAGTAGTTACAACAGCTATACTTCGCAGCAAAGTTATTTTTACATTGTCTCCAAGACTTAGAAGGAAAAAATAATATTTTGTATTATTTCTCCCGCACATATTATCCTATTTACATAATTCTCATTATATTATCTGCTCGGTGCGATAGCAGCCTAATATTTATCACCTGTCACTTTTATTTTCGAGCAAAAACATTAATTATTCCGATAACTTAATAGAATAGGTCTAATTTGAATTTTACGCTCCCTCGAGAAAAATTATGTTAAACAAAATTTGCGACTTTGAGGTCAATCTTTGGTATGTCAAGAGTTTAAGCGAAAACGTTAAAAGAGGAGGCATTTATCTCGCGGTGTTTAATTTTACTTCTAATTGTAGACGCGTAAGAAAACTGATACGAGCAATTTCCGGATTCTTGCGACTTAACTCCAGATGCTAATTTAAATAATTTAACCAAAGTGTTACTAAATTTCTGTATTTAATTATTTTCTTTACATCTTAATCCACCCCCAAAAGATGAAAAGCTTCTGGATATAAATAATTTTTCATTTCTTTTATACAGGGTGGCCCAGCAAAAACAAAACAGTGCTGGTTCTGGGCTTCATTAAAAAACGCTCAGACGCGTCAATTTTGTTTTTGGAGGATACACTTTTCAGACGCATATGCAAACCCCTATCTACAACCCCCTGGACAGGGCGAGATCCACCCCTAAAATCTTAATAAGAAAGGGGGTCGAGTGGCACCTCGTTTGAAAGGTCTTTCGATTCTCTTTACAAAGATATCGAGTTCGTACCATGACACTCTGATCGTTGAGAATTAGGCTAATTTTTCGTAAAGTTTCTTACAAAAATTTGTAATGCCTGCCCAAAAGGGAGCAAATACGTAAAAAGAGAACTACAAGCTCTATCATACTGCTTCAACAAATCAATACTAATCGAGCAACTGGGGTCGCATGAACTGTAACTGAACGACAGTATTACGACTAAACCGCAATCTCCCTACACGCGGATTAAGTTAAAACTATTTACCATTTGTTGACGAAGCAGCATTACGTAACATTTTATATGAATTGTTCATTTCAATTAAGTTAAATTTGATGTCATTAAACGAATACGATCCCCTTGCTTGGAAGTGGGTATCATAATACCTGAGGCTTGCGAATTATTTCTGTGAGATTTAGGCATGAATTACAATGAGTCAATATTCAAATAAACCGTACATGAATTAATTTAGTTGTTGTTTTGGGAGACCAACAAAAATAAAACAGTACCCATGCTTAGATAAATAATTTTATTTTTTGATAATAATATACAGGTACAACAATACAATTATATATAATATTGAACGATGACAGATCCTAAAATACCACCAAGACACAAATATAAATTTACGTATATTTTGTACATTTAACTTAAATACCACAGTGCCAAGTACAGTAAATACAACTTTAAAGGACTAATTTAAGATACTTACGAAACAACGATAGAGAATATAATATTCAAGGTATATACATGCTAGTCTCCTTTACTTTTTGTAATGGATTTTGAAGCCTAAAGTGTCGGGGTGAGACCTGTGCGGCCTGTACCTCAAACCCTCGCAACTCGTGTCTGACGAAGAACAAAGTTGACACTTACAGTCGTCGGCCTCTAAATATTCATAATGATCCGTTCCTTTCAAAACTCCCTCCTCGCAATGGCGAAGAGTGACGAAGGCCCTGTTCCGGCCGTAGTGGACGCACACTGGGTGGTTGGACTTCTTGTAAGGAAATCGCCAGTCCGAAATCTAAAATAAAAAAAAATTTTTCTTTTAAAACATAATTTTGTAAACTGCTTGTTTTGGATAATCTAAGTAAAATTGGCTGCTAATCAAATCTCTAATTAAGATTACGAAAGTAAAGGCCCTAAAATAACTCCTTGTGGAACTCCAGATATAAAAAATTTTTAAACTCGTTTTTGGTTTTTTTCCTAATTTTTCAAATACTTGGTTTGGTTCAGGAGATAAAATGAACTGAAATTAATGAACTCAATTTGGAATTGTAAATAAAATGTTCAATAAAAGAATCGAGTCATTACGTTAAGGCCATTAATTATTCATAATTAGCCTCGGAAATGCTGCAATTTACAGTCTAACTTCAAACGAACAGCAGCAGTTACATTTATTTGTCTATGCACTTTATTCACTTCGACGTTTGTTTGGGGAATTTGTTGGGATGTTGTCCATCAAAAAAAATAAATAGATAGATACAGATTGGATGTATAGAGTACGTGTGCTGCTTGATTTGGATAACACCACACCAAGGATTCTTATATCCTCAGTTTCAGCAGCTAGAGCTGTCGATAACACCGCCGAAAATTTAATTTCTAAATAAATTGCACGAAGAATAACCACCAGTGATAACACAAATGTTTTGGAGTAAAATTAAAGCCCTCACCACCCACGTTGTTGATCACTTAAATTGAAGTTGCTCTTTTCAATTTGCTCGTGTTTAAACTGCCATGATAATTAAAGGTAAATGTTATCATTCGTTTCTTAGCCAAAAGAATTAATAAATTAACAAGGGTTGCCCTTAATATTCGACAAATATTATTATATTATTTCGCTGTATGTGTTGCACAAAGCTGGTGATTATTAGTTTGGTTATTTATCAGTTCTTTGAACCCAAAGATTATTTTAAGAGAAGATAACTTTAGTTTTATTTTAGTGTTTCAACTAAAAATTAAATTTTCTGCTACAACTCTAACTGGATATTACTTGGGGTTGCCATGTTGCGCCATTTCATTTTCTTGCTCATGTTTTACGCTAGTGGTGTCGTTATAACTAAGGTAAGGGTCCTGCCTCGCACAAATTGTTTATAATTTGTTGCTATTTGCATAGAGAGCTGAGCATAACAACGGTACATACATTTAGAAGGAGTTTCATAATTTAACGTGTCGGCAAGGAAGTGTTTTCTCCCTACTATCAAATTTATTTATTTCGTTTAGAGACTCTTACGAATTTTGTAATAATTGACCTTGGCGTAGATAAAAAATAATATTAATATTAGCCAAACTTACTCAAATGAGAGAAAAAATCAGACGAAGAATAAAAGCATTTTTCTGCTAAAAAAATTTCAATTTTTCCCTAAAATGAAACAATTACTTATTAAACACTATTGGTCCTAAATAATTTATTTGTAGTTATTTTATTAAATCCAGGAGGCAACAGTATACCCAGAGTTTCCACAGATGAGCCTTAGAGAAAGAAAATATCTAATAAAAACAACTTAATAAATTCAGAAGACTACAGTATGCGTAAAAAGTGTCCAGACGAGCCCTAGAAAGAAGAAAACATCTGAAAGGAATAATTTACTAAAGATAGTGTCCTCAAAATTTCCACAGACGAGCCTTAGAGAAAAAAATGTCAAACAAAGACGGCTCGTTAAGAGACTGCAGCGCTACTAGACTTTCAAAATATCTAACTAATAATTTAATGAATCCTGGAAGCTGCGGAGATTCCACAGATGAGCCTTAAAGAGAGAAAACATCTAACGGGAACAACTTAATAAATTCAGGAGTCTGCAGAGCCTCAGGTGATTCCAGGCGAGCCTTATAGGGAGAAATGCTTCCTTCTAACACGGGTAATTTAATAAATCCAGAAGGCTGCAATATTCCAGGAGTTTCCACAGGCTAGCCTTACAAAAAATCGGCTAATAGGAATAACTTAATAAGTCTAGGAGGCTGCAGTGCCTGTGAAATTTCCAGACGAGCCTTAGAAAGAAAACATCTGACACAGATAATTTAATAAATCTAGGCGGCTGCAGTATTTTCCATAGACGAGCCTTAAAGAAAAAAATACATCTAATAGGGACAATTTAAGTTCAGAAGGTTGCACTGGCTCTGAAGTTTCCAAACAAACTATAGAAATAGAAAGTATCTAACAGGGATAATTTAATAAATCCAAGAGGCTACAGTGCGAGCCTTAGAGAGAACAGAATTTATGACAAATACAGCACAATAAGTTTGGGGGACTGCAGTGTCACTTGATTTTCAAAACATCCAACAGGGATAATTGAATGTTTCTAGGTGCTCCTGCGGAGTTTCCACAGACAAGCCTTGAGGGAAAAGATCTATTAAGGAAAACTTAATAAATCCTGGAGGCTGAAATACTCGCGAAGTTTCCACAGACGAGCCTTAGAGAGAAAAGAACATCTAACAGGAATAACCTAATAACTTCCGGAGACTGCAGCCCCTCAAAAATTTCCAGACGACCTTTGAAGAGAAACTAACAGAAGGAATAATTTAACAAATCTAGGAGACAGTATTCTCGGAGTTTTCACAGACGAGCCTTAGAAAAAAAACATCTAATAGAAACAATTTAATGAGGCTGCAATGCTTTAAAAGATTCCAGACGAGCAATGGAAGTAAGAGAGCATCTAACAAGGATAATTTAATAAATTCAGGGGGCTACAGTGCCCCCGAGGTTTCCACAGACGATCCTTAAAAACAATAAAATATCTAACAATGTATGTTCAATAAGTTAAAGAGACTACAGTGCCATAGAAGTTTTATAACATCTAACAGGGATAACTTAATATATCCAGGAGGGTACAGTGCCTGCAGATTTTCCATAGAAGAGCCTTAGGAGAAATCATCTAACAAAGACAAATTAATAGGTCCAGTTTCCATAGACGAGCCTTAGAGAGAAAAATATATCTAATACGAACAACTTAATAAGATCAGAAGGCTGCAGTGCATCAGAAGTTTCCATACGAGCCTGAGAAAGAAAAAAACATCTAACAAGGATAATTTAATAAATCTAATGGGAATAACTTAATAAGTTCAGAAGGCTGCAGTGTCTCAGGAGATTCCAGACGAGCCTTACAGAGAGGAATGCTTCTAACACAGGTAATTCAATAAATCCAGAAGGTTGCAATATTCCAGGAGTTTCCACAAACGAGCCTTGGAAAAAAGCGTCTAATAGGAACAACTTAATAAGTCCAAACAAGACTTAGAAATGAGAAGGCATCTAACACGGATAATTTAATAAACCCAGGAGACTACAGTAGTGGACTGCAGTGCCACTGGAGTTTCAAAAGATCTAGCAGGGATAATTTAATAAATCCTGGAGGCTACAGGTCTTCCGGAATTTCCATGGACGAGCCTTAGAGGAACACATCTAACAAGGACAATTTAATAGGCCCAAGATTCTATAGTGCTCCCGAAGTTTCCACAGGCGAGCCTTAGAGAAAAAAAAATATCTGACACGAACAACTCAATAAGTACAGAAGGCTGTAGCGCCCCAAAAGTTTCCGTACAAGCCTGAGAAAGAAAAAACATCTAGCAGGGATAATTTAATAAATCTAAGAAGAAATATCTGATAGAAACATCTTAATAAGTCCAGGAGGCTGCAATACTCAAGGAGATTCCACAGACGAGCCTTAGAGAAAAGTGTCTAATAGGAACAACTTAATAAGTCCAGACGAGACGAGATGAAATGAGAAAGCATCTAATACGGATAATTTAATAAATCCAGGAGACTACAGCACCTTCGAAGTTTCCACAGGCGAGCCTTAGAGAGAATAAAATATTTAACAAAGAGACCTCAATAGGTTCTGAGGACTGCAGTGCCACTGGCGTTTCAAAAGATCTAGCAGGTATAATTTAATAAATCCTGCAGGTTATAGTTCCTCCGGAATTTCCATAGACGAGCCTTAGGGGAGAACATCTAACAAGGACAACTTAAGGTACCGAAGTATCCACAAACGAGCCTTACACAGAAAAAGATATCTGATACGAACAACTTAATAAGTCCAAAAGGTTGCAGTGCATCAGAAGAAAGATATCTAACAGGGATAATTTAATAAATCTATTAAGAAATATTTAATAGGAACAACTTATTAAGTTCAGGAGACGTCAGTGCCTCAGGAGATCATTACAGAGAGGAATGCTTCTAACACGGGTAATTCAATAAATCCAGAAGGCTGCCATATTCCAGGAGTTTCCACAGACGAGCCTTGGAAAAAAATCGTCTAATAGGAACAACTTAATAAATCCAGGCGAGACAATATGAAATGAGGAAGCATCTAACACTGATAATTTATTATATCCACTGCAGTACCTTTGAAGTTTCCACAGACGAGCCTTAGAGAGAATAAAATGTCTAACAAAGACAGCTCAACAGGTTCTGGGGGCTGCAGTGCTGCTAGAGATTTAAAGCTTCTAATATTGATAATTTAATTAATCCAGGAGGCTACAATTCTTCTGGAATTTCCATAGACGAGCCTTAGAGGAAAACATCTAGGAGGACAATTTAATAGGCCCAGGATGCTGTAGCACTCCTGAAGTTTCCAAAGACAAGCCTTAGAGAGAAAAAGATATCCAACAGGAACAACTTAATACGTCCAAGAGGCTACGCAGTGCCCCCATTGATTCCACAGACGAGCCTTAGAAAGACAGAAGCATCTAACTGGGACAATTTAATAAATCCAGGAGGCTGCAGTATTCCCGGAGTTCCACAAAGGAGCCTTAACATCTAATAGGAACAACTTAATAAGTCCAGGAGGTTGCAGTACTCTCAGAGTTTCCACAGACGAGCCTTGGAGAGAAATGACATCTAATGGAAAGTTCAGAAGGTTGAACTAGGTGTGTTATGGGTTGAATTGTAATAGTTAATATACAGTAAACTCATAAAGTACGACCAAATTTGAATAAAATTATTGTTACGTATTTGAGAAAAATTTATCCATTTTGTTATCATTCTAAAACAGCTACTATAGCATTGTTTGATACAGAGTGCAAGCGTATACACGAAAATCCAAGAATATATATATTATTTATACTCGCTCACATATGAACATAAATAACACATTAATTAATTATATTATATCTATGAAATTTATATTACTACTTATGTAACGTTTTTATTACTACTTTACGCTACGTGTGTAACTATTATGAATCTTATATGCACGAGTAATAAAAGCTCTGCTGAGATATCACTTCTATTAATTAGTAAACTGGCACAATTCGCTACTGGAATAGATGGATTTTTATTGTTACAAGCCGGATCATAAAAATATGCAACTCAAATAGTAATGCCAAGCCTTAACCTCAAAAGTTGAGGAATACATTACAATAAATATTATCCAGTATTAAAAGATCCCACTTTCTATAACACTCTGTACATGTGTGTTTTTGTTCTAGCATTAGTGTACAACCAATTTAGATTTATTTGTGCCAATTATATTCTGTCAATTTCAACAATTAAAATGTGAATATTTCACGATTTAAAATAAACAACCGGTTAAATGATTAATTAATAATCCTTTATTGTCCAATTCATTCCTACACATTAGGCCAAACTCGGAACGTTCCCCGACTTTCATTCAGAAAGCAATTAAAATGTAATCCAACATATCACCAATAATTTCAGCAAAGCATACATATACATTAATACCAGAAAAATACGCGCGAATCAAAATGGCTTTTAATCAGTAAGTGCGGTCATCTGGGCCACAAACCTTTAGATGTTAAATGTAAATGAAATATTTCCATATTACCTGCTCAAAGGGTTTATCCAATTTTACGCACCGTTACATTAAAGTCAATTTTCTGCCATGTATATTTCAAGTGGGCGATTCACAAAAGAGCAGTTCAATGATCCTGTTAAACATTGTTGCCAATGGAAATTTGCATAATTTTTTATAACTTGATATATCAAAGATTAAATTTAGGATGCAGTAGAAATGGGAAATATCCTATTTTCGATTGAAAAATTGAGCTATAATAATAAAAGGATCAAGCAATTCGATTTCCCTTGTACAAGTGAGCAAATTTGGTTTCCTAATATTTTCCCCCATCAGGTATTTACCTCATTGGAGTCGCACCGTCCCCAGCAAGCCATCACGGACAGAGTGTCCCAGCACTGTTTGCCGTTTTCGTCCGTTTGCGTCACTCGGTACGTATAAAGGCGGCGGTGGCACTGCAGAGTAACCGCCGCATCTTCCAGTGGTTCCTCCTCTTGAAGTTCCGTGTTTGCTTCGATGATGCTCTGCCCCCTTGCCAAAATGTTTAGGGTCAAAATTGTCCAGACCACAGCGCTTATCATAGTTCCTCTGAAAATAAAAAATGTGGTAAATAGAATGCACGAAAATATATTTTGGATTAAAAAAAAAAATAAAAAATTAAGAAGCTATAGTGGAATTTTTGCTTTGACTACTAGAGATGTTGGGTCTGTGCTATAAATTATCAATCGACGTCCGTAATTACATATTTTAAAGTAAAACCGATTATGGAGTTAACAGAAAATTGATATCCAAACTGGCCAAGGAACGATGTTAAATGGCTGGACATAAATGGCTGGATATAAATCAGGCATTCACGCATTCCATGAAAGAAACGACCATAAATCTATCAACCGGTATAATTAATACATCACGTTCTATTTATGATTTGGTTCCATTGAATTGCTTTGACAGCGTGACATATCAGAGATATGAGTTTCACTGCAAAAAAATTAACAGCTTACGACTATGGGAACCAATTTGTTTCTTTTAAAACATTGAAACGTTCAATTAATATTTAATAAAAATATTAAACTTAGAATGAATAACGCAATAATAGTTACTCTATATTGATTTTCAAATATTTTGCATATAAATGGTT
Organism: Rhagium mordax; assembly: GCA_963680705.1. Taxonomy (NCBI): domain Eukaryota; kingdom Metazoa; phylum Arthropoda; class Insecta; order Coleoptera; family Cerambycidae; genus Rhagium; species Rhagium mordax. Next base: position 74,528,135 of record OY796661.1, on the reverse strand, counting down.
ATGAATGAATTTGGTATATCATAGCGCTAGCCAGCCCGGAAAATGACCACTTACTATTTATAACAAAAATTATTAAAACTGCCAAATTGTACAAAAAAGTAGCTATTACGAATCTTTTTTTCTTAACTAAGTATTGTAGATAGACAAAAATCTTCAACAATCAACACTGCATATTTCAAAAACTCTGTTAAGTTAAATGGAACACCCTATATATTATTCCAAATTTGACTAGAGAATGTCAAGAGCTTTCCAACGAACTATTATAACATGTAGTTCCTTTGAGCGGTTTTTGAAATATTCTAAATTTTGTCGAAATTTTGACAGACATAGAATCTAGAAATGTCATATTTTTCAAATTAAAAATAATTTTAGACTTTTTATTGCTACACAGCTGATTAAGCTAGACACAAACTTTCAAATAGTGTGATAGAATTTAAACTTTCGTCTACAGGGTGTTCATAATTTAATTTCGATATATAAATTTAAAAACTTCAATAACTTTCTTATTTTAAACACCCTGTATATTATTTCATAATCAAATATAGAATTACAAGTGCTCTCTGACGATAGTTCTGAACAAGCTATACCACTTAAATTTGGCGCAATTAATTGCAAATTTTCATAGAAAAAACTTTTCTAATATAAAATGTTACTCTGCAATTCCAACTATTACACTCCCATGTGTAAAATAAAAAAATACTCACATTTATTAAAATTGATTCGCACAATGTTTTAGTTTTAGTTTAGAATAATCGATTAATTAAAAAAATGATTCACAGATAACGTTGCCAAGATAGGACTATACTCCTTGTTAAATTAATTAGATTTTTTTAGGATAAAAGAGCAATTTCGAATTATCGTCCAGAGCGATATTCTTGAAATTCAAAATTTGGATGCAAATTTTGCGTAAGAAACCTAAATAAGGTTTTAAACAAGGAATTCCTATGTAGCAAAATTAAATCAACTGTTTGTTAGAAAAGTAGTTTCAAGTATTTTATTCCCTTTTATTTAGTTTACTTGCAACGTGCAATTCGGATGATGACATTTTAAAATATATCCTGTTTAATTTTGCAAAACTTTTAAAATACGCGACCTTTAACGGAACAGTTTAAAACGATTAGATTTCTCAGATAGTTAAGAAGAATCCATATTATACTTACTTACGTCAATATTAGTAAAAGTTTCCGACTAGTAATCCTCTCAGCTGGTAGAGTTCCTGTTAAAATCTGGAGATTGTAGCAACAGGCGGGAATGCTACATCCCAGTGGCGATGCAGGTACAAAGAATAGGCGGGGTTCGAGAAGCGTGAAGCGGAGCCACAAATTGGGGGGATTACCCGGAAAATTTTTACAATCAGAAAAAGTTACTGTTTGCTTGTTAAAGGATTTACTACCATACGCGGATTGTAGTGATTGTTCTTATTTCTCAACCCTCGTCCATGTTAGCATCGGCGAAACAAACAAGTAATTTGTTACAGTCAAAATAATGATTTCCATGTGTATGTAACCTTAAATAAGTAATTAAATAATTTTATTGGCTGATATTTTTTTTTTCGTTTTTATTAGAGTAAGTTTATCAATCTAATTGGATTAAAGATACAGATAAAAATTACTTATAGCTGTTAGAACCATGCGAAAACAAGAAGTCTAAATTTTTGGGAAATCTTGAAAAATAACAAAAAAAAAATTAATATTTCGAAAACCGTGAGACTTTGTATAGGAGCTAGATAATAATATGTTTGACATGACTTCACCTAGCCACCATTTCCGTTTGGCAAACCATCTGCCTAACGCCCTGTATATTGTTCCACTGTGGACTTTTTTTCGATTTGATGTAATTTTAAGTTTTATTTGGTTGCTTATCAATTATTTTGAAATGTGGAGGCTTACGATTAATAGCAACTAGAGATCACTCATCGTAGGTTGTGAACCCACTCTTATTTTCCATTATTTAGTTATGCACATTATGCCCCTAAGAAGAAATGCATTTAGCTAAAACAACGTAAGAGAAATGATACTAAAAACCGCGCTTTAAATTCACTATCTCATCTTACACATGCTTTTAAAATTTTTGTAGCTACCATCAGCCCAAATCCTAGGTACGCTAACTAGCTATATTACTTATACGGATTTTAAAGCTGCAATAGCTGTAGTATATTTATGTAAACGTATAAGACGAATATTTCCTTGGACATATACGTTCGCCTTTCCTTATTACATCAAAAATAAAAATCTGACGACTATAATATTGGTATGAGTAATAAATATTTTTATGTATGTGATCGTTTCTAAAATTCATTTATTTTGTTTTTATTCCTGTAATTAAATAAAATAGTTAAAACGCAAAAAAAAAATTAGAATTAAACCCCTTATTTAGATAAAAGGTGCAGCTCTATGTTTATATTCTCTTGACTGTTGAATACAATGACGAATTGTCGCCGGCAGCACGAATAATCAATGACAAACGGCAAATTCATATTTTCAAAATAAATGTAAATTTTTCCATTATTATGACACTTTTATTAAGATGGCGATGCCTGGATCTTAATAAAATGTTGAATATGAAAGGAGGGATTAAAAAAGGCTATAAAGAGGATCTAACAAACGCAACACGATCAAATGTCAAAGAGAAACACTTGTAATCCCTGCTTAAATATTTAACTGAAAATTTTTTGACAGTTCTAAAAACTAATTAAATTTCGTTATTTCTTGTCATGTGACACAAATCACCCAATCATTTTAAGATTACACTGATAATTATCATCCAGGGAAATTTTCAATCACTATGACAACAAAATTATTCAACTTTGACGACTTCATAATAACTGCCAAATAAATTTTAAAATGTCACGTTTTGGCAATGCCAATTCTCAATCTATAAACTTTTAATAAATAAATAATTGTTTTGTTGTGTTGCGATATTTTGATTTTATTTTTTCAAAAAATTTTCTGACCGAATATCCCTCAGACATTGACAAATGCCTCATAATTTTATGACAACCTCAAGCAAGTTGCTTGGTAATAGCCCTCCGCCTTCGGCGTCGGGCTATTACCAAGCAACGTGCTTTCGATTGTCATAAAATTATCTCGTACATTATCAATGTCTTAGGGATATTATAGCTGAAAAGCATGCATAATTCTATAAAATGGCGAAGGCGCTAGTAATAATTTAAGGAATCTGAAATAATTATTAACAATAAATAAAACAGTTACCTCGTTTTAACTTTAGCATTTTCACTTGGTAAAAAGCGTTGATTGTCAACTAATTCATTGTAAAGTGAGGTTGCTGGAGAAAAAAACGAAATATCGAATTATCTGGTCTCGTTACCGATATTTTTGTTCGCAAACCTTAGATACTTATTCATAACGTTTGAGGCTCTATTTCCATTTGGCTCACGTGTTCAGATTAAATTACTCGATTGTAATACAAATCAAGCACCTACTTATTGGAATAACACACTAAACTTGACAAATTAATTCCAATATTTGCTCGTGTCCATGATAATTGCTTCTCAACAAATTGTTTATTTTATCAATTTCATCCTGATTATAATGTGTGTGTTTTAACTCTTCACTTTCTTACCACCTTATAAAGTAACTAATTTATTCTCGAAACGACCTACCTTGCTGCTCTTAAGGTTGAAAGATTGGGGAAATTTTTGTAAAAGGTCGAATATGTGAATATTTCCGCTGTACTTATACAGGATGTTAAGAAAAATTGGGTTAGGCCGTTAACCACATATTTTTTGGACGAAAATAATGCGACATTTATGGAGTGATTTTTTATACAGGTTGTTAAAGTTTAAATTTTGAAAATTAATTTTTATTAGTAACTCAGTTATTTTTTAAGATTTTACCTGAAATATTGCACAGACTTTTATCTTACGCAGATGCGCCTTTTGTGTAATTTTGGAAAAAAAATTCAAAGAGCAAACGTGGAAAAAGGGGGTTGTGGTACCCATTAACCTCTCCAACTTTTTCATGCGTACGTCTATGGACTCTAAATATTTATTTTTGGATTAAATACTTATTTCTATAACTTTTCTTACTCTTATAATATCTTAATTTAGGGCTTTATTAACGAGATATTCCAATAATTTCACTGTGAAATGGTTTATTTATAGTAAACAGAACCGTGACTTGTATTGTTTTTTATAGTAATTGAACTTAATAATAAAAAAATTTAGCGTACCTACGATTTGGGCTGATGGTAGCTACAAAAATTTTAAGCATATGTGCAAGACGAGATTGTGAATTTAAAGCGTGGAGTTTTAGTACCATTTCTCCTACGTTGTTTTAGCTAAATGCATTTCTTCTTAGGTACATAATCCGCATACCTAAATAATGGAAAATAAGAGTGGGTTCACAACCTACGATGAGTGATCTCTAATTGCTATTAATCGTAAGCCTCCACATTTCAAAATAATTGATAAAACAACCAAATAAAAGTTAAAATTAGAACAAATCAAAAAAAAGTCAGTAGTGGAACAATATACAGGGCGTTAGACAGATGGTTTGCCAAACAGAAATGGTGGCTAGGTGAAGTCATGTCAAACATTTTATTATCTAGCTCCTATACAAAGTCTCACGGTTTTCGAAATATTAATTTTTTTTTTGTTATTTTTCAAGATTTCCCAAAAATTTAGACTTGTTGTTTTCGCATGGTTCTAACAGCTATAAGTAATTTTTATCTGTATCTTTAATCCAATTAGATTGATAAACTTACTCTAATAAAAACGAAAAAAAAAAATATCAGCCAATAAAATTATTTAATTACTTATTTAAGGTTACATACACATGGAAATCATTATTTTGACTGTAACAAATTACTTGTTTGTTTCGCCGATGCTAACATGGACGAGGGTTGAGAAATAAGAACAATCACTACAATCCGCGTATGGTAGTAAATCCTTTAACAAGCAAACAGTAACTTTTTCTGATTTTAAAAATTTTCCGGGTAATCCCCCCAATTTGTGGCTCCGCTTCACGCTTCTCGAACCCCGCCTATTCTTTGTACCTGCACCGCCACTGGGATGTAGCATTCCCGCCTGTTGCTACAATCTCCAGATTTTAACAGGAACTCTACCAGCTGAGAGGATTACTAGTCGGAAACTTTTACTAATATTGACGTAAGTAAGTATAATATGGATTCTTCTTAACTATCTGAGAAATCTAATCGTTTTAAACTGTTCCGTTAAAGGTCGCGTATTTTAAAAGTTTTGCAAAATTAAGCAGGATATTTTAAAATGCCATCATCCGAATTGTATGTCGCAAGTAAACTAAATAAAAAGGAATAAAATACTTGATATTACTTTTCTAACAAACAGTTGATTTAATTTTGCTACATAGGAATTCCTTGTTTAAATCTTTATTTAGGTTTCTTACGCAAAATTTGCATCCAAATTTTGAATTTCAAGAATATCGCTCTGGACGATAATTCGAAATTGCTCTTTTAACCTAAAAAAATCTAATTAATTTAACAAGGAGTGTAGTCATAGCTTGGCAACGTTATCTGTGAATCATTTTTTTAATTAATCGATTATTCTAAACTAAAACTAAAATATTATGCAAATCAATTTTAATAAATGTGAGTATTTTGTTATTTTACACATGGGAGTGTAATAATTGAAACTGCAGAGTAACATTTTATATTAGAAAAGTTTTTTCTATGAAAGTTTCCAATTAATTGCGCCAAATTTAAGTGGTATAGCTTGTTCAGAACTATCGTCAGAGAGCACTTGTAATTCTATATTTGATTATGAAATAATATACAGGGTGTTTAAAATAAGAAAGTCATTGATGTTTTTAAATTTGTATATTCGAAATTAAATAACGAACACCCTGTAGACGAAATTCTATCACACTATTTGAAAGTTTGTATCTAGCTTAATCGGCTGTAGCAATAAAAAGTGTAAAATTATTTTTTATTTGAAAAATATGACATTTCTCTTTAGATTTTATGTCTGTCAAAATTTCGACCAAATTCAGAATATTTCAAAAACCGCTCAAAAGAACTACATGTTATTATAGTTCGTTGGAAAGCTCTTGCCATTCTCTAGTCAAATTTGGAATAATATATAGGGTGTTCCATTTAACTTAACAAAGTTTTTGAAATATCCAGTGTTGATTGTTGAAGATTTTGTCTATCTACAATACTTAGTTAAGAAAAAAAGATTCGTAATAGCTACTTTTTTGTATAATTTGGCAGTTTTAATAATTTTTGTTATAAATAGTAAGTGGTCATTTTCCGGGCTGGCTAGCGCTATGATATATCAAATTTATTCATGACCATTTATATGCAAAATATTTGAAAATCAATATAGAGTAATTATTATTGCGTTATTCATTCTAAGTTTAAAAATATCAAATATTAATTAAACGTTTCAATGTTTTAAAATAAACAAATTAGTTCCCATAGTCGTAAGCTGTTAATTTTTTTGCAGTGAAACTCATATCTCTGATATCTAAATATTTATTTTTGGTTAAATACTTATTTCTATAACTTTTCTTATTCTTATAATATCCTAATTTAGGACTTTATTAACGAGATATTCCAATAATTTCACTGTGAATTGGTTTATTTACAGTGAACAGAACCGGGACTTGTATTATATTTTTTATAGTAATAGAACTTAATATTAATAAAATTTTGTATCTGAACATTAAATTTTTATTACCACTGCATTATAAATGATATAAAACAAGATACGACACAGTTTTATTAAAAGCGTACTACGTGAATCGCAGGAATGCCAGCAACTGACTGATAATCTCGCGGCCAGAATTGGCGTCGCATTTTACCATGTGCATTGCGTATCTTCTGCATGCTTTAATCAATGATGTACCGTAATTTTGAAAACAAATCGCACTGTGATGAAATAAGTATTTCATGGATAATATGATACACTTGCAGTCAAATTAGACAAAATAAAAATTTCTAGTATGAATCCAAGAAAACTGAAAATTCTTATATTTTTTCAATTTAAATCAATTAAATTTTCACTTTAAGATATAGCTACTGAAGAATCATTATCTGGTTCAAATTCGTTTTATTGGTTATATACAGGATGATTCACGAAGAAAGGAACATATTTTGGTAGTGAATTAGTAATGGCTATTGAGAAGTGTCTATAGATATCTTAATTCATTCCGGATTTTTCTTGAAAAACTGAAAAACTTGATTTTTTTTAAACTTAATATCCCCCACGCCTTTAGTGCCAAATAATGAAATTTGGCATTCTTATATTTCTAATTACTGACAATTGAGTGGAGTCGAGAATTTTCTAAGCCTTCTAGATTTTTAACAACGATAGTCAATTTTTTTCATTAATCGACGCCATATTGAATTTTTACAAAAACACTATTTTTAAACGTATATTTAAACCATGCATATTTTCACATTTTTTGGTTCTTCGTGTGAAAACAAAACAAAACTTTAGAGAAAAAACGGTAAACAACCAGTGTACCTTTTTTATATAAAAAAAATCAGTAATCGGATCATCCCAAAAATATATATATATTAACAGGGTTACCAGAAAATTAATGAAACCTTTTACAGTTTCATGCATAAACGGAAACTTTGTCAGACCTAATTTCATTGCAGTTAGGCAGTATAGAAATTATAGAAAAAAGCAAAATTTGTTACCAACTTTGACGCCCTCTACCGGTTAGAAAATTAATTTTGACTAAAGAGTAAAATGAATTAAAGTAAATTTTTTAACCCCAGTTTTTTAGCTTACGACGGCTTCATATGTATATGAAACATTTGAACATTCTAATTTAACGAAAAATCTTATTTATGAATAAACAAAAAAAACCCAAATTTTATAACTAAACTAAACTACCAAGTAAAATGATTCACAATACAGCAGGGAGCAAATCATTAACCATATTACGTACTGATTAAAACTAAAAGTGTACCAGAAAATTACAATTATTTGAAAAGCCGCAGCCGCTTATCTCGGTAATCAACCCCCGCAATATAATTAAATTACCCCGTGCATCAGCACACAAAACCAAACACCGATTCGGCACGAGGCAACCACCTGTTCCCTAAGACCGCGTTAAGTTGACAGTTATAAAAAATAAATGAATGGCCTACCTGTTGTTTCCGATTCCGGTTTCCGATGCGGGCGGGCTTTTAGAACAACTCAGCTGGATAACGGCGACAGTGACAGAACTTTCTGATTAATAAAAGTTGAGAACGGCTCTCATTATAGGGGCAACGGGAGGGCGTGTTTCCTTGCGGTGCGCCGGCGCCCAGGTAGCGAAAAACTAACGCCTTCCACAACACTTTTACATAAATTATGACAATTTTAATACCGTCGCTGGCTGGAGAGATCCTGATCCAGGATGCATATTAATAGCTAAAGCCGCGCTCCTATCAAATATGCAGTGTAAGAGCCTTAGGAAGATGCTTTCACTTTTTGTTCGGCGGTTTAAAAAAATAAAATAAGTAGGTTTAAATTCATTTTCAAAATAAGCATTTTTAATCGGAACAAAAAAAATATGTACACCGTGGGCCAAATTTATCTAGAACCCTGTTTGGTCTTTTATAATTTTTTTGGTTTTAGTCCAACTTTAACGGCATTTGAGACACAGAAGATAGAAGGAGGTTTAAAAAAAAATAGTAAAGAAAAAAGGACACTTTTTAATACTTTTTACTATTTTTTTAAGTTTAAATATTAACAGGATAATTTTTGCAACAGCCTTAAAAGCAAGGCTTTATAAAAATGGCCCCCGCTAAGCCCCCCCCCCTCTTAACTTTTACATTTATTTTTTTTTAACTCAAATATGCTTTGTTCTTCAGTTTCGATTTTCATTAAAATCGGACTAAAACCAAAAAGATTAAATGGGGTTGCAAATAAATTTGGCTCACGGTGTAGGCCTCGAATAATTGTATCAGCAATTTATTTTCATATATTGTTTCAAGGTAGCAAAAAACGTAAAAAATTAAATTATACAAAATCTTTATGTAAAACCAGTTTTCATAAAATTTCATAAATTTGGTCCGTACAGGCCAGGAAACTTGTTTAGTACTATATGAATAACCTCGTGAAATATTGTGAATCATCTCACTTACTTAATATTAGCCAATTTCATACATACGTTGTAAATTACGCACGTTTTATGTTCGTGAAATTTAATATATATTTTCACAGTAATATATCAACTTTCCTAAGAAAAATAATTTATTTTAAACACTGACAAATGAATTACTTTTGACATTTGAACGTTGAGGAAAATATACACGTTGTTTCTATCCAGCTATCTATTTATCTACAATCAACTCCATGCCTGGTTCGTCAAAATCTTCATCTTTAATCTTCAATAGCACTCAAAACCAACAAGAGAAATACAAGACAAGAAATTGAGTTAAAAAAGCTGTAAAAGAAAGAAGAAAGAATTGAGAAAAATTAGCGAAACATGAGGAGGAAAAAGAACAAAGAAATGAGAGGAATTAGAAATGCACCAAACTCAATAATATCCAAGAAATTTTGTAGATGCAGAAACACCACTATAATGAGAATTTCAAAAGCACATAACACCACGAGAGATAGAAATGAATAATGAAGAGGAGAAACAAATGAAATAATTACCATGGAGTAAATATATGAAACATTAAATAACATAAAGATAGACAAAGCGAGAGGGGAAGGTAACATAAACTCAGAAATAATCAAGTGGATGAATCGACGCTGTAAAGATAAAAAGAAAAAGCAAAAGAAGAAGAGAAAGAAGAAGAAAAAAAGGAAGAAGAAGAAGAAAATTTAATCCTTTCCAAATGACGCCAACTTCAGGAAGAAAACCCTCTTCAGGAGAAAAGCTTATTCCAAAGAATCAGCAAATAAGTAAGTTTGATAATTCTATTATTTAATAACTATATTATTTTGATTGTGACCTTTGAATTTTATCGGATAAATTGCGGGTAGCGTTTTTGCAAAATTTTGCTTAGCAAATGTCCGAGACTTAATAATTTACTCTTAAAAGCCCGAGACCGTAGGTCTATTATTGAGGTTTCGACCATATTTTCATTATCTGTTTTCTTAATATATCTTAATATTTCAATATTTCGAGAGCAGTCCTCCGGACTCAACTTCACCGAATAATGTCAATTTATTATTAATAATATATTTCTTGAAGACTATTTGGTGCCCTCTTTTTACATTTCGATCTTTTCTTGGTCTTCTTTCTTGATATTTCGACCATCGTTTCGAGGCTTTTTTTCATGAAATTTCGACCATTTTGTCGTGGTCTTTCTTCTTCGCACTTCAACTTTTTTGTGCCTTTCTTTTCTTGAGGTTGCGGCTACCTTTTCGTAGTCTTCATTCTTTATATTTCGACCACCCTGTCATGATATTTTTTTTGACGTTTCGACCATCTTTTCATGATCTTTTTTCTTGACGTTTCAACCATGTTATTGTGAGGGTTAACTATCCTTCGTGAACTTGTCACATTTCGATCTTTTCGTGGTCTTCTTTCTCGGTGTTTTGACCATCTTCTCGTGGTATTTTTTCTTGAGTTTTTGCCATCTTGTTGTAGCTTTTTTCCTGACGATTTTCCATTCTTTCGTGACTTTTTTTCTTAATGTTCAACTTCCTTTTCGAGGTCTTTTTCTTCAGTTTTCGGCCAAATTTTCATGGTCTTTTTTCGGCCATCTTTCCATGGTCCTCTTTCTTGATGTTTATCGAAGGAGCAATATTCGTTAAATAAATTTTTACGAACTACTAGAAGACATACGAGTGAGATTAATGCTGAAATTTTCTCACCTGTCTTAGTTCAATAATATATAAAGTCAACAATCAAAAACTGTTACTGACAGGTGACCATCGTGGACGACCATTCTTGTGTTTCTTGGTTGCTATAAGCATTTTAAATTTGACGGCGACATGAATTAATTTTCATATCAAATTTTTGTAAAAATGAAAAATTTCACAAAACACATAGTTTTTGAGGAAACGCTAGGTGAGCAAAATAAGTTATAGATACTGCCATTATTAAACCGTGATAAATAATTTGAATCCAAATTGTTGCGTCTATGTGACTTCTTTCTTCTAATGACGAAGGAAATTTTAGGTATATTGTATACTTTAGTACCTCTATGCTTTTAGTACTGTATTGATATAAATAGAGCTACCTAGTAAAAAATGCTGATAGCATCCGTGCCTTATTAGCAAATAGAGCTGTTTTAAAAAACTACTTAATTGTTTGAAAACCATAAAGTTGAATATTCTCAATAATCTTCAGTCATTTAACTTTTACGGTGTAATAATAATAGCCTAATAACTGTTTTCAGCAAACATACCCCTTAATTGCCACAAGAGTTGTTTCTTTCTGTGAGAATTTTCATTTAATTTTTCGCAAAAGTCTGGAAAATATATCCGTCAAATTCAACAATGTGCAATAGTATCCAAGAAACCTGAAAATGGTTCGTCCATTATTTTAATCTATCAATTTTGACTTTTCATCATTTCACTTTAAATACATCATCAAACTATCCTAAATTATTCGTGTTTAAATCCTACATACAATCTGGCTCAAAATAATGAAATGGGCGAATCGAATACCATCGTTGGCAAGCCTGTAGATGTTGGCTCGGGACGATGTATGAGCATACAGGCGATGCAAGCCCTTTTTGAGCTTAAAGAAAATAACCAACTTTGTGACGCCACCATCGTACTTGACGATGGGGCCGAAATTCCAGTGCACAGGGCTATTCTTTGTGCTTGCAGCTCTTATTTCAGGTATAAAATTTCCTTTTTGCTACCCTACTGTCAAATTAACACTTTTCGTTTTAGAGCTCTCTTTACTACGACTTTGCACAACAGAGACAAGAATAGGGTGCATTTACCAGGAGTGACATCAGAGATGCTGCAAAAACTACTTGTGTATATATATCTGAGGAAGCTAGACATTAACCACGATAATGTTTACGCCCTCCTTATTACGGCTGACTATTTGAGTATATTAGGTGTCCTGGAACTCTGTTGCGACTTTTTGGAGCAGAACCTGCACCCAAAGTCCTGCATAGGCGTTCTGACTTTCGCTAGAAACCATTTTTGCCGGGAGCTAGCTGCGAATACCTGGACGTTCATTATGAGAAACTTTAGCCAAATCGCAACCTTGAGCGACGAAATCTTAACCTTGTCCTTGCCCGAAATACAGGAAATTATCAACGCCGATGACTTGAATGTCAAGAGCGAGGAAATCGTGTGGGAGACGATTTTGCGGTGGATCGACTACGACATTGACGCCAGGAAAAAACACATAGTATCGCTGATGAAGTGCATCAGGCTGGGGCTTTTGGACACCCAATTTTTCCTGGAGAGAGTCAAAGAGCACCCGTATGTGTCGGGCTGCGAGGAGAGCCGCCCCATGATAATTGAGACGTTGAAATTTTTGTACGACTTGGAAATGATCACTCATAGGTAACATGTTAGTAGTTATTGCTGAATAACGAACACTTGTATTTAGAGTTTGTTATTTTATTAGGAAGAATGTTTCATGACGTTTTTTTATTAATGTGCAAGAAACGCTACTCAAAATTATTGTCGTGTATGCAATAAATGTTATTCCAGTAATATTTGATTTTTTTTTCTTGTACCAGTATTGAACAATTAAATGCAGTGGTGCATAGCGCGATTGATGAGATATGTTTTTTCTATAAAATGGAGCAAGACATAAACTTGAGTTTTTTGAAAAATGCTTACGATTTTTATAAACTTTGGAAACTAGGCGTTAATAGTTTTGAGTAGTGCCGTTTAATTGTATGTAGATAAACAAACAGTGAAATCACAGAATCAGAATGAGAAAAAATGAGCAAATAACTCTGTTGAGTAGCCTAAAATAATTAAATTACTAAGCTGGACTGGTCGGGCTGCCAGAAGCACTCTGAATTTTATTCTCTGTCCTGCTCTTCAAGTTGCCATATTCCTAAATGGCATAAAATGGGAGAAATGTGCAGTAGATCGGCGCGGTAGATTTGTGCACTTAATTCTCAGTCTATATACTGGTACCCCTAACAGAACTTATTCCAAGTCAGTTTTACTTACCCTTTGGAGTGCTGGTAGTTTCGTGGTGAACGGATTAAGACCAGAGCGCCAACTAAAATTTAAATCTCGCGGTCAAGCTATCTTAAGCCGACGATTCGATCAGTGCGACGAGAATAACTGTCTTGTCAATCAATTGCCTGGTGATACAATGGTTGCTCTTTGTTAAAATGGTTGACCGAACATTCCCTGTTTCTGTGATCTCACCCGCCGCCACCTAGTAGTAGTACCACTTACAATTCGACTTTCAGTCCCAATAATAATGCGAACGGTAGTCAGTTCCTAATTATTTGGTCTCCTAGAGATGGAGAAGTGGTGACTCCCGAGATAGCTCGCCCCAGAGTGCCCCATGAAGTCCTCTTCGCCATCGGAGGCTGGTCGGGCGGATCGCCGACGAACTTCATAGAGACCTACGACACCAGAGCCGACAGGTGGGTGAAAGTCGAGGAGGTCGATCCGACCGGGCCGAGGGCCTACCACGGCACCGCCGTGGTGGGATTCAAGATCTACGTCATCGGCGGGTTCGACGGTATGGACTACTTCAATTCCTGCAGGTGTTTCGACGCCGTGAAGAAGAAATGGAAGGAGATAGCGCCGATGCACGCCAGGAGGTGCTACGTGAGCACGGCGGTCATAGAGGAGCTGATCTATGCCATGGGGGGGTATGACGGCCATCACAGGCAGAACACGGCGGAAAAATACAATTTCAAGACGAACCAGTGGTCGCTTATTTCTCCGATGAATATGCAGAGGTCGGACGCAAGTGCATGCAATTTGAATGGTAAGTAGTACATTCTGTTTTCTGTCACAAAGATTTTTTTTGTAACGAGAATTTAAGACAACACAATTTTTAGTTTTAAGTATTTCAATATTTTTTATTTAGAGAGTAGGACAAAAGACGGACTGAATACTAATGACGCGTTCCGTTGGCTCACCGATGTTTAGTTTTGCCACCCTATGTCAACCGGAATATTTATTTACTGTGTTCGTTTCAGCGTTTGAAAGGCCAGGGTGTGAAAAATATTTCGCTCTGTGTTATTCCCCAAAGGACCCTTATAATAGGGCCTGTATTGGCCGTTTGTCATCTGTTATATACACCATCGCTAAAGAGACAGAATCGTTTTGTTTGAAATTTACTTCATTCCTGAGCTAATTTTAGATTAGATACTACAGTGAATTTCGTTTATTTTAATTATACTGGTTTTCTCCATATCATCAATAAAACATGGCGTAGCTTAAAAATCCATAAAAGGCCTTGAATCCGTGAGCTAGTCGGTAGTTAAAGTCCTCTACGTATGATATTCACCAAGAGAAACGCGATACATTTGGAAACTTTTTTATTTTGACAGTTCTAAAATGTCTAAAGAAATTTTAATCAAAATTGTCCAACATAATGGTCCTCTTTATAATTCATCATTCATTGTCTATTAGTCATTCTTTCACATCGGCTCTACGAAAGTATTATACCTTATTTAAATGATAAGCCTTGAACATATTTTTAAAGAAACTGTTGATAAATGACGATTGGGGCATTAGATTTTGGAGCAAGGCTAGTGGTCATGGTGAGACTTTATTTGGTGTTTATTAAAAACCATACACATATTTTGATACATTTTTCCCATTTGTGCTCCTTTTCGTATATTACAGGCAAAATCTACATCACCGGAGGCTTCAATGGCCAAGAATGCATGCACTCCGCCGAGGTGTACGATCCGGAGATCAACCAATGGTCGCTGATCAGTCCAATGCGGTCCAGAAGATCTGGCGTGTCCTGCATATCCTACCACGGCCAGGTGTACGTTATCGGCGGCTTCAATGGGATATCTCGCATGTGCAGCGGAGAAAAATTCAATCCGTTGTCGAACACATGGGCCCCGATTCCTGATATGTACAATCCTAGAAGCAACTTTGCCATTGAGGTTATAGACGATATGATCTTTGCCATTGGGGGATTTAATGGTAAGTGAAATACTTTAGATACAAATTCTACTAGCTTGGTAGAAGTAACTTGTGTTCAGATACCTATTTGATCCGCAACTCTACTCTAGTATAATTTCGTCAATCCCCACAGTTTGATTTAGAACAAGTCTAATTTTTAAAATATTCAGAAATTGGAAAATTTTTTTGTTGTAAATTTCGTGCTTTTATGTCTAAACGACAGTAGCAGAAAAACCGTTTATATTTTAGAAGATATTTTATTATTTAGCACCTTTATTATATTATCTGACTGGCGTTAGCTCCCGTGCAAGTGCTTCTTCACGACTGTTAATGAGATTTACAAAATATTATGATTTTTATGTGGGCGTCGAGCTTTTAAACGCTTTCAACTGAAATTGGCAAGCACATCGGGAGGCGCCTAATAGGAAAACTTGTAAAATATAAAATAATAAACTTTTATCTTTTACCGCCAAGGTTTAACCGCTTAGGTAATTCCAATATTTAATTCAGTTCGATATACCGTCAGATTAAAATTCTTTGCGGAAGAGACTCGAAATATAGTTCGTCAATTTCTCACCTTTCAAAAAACACTCGTTTTGTCTTTATAAAACGTACCATTTCTATGAGTCGACCAACTTTAACCCAAAATATTGGAGAACCAAAGTTGTAGAGCATCAAATTATATTTTCAGGAAGTCCAAGAAGTGCCCAAAAACCTAACCAGTAAGTAGATATTCGCGACCAACATCAATGTTTGGTTTTCCATTCCATGGTTCCTTCCAACTCGTATGTTTTTTTCGAAATTACGATTTTATTTTTCCACACGTTTGGAGGCAGATGGTTCCAATAACATGAACTCTAATTCTTCCGTTTCTTCCTTATTCAAATCATCGTCGAAGTCTCCTCTTCCTTCTTCCAAGAATTTTTTTACCAATGGGATAATACGGTAAACAAGAATATATTTGCGACGGAAATTT
Source organism: Rhagium mordax (assembly GCA_963680705.1). Taxonomy (NCBI): domain Eukaryota; kingdom Metazoa; phylum Arthropoda; class Insecta; order Coleoptera; family Cerambycidae; genus Rhagium; species Rhagium mordax. The sequence continues at coordinate 74,512,173 of OY796661.1, read as the reverse complement.
CGTTTTTACAGCGTTGTGACGGTAAAACGCGGATAGCGGATTTCAGGTATTTTATTTCCTTTCGACGGGCAGTCAAATATACTAGCGAGATTTTATTAATTAATAATGATAGACTCTTACGGGGCCTGTGGCTTCAAACTAGAGTGATACTATGAAAAATACGTATTTAATTTATTTCTACCCTCGGACGGATCGGTGACGCTCCACTCATTTTCACGCAATGAAGAGTCAGCTCTCCTGTTATATAATGTCGTCTGGATTGTTGAGACTCCAATCGTTTTCACGCAATGAAATGTCAATTCTCCTATTATATAACGCGGCGACCAATGAGATAACAACTGTCTTCACTAATTTGATATCTCACAGGTATCTCCTTAATTAGAATTACGCGACTACCGGTTGACTCAACTCTATGTTTGATTTAACAGGTCTATTATTTAAAACACCTACACGTTGTTTTGCAAGTAATAGTCAACCGTCGAATATCGACGTCACTGAATACCACATCCGCTGAGTTGATCTACTGCGATTTTCCCCACTTGCTGTTTTAATTTCCACCATCATCAAAAATAGAGCGCTTCGTAGTGTAAATTTTATATTATTATTATTTTGTAGGTGTGACGACTATCTACCACGTTGAATGCTATGACGAGAAAACCAACGAGTGGTACGAGGCCACTGACATGAACATCTATAGGTCCGCCCTTTCAGCCTGCGTTATCGATGGGTTACCAAACGTCCAAGACTACATTCACAAGCACAGGTAATGTTTATTTCATTTCAGTACAGTTATTTTACACTGCCAACTTACACTCACTTCTTCAGTCATTGCTTCCCTAAATTAATTGAAAAACAGGAGAAAATTGTAGTTAAAAAAATGATCCTGATGATTCGAGATTTGTGATCTTTTAAGAACCATAATGAAACAGGTAGACTGCCACCATACTTTTACTTGTTTATTCATACGAAACAACAAGCATTTCTGCTCTAAAGCCTAGCATGCGCCATTTTCTGTAGTAGATATATTTTTGCTACCTGCGTATGGACAATTTCTTAGCGCATTTTTGGGTAGAAAGTAGGTCATTTTCAAAAAATAATAATAATCGCATTTGTTTGGGCATACGGATAACGGATACACCACAAACGTTCTAGATTGTTACTTGAGGCCAGTTTTGATCATAGTACATCACATTCCTTTGATTCTAGACGCACCTCTCGGAGAGTCAAAAGATCATTGCGTGTATTCACACAAACGCCGTATTTTACGCGAAGAGGTTCATGGAATTCATAATCAGGGCAACGAAATGGGTGCGTTTGTCGATGTAGTTCGGGTGTCAGTAAGAGCGAGCAAATGGGCTTTGGAGACGGCAAACTTGAGGTACAATAATTGAAATATAGATTTAATCGTATGTGTTGGCTTTTTGAAGGTGTCTGACGGAAGGCTTTTTTTTTGCTTGTGATAGAAGCGTTGTGGGTTCTGGCTAGAAGGACCTTTGAATTGGAATCTTCAGAAAGTCAAAACATTTCTGGAAACATTTGAACGAAAGAGAAATTATTTTGTTGAAGCTTCGTATGAATAAACTTTAAAGATGGTGGCTGTCAATCATAATTAGTAACAACCGTTTATTTATTAACTAGGTTGGGTGGCATTGGTTTGGCTTGTCAAATCTGGCTCTGCGAAGCCCTCTATATAAGTTGTTTTATCTCGGGATTTTTAGTTGGGAAAAGTTAAAGATTTCGGGAAAAAAGTAGAGTCAGACGGGGTTTCGGGGTAGATAAAGTGAACAAAATTTAGGATTTAAAAAGAAATTTAAAATTGGAAAAATTAAAAAAAAAGTTCACAGCCCCTGCGGGGCAGGCTTGTTGTTTTTTTGAGGGAAGGCAAAAATTGGAAAAAAATGTTTTGAAACTTTTTTTAGGCCCTCTCTTTGGAAAAAAATTTGACACCATTCCATTTTTTTTGGAGCTTCCGTTGCCATATAAGCGAAAATTTCATTTGTTTGGGGAATTTTTCCTGCTTTTTAATTAATCGCGAGGTCCGGGGAAGTCGAACACTCGGTATAAAGGTTGAAAAAGGTGTTCGGAGACACCCTCTACTGATCTCCAATAGAGAACCGCAAGATAATCGCTTATAAAATGGCCATTTTAGCGAAAAGCTTCTCATTGATCCATTTTAAATTTTATTTTAACTGTCAAAATCGATTTCAGAAGGGAAGGTCCGATCGAATATCTAAGAACAGTTTCGGAATTCTGAAGCCGCCCCAAGTCCGAAAATGTAATCGGTTCCCCTCTGGGATCGAAAATAAAAAATAATTAATTTGGGGCACATAAAAGCGATGTAAACTGGGATTAACATGTTGTGGACAGCGCCTAGACTTAACTGTAAAATTTCGTTGACATTGTCGCGTCTCGGTCGTTAAAAAAATTCACAACTCGGCCACGGATGGATATTAAGCAACGAAATTTTCAGGGACCCGAGAGGGAGGACGGTTCTAGCTCCACTGAAAGTCCGGTCGAAAAAATCCTCCGGGGAAAGGAGCAAGGACCCCCGAAAAAGTAACGTTTTTTGGTAAAATCAACCTTTTTTAAAAATTTATATCTCGGCTAATTTCGGAGATGGACAAAAAAAAAGAAACCAGTTCTTCGATTTCTCTCCTTTTTGTCCGCTGTCTAGGTCCGGATCCTCTAAACTCAAAGGGAAAGGCTGTGGCACGTTTCTAAAGGGTGCATGTCGGGAAAATCGCCTCTTTAAAAAAATCATAACTTTCTTAGGAGGCAGAATCGAGAAAAACGATTGCGCACAGCATTTTCTAAATTTCATCTGTTTTCAAAAAAAAAAAAAAATGTATCGCTGGTTCATCTGGAGGGAGCCGCGAATTATTAAGCTCTGACCGGACGCGTGTTTGGAGAAATTTTAAAAATTTAAAAATAGGGAACACGCGAAAACTTCAAACGCTACTTCCAAACGAAGTAGCTCAGACGACTATTGTGACGTTAGGTCACGTGACATACTAGTGTTTCACGGCCTTTACTTGTCGGAGGTTACGGCGCTGATAACGTGCCATGTTGCCAAATCGCCATTAAAATAAAAATATAAGTTAACACCGTTTAAAAGGCGATTTTTTTGGGAAAATTACACATTTTTTTAACATTCTAATCCATTATAATGGATCTTGCTTGAAGATCCGCTTTCATTACCAGTTATAAAATAAGGTTAACATAAGATATATTATAACTTTAAACTAAAGTAACATTTTTTACGTTTTTAGGCAGGAATGAACGATGGGTTGCATAGCAAAAAGCTAATCCGCCTCTTCCATTACATGTGTTTTGTAAATATTATGTTTAAGAAATAAATGATTTATAACGAATATATTTTAAAATTTTCAAACATTTTTCTTGTGCAGCATACAATTCCAGTAAATTTCTCCACTCGGTTGGCATAGGTCTTGTAGAGGAATAGCACATGAGGGGACCTTGGTTGGCATTATACGAAAGGAATGCAACACCGTAAGGTCTATGTATTTGCGATGGGGGCACGTTGAGAATCCCCACTCAACAATAAATTGGGCGTTTTAACTCATTTGGGGAACATTATTACACTAATTTCGCTAAATCCTTCACTTATCGTTTTGTATTTCCAGGGATAGGCTCATGGAGGAGAAGCGGCAAAAGATGATAGCGCTAGAGAATCAAAGAAATATGGCAGGGATGGCTAACAATAACAATAATCAGCAAGAGAATATCGCTGCCGCTGTTAACGCTAACATGCAACAGCTCAATATCTTGCAGCAATTGAATGCGAATTTGAATCCGGCCCTCCCACCAGCCCCTGTCGCAAATGCAAACCCAGTGCCCATGGATGTGGACGAGAACGACGAGGAGAACGCATAAGAGAGAATCAGAGCCTGGTGCCAGAACTGCCGGATAAATCTATGTGTGGAAACATCTATCTTAACGAGTTGTGATCCGAAAAGTTCTTTTGACGTCGAGGAATCTTCGTCGATGTCAGAAAAACCAAAACAAAAGATCATCAGCTAAAAAGGTCCCACGAGCGTCGACGATCTACTGAAATAGGACCTGCAAGTGGTTTTCGTATTTTATACGAACAAGAGCAAGACAAATTATTAAAGCACAAAGACTTTACAATAACTTTTCATTTTATTACCTCTTAAATAATTGTGGTTGTCTTTAATATTTTAAGCTATTACATTTATTGTATTGTTAAAATCGAATATTCGCCAAATTTAAACCCAGTACCATGTAGATAAGAATGATGAAGGAAATGTATAATAAAAATTTCGCGTGGAAAACCCAAAACAATAGCCGGACAAAGTGATTTTCAAGGGTATATGCGGCAAGATAATTTCCCAGGAAGCGGGCAAATAGGATTTTGCTGCGATGGAAACCGCAAGATACTGCAGGTTGAATAAAAAGTGAATGTTCATTAACATTACCATCTGAAATAAGAGCTGCAAGTAACATTTTTATTTTATGACCAAGACAATAGTAAACCAGAAAGCAAAAAGACTTTGATAATTACTCTATCATTTTAAAATAATAATGTGACCTTTAATTATTTAAGGTATTTATCTACATTAATTATTCTATATTTAACAATATCGTTAACATATACATTTATACAGAATAATACACATCTACCATTTTATTCATTTGCTTTATTTATTTATGTACAAGGCACCTCAAATATAATTTCTGTACAAATTTAAATTTAAATAATATTACCAACATCTGCAGAAAACTCATTTTATTTATCAAATTTTCGGTTACCTTCAGAGTTAATCAATTACGTAGCTTTGCGGAAAGCTGAGTCATTTAAACAGAAGAAAAGTAATTTAAAATATAAATAGGTAGAATTGTTTCACGTTTGAAATGTTAAAATACAGTCGGACATTAAATTCAAAAGATTATAACACATGGCATCGTCTAGAAACGGTTTAAAAACCTATTATAGCTTCTTTTTATATTTATTTACTGCTCGTCCTCAATGGCAACTTAGAAAAGTTATCTCGGCAGGTATATTCTCATTGTTTTGAATTACGGTTTTGTTGTTTGTCTTAAAATGTGGGAATAGCTGCATAAAGTTTAAATGACTATAAGTTGTCCTTATATGCGTATGAGTTTGAGGCGCCCCACATTTCTTTTTGGATCGAAGTTTGTTATATTACTAAAAGCACTGTAAGTTATACAAAAATTACACAGATAAAAGCAATTCATCGAGTTGACAATTCAGATACATACGAGAATTTTTTCCCCTTTTTAGGAAGATGGTAGGTTTTTCTGCAAAATTGTGCTTTTACGTAAATGTCCGAGACTTAATAATTTACTCTTAAAAGCCCGAGACCGTAGGTAGATGGTTGAAACATCAAGAAAAAAAATCACTAAAAGATGGTTCAAACTTCAAAAACAAAATATGAAAGGATTGTCGAAACATTGAGAAAGAAGACCACGAAAAGGTGGTCGCAACCTAAAAAAAAAACGAAGAAATGGTTGAAGAGTCAAGAAAAAAGACTACAACAGGATGGCCGAAATTTCAAGAAAGAAGACCACGAAAATATGGTTTAAATGTCACGAAGAGAACCTCAACAAAAAGGTCAAAACCTCAAGAAAGAAGATCATGAAGAAATGGTTTAAGCGTCATGAAAAAGACCACAACTAGATGGTTGAAATTTCACGAAAAAATACCACGTAAAGATGGTCGAAACGTTAAGAAAAAGGACCACGACAGGATGATCGATACATCAAGAAAGACCATGAATAGATGGCTGAAATCTTAGGAAAAATAGACTACGGAAATATGGTAGGAACTTGAAGAAAGAAGACCGCGAAAAGAATGTTGAAACATTAAGAAAAAAGACAAGACGATCGAAATATTGAGAATGAAGATCACGCAGAAATAGTCGAAATCTCCAGAAGACAAGACCAAGATAAAATGGTCGAAATGTCAGAAAAAACTTGGCAAAAATGTCAAGAAAAAAAAACCACGAAAAGATGATCAAAACATCAAGAAAGAAAACCACGAAAGATCGAAATGTGAAAAAAAGGGCCACGGAAGATAGTCGAAACCTCAAGAAGGAAGTTCACAACAAGATGGTTGGAACGCCAAGAAGAAAGATCACGAAAAGGTGGTCGAAACCTCAAGAAAAAAAAAACAAAAAAATGGTTGAAGTGTCAAGAAAAAGACTACAACGAGATGGTCGAAGTTTGAAGAAGAAGTACAAGAAAAGATGGTTAAAATGTCACTCAGCAAATGGTCAAAACCTCGAGAAGAAAGATCACGAAGATCATCAAGAAAAAAGACCATAACAAAGTAACCGAAATTTCACGAAAATATGGTCGAAATATGAAAAACTACGAATAGATGGTCAAAACGTTGGTGGAATTAAGCCACGCCTACGCCTACAAATCACTTAGATCTCGATAGCACGTGTGACCCCCACACAGAAAAAATGCTAAATTAAATATACAGTAAAGACCGAGAAGGTTCGAACATGGGTATTAGTTTGCGCGATTTACTTGTGCCCGTTGTAAGCGAGCGGGCACAGAGGTGGGAATCGTGGATCTCCGCGCTGTAGCCGATGGCTCTCGCGTCTACTGTTCCTTGTTTGGATTCTTTTATAATAATTTTTAATACACCTGCAACATTCGAGGTGCAGCGACAATTAATTTTATGTTGTAGAATCACATTTTTGTTGCGAAAAAACAAACAATGGAAATATTTAAATGTGTTTTGAGATTTTTTTAAAATTACAATAAGTAATCCTATCTAGGATGAATTATTGAAGTTAGAAAGGTTGGTTCAGAATACGTAAATCAAATTTCTTTCAGATATGGGTTCTACATCCCAACACGGTTAATGAGATACTAACAGTCTGCTGACTGCTGAGCAGTGAGTAGCCACAGCGCACTGCCGCGCCCTTCTAATGTACAAATTTCGAACTGAGGCGAGTTGTCGGACACTCTTATATTCGTCCCAATTGCTGTCGTGTTCAAAGCATCCTGGACTTATCTGTATATGTTTCTAAGAACACGAAAATATAGCTCTCATAAAAAATTCTTATTTTTACATTTTTCTGTTATACAGTATATGCATGTTCGCGAAAGCAACTATGCATTCGAAAGCAACTAAGTGCATAATATCAATTAAAGTATTTTCTTACTATACATACTATAGACAAAATTTATATTACTTATTTATTTTTATTAAAAAGATCAAGCAGAAGCTAGTGCATATTTGGAAATTGAGATACACACGTATTTCAACAATAGTGTTGCGCCTCTCTGTATTTTTCACTCAACGCTGTAAGATAATAATAACAGATACAGTGTTTCTAAATTATGTAAATATTTAGGTCATTTTGGGCATTTCTAATTCAAATAAATTTGTACAAAAACCAGTGTTGTTAGGTCGGCCAGTGGGCACCTAACTGCAATGTAATCCAAAACTCGTTAACCCAACTTTTATTAACAAGTAATTCAAATATCCCACGCTAAACAGTGGCATTAATGAATTTAATTAAACCGTTCTAATTTCATTTAAACATTTATTTTGTCCTGGTACAACATAATAAAATAATCATTGAACAATATAAGCCTTCAATCACGCCATTGAAATAACAAATCATACAAATTGTTTTCAAATGTAAATTACACAGTTTCTAAATTGTTGGGGGAATATATCTGGTATTAATTTATATGCAGTAAAATATATTGGTTTATCCAATTTTAGAATTCACTTGCCGACTAGTTACAGTTCCTTTAAATTCGTTATAAATGCATTTTCTTTCATTTTAAATTCATTTTATTTAGGGCATTTTGCCAAAGCGTAAAACTTCGAAAGTTTGGGGAGAAAAATACTATATAAAAATTCAATATGGCGGCTATAAGAAAAAAATAATATGAATATGAATAAAATAATAAAAAAAAATTAAAAACGTTATTAAATGCGAAATAAAAAGGTTCAACGAGTGTTTTTTTACAGAATTGAAAAAATGTTATATGTAGATAAAAAATTATGGCCAAAAAACAAAAGGTACTTTTTTTTGTTTTTTTTTTTCGACTTACTGTAAAATGTATTTAAAATTATTTTTCGGATTATTATTGAGCACAGAATTTAGCAACTTTGCCAAATTTAAACCTACCCTGTATCTCTTAGGATGACATGTCCATGGTGGGGGACCAGCCTGTATACTTATATGTTTATTAATTAAAAAACTGAGTTCATTTAAATCAATTGATTGATAAATTTAGATTTTCTATATTTTAGAAGAGTTAAATATTTGAATGAAATTATATAAGATTGATTTTTTTTAATAATCGAGCAGTTTTTGTGAACACAGCCTTTAAACTGAAGAAACGTCCTTTAATAATGCAGTAATCTTAAAAGTCGAGTCAAAGAGCAGGATATCCTCTTCCTACAGTACCTAGATTAAACTGTTTACCCATGCTACATAAACCTGGGAAATCGATGCGAGCCAAGTGGAAGTAGTTAGTGCCTCTAGTATTATTTTTGACAATATTATAGAGTCTGGCCCAGCCCCAGCACAGAAGGTGTCTTTTAAATCCTTGCCATATAATATCATCTAAAAATATAAAGCGCCTATGCGAGGTGATATCCATTTCAAAGACTGTCTGAGACATAAAGTGAGAAATAAATAAGCAAGAACATCTCGCGAAGTAAAAAATACGACTAGATATATTAAATCTCTTTAATGCATTAGACATGCAGATGTAATCAGGCGCCAATATAAAGTTCCTCACTTAGTGAACACATTTTCATAAACACCCACGTAAACAAAGCAATTTATTTTTACATATTCATGTTATGAAAAACATAATTCATCGCCAGGTGTAATGCGTTTGGTGGAGGAGCGTGTCAGGACGGGGAGTTTTCTGTCACTTTAAGTGTACAGACGACATCCGCATATCTCTCCAGAATTGATTCTGTTTCCTTGAGCCCATCTCCGGTGAAAATTCGCATAGTCCACGTTACCACGGTAAAAGTAACGGCGTTCACGGGGAAAGCTCGGATTATGGTGGGCGTGAGGCCTCTGAACAAACAGGACACCCCTCCTGTTTTGATGCTCTTCTTCAGGCAATCGAAAGAACTGGTGTATTGGGATGAGGACATCCCGTCCACTTGCATCCTCGACTTTATCATGTCAATGGGGTACGTCACAGTCCATGATGCCACACCTAGAAACAAAAGATATTGCTCTTTTAAAAATAACGATACTAAAATCTTGTTGTAGAAAAATTTTGTTCAAGATTAGGCGGGAGTTTAAATCTGTTCAACTTACACCAACCACCACTTGAATCTCACCTGCTAATCCGCCTGCAAGGAGCATATTCCACGTGGAAAGGGGCACATTATCTTCAGACCGAGTCAGCAGCTCGTACGTAAAAAAATAGGTACCAAACGCCGGCACTTCCCTTGCAACAGTCACACCACATCCCCTGAAAACTCCTTTGACTCCCTCGTTTGCGTAAATTCCTCTTAGACACTCAACAGGGCCTTTATTGGTAGCTTCGGACACTTGCAGCCTAGATTTTGCCAGCTCCATGGGGCTACAAATGAAGCTCTGGAAGAGTCCAGCGGCGGCACCAGCCAAAGCGTGGGACCTGAGCGAATCCGGATTGCTCATGTGTCTTTGGGAGTTGCCATAAATACCGAAGACAATGGCGTTTATACCGGCAACCCCCAACAGAGGGCTTGTCACTCCCCGATACACTCCTCTGATGCCCTCTTTCGCTAGGAGAGATCGCAGACAGTCCACAGTTCCTTTGTACCTCGGGTTATTCAGATCTTGAGTTTGTAAGTGCACTTTGACTGTGTCTAGGGGATGGCCAACTACCACTCCAGCCATTCCTAGAAAAGTGATGTTTCGAGATAGAGGTAGTGTGAAAAATTTAGGGTTTAGGGTTAAAAATAAAGCGGACTGCCTCTGCGGGGCTGTCTTTTTCCAAAGATGAAACATGGGGTTTCTTCTTTAAAATTGAAAAAATTTGAAAAATGAAGCGAACAGCCCCTGAGGGGAAGGAGGAAATTTATTGTTTCTTCTTTAAAATTGAAAAAATTAAAAATAATAAAGCAGTCCGGATAAATTAAGTGGTGAAAATCATGAAAAACATTTTTTGGCTAAATTTTTTTGGAAAGGGACCAAAAATCGAAAAAAAAATTCAAAAAAATTATTTGGTTACAGTATGCGGTTAAAAAGTACGTTCTTTTCGTTAAATGTTAAAAAAATGTCAAAGTGACGTTTGAGAATGGGTACAGTCCTTTCAGGGCACGTTTTTTCGTTGATTTCCCAAAAAAAAAACTGTCAAAAATGACGTTTAAATGTCAAATGGAAGGAGGGGTCCTACCGAGGAATCGAAAATGGTTTCGGGGTCCTGAAGCGGTCCGGATTTCGAAACTAATATCGTTTCTTCCCTAGGACCAAAACAAAAAAATATTAAAGTTCGTCGGATCGACTATAAGCTGCAATCTGTCGGCCGGACTATAAATTTCAAAATAAAAATTTGATTCTGTTGCCATAATGAATTTAAAAAGTTTAATTTATATCCTTTTTCGATGGACGATGTTTTTAACTGGGATCGAAGGGAAAATAGATTTACTAAATTCAACTTACCTCCTAGACACCCGGCAAAAAAATCAAGAGCCATGACCAGGGCTTTCGATGTGGTACACGTCTACGAAGACGATTAATTTCCAAGGAACGGAAGAAATTTTTTCTTTTTGTTGGTGGTCGAATTGCGAAGAAATTTTAATTGGTGACAATAATGAATCCATGTACTATAAAAACAGAATCTGTAAAAAAATAATTACTTAGATTTATCTCACGCTTTGACCTTTTGCCCCATATAAAAAGATCTGTGTATTTTGTGATTTTTAAACAAAACACACTCATGTAATTAAATTTAAAAAACAGGATTTCTGTTTTAGTTTTCTGAGTTCATCGACATACACAGCGTTGTGAAATTGAGGCCAGTTTTAATCTGAGGCTACTCAATTTAATTATAATGGAGCATAAATAACACCAACAAATAAGGTTCTGCATATCAGGTACGATGTAAAAAAAATAGTTCTATGTTCAAAAAGTATGCTAATAATATTTAAAAAAATCGTCTTTTACCTCCATTGTACCACTCTTATTTAAACGCTCCATTCTTCACTGACAAACACTACCAATTAACACCAAATTTATTGGCTTAATTGAAAATAAATAAATGTATTTAGATAATAAAACCGAATTAATTAATCCCATCTTATTTTTTTGAAATTAATTGCCGGATAGGTCAGGGCGCATAATTTACTCAAGGAGATAACAAAAATGTTTTTTTAGTTTTTAGTTACGAAAGAAAGAGATAACGATAACTGTTATTACTGCTTAAAATAATTTCATGGGGCACCACCAAAGGGCCGACGGCGGTCCTGTTTAGCATTGAATTAACGTCGATGATGTAAGCGCATTTCTTTATATAGTATTTGATAAATGAAAGTTAAGAAACATTTTTAGTGCGTAAATTGTTGTACATACACCAAATTTGATTGTAGTATTATATAAACGTGCCCGATAACATTTGACCGGAGTATCAAGTAGCTGTGATATTCGGTAATTAAGATAAATTGCAAAATTGAATGACTATCGTTTTGGGCATTATCTTATAATAATAATCAAGTATTCAATGCCAAACATTTATTATTTATTATTAAATTTGCACGTTACACGTTTATATGGACATGGAGCAACTTGAGGAATTTCAGTCACTGACCTATTCTTTGATAGTTTTATTTATAATATTTTTGGTTTTTTGAAGTAGATCAAGACACATTGGAGCCCACCTATACTCTACTTTTTATTGACTTTGATATTTTTGACAGGGTTATATAATTTTTTTTTTTAAATACATCGAAACGTCTAATTTTTGGTATATTTTTTCTAAACGCATAATTTTTATATTAAGAATAAAAATTCTTCGAAAAATACCAACACCAACACCCAAGTGTATGTTAAATTCGAAATTTTTTGGGAAAAACGCTGTTTAAAAACTTATATTCATTTTTATTTTCTTTTAGGTTCTAACAAAACTTATTTTTCTAGTAATATATTCTAGCAAAAATATTAATACATACCTGAGCGTCAACGAAATCAATTCAGACACTGTTTTGTCATACTCAAACAAACAATGTTTTATTTAAAAAAAAAAAAAATTAAAAACCAAAAAATTCTGATAATTTTACAAATTATATAAACACCATTACAAATTCGCCAGAGTGAGAAAATTTTTGTTGCTTATGTCTTCTTCAATGACTTGAACAAAACTGATATTCTTATCATGACACTGAAATAATTCTTACAAAATTGGAGGTCAAAGATAATTATTGACTTTTGCTTTATTTAATATTTCATTAAAAAAACGCAAGCTAATTTGCTCGTCAGCTCCAAAAATAATTCAGCCCTGAATATAAATAAATTTTCACTCACGTTTTTTTGCCTTGTCTACATTTTGTTTGACATGCATAGCAGATCAATGTTGAAGAATCTTGATGGCTAAACCTAATGCCGATATAGAAAATACAGGATGGGTAACTCCTGATAGTTTTTGCCATACAGAGAACCAATTGGCAAAAAATACAATACTAAAAACTGGACACCTATTCCTGCACCTCTGTTATTCTTACTCAGTACCAATTAACATAAACGAAGGAATTTGATTCTTCAATCAGACGCACAAAAGTTAGCTTACCAACTTTCTTGGAGGTGCCATACAAATAATTCAGCCGTTATTTAGTATTTACGATATTCACATGTTCAGTATTTAGCACACAATCTGGTCTTGATTTCGTAACTGAACATCATTATTTTGTAAAAATAGAGATTTGGGAAGAGGTCATACCGAGTAAAGTCAAATAGGATCCGGCAGTTTTGACCCAATTAAAGTTCCTCGACATGGCGTGATTTGATAAGTTATTTGAAGCTAAAACGTGACTTTTGGTCTAATTAGAGATCACAAGTATCCGATTTTTTATTTGTTATCCATGCTGAAACTCGTAGAAAATTATCTGCGTCACCATGTACTCATCAAAATAACGTCCGTCACTTCCTCTGGCAACTTCTAGAACTCCGGCTGGTAAATCTGGTGGTTTAAATCCAAACAGTTAAATTTGTATGGGTCTGTAATTGTTGAGGAAACAAACCTCTTGAACAAAAGCATTCGGTTTTCAAGATTATTGATTATAATATGAGTTGGACGAGTAATATTAATTGCACATGTGAAAAATTAGCAGTGGCTTCTATGCGAATAAATACGTCCCTGTTGAGACAAATTTATTGAGATTCCTGTATATATAAATTAGTGTTTGTATTTATTTAAAGGGAATATTTGACAAAAAACGGCTTTACGAAAAACTTTTAAAAATATGTGTGTTCTAACTCCGGTTTTTATTCTTGGTCGCCGCAAACAAATTAAAATTTTATTGAGCAGGTATTTAAAGGCTTTTAAGGAGAGGTCAATTTTGTATAAAGAGCACCCAACAAACAGTTTTTCTGCGTCTACGGACACCCAATATTTAAAGCGAAATTAGAATAATTATTCAAGAATTTGTTATGAAGACAACATTTTCGTAAAATAAAAAAGTTTGCTAACCCAGATTCAAATATAAGATATAGCAAACTTGCCAAACACTTTAGGATCGTTTGATTCAAAATGGGTTAAATATGAATTATTAAAAAGGAATAAGGCTGCTTTTTCGTTGGGGGCGAGTTTCATCCCAATTTTGAATTTCTGACTTCACATTCGTGATCAACGACCCCAAAACCATAAATAATGTAAGTTTAATTAATTTTATTGATTTTTTGAATTTAGGGGTGGTTTTCACCCTCTCAGGAGTAGGTTTAATCAGTTTTCTTATTAGGATATACGTTGTATGTCCTAAAATATAAGAACTTGGAAAAAAATTCTATTTGCTCAAAACATATAAAATATGTCTAATTTTTCCATTGTACCCCTATTGTATCGGCCATATTAGGGGTGCACCCGCGAATTTTAAAATTCTGACTTCAGATTCGTAATCAGCGACCTCAAAAACATACACACGAATTTTTCCAATAATTAGCTCGTAGTACTTGAGTCAGTATTAAATTTTGAAATTCAGGGTAAGTTTTCACCCTCTTAGGGGTAAAAGCACATCTATTCCTTTTTTTAATATTTGAGGTTGATATCTTAAAGTTTAAAAAATTATGAATCATTCATAGAAGACTAAGGAAACAATTATTATTGATGTAGATCATTTACAAGAAGTGTAGACAGTAGGGGCCCCAGAACAGAACCCTGAGGGACGCCGCTAGATATAGATAATGTTGGCGAATTTAACCCACTTATTTCAACAAGTTGTTGACGATTTGACAGATTTAAACTCAACCAATCATCAAGCTTTGTATAATTTTTTTAAATTCAGTAGTGTTTTTTGAAGTTGCTATTTCTTGCAAGTTATTGATTTTAATTTCATGAGATAGTTGAGACAGTTTTCTAACAGAATATAAAAAGTCACAATAACCTTGACTGATTTATTTATGTAATTACTGGTTTGTACGCTATTTAAGTAGTAAATTTATTAATACAAATTGATTTAGCATAGTGTGCAAAACTATATTTAGATTTATCAGTTAAAAGTATTTAAAAATTGTGAGAGAAATTTTGAAAATATTTCAGTTGTTTTTACCAAATAAGTAAAATATTAATGGATTTTTTTATGAGATCAAAGAATTCATCCAATGCCTTGACGCTAAGCGTCGCGACGCCTAGCTTTTGTTTCTCTTATGGACGTATTTTTTTCTATAATTCGATTGAGTAATTGGTTCTAGATACAACTGTGAAAAGAGCAGATCTCTATCTTTTCTCTTTCAGAAGTTGCAGACAAGTTACAATAATAATAATAGTAATAATAATAATTTTTCATTTTAGATAACCAAAAGGAGCAATAACAGTTTTTATTTAAAACGTTCAAAAGTCCCATATTTTCAAGACATCACCTGGTCCAATCAACTGTAGATCTTGTAGCTCTTCTATTTCAGGATTGATGGATTGCAAAATCTCAATATGGGCTGTGGAGATCTTCAAAATTGGTTATAAATTTTATTCTTCATATACCTAGCCCCATACAAAGAAATCTAGGGGATTTAGATCCGGAGGTCTAACTGGACCATTATTCCCGGTCCACTGGTTTCCAAATCCATCATTCAAGTGATCTCAAACCTGTCTCACATAGCAAAGCAATAAATCTCTTTAAGAATTCCACAACAAACATTCACTGTAAATCAAATTTGATCTCCAATAATGATGATTGCGATGATTAGATAATCCGTTATTAGTGAAAGTCCACCAGTCAGACCAAATTATTTTGGAGGGATCTTTAATAAATCTATTTTGAAGCCATATACAAAACTCTAAAGAATTGTACATCGTGTTTAATATTTTTATCTTTAAATTCTTTAAATTGCACTACAACACAACGGTAACAATATCTTTATTAGTACATATTATGTCTATGTATGTATTTTATTAACATATCTGATGACTCACCAAGCGCTTTGCTAAACGAGGTTACCTACACTTCGCCGTTTAAATTTGGCGCTCGCTCAGCGTCGCTCGACTATATCGAGATCGATGCACCTCGTCGCGGCGCCTCCGGCCTTCAATCCATCAGCTGATCGCAACCATGTGTGACTCCTCATAATTGCTTCTTATTGAAATAACCCAGCAGTGCCCGGTGGAATATTCCATAACCAAGCGCATTGTAAGTAGACCTATCGACTAAATGCTTAATAAGTAAAATTCTTGCGTCTGTAGTGATTTGTTCGTATTCTTAGGTAAAGCCGAATTGAAATGTGCGGAGGAATTTAAGGAATTTACAGATATGGAAGGTTTTTTGCGCGTCGACAATGCGACTAATTTGCCAGGTTCTCCGACTAATTCGTTTTTGGCTGATGAAGTTGCCTCGATATGCCCTCTGATAACTCCGTCGCCGCCAACAAACGACCTTATAAATCCCTTGGCGGAGCCGACCAATCCAGATTTTGTCATTGGGCAAGAGCTGGCGACCAAATTGCAGCACGTTCAAGGTAATTTTACAGGTGCAAAGTGAACAACTATTTGTTTTGGTTACCTAAATGTATGATGGAAACATTTCAGTGGTAAATTAAAAATAAAACGCTGCTAATTATGGGAGCAAACTGTTAAGTCAAGATCACAAAAAACTATTAGAAGTTCACCAACATGTTCCAGTCCAATTTACGTTGTTAATAATAATATTCAAGGGGTAAAATGTGCAATGTATATGATGTCCAAATTTAAATCCGTGTATCATAACAGTTTTAAACTGGTTAATTTGGATATTTTTTAGATAAATCAACTTTTTTTGAATAGGAATCTCAAGGAATGTGGTAATAAATCCCAAAAAAGAAAAGGAAGAGAAATAACTTGCACTCTTGAGGCACTTTTTTTTAATTTAAAAGTAAAACTAGAATTTTTGAATCTAAGGAAAGATGCGACCCAAAAACAATAAATATTTTTCTGTCGATCCTCTCTCTCCTCTTGAAAGGAAATTTTTAACAGTATTATTTATGGAAAAATATATTCAGTTGGTTGTTGTTGTTTTTTAGAAACTTCTCGATATCTAACATTTGTTTTATTTAGAAATATCGATTTAATTGCGACATTAAATATTTGTGTAACATTTTTAGGTGATAAAAGTAATATTTTTAAAAGTCGTAGCTCTATTGGGGGCCCACAATTAAAATCATTAATTGTTTAACTTGATATAAAAAACGTTTTTATTCTTTAACTATCTACATAGTGTCGCAATGTTTGTATCCAACACACGAAAAAGGTTAAAGCTTTTAATTTGGAACTCTAAGACTGATACACCTATCTTAGGGTCAAATCGGTTTAAAACTGTGTTTTGAAACGTGAAACTTACCAATTTTAAATTATGTTTCAAGTTTATATCTGTTTCTGCCTAATTAGTAAACAAATTTAAATTGTACGGTCGGTTAAAAATAATTAAAATGTTTTTTGATTTTGATGTTTGAATTTGATCGCGACGAAATTCTATTTTCATTTTTCGAGTTAAAAATTAGAATTGCAATACATATAATCATAAACATTTTTAAAAATGTTGTCCCAGTTCTATTTATTTTGTAAAATGTGAAATTTTCGAAATTGCATATTTCAATATCGATTGACGTAGGTAATGCGGATTTTAAAATATTTGTTTTTTCTATTAGAAATATAAATAGCAAATATTATCTATCCTAGTAAATAGATTACACATTTTTAGTTCAATACGTGCGTAAACTAGTAATCTCAACAGGAAAAAATATACCCATGCCGTCGATCAATAGCCTGAAGTACAGGGTGGACCAAATTCGATAAGATTTGGTGCTTTCTCTGAAAATATGAGAGGTACGAAAAAATCGATATTGAACCATTTTTAACCATGCTCACTCGATCGACTCGCAAATTTGGTTTTGACATTTACGATTGTTTCGATTTTCTCTTTTTTTTCCATGACCTTCTCAATAAATATTAGAAATGCGATAAATATGCGTTAATGCCAATGGAAGACAATTCGAACATTTACTCTAGTTTAGTTTTACTTTTTTTGTGTTGTTCGATAATAATTTTCCATGGCCTCCTTAGAAATATGTTTAATTTTTCTAAAATGAATCACTTTTTCTAAAGATAAATATAACATATTGTATAACGTTGGAAAACTATTTTGCGATTGTCATTTGTTTGTTTTATTGACAGATTATTAAAATTCAGGAAAAATACTGCAACTTTTGTAAATAAAATTTTACTGTATTTCTTCAAATAAACTTTGTAGGGGGGTGGCTAATTATTAAAAAAAAAACGTGTACAGGGTGATCATTTTAAGTGCCTCACTCGATTTTCCTGCTTTATTCTTCACCTAGGAAAAAAATTCAAAAACTTGTGTACTTTTTTCCGAGGAATCCGATTCCGAAAAGATAAAAACAATTGAATGTCAAAGAAAAAAGTTATGGCCGAAAAACTGAAAATAAAAAATATACACCCTGTATATTAATGCGGAAATGGATATGTGACATTTCACTGATTGTAAATGTGTATCAGATAACATATTTTTCACTTCCGGTTTGACAGGAAATTGCTTTAATTTTTTTATTTTAGGTGATACACCCTGTATATTGAGCTCAGTTTAAAGAACTTTTCTTTCTGAATTCAGCAATATTTAACATATCATCATTGTCTTTCATATTTAATAAGATATTGGGGTTTAAGTTTAAAATAACACAAATATATGTTATAAATAAAGTCATCCATGAAAACAAACAAAAGCATTTAAATTATTTATTTATTTCAGAAACAAAAGAACATATAGCATAATAACTTATATTCTTTAGTTTTTGAAATAAATAAAAAATAATTTAAATGCTTTTGTTTGTTTTCATGGATGACTTTATTTCATAACATATATTTGTGTTATTTTAAACTTAAACCCCAATATCTTATTAAATATGAAAGTTAATGATAATATGTTATATATTGCTGAATTCAGAAAAAAATTTTCTTTAAACTGAGCTCAATATACAGGGTGTATCACCTAAAATAAAAAAAATTAAAGCAATTTCCGGTCAAACCGGAAGTGAAAAATATGTATCTGATACACATTTACAATCAGTGAAATGTCACATATCCATTTCCGCATTAATATACAGGGTGTATATTTTTTTCTTTTTCAGTTTTTCGGCCATAACTTTTTTCTTTGACATTCAATTGTTTTTATCTTTTCGGAATCGGATTCCTCGAAAAAAAGCACACAAGTATGGTTTTTGAATTTTTTTCCTAGGTGAAGAATAAAGCAGGAAAATCGAGTGAGGCACTTAAAATGATCACCCTGTACATAACAAAACTCTACTTTCCACATTGGGATGAACATTTTTAATCCAATTCAATTTTATTCGCTCTGTACTTAATGTCTACGTAAAAAGAAACAATCTGAGTAAAACATTTTATGCACGTTACAATTCAGTGATATTTATTAATCCTGATAGAAAATAATTTTTTTATTTCATTGACCTATGCAAATCGCCGATAAAAATGTGTCCAACGGAACGTAAATAAGAGATAAACCGGCCAAAATAAAAGTAAATTAAAAAATTTCAATGTTACACTGGCATCTTGAAACCAGAACGTAAATAACCTTAAGATTAAAAAAACGTGATAGGTACGTAGACGTAAATACTAAAATGTATAAATAAGTAAAAAATTGCGATGAAGGCAAATGCTAAACTTACGCCAGAAAAGGTAACTAAAAGTAACTTCACAACAATTAAGTTTTGAAACAAAATTGATTTCTCTTCCAATCTAGATTTTGTTATACAAAGATTTTTCTTGAAATATACACGTTTCGTCACACGAGGTTGAATTAATTAAATCATAAATATCAAAGTTCCATAAAATCAGAGAAACATCATATTTCAAATTTTGAGACCGGTCCTGTCTGTCACAAACAGATTTTTTCTTGAGATTTCAACTTCTTCATTCAAAGGTTTATCTTCACATTTCCTAAATACTTTGCAATACAAAATTTCAGTTGACAGCAGACATTAATACTACTATATGAACCACAGTGATGGCACGGTACTACCTGTATCTAAATCAATTTTTTTTATATTTTTAGATGAAGAGAAAGCTGACTCTGCATCATCTAGCTCCTCTGCAGCTGAACCTGCCTGTACCCAATTACTAAACCACAGAAACATTTATCATCATATAGTGAAAGATGAAGATACGGAAATCAAGGTAAAAAAATTGATAAACGATTCAAAATGAATTGCAATTAAATTGCCAACAAGTCAATTTGGCATTGACAGCATTGACACTATTCTTAAGTCATACATTTAACCATTTCTATGATCATTTTGATCATCATAATTAACCCATTATTTCTTACTAGATATGTTCCAAAACAATGAGCACCAATTTTCTACTTTTCAGGAAACAATCGGAAAAACCCAATCCCTCCAACTAACTTTCCGCAACCCGCCGGACAACTACTTCTTCATGACTTGGAACTGGCCGCTAATCCGAAAAATCTCCCTGTGGCTCTTCCTCTCCGGGCTGGTAGCCATGGTCGGCATAGTTATCGCAATGATTTACACGCTACCAAAGACATGCAATCCCCCGACTCAGTGGTACCAAGGCAACGTGATGTACGAAATATTCCCGGCCAGCTTTTACGTGGAGAACAGCGACATAGGAAATTTCAAAGGCATCGCCAAAAAGGCGGACTATTTCATCGATCTTGGAGTCAAGGGAGTCAGACTGAATTCCATCTTCACGAGTCCAGATTACCCTCACCATTTTGAAAACGTTAGCAGCCTCGTTCACATAGAACCCAGCTTAGGAAACCTAACCGAATTCAGAAGCCTTGTAAAGACCTTGAAGTCTAGAAACATATCATTGATATTAGATTTACCAGTCTACCCATTGGTAAAGCAATTACCAAATAGAAAACTCAACGAAATAAGAAACGTAACTATCCCAGAGCCTCCCAAAGATACGATCGAAGAGGCACTGCTCCACTGGACCACCAATGGGGTGGATGGTTTCTATCTTAAAGGTCTGGAGCGTTTGGTGGACGATCCAAACTTCGCCCCGTCGTTACGCGGTTGGAAGAAGATCTTGGGTCAGGACAGGGTTTTAATAGTAAGTGAAAACGTTGTAAACGAGGCACCAAAATCGATAATAAACATCGTTCTTAATAACGTAGACCTTGTCGATGTTGTGCTAGATGTAAAGGACGGTGCAGCCGCAGTCATGAAGCAAATCGGGTCGTTACAAAACGGCACTTTGTTCTCCAAGCCAGGCATGCCGTGGATTCACTGGTCACTAGGAAACGTCAAATCCAGGAGACTGGCCAACATTTTGCCTTACGATAACGCTACTATCGGAGCCACCCTTCTTCAGCTTATGCTGCCTGGCACCCCATCGATATTCTACGGGGATGAAATTGGCTTACACGAAATTCCAGACCCGGACGGCGAAAACGATGATATCAAACACCTGCATCAGCTAACCGTTATGCCTTGGCAAGGTCAAGCTCGCCGTTTGGTCCATCCTTGGCTTAACGGCGAAGAAGTCTCACCTCATTTTGACCAAACAAAGCTGATATCAGAAATGACCACAGTTAGAGATAAATCGCCGTCCATCTACATGAACTCAGTTTACAAAGAAGGGGTTAACAAGGCGAACGCGGAGGTGAAGTACGCGCACGAATTTTTGGTGGTGCAGAGATGGTACCCGAGGAGGAAGGCCTATGTGGTCGTTTGCAACCTCGAGAGTCGCCAGTTGTCGGCTGATTTGTCTACTGTGTTGTACAGTGGGGAGATTATAGTTGGGCCCAGGGCGGACTCGAAACCAGGAAGCATATCATTTAAGCATATTTCTCTGTGGCCCGGAGAGTCGGTTGTGATTGTTTTGCATTAAAATTTTGTTTTCAATTGTTGAAAGTTAAAATTGTTTTTTTTGACTTCATGTATGGTTTTTTCAGTACTTACTATGTTACAGTACTTATTTTTTCGCATTTGTCTCAATAATTGAACTGTTGTTTGACTTATTATTACTACGTATGCCAAAAAGTGGAGGGTACCTACAATAAATATTTTATTTAACAATCCTAGCCTTCTTTTAACATATACCTGTTCTAAAACAATTAAAGTTTTATCACAACTTGGTAATTTCTGTTTTATGATCGATTCACACAAAAGATGCGAAAAAGAGAAAAAGCGAGTTGGTGGATATAAATTGCTCTTCCCAAATGACTACTCGACATCGTTTAATTAAGAAAATACAAAGTATAATTATAATTAAACGTTGATTGTCAAAAGTGTTTTTATAAAGAAATCTCCCACTACTATCTCAATATGCAAATTAAACTACAAGAGTACATGGTGTGAACAACGCAACAATATATCATGATGTATTACTGGTTGCAGCCCTGGTTCAACGTTGTGATTTAAATATGAAAACGATATTCTCTGCTGGTTATTCTCTTATATAATTCTTCAGTTTACATCAACCATCTTATTTTGTCAAAAAAATTATTACGAAAGAAATCCAAGTTAAACATCAAAAAAAACTACGAGACGAGGAAAAAACTTTGTGAGTCAATTGTACTTTCAATTTTCTTCTGCGCAGATGTTGTTACTACCCGTGCATGATTTTCAGCACTAATTCAGAATTAATTTCACCGAAATATCTGTCGTAGTTAATTTATTGATTATTATTATTATTATTAATTCTATCATTATCAAAAACATATTTTTATATTACTTCTCCTAGAGCTAACCAAAAGTGTTTCAATATTCTACAGATTACTGCAGCTAAATGATTTTAAAAATGAATTAGGGATATCAGAGCATAGAGTATGTGCACGTTATGTCAAAGCTAACCTCAAAAATACGCATTTTCTAAAATTTTCGAATATTATGTCATTTTTTACAAAATTTCAGCTTGGTTCCTACATTACCAACTAAAATCTTGTTCAGTGCATTATTAATGACGTCATAATTGTCTTAATCTAATAAAATAAAATGCTTTTTGTTGGTTAGAAATCTAACCTATAATTAGCCGTCTATTTTTGAATAATCTGCAATATTTACTTTTTACACAGGGATACAAAATATCCGCGAAAATAACAGACAGAACTTGTTTATCACTTTATTTAAAAAATGATGGCAGCACCATACACTTGAAGCTTTTTGTAATTTGAATTCAGAAAATAAATAAAAACATTGAACAATATTAAAAATATCAGTATTTAATTAATATAAAAGTTGAGCAAGTGTATACATTATTGCTAATTAAACATACTGTAATCTTACGTGCGGTATACAAATAACTTTTATGTACATACAGGGATGGCTGAGGGTCCGGCATTGTGGTCGAAGAATGAGAGCAATGGAAATATTTATGATTTTTTTACCACAATATCGGCTCCTCCCTAAATTTATAACATATTGCAATGATGGCACCCTGAGTATAACAAAATGATCTCTACTCTACTCTAGCACTGGAATGTAGTCCTATTATAGCCCGCACTCACGAATGTGACTGCATAGTCTTATGTTTGATTCGGGGGTCAGTTAGAACGTAATTGTTGGGCAACGCCCTTGGAATTTCGGGTAGCTTATCACCAGGATGTCGATGGCTGACAGAAGTCGTCTTCCTTGTGGGCTTGTTTATCCTGGTGCTACTCAATCCTGAAACGGGGTACTTGGCACGCGTCGAACTAAGCGACTGTCGCGGCATCACTTCTCCAGGATGCTTAGGCATGACGAATGCCTTCGTCTGCTTTATAAGCGACCTATCATTGCACAATGCAGATATCAACGGCAAGTCCATTTTCTTGCTCTTCTCCCTAAGAGTACGGATGTCGAGGGCGGAGGCCCTCTCACTCGCAGTTCCATTCAACGGCTTTTCACTAACACTGTTAACTTTAGAGTCTATTAACAAGCTATGGTGATTCTCCAAAACGGAGGTGTGTTTCTCAGGAATCGGAGGCGGGGGCGGAGGCGGCAATCTTCTAAATTTAGGAGGCTGCGGCATGTCCAAAGAGTTTAGTATGTTATCATCCGACCTGGTACGCATAAACCTCCCGGGGCGGTTAGGTGGTAATGGAGGAGGTGGCGGGTCTAGGCTTCCACTTGACGAAATGCTAGGAGCACCGTATACCGGCAACTGAACGTAAGTGTCAGACAGATTCTGGCTAGAGGCGTATCGCCCCAAGTAAGGAGTACTTCGGTAAAAAACAGGTTGGTGGGCTAATGCCGCCATTAGTGATCCCTGCTTCACCTCCAAATATTCCTGCTTACTTATCGCAGGTTCCTTTAGTGGGAACACTACAAAATCAACGTCGCTATACATTTGTTGTTGGTACTGCTCTATCTGTGACCTGGACAGCTGACTGGTGTACACAGTTGCAAGAGCAGGAGGTGGCGGCGGTGGTTGCCTTGGAGCTGGGGGTGGCGGAGGTAAAAACGTGCAAGGCACTAGCACGCTAGCCTTACTGGCTGCTACGTCCAAGTAGTTGTTAGGAGAAATTACTGTGTTGCTAGAAGGCGGAGGAGGCCGAGGAATTTTGGGAGGAATAGGCGGAACCGAGCTAGGAGTTGAGTAGCTTGGCGACGAACTGACACTGACAGCGCTGGCATGAGCCGTTAGGATACTTGGTGATCTAGTTGTTACGAATCTAGTTGTCGCCTCTTCAAATGGATAAATTGGAGGTGGAACTGGCGTAGGATTTTCTGGGTAAGGAGGAGGATGCCTCATGGAAGTGTCAGATAAACAGCTCGTCTCTTCGTAGTCTGGACAAGCACTCTCAGGAATCGTCATTTTACTCAGTTGGGCGCCATAAGGAGGAGGTGGCGGTCTAAACCGCTGCTCCACGCT
The DNA here is from genome assembly GCA_963680705.1 of Rhagium mordax. Taxonomy (NCBI): domain Eukaryota; kingdom Metazoa; phylum Arthropoda; class Insecta; order Coleoptera; family Cerambycidae; genus Rhagium; species Rhagium mordax. Next base: position 74,487,654 of record OY796661.1, on the reverse strand, counting down.
GTCCACTCTCTTGGGAGGAATAGGAAGGTATCCTTGGTAAGATGAAGGTAGAGTAACATAATCAGAGTCAGAGTCCAAAGTGTGACTAACGCTCTTGCAAGACGGATATCGTCCAACAATCAAATCTGACAGCTCCTCGGCAGACAACAAGGCCTGTTTTTTATCAGTAGGATCGCTGCCGTCACCGTGGAACGACCCGGAGTTACTAACGTTTGAATTAGCTCGGTCTCTGAAAGGTCCATCGACATGATCTCCTGGTGTGGAGTACTGTTCACTAGGAGCACTATATTGTTCACTAGGAACGGTGTAATGGTCGCTGGAACTTAGTGTATACTGTTCACTCGAGGTTAGAGTATAAACCCCACTAGTATGGCTACTAGGCGCAGGTCCAGATGTATATACAGGCTCTCTTATATCTAACTCTATACAAGTAGCATCGCTAACAGCTGAATTCTGAGCAGTATGGGAGTACCCAAGTTCTAGGCTGCTGGTGGTAGAAGATCGACGTCCTTTGGGTTCTGAAAAAGAAACAAACGAGTTATTTACCCAATCAGAGGCATATTTTAGGCAAGGAACTTACTTGACGGTGCCGTTGTAACTACCACAGTGCTGCATGAGGAGCTGCACTGCGATCCGGCACACTTGCCACTTGCCGTCTTCGTAGAGCTTTCGCTCAAAGTAGGTTTGTTTATCTCCTCCTCTTCCTCTTTGAGCGTAAGCGTGGCCAAAGCGGCAGTGGCCGACGCGGCAGAAGTTCGACTACTAGCAGGCGCACTGTCCAGCAGGTGTGCTAAAGCCAAACTTTCTGTCGACGGCGCCGGTGGACTGGTGATCATAATTTCGAGTTCATCTTCAGAGTGAACCCTATCACTAACAATCCCAGACGTGGTGTTCGAAGACGTGGAACTAATAACTGATACGCGCTGGTCACAATCCCATCGTTGCCTCTCTTCTTCTTCTCGCCTCACTTCGTTAAGGCGCGGCGCCACAGCCATGCTGAATTGATGCGCAGCTTTGCACAACGCCAAAAGTAGTCTGCTCTTCTCATCGCTGCTTGTATATAGGGTAAGTTTCTCGTGACCAGTGCGAATCTCGAATTTCTTACGTTCGAAGCTTAATTTTCCAATGCTGCTCCACAGGAAGATCGACGGTGGGTTATTTTCAGGACACACCTTCAGTCCTCTGGGGCACACTGCCAAGAGTAGGGAACCAGGAGCAGGCTCCGACTTTGCGGCTCTTAATCTAAAGACAAAAATATTCGTAGGAATATGGTAATTTAACGGTAGGTACCCAAAGTAAACTTACCTAAACATATGAGCATTAACGGGTTCTTGTAGCTGACACGCCTCTGCTATGAACCGAGTCCTAGCATCATTTTTCGACAGCCCCCTGTGCGTCCTGTGTGCCGCTTCGATAATCCGCAAGGCCGCCGGCCCACGCATATTTGGCGGCACGTAATCTTCCGGTCTGAAAGTTGTGGTTTCGTTGTGGTCCCCCAGGTCAGCCTGTAGGGAGAAACCCGCCAGATGGGTGGCGTGGTCTCCGGCTGCTCCAGAGGCCGCGTTGAGACGCAACTGGAGGTAGTAATGATGTCTTGTGGTTTCGTCTCGGAGCAGCAATGGGCTGTCCACGTAGAACTGGACTCGGAAGTAGAAGGCGAGCGCCGGGCGTCCGTTAGCGTCGAGGCCATGGCTGTGCGAGGAACGCCAACTCTTCGGGGCGTACTTGGATAGCTTGCTGTCGGGTTCGGCGAAGAGGTATTCACCGTCTGGAACAAAAGATTGAATTGCAAAATTTTGACTTCAAATTCGTAATCAACGACCTCTATGAATCTTTTCAATAACTAATTCTTAATACTTGAGTCAGTATTGAATTTTGAAAATAAGGGGTCGTTTTCACCCTCTTTGGGTTTAAGAATACGCAAAAAAAATCTAAGAAGCTATAGAATTAGTTCGAAGTTTGGGTACTTTTTGCTACCAAGTGACTGTATTTTTTGTTTTGGGAAAATAAGCCCTAGAGGTAGGGTTGGGAAACTTCATGTTTTTTTTTTTTTTTAATTAAAATGATAATGCTATATATTTAACTGGTGACGTTTAGAACAAAAGAAGCATTACCAAAACTTGGTGGAAGCATTTAGTGGGCATTTTTCGATTACCCTCGCCACCCCTACGAACGAATTAATTACGTTCCCCCTGGCATTTTTTCCTCTTAATTTCGGCTCCAAGCCTATAGACTACAAGCGCGTGGTCCGCGTCTCAGGCTCCGAGCACTCCTATGGTAACTTGATTCTCGGAGTGTACTGTCAGAGGCAAAGGAGGCTGGTAGAGTAAAGGAATGCAGCAGCGCCGGACCGCATTCCGTACAGCCGCCACGTCAGTGCGTGCCCCAGGCTCTACACCCGGCATATCCAAGATATATAGCAATGGTGTACCGGAGAAAAGGCTTTGGGTTTACTTACACCCCGGCCTGAACGGAATTCCTCCGTAGGTTGTTTTAAAGCACGGATTTGTTATTTAAATATATTGCATAAAACAGTCCAAAGATTTAAGAACACTGAAAATAAAATAAAAAATTTTTTCGTATTGTACGAAAAAAATTAGAATTTAAAGCGTTTCCTCATGCATGCCATGAATCTACACCGACTTGTATATTTATTACAAATAATTAAACAAAACTAAGTGTATCATTATATTTATTAAATCCGGAGGAAATTATAAAGTGTAGTTAATTACTTTTATTAAGGTGTAAGGACGAGCTATAAATTTCAACAATAATAACGAGAGAAAATGTTGTCGGAATAAGTTTTGTGGCATTTTATTTCTTATTTTTTCTTTGGGACTTATGGCATAAAAGATATGAGAAAATATCAATTTTTTTTTTTAATTAAAAAAAAACATTTTAACTTGCTAAATAGATTTTGGTATATGTTCACAAAAAAGTACATAAAAAGACCTACTCTTTAAAAAAAAAAGTTTACCCTACGACCATTTTGCATTAAATGGCAAGCGTTTGAATTTTTTTCCAAAATGTTGAATTGTGACCGTAAAAATATATATATATACATATTTTTGTTAATTTAATCACGTATTTATAGCATGAAAATACATATTTTTTCCAAATTTATGGCATTATTAGTAAAAAAAAAAAAAAAACTGAACAGCTTGGATTTTTTGAGGTTAGGATATACTTTTAATGTAACTATACCCCAACAGTTTGATAGGCTATTCATTTACGAGTATTTCTGTTTTTTTGAAATTTTTCTGCGACCAATAGAGGTATTTAAAAAATAGTGTAGCGATGCACTCGAAATGCATCAAAAATGCACTTTTATGCGCTTTTCTTGCGAAACTCCAGCCCGATTTTGCTGATTTTTTCGGTTTTCGACTAATTTGCATGTATAAAACAAAAAACAAAAAAAAAATCATCTTCCCGATTACATCGCTTTAAACTTCTAATTTCCTTCCACTAATTGAAATCATTTGAATAAAATCACGTTTAAAATCATGATTTTTTTTTAATAAATGAGCGATTTTGGATTTTTTATTAAAAGTCACGATTTCATCAACACTGCCTTTAATCGTTTAAAAAAAATATTCATACTAATTCGGAGAAACTCATACGCATTTTGCTCGTAACTTCTTTTAGTGTTTGTTCTAATTTTTGTAGTTAACTTGATAATTTTGTTGACTAAAATAGCTTTAATACTCCAGACTCCCAGACCAGGCCGTCACTGTGATAACAAAAATAGTTATGTGAAAAATTACACTTATAAATAGCTGTACCTGTAAGTTACCTTTTTCTGTAAATAATAAATAAACACTTATAATACCAGCCTATCATTACGGGAATATTAATAGACAGTAAAACTGAAATTGGTCCAATCGACGTTGCTCAGACGTATTTTGAACACCGAATTAAAATAAAAAAGCCATTTAATACAATTTAATTTAAGCAGCAACTAACATTACTGATGATTTACGTTGGAAATATCTTTAAATTTAGAATTTAAATTATTGATTAATAATAATGAATAGGTATGCATAAATAATCATCCTCAACATTTATATAGAGTTTGAGGACAAGGTTAATATTTTTAATAAGAAAACGTAGCATAATTAAAATAATTTAGCTATTAAATACAAAATTTCGTACGTGGCTACAGGACGCTCCGTAACGCAAGAGGTAATAAAACAACAAAATTGGGTGTAGTTTCGTAAAGGACAATTGCTGCCGTTATTATACAGTGTGTACATAGAGTAAGAACAGTTTTTTTGGAAAAATCCTCAGAAGTGTAGCCAAAATTGGTAAAAATGACAGGATTGTAAATAAAATCTAAATATTTGTAATTAGGCGAAAAGTATACGATTTTTTAGTAAAGGCGTCCCACAGGGAGCTGTGATGGGTTCCACATGATTTTAATGTATATAAATAATATGCAAAAGGTATATTTGTAATAGATGAAGTAAGTGTGGGCTAAAGATGTATGGTTGAGGCGTGTTCAAGTACTCAACGTTTGTTCAGTCCCATAGAGGCCATAGAATCTTGTGAAGGGGAAAGAATACATTTTTGAGACCCTAGAGATGTCCAAGACATATATTTGGAAGCTATATAGCTTAATGAGGGACCTAAATGTTGCAAAAGCGCGACTGATCTTTTTTCCTTTTCATTTTACGTTTTTTTTTTGTCAAACATTAATTATTAAATTATTAAAATGTTGTTGTTTGTTTCAGGGAGACATCGAAACACTCAGGAGTTTGTAACTAAACATATTTCGTATAATCTACAATTCCTCACTATGAAAATCGTCGTAGATTTCTGTGACATCATATCAAGAATTTCTGAATGGGCCGGCCATATTTATTTGCATATATTTCAGATAAAAATAGCATCAAACTGGTTCTTCTCCTACAACTCTATAGTTAGAAATATTAAGGCTTCTTCCTAAATAAATAACTGTTATTATCTCATATCGTACGTAGGCTCCTATATACCATAATACTCCTAAAAGGGAAATAAAATATTGTTGAAAGGCCCATTACTGTCGGTATTAATTTTGTTTCTATTATTTTATTGATCCGCGTGTAAAAGTCAAGCGCAAAAGCCGCAGTCGGCTACACGTGTCCATGTTTAATAAATCAGGAACTGACAATTAACCTCCGGTGCAAAATTTCGATATTTTATTTCAAGACACGTGATAATATAATTGTTAAAATCTAGGCTTAAGGACGTTTTCACTAAGTTGAACTGTAAAGAAAATTAATTATAAGTATATGCACTCACCAAGAAATCAACCTTCCCATTCGGAAGGTAACAAAAGACTCCCTGATTATTTCTCGGGGACTGATCACGTTTCCTCATTTTCTATTGTTGTTGTATTTACATTAAGGTATATTCTTCAATTTAAATCTTCGACCAAGTGCTCAACGGGATTAAATTGTTTCTGTACATATTTTAACCCGGAAAAAACATCAGCGCGCACCTGAGTTTTAGCAACACTGTTGCAAAGATATCATCTAATGCTAATCATTCCCGATTACTCTGGCCCTGCTCCAATCTCGCATGCTCGATTGGACAAATTAATATCAGATCGCCATCTTTTTGTCATTCCTACCTTTTTTTTGGGTTTCCGTTTTCAAGGTAATCTCATCGCATAAATAGAAAATTCAGGTCTAGAGATTTTTCTAAGTCCACAACAGTTTTTAGCAAATTAATCGAGAGAATGGTTAAAGGGCTGGTTGCAAAATTTCAGCCAATTGTCAGAAATTTATATGCTATTCCAGGTTTTGTTTGGCACATAAAATACTGATTCAAATTCAAATGCATCAGGAATATAGTCGAATTGATTTTATTAATGCTCTGACGACAAAAATATTTTCGAATAATTTGTTGCCTGAACTATCAATATAGGTTCCCCATTAAGCTATATAGTTTCCAAATAAATGTCTTGGACATCTCTGGGGTCCCAAAAATTGATTCTTTTCTCTTCACAAGATTCTATGGCCTTTATGGGACTGAACAAACGTTGAGTACTTGAACACGCCTCAACCATACATCTTTAGCCCACACTTACTTCATCTATTACGAGAATGCTTTTTGCATATCGTTTACATACACTAAAATTGTGTGGGTCTCATCACTGCTCCCTGTGGGATACCCCTACTAATTTTCCTCTTTCGTAGTAAATAATTCATTTTAATGTATTTAAATGAGAAGTACGTTTTTCTTAACCATTTTGAGAAACGCTATAAATATTTATCTTTTAACGTTTAAGTAGAATTTATTCATAACTGCATTTTAAAATAAATATGTGTAACCGGACCTTGATTAATTCAATAAAAAATTACCTTCGGTCTGTACTTTCAACTGTTTTAATGAAGTACCAATGTCTCCTCAGTGTACAAATTGATTCATAGTGCAATTTTTTATAATGCAATTAAGTAGGTACTATGAAACTTGCGTGTAATAAACCAGCACTTTTTCAAATTATTGATTGCGCATAATTACGTTTAATTGTTTGTTAAATGCTTCAAAATACGTATAAAACATTAAGTGGCGTCAATCAATTTGTTATTTCCCATAAATAATCGAGCAAATTATTAAAGAAAATTGCCTGATGTACAATTTCGTCTGAATATACGCTAATATGTGAATTATATCACCAGCTATTTTAATTCTAATGAAAAAATAAATAAAAATTATTAAATAATGAATATTAATTCTTTGACAATCGCGACATTGAAAAGCTTAACTATTTGCATTTTAAACTTAAATGCCGGTCTAAGCACCACAATGAGTACTATTTACTTTGTTCTATTTACTCAGTTTTGAGATTTTTGTATTTACTGATTAATAATACATGATGTACGCTGAGGTTTGCATATTTTAGCACAATTAGTCATAATATTAGACAAGACAGGATTAATAATCTGCAAATAAATTTCGACGATCAAATTTGCAGGCTCTATTCACGTTTCATTTGCATTAGCGCTGGGTACACGAACAACATGCCGACATAAGAAAGTTCGCAAGATAAATAAGAGATAGTTTATCAAATAGAAATTGTGTACACGTGATCATTTTAAGTGCCTCACTCGATTTTCCTGCTTTATTCTTCACCAAATTCAAGAACCATACTTGTGTACATTTTTTCGAGGAATCCGATTCCGAAAAGATAAAAACAATTGAATGTCAAAGAAAAAAGTTATGGCCGAAAAACTGAAAAAGAAAAAAATATACACCCTGTATATTAATGCGGAAATGGATATGTGACATTTCACTGATTGTAAATGTGTATCAGATACATATTTTTCACTTCCGGTTTGACCGGAAATTGCTTTAATTTTTTTATTTTAGTTGATACACCCTGTATATTGAGCTCAGTTTAAAGAACTTTTCTTTCTGAATTCAGCAATATATAACATGTTATCATTATCTTTCATATTTAATAAGATATTGGGGTTTTAATTTAAAATAACACAAATATATGTTATGAAATAAAGTCATCCATGAAAACAAACAAAAGCATTTAAATTATTTATTTATTTCAAAAACAAAAGAAGATATAGCATAATAACCTATATATTCTTTAGTTTTTGAAATAAATAAAAAATAATTTAAATGCTTTTGTTTGTTTCCATGGATGATTTTATTTCATAACATATATTTGTGTTATTTTAAATTTAAACCCCAATATCTTATTAAATATGAAAGATAATGATAACATGTTATATATTGCTGAATTCAGAAAGAAATGTTCTTTAAACTGAGCTCAATATACAGGGTGTATCACCTAAAATAAAAAAATTAAACCAATTTCCGGTCAAACCGGAAGTGAAAAATATATATCTGATACACATTTACAATCAGTGAAATGTCACATATCCATTTCCGCATTAATATACATGGTGTATATTTTTTTCTTTTTCAGTTTCTCGGCCATAACTTTTTTCTTTGACATTCAATTGTTTTTATCTTTTCGGAATCGGATTCCTCGGAAAAAAGTACACAAGTATGGTTTTTGAATATTTTTCTAGGTGAAGAATAAAGCAGGAAAATCGAGTGAGGCACTTAAAATGATCACCCTGTACAATTATTCAAATGATATACCACAAATGGCACAAGTTCTAGCAGGGTTGAATATCACGATTTTTTCAGAAAAATCAAAAATCAATAGTGATTTTTTTGCAAGAAGAAGAAGACAGATATGATGTACTACTAGCGCATCCGCCAAATTTGTTAATAATCCTTTCTGGTCAAATTTTAAGCCTTTAAATAACCCAAGTGTAAGAGCAATAAGTACCGTACCGTTTTTGGCATAGTTTCCACAAAATATTTCACTAAAATGAGCATCTCCTAAATAGTCTGCGACACAACACCAAAATTATTGTAACATATTTTAATGCATTCCGCATTATCTCATCAAGGTTAAATTTATTAGGACCTTCCTGATAAATTCCTCAGTTTCTCTGTAATCCAACACGTAGTGTTGCTTCAAAATTACTTTTAAAAATTATATTTTCCGTTTAGCCCCATAACATTCAAATAATGGCTGGTCGCTGGCACTAACCAACTGCAGTTAATTCCCCTGGTGCATCCACCTCGACATTACTTAAAATACAATTACAGAACAGATGTAACGTCTCACAGAATTATTTAGACCAATTTTAATTAATGACATGTCAACATATGACGCAGTCGATGTATGGAATTACATATCTTAAATACACATCACAATAAACGAAGGCTAAATGTGTAGTGTGTACGCGAGTGTATACGTTGTGTGTTTAATATGTAATTTGACATATGATGGGGCTCGGCAGGAATGTCGGTTGTAAATTAATAGAGATCACAATGTATGTCAAAATGTTTTCAAATTATAACCTCTACGTATTTGGTTGTGTGTGCTTAACCCAACTAGGTTTCTTACTAAATTATACGTATATGACAAAACACGAAGACGTGGTTGGAAGACAAATGAGAAAGATTAATTCTAACATCTAGACAAAGATTACATAAAAATATTGTTGCCAAATGAGAAATGGAAGTAGTTTGTGACCTCCATGTTTATTGGCAAACAATTAATTGTATTCATTGCTGAAGGGTTTCCTCCTGATTATTAACAAAAATAAATAAATCATGTTATTAATAATTTAATTTATTTTTTATTTAGGTATTTTGCATTTATTTTTTTTTTATTTCTTTGAAAAAATCATAAGCTCTAAAAATCATAGTCGTAAAATAACGCAATTTTAATGGAAAAATTACGGTAAAACGAGAGCGCAATTAAATGGTCCAAGGGGAGCACCTTGTGGGAGCCGGCAGAAAAACACCCATTTTTTCGCAGGTACGCCTATGCGAGGCAGGCATTTGAAAGATACGACCCCCGCGTTTTGGCTCGGATTGTACCGGGTCGGGCGCATTCCCCGGTTATACAAATGATCCTAATCCCCCCTCCCTGGGTCCCCCGCAAGCACGGCTACCTGTCTTAACCACGGCAGTGCATTGTTTTTTTGGTCGCGTTTTTTAGCCTCGGGCTGCCTTCATTTTTTATTGACCCGGCCCGAGTGCTCAACTTGTGGTACTACCAAATGCTTTCGTTGGTAAGGAATAAACTAGAGCTGTTCATCTCCATCTCTTGCCTCTGCATCGGCCTTACTATCCCAACCAGATGGTCAGCCGAACAATAAGTGTAACACCAGTGGACCGCAGTAATATTATGGCTTTTTAAATTCGACCATTGTGGTTCATCGGTGGGTTAAAAAAAGCGGAAAATAATGCTCCAGCCTTGGGATTCTAATGTGGCTTAAATTACTACGCAGGTTTCAACATTTTTTGTTGCTACCCCATTAATGGCGTGGTAATTTCATTATTAATGGGTATAAGAAATATTCGAGCTGTCTGCGTTCCTACCAAGTTTATTCGTCATAAAAAATAATGGAATGTTCGTGGCAGCATACCCAGGAACCTGTTCTAGTTGTTTGGGTATTTTCCTATGATTATTAGGAATTATGCATGGAGGAATTATGACCGCTGGATCGAAACTTTTGGGAATTTCAATATTTAGTTAAAGTATGAGATATTGCCAAAAATTTTGATACGCAAAATCGAGAACCTTTGGAGGAGAAACTTCCTCTATCGTCCGCTATACATAGGTATTACCCAAAGCAAATAATTTTCACTTTCAAAAACTTATTTCCTCCGATAAAATATGTTAATTGGTTGATACTCACGGGCTATCGATTGGAGCTACGTACTAGTTCTAATTATATTAGCACCTGATGATTTTGCATACACATTTTCTTATGCTGTTATTCAAGTATCTAATTTTATTACGAGCATAGCGTAAATTCTTATATATTTTTTATACAGAGGGTCCATTTCATTCTAAATCAACTTTTTCTTAGTTGCTACAATCATTTTTCCTTACCAATTTTCTACTATTAAAAGAAGATTTGAGCAACATTTTGTAAAGATTCCAATATGCGAAAATGGCTTACATCTAAGTTTTTCAGCAAAAATGGAATTTTCAAGGAGTTTTCTTTTTTTTCAATGATGATAATACATGACGAACTCTATTCTCTCACTGAGACAATTTTTATAAATAGATCAAAATCCTTACCGCATATTAAAGCTAATCCAAATAGATCTGTGTCCAGCATGCCCTGCTGGGCGAAATGGCGGCATGTCTGATGGTAGAGCTCCCTGACTCTGGATTTTGCTTGCACTATGAAGTAGAGGGTCTGTTGGTGCAGCAGATGGAGCGCCAGGAAACGGGCCGACGGAGGAAGCGCTGCTGCCGGGCTGCACGCGGCCAGGGGGGCGCTCACCGTGCACAGGCCGGCGCGCATGACCCGCTCATCTCTTCAGGGAGGGCGTCCGCTCACCTGAAAAAAAAAACATACTATATAATTTTGAAATCGTGAAGGGAATAGAGGAAATAATAGAGGGCCCAATATGCAACCTTGAATGACACCAGATAGACTAAGAAATTTATTAGCAACTAAATTTTCGACAACCTTCCACATTTTTGTATCATTTTCAGGTATCTGTTGTGTAAGTTGTAACGTAAATCGTTCCGATTGAAAGACCTCTAGACCCCTGGGCCTCCTGCCGATCAGGAATGTGTCTAAAAGGTCACTTGATATTTCAGTTTTGAAACGTAAAATTTTCAATTTTATTCGTCTCCTCGGACGAGAAACCGCTTTTTTATAATTAATTCCGAGAACAAAACGCCAAATCAAATCAAAAACTGTTAACAGAATAAATATCGCTCGCGAGACATTTACTACATGTCTTCGTCATTTTTTATGCAAATTAAACAAATGTAGAAATCTCTCCGTCTATGGCCGGTCGATGTGATATTATTCAGCATTCCATTCATGGTTGAGCGCACAGCAGACGGCTGGTGTAACAAATAATGCCCACAAGCTTCCCAAACAATCGCCAATCAACGAAGGGACGCTTATTTTTAATTGGAAGGATAATAATAATAATTTGGTAAATCGGAGATGGGCGCCGGTCGTGGTCCCGAGGAATGTTACCCGATGACCTTCGATAGTCAACTTGGGCGTGTGTTTGTGTACAAATATATGAATGTGTTTACACACGTAAGATTTTGCTACTAGCGTGGCGTGTTTATTTTTCAATTTGCTTTTTTCAGAAATGGGAAAACCAATATTTATTGGTACTCTAGCACCAACCATTTCATTAATGCACCGAAAATTGGTCTGACCTCTTATGTTATTGTCAATATGGCGACACGAGAAGGTAATTAATTTTAATATCATTTACTTTTTTTTAAGTCTGATTCTTTATAAAGCCAAAGTGAAATCATGGCCAGGTCAAAACAATTTGTTCCGTACCAGCCTCAACAATAGTTTTAAAAAATTAGTCACGGTCGTTGACATGAAGACAAAGAGCGTAAAATACCGACTAAAATTCCAAATTTATTGTGACAAGCAGTGCTGGGGACGCTGGGCTCTCTGGAAAGTGAAAAACATCTGCATTATTAATATCGTTACTAATTTCATCAAGTTGATGATTCTCCAGACAATTCTAATATGGTTTTAGATGCGGCTTTGCTCAGTCAGAATTATTATTATTATTAATAAAGAAGAGAAACTGATGGTAGCTGGAGATTTTAATGCAAGAGTGGGAAAAGAGACTGAAAAATGGAACGGAGTAATTGGTGAGAACGGGGAACAGAAAATTAATAACAATGAAAAATTTTCTAGAATTTTGTATAGACAATGATTTAATTATATCAAACACACACTTTGGATGCAAGAGGATATCCAGTAATTCGCGAGAGAGTAGAGGAGAAAAATGAATTATCGAAGTATATTACTATAGAAAAAGAACACAAAAAGAGAGCAGGAGGTAAGAGTAAAAATAGGTTATGAAATCAGTAGTGACCATTATCTGCTAGAAGAAATCACAAGAAGAAAAAGAAAAGAATACAGATTAAGGCATACAAATTAAGAAGAACAGAAATAACAGGAAAATAACCAAGAAGAGTCGTAGAAATTTGAAGAGGAAAACCTCAGTTAGAAAATCAAGATATAAACGATATATGGGATAATTTAAAAGAAACAATTTGGACAGCAGGAAACAGTAGGTATGTAGTTATAACAGAATAGGTGCACAGGAAAAAAGAACAGCATGGTAGAATAAGGTCAGAAAAGCAGTCTGAGAGAAAAAGAAAAGGTGGAAAACTTACCCGATGAATAAAAACGGTACGAATTACCATGCATACAAAACCCAAAGGACAGAGGTAAGGAGGACAGTGCTAGAAGCCGTGGGAGAAATTAATTACAACTAACAGCAAAGAAAATCAAAAAATGTTTTACAGAGATAATAAAACGTAAAAATAAAGTCATCAATTATAAAATGAGCGTCATATCCGCTTAAATTATGAAAAACTACCGGTACTACGTGACTATCCTGATATAGTTATTAACGTCATAAGGCCGATTGTAGCCAATATCACACAAGATTGAAGTTTGTAAAATCGAGGCGAAGCCGAGATTTTACTATCAATCGCGTCTGTTATTTGCGGATCGGCCGTGCGTCGTTCAGTATTTTTCATTAAACCATTAATACTTTAATATTTAATGATGATTTGTAAGCCTTGCATTTTTCTTCAATTCATTTATCGGCCTAGGTGTTTTACTTTAAATGATTTTCACTTTCCGAGCGAGGCACTGATTTTGACGATCACAGTAAAAAAAGGGGGGGGGGGGATATCAGCAAAACCGCTTGGTGATACGTTCTTGTGCTTCAATTTTTTTCGGACTTTTAAGACATCATCTTCTAGAATTTGGTTTAATAGCAAATAAAAAAAGATACGAGGCAATTTTGTAGCATTGTAGACGAAATAGGTCGGCGAAAATTAGATGAGAAATTCAAATTCATTTGAATATATGTTTCAACCTATATCGTCCTCGTGTCCTCGAAGCGATAGTATTTCCAATAAACACCTAGACCTGGTCAGTATAAACTGGTATGTTAATTTCGCGTGCACGATCTGCAAATTGTCCAAATATGGAATTTCCGTTATTAAGCCCACAATGTTAGCTATGTAGGGTGATTATTTATAGCAGTTCATTAATAGGGCGAATAATGGAAACCACACTTCGTAATATTCGATCCTGCTCTTATTTATGGACGTCCAAAAGTGTAATGCAAACACCAGAACGGATTCAAGTGAATGAAAAATAAAAATAAGAAACTCATTTTTTTTTCATGTCATGTCAAAAATATAAAATCGCTTGATCCAATTAAAACGATCACTCAGTATGCAAAATAGTTCCCCAGTATTGTTAATATACTTTTGAAATTGAAACCCATCCTTCCACTCCGATTAATTACCATTACGTTTGTAAACTACTGAAAAAACCACCGCTTTAAATTATGCAGAGGTTACGTTACGTGTGAATAACATTACCAGCCCATGATTTAACCTATAAACATAAATTCATACATGATAGTTGATTAAAAACCATTTCATATTTCCTGTCATGTCTCGCGGCTCGGCCGGTACGTTTAAAATTAGAAATTCTATTTGGAAGGCAAATTTCATTTTTATCATTTTTTTTTCTAGCTGGCAGCACGACCGGTGTCTGTATAAGGCAGCACCTTAACAAGCTTCTTAACGTGGGACGGGCGTCCATACTTGTTTCAGGACTCGTTTTCTTTTATTTCTGCGTTTTGCCATTTTTGAAACAATGGTTGTAGCTGCACTGAACTGATCAATGAAACGCTATTGCTATTACGAACGGTTCCAATTCACTGGTAAGCATGCCCTTGATTCGAAAATACCGACTTTATGTTTTCTACGGGAACCCGTTTAAAGGAGGAACTCCGGGCGTTGTCGACTGCAAATGGTCGCTTTGCACGCGCATATCGCACAATGATTTTGAGTGACATCGATTATTTTTTTGTGTACAAGACCAGCTAGAATACTAATTTTAGTCACTTTAAGAGTTGCAACCCTTATTTTCTTGACTTCAGGGCCTCTCTAGTGTGGTTTAAATTTGAAATAGCTACTTAGAGTTTACGAGCAAGATTACACACTAGATTATAAACGATATAAAACCAGACACTACACAACGGACTGATAATCTCGCAGCCAGAATTGGCCTCGCATTTTACTATTTGCATTGCGTATCTTCTTCATTCCTTAATCAATGCGTTGAGCTAAAGCAAATTATATTGGTTTGTATGCCTCTTAACATAAGACACTAGATAGCCTTCTAGATGCTGTAAATTCCATCCATATGGCTTGGCAGAAGGTCAGCAGTGAAACCATAGAAAATTATTTTTTGCTTGAGGAATTTTCCATAAATTATATTCTTCTATATTCTTACGATTATAAAAAATCTCGTAAAAAATTAGTACTACGTGATTTTTACGAATCCAGGATATAGCGAACCATTTTTGATATTATTTTTAATTGTTAATTTAGCTGTTTAGCAAATATTTTTTAGTTCAAGTTACTATATTCAGGACCTACGTGGAAAATCCTATAAAATCCGTTTTTTATTTTGCTGCACCTGAAATTACTAGACAAAGAAATACACATCCTACATCCCATACATCAGTTACAAAGATGCATTTAATAATACTTATAAAGTAATTAAGGATAAAAATGGACGGCCGGATACATGCACCTAGCTGGCATCTTATCAATCGCAAAATACCATTTCATTAATTAGCAGACCTTGTTTTAAAAATAAGAAAAGGAAACATTACTCGTCGTAAGTTGGTGAGAACGTTCGTAGGATATTCACGTTATGTTCTTATAAACCCGTTCGCTTATAAAACGGCTCGTAATATGGAAAAATTGCAGTCAGCAAAAACTTATCTCCTCTTTGGTGTCAAGAACTTATTTTATTAGTAGATGAAGAATTTACATTTTACTGCACGCTGATGTCACTGACATTCTACGTCCCAGTGCACCCACGCAAGCATTTCTTGCTTCTTGCACTTCTTGATCTCTCCATTGGACTGGCATTTTTAGATAAGGATATTTGTATCGTATTTAAAGCTATTTTTATCGTTTTTTTGCAATAATAAACACATTCCGTTATTTTTAAACTGTACTATTAATGAAATCTAAACCAGTTTTCCTCTTGATTTTGAAAAAAAATTTCCAATCATTTCACTGATTCCACACGTAAAAAATCTGCGCTGCATTGATTGTGAGGAGACGCTATTAGAAAATGCTAAGTGGCAATACAAATAATGTTAATAATTCCAACCTACATGTATCTCAAATCTCATTGAATAAAGATTCGATACAAGCTAGAATAAAGAGAATGATAAACGCCAACGCGCATATTACAAAACCTACGTAAATTCATTATAAAAGTGAAATTGCATATATTTAAAAAAACATAACTGCACACACACCGATATAAACTTGCATAAACTACGTAGTAAATTCCTTACATTATGATTTAACATATGTAAACTCGTTATCCTAGGCTGTATACTAGGATATTAACAGTAATTTGAATTCATAAAGGGAGAGATGTGAGAAGCTAGTTTGCTTAATAATATTTCACAACCATTTGGAAGACAGTAATGAACAAAGAATTTAATACTACTGTCTTAGAAAATATCTATGCATGTGCGAAATTTTCGCAATGTTTATTTAAAGCTAATTTTTTATTTTTTAGCTTGTATATGTATTTTATAACAGGATTACAAAAAAACCCAACAATATTTAATACTTGACAGGCTTAATCAAACATATGCAATGCAGCTTCTACTATACTTATCCCACGAAATAAATTTCAATAAACTGAGTTGATATAGCGGTAGAACTGTTACATTGTTGATATTAAGTTTATATCTTTTTTTCCACCTCTTGTTTTGATAATGACGTTACATCTATTCTGGAATGTTTATATACTTGGTTTTTTCTGCAGGTATTGTTGGCTTTGATCAATATAAATCCCGTTGCAGTCGTTACGTTTCATTCTACGTACAGCACGTATGCAGTAATTCCATTCCGTTTTTGAATAAAGTAAAATAATTGCTTGAATATTTAAAAAATGGAATTTAAAAGGTTTACGTGTCATGGCTGGGTCGACTAGATTTTAAAAACAAATGAATTTTTTTTTCTCGAATGAAATCTTTACCAAAACATTTTACACCAAAACTTTTACTACGTGATCTACTTCTGAATATTCGAATGCAAAATTTGTTGGACGTAAAAAATCATTAAAGCCACTTTAGAATGCAATTATTGCCGGATTTACAAAAAACGTATGTTTGCGCCTGCGATTTTTCAAAATTAAATCACGATTTAAAATTAAAAAAAAAAAAATTAGTTGCAAATGTCAGACATTGCCAGTTTTTACAAAAAAAAATCAATAGAAACAAAAAAAACTTCGTTAGATTTCTTACAAACTTCTAATTTCCTACACCGTCCTCGTACTTACTCCAATTTCTTTAGACTTCCTCAAACTTTCAGAAACTCATTTCCATTTCGCAGGAAACTTCAATAATTTCCCCAAAACTTTGTTGGATTCCTTAAAACTTACTCTAATTTCACTCAACATCCTCGTACTTACTTCAATTTCTTTGGACTTCCGCAAACTTCCAGAAAGTCATTTCCTTTTTGCAGGAAACAAACAATTTCCCCAAAACTTTGTTGGACTTCTTAAAACTTCCTCTAATTTCTCGTACTTTCTCAAGTTTCCTTGGGTTCAGTCAAATTTCCAGAAACCCCTTTTCTTTTTGCAAGAAACTTTAATAATTTAACCAAAACTTCGTTGGACTTCTTACAAACGTCTTCTAATTTTCCACAACATCCTCGTACCTACTCCAATTTCTTTGGACTTCCCCAAACTCCAGAAACTCATTTCCTTTTTGCAGGAAACTTTAATAATCACATTCTTCTACTTTCTCAAGTTTCCTTGAACTCCGTCAAATTTTCAGAAACTCCTCTACTTTTTGCAGGAAACTTTAATAATTTAACCAAAACTTCGTTGCACTTCTTACAAACTTCTAATTTCCCACAACGTCCTCGTACTTATTTCAATATCTTTGAACTTCCCCAAACTTCCAGAAACTTATTTCCTTTTTGCAGGAAACTCTAATAATTTCCCCAAAACTTTGTTGGACTTCTTAAAACTTCCTCTAATTTCTCAACACATCCTCGTACTATCTCAAGTTTTCTTGGACTCTGTCAAATTTCCAGGATTTACTTTTTGCAGGAAACTTTAATAATTTAACCAAAACTTCGTAAAGACTTCTTACAAACTTCTTCTAATTTCCCACAACGTCCTCGTACTTACTCTAATTTCTTTGGACTTTCCCAAACTTTCAAAAACTCATTTCCTTTTTGCAGGAAACCTCAATAATATCTACAAAAAACATATGTTTGTGACTGCGATTTTTCAAAATTAAATCACGATTTAAAAATTAAAAAATAAATAAATTAGTTGCAAATGTCAGACATTGCCAGTATTTACAAAAAAAATCAATAGAAACAAAAAAACGTGATTTTTAGTTTTTTCGAAAGTAAAGTATTTGAAAAATTTTTTGCGAAACAACTGAGTATGGTACATCTACGTTGATGCTTCAGCTCCTCATATTTTGTAGCCCAACATCGCTGTTGACAAAACCCAAACCGTTTTGCAATATTTCCACGTTTGTTTCAACTCCAGTAGATCCAATTCTGCATATTAACCAAACACCTGTATTTAAATGTCAACTTGTCAGACCTGCTCGCGGTGTACAAAAAAGGCTAGTAGGTACGCTAACAAGTTACACTTCTCATTTGGATTTATTTATTTATGGAATATCGAGTGGGCTACATTTTTTAATGGGCGAAGTCGTAACTACTTAGTCACTCCATGTGCTGTGAGTAGTTGTTAAACAAAAATGTTAATGACTCCTATACGATATAAACAAAATGCCACATTTAAAGTTATCTTCAAACTACATTTGTTGAAAAAAAATTGATTGAAATTTAATAGGGAACAAATTACATAGATGTGACGTCATGCCTCGTGTCCGTATCATTTACTCAACGTATTTTTTTGTACGAGGTTTGGTTTAAAATGTCTGTAATTTTGGTATAATGAGGTGCATTTTTCTTTTCCTGGAATTGAATAGCAGTTGCTTTAATTATAACATCACAAATTAGTTGTTATTAAAGAAACTCGTACGCACAACCGTCTATTTTCCATCGTAATAATGCTACACAGTAGAGAATCTATTTTTATGGATAATGATAATTCAGTACCTACTTCAAGAATTGGGATTTCGTCTCAACGAATTATCTGTTTATTAAGAAAATTAGAGTAAACATTCCAGAATTTTAGGTGTCAAGTTCCTAATATTTTGTGTAGTTTTCAAGATATCTTAAATAATGGAAAATGTTAGATTTTCGTTTTAACAAATCATCGTCATCATGTTTTAAAGATTTTTGCCCATCCACTATAACTAAGGAAGTTATATGTTGAATCATCATTATCTAAATATTAGGCAATGGTAATTTTTATATAAAGAATGCGCCTTGTTTCCTGAAAAACGTAAGTAATCTTCTTATTCATGCTGGTGATTTATGACATACTTGTGTGTTTATAATTTCAGATGATAAATAATCGTTTTTAAGAATTAACGATACTCACTGGATCAAAATTAAGTGTTGGCACAATTATAGGTATCTTAAGTGATATGACAATCATCAGTAAAAATATTTTTTGCCTGATTGTTGAACAAGGATGGATCTTTGAAACGTTATATCAGAATTGATTTGTAATACACAGGGTGAGAAGTGAGAATAAAATCATGCCAAACATTAGAAATATCTCCGTAAATTCAAATGAAACATCCTGTATATTACTTCCTCAAACTTCCAGAAACTCATTTCATTTTTGCAGGCAACTTCAATAATAGCCTCAAAACTTTGTTGAACTCCTTAAAACTTCCTCTAATTTTCCACAACATCCTCGTACCTTCCAATTTCTTTAGCCTTCCTCAAACTTAAAGAAACTCATTTCTGTTTGCAGGAAACTTTAATAATTTCCCCAAAACTTCGTTAGACTTCTTACAAACTTCTTCTAATTTCCCACAACGTCCTCGTACTTACTCCAACTTCCTTAGCTTTCCTCAAACTTCCAAAAACTCATTTCTTTTTGCAGGAAACTCTAATAGTTTCCTCAAAACATTGTTGGACTTCTTAAAACTTCCTCTAATTTCTCACCACATCCTCGTACTCTCTCAAATTTCCTTGGGCTCCGTCATATTTCCAGAAACTCCTTTACTTTTTGCAGGAAACTTTAATAATTTAACCAAAACTTCGTTAGACTTCTTACAAACTTCTTCTAATTTCCCACAACATCTTCGTACTTACTCCAATTTCTTTAGCCTTCCTCAAACTTCCAGAAACTCATCTCTTTTTGTAGGAAACTAATAATTTCCCCAAAACTTTCTTCGACTTCTTAAAACTTCTTCTAATTTCCCACAACATCCTCATACTTACTCCAATTTCCTTAGCTTTCATCAAACTTCCAGAAACTCATTTCTTTTTGCAGGAAACTCTAATAATTTCCCCAAAGCTTTGTTAGACTTCTTAAAACTTCCTCTAATTTCTCACCACATCCTCGTACTTTCTCAAGTTTCCTTGGGCTCCGTCATATTTCCAGAAAGTCCTTTACTTTTTGCAGGAAACTTTAATAATTTAAACATAACTTCGTTAGACTTCTTACAAAACTTCTTCTAATTTCCTACAATGTCCTCGTACTTACTCCAATTTCTTTGGACTTCCCCTAACTTTCAGAAACTCATTTCCATTTCGCAGGAAACTTCAATAATTTCCCCAAAACTTTGTTGGAATCCTTAAAATTTACTCTAATTTTCCACAACATCCTCGTACTTACTCCAATTTCTTAGGACTTCCCCAAACTGCCAGAAACTTATTTCCTTTTTGCAGGAAACTAATAATTTCCCCAAAACTTTGTTGGACTTCTTAAAACTTCCTCTAATTTCTCACCACATCCTCGTACTTTCTCAAGTTTTTTTAGGTTCAGTCAAATTTCCAGAAACCCCTTTTCTTTTTGCAAGAAACTTTAATAATTTAACCAAAACGTCGTTAGACTTCTTACAAACTTCTTTTAATTTACCACAACATCCTCGTATCTACTCAAATTTCTTTGGACTTCCCCAAACTTCCAGAAACTCATTTCTTTTTTGCAGGAAACTTCAATAATTTCCCCAAAGCCTTGTTGGACTTCTTAAAACCTCCTCTAATTTCTCTCCACATTCTTCTATTTTCTCAAGTTTCCTTGGACTCTGTCAAATTTTCAGAAACTCCTTTACTTTTTGCAGGAAACTTTGATAATTTAACCAAATCTTCGTTGGACTTCTTACAAACTTCTAATTTCCCACAACGTTCTCGTACTTACTTCAATTTCTTTGAACTTCCCCAAACGTTCAGAAACTCGTTTCCTTTTTGCAGGGAACTTCAATAATTTCCCCAAAACTTCGTTGGATTCCTTAAAACTTCCTCTAATTTCTCACAACATCCGTTATATCAGAAATTGATTTGTAATAGGTATACAGGGTGCGAATAAAATCATGCCAAACATTAGAAATATCTCTGTAAATTCAAATGGAACATCCTGATAAGATGCCCCTTTGAATACTCTACAATTTTGCTGTAGCTTTCCCCACACCTACAAAATGCAGTTTCATGAAAAAATTGCCTTTGGCTCTGTTTTTTTATCGGAAAATCATAGTCAGCGCCTATCAAAAATGTTTAGGTAATCCGACACTACAATTCGACAATTTACCTGATGATTAATAAATCAGTAATCGCATCCTAAAATGTTGCAATCGTACTAAAGATAAAATTCCTCGTTTCGATGCGCCTTTTCCTCCTCGCGAAATTACTCCAGTAAATAAAAACGAGGTAAACAAAGAGGCGCGACACAAATGCATAACACTGGCAACTTTCTTTATTTGCTACACAAACTTTTAGAGATAAAGGGCAGTGGAATATGTTTCCGGTCGGATTAGACGATGCGTATTTAAGCTTTACGCCTCGAAAAGCGTCACAGTCTAATGACCGAGGAATGCGGTTTACAATTATTTACTTATATTGTATGCGCCTGGAAATGGTAATTTCATTAATCAATGATTTTTATGTGGTTTCTGTGTATTTCGTATGACATGCTCGTAACACTATATCGTATGGCGTTTTATTTTGTGTTATTTTCACTCGGCGACTCAAGCGAGATGAAACCGAACTTGATTCGATAATTTGTTGATGGAATTGTATTAGTATAAACATACCTAGCCATGCGTGAAAGCATTTGACGAAATCGCAAAAACTAGGTACTCCTTTAATTTCATTTGCTCATTTAGTCGATGACCTCGATTTGGCTGCTTCTGATTTCGGTTAATTTTTTGCTTCCTTGGAAAGGCCATATTTGTTTGTGCCGATCATCATCCTTACAAAAAAGACTTAACTTACTATTTACTACAATACTGATAATGCCGAATGGTAAATTATACGTATAAATTGCAATAGCGGGCTCAGAGCAGAGCCTTGCGGAACACCACGTCGTATTTTTTTACTTTTCTGAATTTAGTACCTAACTAGAACGAGAAAATTAGACTGAATGGTTTTAAAGTTTGTTTTTGTTAAATGTGGCGGAGGTGCCAATGAAAATTTAGATATTAAATCTAGTTACAACAAGACCGTCAAAGCTAGCATTTTAAGTTTCGTTTATTATTCCGCTCATAATGCTTACTCACCACACTGCAGGTATTATAAACCTCTACAATTGCATTAGTCCGGTGAACATCGCATGTCGAGATAAAATTTCCAAGTACTACCTCGGTACAATGTAACGTCCTCCATTTATACCTTTTTTGATGTCAATCAATTAATTATTCCTGCTTCTGTTCAGCAGAACAGGTATTTTAAATGGTATCGCATATTTTGTTAGAAACTATCTGTAATTATAATGTCTACAAATATTAATCAAACGAGACATATAAATTAGCCAGTAATTACAGAATGCTTCTCGGATTCGAATAATTTTTTATGAGAAAAGGTAGCAGTCTGCATTAGATTGCATCATTACTGGCAGAGCCGTAGCGAGGATGGGAACTGAGAACGACTGCCCCATAACAGGGTATCTATCGTGTTGCTCTTTCTTGTAATTTTTATTTGTTTATTATATTGACTGACCATGTATATCGAAATGATATTGCTGCTGATCAAAGGAAAACAGGATTTGATATCGTCTAATTATAATAAATAAATTAAAATAATCAATGACTATGGTAAAGTAAACTAGAAATCTTTTAAAAACAAGTTGGTAGCATAGGCAACTAAATAAAAGCTAAAGTTTATATGAGATAAACTGGAAGAAGCGAGGGATAAACCGCTGGCAAAATTGTGTACGCGAATTTTGCCTTTTGCAGGAAATTTCAATAATTTCCCCAAAATTTTATTGGACTTCTTACAAACTTCCTCTAATTTCCCACAATATCCTCGTACTTCCTTCAATTTACTTGGACGTCCCCAAATTTCTAGAAACTCCTTTACTTTTTGCAGGAAACTTCAATAATTTGCCAAAACTTTGTTGGACTCCTTAAAACTTCCTCTAATTTCTCACAACACCTTCGTAATTCCTCGAAGTTCCTTGGACTCCCCCAAAACTAACAAAAATTCCTTTCCTTTTGCAGGAAACTTTAATAATTTCCTCAAAACTTTGTTGGACTTCTTAAAACTTCCTCTAATTCCCCACGACATTCTCGTACTTACTCTAATTACCTTGGGCTTCCCAAAACTTCAAGAAATTCCTCTCCTTTTTGCTGGAAACTTCAATAATTTCCCTAAAACTTTGTTGGGCTCCTTAAAACTTCCTCTAATTTTTCACAACACCCTCGTAGTTCCTCCAAGTTCCTTGGACTTCTCCAAACTTACAAAAATTAATTTCCTTTTGCAGGAAACTTTAATAATTTCCCCTAAACTTTGTTGGACTTCTTAAAACTTCCTCTAATTTCCCACGACATTCTCGTACTTACTCTAATTTCCTTGGACTTCCCCAAGCGGGGTATCTATCCAGAAATTATTTTCCTTTTTTGTTGGAAACTTCTATAATTTCCCCAAAACCTTGTTGGACTCCTTACAAACTTCCTCTAATTACCCACAACATCCTCGTGCTTTCTCAAGTTTCCTTGGACTTCGTCAAATTTCCAGAAACTCCTTTACTTTTTGCGAAAAACTTCGATAATTTCTCCAAAACTTTGTTGGGCTCCTTCCAAACTTCCTCTAATTTCCTACAATATCCTTGGACTTCCCCCAAACTTGCAGAAACTTCTTTCCTTTTTGCAGGACGCTTCAATAATTTCCCCAAAACTTTGTTGGACTCCTTACCAACTCTCTCTAATTTCCCACAACATCCTTGTGCTTTCTCCAATTTCCTTAGACTTCCCCAAACTTGCACACTCCTCTTTTTTTGCAGAAAACTTCTATAATTTCCCCAAAACTTTACTTTGTTGCTCGCTTTGTTGGGCTCCTGAAAAGCTTTCTCTAATAACCCACAACATCCTCGTACTTACTCCAATTTCCTTGGACTTCCCTAAACTTCCAGAAACCCCTTTCCTTTTTGCAGGAAACTTCAATAATTTCCCAAAATTTTGTTGGACTTCTTTCAAACTTTCCACAACATCCTGGTACTTCCTCTAATTTCCTTGGACTCTCCCAAAACTTCCAGAACTCCTCCAAGCTTCTCCAAACTTCCTCAATGTTATCCTGAATTTTTATTATACAAATGTTGATCGTGTAAATATCTTGAAAACAGTTACATTTCGGTATAGGAATACCTGATATTACTCGAAAGAAAAAAAATATATAGGCTGTACCTACCATTAAAAATAAATAAAAAAATTGAGTTTGAGATTTGATAAAATTGACATCAAAAATCGGACGCCCTGAAAATAAAATAACGAATTCTATAATAATTCTGAAACAATCAGGACATTTTTAGGCGAATTTGAAAAGTTCAGAAAAAACTTAAAATTTTCAAAATCAAATGTCATATTTTTCGAAAAAAGTTAAATATCTTCCAAACTATTAATAGAAAGTAGGAATATCATTAAAAAGGAATTTTTTCATGGAATCCAAATTTAAAACAAAAAATATGCCATTTCGTTTGAAATAAAAAAATGGAGTACCCTGTATAGTTAAAAATATTTTTAAATTGTTCAACGACAAGAATTACGAATTCAGTAAAGCATTCAAAACATTAACTACTAGCAGTTGACTCTAAAATCATTTGACTACCTTTTAATTTACATAAATTTTGAAAAACCCATTCGAACCTTGAGCGACTTGGGTCAAGGTGTCGCCACGCGTTTATGAACTTTTTCAATCCGAGATAATTATTTCAAAAGAACGTTCGGTTACAATACGCTTTTTGATCAAATCAAATTCAAACATTTACTCGGAAAATTTAATTAAAGAAGACAAGACTAAAATAATTAGAGCGTAAACAACAGAGGATTTGTTTATAAAATATTGCTAAAGTTGGTAAGTTTTTACGGTATTGGGTGAAGCGTTAAAAATACGTACGTCACGAAGCACGCGATTAAATAAAAACAAAAAAAAACAAAAAAAATTGGCATTATTAAAATATTCTCACAACAAAAATAATTCCCTAAAGCATGCTATATTATTTTGTATGATTCAAACTAAAAGTTACCACAATATTCAGTACTGGGTGAGCCTCTTAAGGTAGGCACTAAATTTTCTGGATTTTTTTTTCTGGAATTAAATAACCAATCACGTAGACAACGTTGGAATGTAATAATTACTATTTTATTTTGTTTTTGTTGCCTCTCTTTTTGTAATTATCGTCCAAATTATATTCTACCAAAAATGTAGAT
The DNA here is from genome assembly GCA_963680705.1 of Rhagium mordax. Classification (NCBI taxonomy): domain Eukaryota; kingdom Metazoa; phylum Arthropoda; class Insecta; order Coleoptera; family Cerambycidae; genus Rhagium; species Rhagium mordax. The sequence continues at coordinate 74,462,232 of OY796661.1, read as the reverse complement.
TAGTTTAATAATATACATGAGGTTGTAAAACCAATTTTAATGTTACGACCAAATAATAGGAGCCTCACCTCGAGGAATCTTCTGACCACAACTATGGTTCTGATTTCTGTACAGATAACAGAGGCACCGAAGAGTTAATTCACCAGGAACTTTTAAACAGGTAAAATATCAGGTTTAGACTGTAATTACGTGTTATTTTTTGTAATTAGAATTTTATGCTTTGTTTGCGTTTAGGAATTTCTGTTTTGTTTTATTTATTATTGCTGAATAAAAACATCCGAGAAATGTGATGTTATTCTTTATTCTAGATTTAATTACTGTTCTCAGAAGAAATAATTGTTATAGGAATAATAATATTTATGTGTCTTGCGGTACTCTAATTATTTTAATAAATAAGAATTAAATGAACAACTGGTTATTGAAGCAAATCTGGTGCACTCCCTTATTAGATTTGGATTAAATATTGGCACCACAAGCAAACAGTGAATGTTTCTGAGACGACCTTTTAGAGACACCCTGTATAAGTTGCCTACAAATATTTTTTAACCGGAGTCTTTTCTTCTTGACTCAAAACTAATGGTTGTAATATTTTGGTACTTGAAAAATAAAATTCTTTCCAAATAAATATATCAAATTTTTGACAAGTGGTATTGCAAATATTGTTCTCATGTAACTTTTTTTATATGAAACTATAACGTTTAACATTCGACGTGGTTAATTTACATAATATATACCAATTATCTAACTTTACTAGACAGGATTTTGCAGAACGTCAATATAGTCTCGATATAATAAGGAAATGTTCCGTTAATCAAATATTTTAATCGGCTGGTATTTGGTCGGTGACAAATCGATTTTCGGTGGGTTGCTGAAATCACATATATTTACGGATCGGTTATGGCTGGGAGTGACATTTAGAATATTGCCATTTGAATTTTAAAAATTCTCTTATTTATTGTATTTTTTTAAGCCACACGAGCAGAAAATATCGTTCCTCATACCTAGGTATATTATTTTTCAAAAATACATGGAGATTTTGACCTCCTCAAAAAACTTCCTCTAACTTTTAACAATTTAGTATTAAATATTTACTTTGCAAATAGACAATAGATCTTCCAAAAATGTAATTTTCACTTCGTTTTTTATCCTTGTTAGCTGTCAAAATCACTGTCAAATTTAAAAATTGAAAAGTGTGTCAATCTTGAGAACAATGTGATTTTTCATAAAAGAAGAGATATACAGTATTTTAAACTTTTCTATTTTTATAATTCAAATTAAAATAACGTTTTCACCTTTGACAGCTGTCAAATTTTCTGTCAAACGAATGAAAACATCATTTCATAATTATTTAAACAAATGACTGGAGGTACCTACTAAATACGAAATTAATTTCATAAACTTATTGTGATGTTTGTTGGTAGCTGTCAAAATTACTGTCAAATTTAAAACTAAGCAAGTTTGTCTTCCATATTTTATAAACAATGTGAATTTTCACAGAAGGGGAATCAAGTGTTTTTTAAATTTGCTAGTTCCATAATTGATATTAAAATTCAGTTTTTACTATTGACAGCTGTCAAAATTTCTAGCAACTTAATGAAAATGCGATTTAATAATTATTTCAACCAATTAAAGTACCTAGCAGACATTTCTCGATAGGCTTTAGAGGAACTGAATACAAAATTGTTGCAAAAAAATATTATATTTGTCGGTAGCTGTCAAAACGGCTGTCAAATTTATAAAATGCAAGTGTGCCTTTCATAATTTTGAAAATAACGTGAATTCCCATAGAAGAATTGCTATTTAATGTTTTGAAAAATGCTAGTTCCATAATAGATAATAAAATAAAGTTTTCACTTTTGACAGCTGTCAAAATTTTTCAACTTATTGAAAATGGCATTTTATAATTATTTAAACAAACATTTTCTTATGAGTTTTGGAGGTATTGAATACGAAATTGAATGTCAAATAAATATTATGTTGGTTGGCAGATGTCAAAATTCCTGTCAAATTAAAAAATTTACAAGTGTATTTTTTGTAATTTTGAAAATAATGTTGATATTCATAGAAGAAGATGCATAAAATGTTTTAAAACTTTCTAGTTCAGTAATTGATATTAAAATAAAATTGTAACCTTTGACAGCTGTTAAAATTTCTGTCAACTTAATAAAAATGCCATTTTATTATTATTTCAACAAATTAAAGTACTTAACAAACATTTTCCTATAGGTTTTGGAGGTACTGATTACGATGGTCATGCGAAAAAGATATATACTTGTATATTATTACCAAAAAATATATTTTTTTGACATCAATTTCATATTTAGTACCTGCAAAACCTATAGAAAATTGTCTGCTCGGTCTTCAATTTGTTGAAATAATTATTAAATGTCATTCTTATTAGATTGACAGAAATGTTGACAGCTGTCAAAAGTAAAAAATGCATTTAATATCAAATATGGTACTGACAAATTAAAAAAAAACACTTAAATCCTTTCTTCAATGGAAATTCACATTGTTTCCCAAATTAAGGAAGACAAACTTGCATATTTTTAAATTGTGTAGTAATTTTGACAGTTACCAACAAATTTAATATTTTTTTTTAAACTAATTTCGTATTCAATAGGCCTACAAAACGTATAGAAAAATGTCTGATTTGTACTTTCATTTGTTCAAATAATTATTAAATGGCATTTTCATTAAGTTGACAGAAAATTTGACAGCTGTCAAAAGCGAAAACATTATTTTAATTTTAGTTGTAAAAATAGAAAGCTTTAGATTTAGAATAATATTATATCTCTTTTTCTATGAAAACTCACATTGTTTTCAAAATTACAAAAAACATACTTGTAAAATTTAAATTTGACACTGATTTTGGCAGCTGTCAAAAATAAAAATTAGATAAAGTAAAGATTTCAAACTAAATTTGACGAATTAAATTATATGAATTTATAAACGTACATTTAAAAAAAATAAATTCCGAGGTCTACAACGCCGGCTCACCGCCAGGTGTTAGAGAAAAAAACATGGTGGTCTATAGAAAAATTATGCACAGTAAGGTTATAAAAATAATACGAGCTGTCAAACATAACCTTACTTTTCGAAACTCCAACGAGCTATCAAATATCCATAACCTAATTTTTCGTTGTCACATCGAGCTGTCAAAAATTCATAACCTTACTTTACTTACTCTCCGACCTGGGCAAAGCAATGAATTGCGACGTTCCCAAAGAATTTTGGTGTCAGCAGAAGCGAATGAAAGATGAAAATTTTGACGTTTATATATTTCCTGCTACTTGGACTCGAGACAAAGGCAGGGAATTGTATTTTTAGCTGGTTTGTCGAAAAAAATAGTATATGAGGAATCTTGTTTCTGTTTGTGGCGTGTCGTAGATATAAAGAAACTAATAAAACTAAAACATCTAGAATATCGCGAGACTTGTTAATTGGACTTGGTATTTTCAATCGTGGGCGACTGTTTTTATATAAAATACATTTACGGTAGAGTTTAAGTATGCACCTAATATACGTCTATTTTTACATTTAATCGCGTGTTTAGACAAGAACGTAACCATTCGCCTCGCTATTTGCATATATATGTGCGCGTAACATCAATTAGTTTATTATAATATAAGCCCTCGACAAAGCAAATAAAGACTTTCTAAATTAAAAATCGTAAAATGATGCATTAATCCTTTAACAATATTTGTATGAATATTAAGATAAGGTGCCACCATATTTTGTAAAAAGACTTATAAATATTTCATTGTTTGAGCCCCTCCTAGACCTAGACGGCTCTCCACACCCACATATTGTCTCTTTACAGAGTTCATCAAGCGTTGGATATGCACCTAACAATATCCTCGGTTAAATTAGTTGACTGGGGCACAATGAGGTGCAAGACGTTTAGTTTATTACCATTTTGGGCCAGTAATAAATTCAACAGAGAGGAATGTAGGAGGAAATTAATTTCGTTAAAAGTGTGACACAGAACTGGGTAACATATTTTTATTGCATAGGCACAATAACAAGGAAATACGTCTGCGTCTGCTTGATATACTGTTTTCGCAGGAGAAGAAAGTGTCGCCTCGTTTTTGTTTAGACACACAACCACCTACCCTTTAACGAGCTCTTTAACATATGGTGGATACTACGAAAAATTTCTCAGGATAATCTGTGAGCTATCTCATGGTTCTATTCAATTTGGAACAAGAGCAACATCATCAAAGACTTTTGGTAAATGCCCATTACTTTTGGACCAAATAACTGGCACTTAATCAGTGACTCCGAACTAGCCACTATCAACTTATTCATTACCGACCAGCATGAATGACACTTTTCATGAGAAGCACTCTGAGTCATCTCCGACAACTATGAATGCTGCTCGCAATAATCTAATAATTAAAATAATCTAACCAGTTTATATGGGCGCTGCCTCAGGAGGTATTAATTAATGAGAAATAAAAAGGTTGGTAAGTACTTTTTTCTGCAAACCGTGCAGCAACGATAAAACCAATATAATTATAAAACTATTTGAATGATAAAACCCCAAGTTTGAATCTCTTTTGCGTTGGATATTTAGAATACAACGATACGATCATCGTGTCAAGAAATCTTGAAGTAAAATGAACTCCGCTGCCCCAAGCTCGTCTATTTATGCATTTCATCAAGAGGCGCGGCCTCGGGCGTGGCTTAGCTGCGCTGACGTTGTATGTTGGGTCATGCGTGCTATGGAGACTAAACCACGCCTGCTGATAAAACGCATAAATAGAGGAGCTCGCGCTAACAGAGCTCAGTTCGTCTCCAGGCCTGCGACGATTTAAACCAACTACCTACTGTAAAAAACAGATCATTTAAGCAAACTAAACTTCTTCTTCTTTCCTTATATTTATTATCAATCAATTCTAAGCATGTTTTAGGTTATTAGTGAAATAATTTTTTTCGCGGATCATTTTAAACGGGATTTTGAGCCGGCCCTGGCTGCGAGCAATAAATTCTTAAAAGGGTCTAGCCTTATTTTGATCCGTGTAATCTTGTTTCCCAATAGTATATGACATGAATAAACCAACAATAAATCTCGCAACGAATGATATTAAATAATTCGAGCCGGCTATGTAAGCTAGGTATTAATAATGAAACACTTAGTTATTTCAAGGTTGCATAAACCCATGTAGTAAGCATACATTTAAATTAAATCTCTCGGAATGTGCAGCTCATTGCTAGTCGCTGTGCAAAAAGTATTATAAAAATAAGCTAATTATGCTTAAATAAATACGACGATGACGTACTTAAGTACCGAAGTAATCTCGCAAATCGCCTAATAATCTTGCTCGTATAAAACGAGGAAAACGAAACATCTATTATGCGCCTTGAATTGCATATTTTGAATTTGACTATTTGGCAAAAATTGTATGCGCCAATTTTCCGATTTTCGGGAAACTTGCCCAACTCCTAAATCTTCATTAGAATTCCAACAAAATATCCTCTGATTTCCTCACATGTCGTGTAGCTTCCTATGGCTTCCTCAAACTTTCACGATATTCCAACTTTTTTGGATAATTCTGTAGGCCTTTGGGAGCCAAAAATAGACCAAAAAGTCTTCCATTGCCCACAAACATGCATCTCCTTATAATAAAAATTCTACAAGGCATCAAAATATTACTAATTATTCTCGAGGATCTAACGACCTATTGCACGTAATTTTTCAACAACCGCACACATTTATTTATGAGAAATAGCCTTACCCACATTAGCGCCAACCGCTTAACACACCGTCAATGGATATTTAATATTTAAATGCAGAATTACAGCTGAATCCGAGGTTAAATAGCTTTCACAAATTCAATATTGATACCAATTTCCCTGCACGGTTTATTCTCGCCATTGTTAGTGTCGTTTTTTGATACGTAAGAGGCCCATACGGTCGATAACGAGGACATGTGCGGGCACCACAACCACATGCAACACCGAAAAAGAGTGCCCCATTTAAAATAATCTATAATATTAGAATAGTAAAAAGCAGGTCATTTGCACAACAGTGGAATAATGAAGGAGCATGTTTTCCTATCGTTGAATATACGTAATTTATGAACAAACTATTTATTTATAAGTGCGCGAAATAACGCGGGGTTCAAGAGCTTGAATTCAAAAAATCGCCTATTTACAATTATTTATATTTGGAAATGTCCAATTTTGGGTCATTTAGTATTTAATTCACCCCTCACAGGTGCTCCTTCCTTGCAACTCTCGGCAACAAAAATTGAAACTTCCTCAAGGCTCGTTTCTTGGCCCGTTTCTTTTTCTCTGCTAAATAAATGACGTGCCTAATTAAATTAAAAGTGGGCTTGTTCGTAAATGGCATCAGAACAACTATGCAAGAAGCTGAGTGGATAGATCGATTAGGTTCTAATATACTGGTAATAGCTTAACAAAACGTGCGTCAAACCGCAAATAATGTGTACGACATTTGTAATGTTTGTTTCCTTATATGATAAAACCGAGAACAAAACTATAAAGGAATGACTGAGATGGTATAGAGCCTTTAACTAAAACTGGAAGGTCCTTGGGAAGTTACAGGGCCTTAAAATATTTTTTTCAGGTCACAGATCTTGCGTTGCATTGAATTTTTCGATTTACCAGAATTAAATCTTGGACTCCCTCAAGGCTTAGTTCTCGGCCCGTTTCATTTTATGGTCCGAGTAAATGACGTGTCTAATTAAATTAAAGGTGGAATTGTTCGAAATGGTACAAAATAACTATCTGCGAGAAGCCTTGAATAGATAGATCGGTTAGAAAACTTTTGATCAAGCACTAAGAAGGTTCCTTTTTCAGTAGTATCATGCTCGGTATCATGTATCAAAAATCTCGGTAAGGAAGAAGCATTCATTAAAAAATTAAGACGTTGAAATCATATTAAATATTGTGCAACTCTCTGAGGTAAGTAGGTAAGTTTATAGATGAATATTTCTGTCATTACCATCGTCACACAAATTGAGTTTTACTATTGTTGCGTGTTTACACCCATTAGTAAACACCCCAAGCATAGATTCAATAACTTCAACAATACTAACACTAAATCACTGATTTATTAATTACAATCATTAGCCTTTAAAACATTAATTACTACTTTTAACCACTATTAGTCATTGTTCCTTTTCTGTTGTGTCCACTTGCTAACTTTGCAATATTCTACTGCCTGCAGAGGACCATCTTGGCCTTCATATACCTACAGATATACCTCCCAGATGGTCCTCTAGATTATTCCACAATTCTCTAGTTCGCCTTCGTACCACAGACGCCTCGACAGACGCCATCTCTGGAACGACTGCTGAATCACCACCTATAATGTGTGTCTTAGGGACCTGTAGAGAGACAGCATGCTACAGACTTCTGTAAGTGGGAGTAAATTCATCACACTATACTATAAACGCTGATCAGTCCTACTAGCTTTTTTTTAAAGGCTGTAACTTTTTTTACCGAACGAACTGTCTTAACCAGAGCAAGTTCCATTCTTCCTCTTAGATCCCTGAAAATTTCATCTCTTAATATCCACATTGGTCATTTTTGTTACTTATCATGCATTATGCGTTTGTGAGAAATACCATGCAAATGAATTATTTTGCTTTTTAGAGTTATGGGCGAAATGCTCCACTCCACAAAAAAGGGCTTTTTAATAAAACTCTTCCCCAGAGACCCAGCAAGGAGAAAATAATGGTTCTCAAAATGACAAGAGATAATTGGAAACCAACAGATTATTCTTGTTTATGTGAGGTATATATATTTTATGTACCTACAGTTTATTTTTATAATTAATTTGATTGTTTTAATTTCATTTAGTGTGAATTTTCTTAAAAAAACAAGATTCGTTGAAAATTCAATAAGGACAGGTATAGTTGAGATATAGTCCACCTGCAGATTCAACTGGAGAACCCGAGGAAAGCCATATATAAGTCCCGTTCAGATGGAAATGTCAAAAGTGCTCTTCTTGCAATTTTCTCGATTCTGTCGGACTCTACGCTTCTTCCAGCTCTAAAGCGGACCCAACTGAATATGGTATGGTATATCCGAGGGTATGTCCGTGACCACTTGGTCATTGTGGCTCACACCAAATTATATTTCACCCTTTAGGTTCAGTCTTTTGATAGAACTGATAACCTTATTGGGCGAGATTCCATCCCAGGCCCTTCGGCATAAGTTGTCCTTTGCCGAATGAAAACCGGATTCTTTCTGCAGCGGGACATGCCTCTACCTTCTGATTATTCTCCAAACACAGACGGCTTTTGGCGTTTTCCACCAGTCCAGATGATGATTTAGTCTGCAGTGCCTAGTGTACAGGCCAATTAGAGTCTTTAGATTTAGCCTATTTAGCTCCAATAGTGTCTGTGCTGGAATGGCGCACCTTCTCTGGCTAGGGAGTCGGCTATTTCATTGCCCTCCATTCAATTCAAGAGCCTTGAGAGCTGCTTGACTATTTTTATTGATCTGCGCTTGGGATCCGTTTGTTCCAGCTTTCGCAGGCACAGTTTGATGGCGTGAACTTCAGCCTGAAAGACAGTTGCGTTGGTTCGTAGGCTTGTGGATCCTCACCTTTGGTTCGCAGCTACATGGCTCCAATTCCATCGAGAGTTTGGAGCCAATTGTAAACCAACAGCGGTCTGCCCTCAGCAGGGCGGACTCAATAACTCGGATCACTTAATTCATCGGGTTGGATAAAGAAAATCTCGACGAAAATCGAGACCTCGCTTCCTTCAAATTGCCCAACCAAATACCCCGAGACCTAGGCATTTTAATGGGGTATCTTATGACTGAAACAAAATTCATGCTCATGGCCTCTTTGACAAGTTATCGGCAAAAAACAAGAACGCATCGCAGGGATAGATGAAACCAGCAAAACCGCCAGGCTTTATCTAGTCACCTTAAACACCTTCCTTGCCTACTAGAAAGATATTTGGTAATTCAAAATAAAATAGAAGTATAGGTACACCGAAAAATAATGCAGAATCATTTCACTTTGCTTCTAACTCCAATATTTTGCACTGAAAATGGGGTTCGCTTGGCTCGGACTCGGACCATAGCTGTTTCGTCTTTGCCTCAAAGTACTACAGTTTTCTTGTATGCTTCAACTAAATTCAGTTATCAGATAAATGGGCACGTATGCCAAAGCTGCTCTACATCAATTGAATACCAGTAGAGATACTGCTGAGTGATTTGTCAAATGGATGGTCTCACAATACATAGAACTATGTCCATGATCTGAATACCTACATTTCCTTCCAATGGGGATGAATTAGGTACAGATTTGCTCATTTCCCACCAGAGTAACGTTACAAAAACATCTGCCAAATGTAAACATAGCTTTGGGAAGCGCACAAGTGTAACGTAACAATAACAGCTAGTGAGTAAATATGCCTCACCTCGTCACTAGTTGCCCAAGAAAAACATATTAAGTAATCAAAAAGGTCAAATCTGAGTTATAGTTTTTTAAATATCTTAATTGCACCAACTCCAAGCTGTTGACTCACTAAAATAATTAGCAGGCAGTTGGGTATGGAGTATTTATGAAGCCTGAAGGCGTAAATAGAAAATAACTTCAAGACGAGTCGAGTATTCCTTTACTAGAAACGAGTTTAATTAAACAAAATTATAGACACAAAACAATTTTAATTTATGCGCGCGATGGTATCATTTAAAAGGAATTCCTCACCGCTGGGACGGAAACATTAAACAGGTATATTGACAAAAATCATTAATGTACCTACTAGGTGAGCGCACAATTTTTTAAATGACCTACCATGTGTTTAAATAATTATCCAGTGTGCGTCGTGGAGTTCCGTGCCCATCAGATACTGAAATCCAAGAGTGTGCTCACTGTAACAACGCAAAACAAAACACCAAACACTGCACTCGCACTAAGGGCGCAACCTCCACGTGTTTTCAAAACTAAAAGAAATATCTTCCGTCAGCCGGCAAAGGTACTCTTCAACTAAATTCCCTATTTTAACTCCGAAGCGGTCAGGTACATTCTGAAGCAAAATATCATTGGAATGCAGCCGGCCAAACAAGTTCCGGGCATCAGCTTGACTGGAACTTCCAACGGTGCACACTCGACTGCTGTGCGATTGAGAGGTACACTCGCCGCACCAAATTTACTGGATGCCGGAGCATTAAAAACGTGCTCTGGGCGTAGTAAAATGATGCCGCGGCCTGTACCAAACTCAGGTGTGTTTGATACCTGTTTGGAGGTTACATTCCTCAGCTAACGCGGCATTCCGTGGGGAGAAAATCAGAATAGCCTCGCAGCGAGCCCCCTCGCGTGTACGTACTATTTTTTATTACTCGCATTGTATCACTATTCCGAGATATGAGATTACTAATTATGGGTTGTAGTTGCTGGGATATCTAAACAATTTTGATCGCCTCAAATTAACTGAATAACATCGCCGGATTCGTTTCGTCGTATTATGGGTGTACGTAGGTATGATAAAAGTTATTATTGTGGCATAAAAAATAGTGGTGCTGCATTCCACAGATCGAGTCCTGGCCAATCAGCGGCCAGCGCGCCAAAGGTGATCAGCATGCTGTAATAATGCCAGACCTGGGGCTTCGGATTACGCTCTGCTCTTGGAGATGCCAACCACAAACTTAGGACGATTAACCTATTTCTCATTATTGCCAGATTTGGTTTCTTTAATCAAACACGTTCGGTATTTTTTTTTTTTTTGGTGGAGGCACAACGGAGAATTTCTTGGCGCGTGAAATTAAAAATCAAATGTATGTAATGGGTATTAAACCTGCAAAATTCCATCCAAAAATGTGGAGCAAGAATGAATTGATGGACGCATCATCCTGACCAGAATGCCCAGGGTGAAGATTTAGTATTATCAAGCTAGGAAATTGAAGTTCAAGGTTGAAATATAACAGAAGAACTAGAAAAGACTGAGATAAAAGAAAATTAAAAGTGATATATGATGTTTAATTGGAAGAAGAAATAAGCAGAACACAATAAAGCTGAATGGAAACGTTTGAAAAACGAAAAACCTGAAGCTAGTTGCAATTGAAGAGAAGGTTGTAAAAATAGGGATAGAATAACAAATCAGGAGAGCTCTTAACTTGGTCTTCTGGTGAATGGAGTATTAGAAGAAAATATGAACCCCGTTTGGGGTTACCTTGTGTTTTCCAGAAACCTTTGAAAAGGAACCAAAGAGCCAAAATTGTAAGAAGAAACAGAAGAGTCAGAGAAAGAGTGGCAGTCAGTTCCTTAATAAGAAGAATGCGGACGAAACTAATTGAGGAGAAGTAAAAACTACTCTCATACAAGATATCTCATCAGTGATGGCTGTGATTATGTAACTTAAATAGCTTCCAATGCTCGCAAAAACTATTCCCTAGATGTTCTGGAACTGTGAATGACTCAAAAAATGTTTTAGGAATAGAAGGGACATAAATACTAATTTCCTCATAAGATTCGTTTCCCTCTTTTTCGTTGTCACATGAAATTTATAAATCAGTTGGTGATGTTGTCATTTCTCTTGCCACTATTATCCATATCGACAAATTATGTAAAATTAAACTTCTTCAATTTGCTTTCGCTCAACGTCAGGATGAGCTGTCCGTCAGAAGAACAATTTTTCTATTCCTCCATTTCAGCTCTTCATCCTATTCACGAAATCCATTTATGAATATTTCTGACACCACCCACTCCTTACTGTTTGATTCATATTGACAATATTATTGAATTATTCGCCTTTTTTCTTATTCTGGCCGAAATTTTGAAGCTCCCATTTTGAAAGACAAAATTTAGGCAGCAAAACAATTCCTTTAGTGTACCAATTTTCATAAGAAATTGGCGTCGTGATAGATTTTGCACGCAATAATTTGGAGGAAATGTGGATTGGTCATACGAAATTTCCCATAAGGAAGATTCCTAATCTTATTTAGGCATAGGACAAATAAATACAGAGATATTTTCAATGAACTCATTTCTGACGCTTTTGTACTGATGGAATCATGGAGAACTATTACATATACAGGGTGATTCACGAGGAAAGGGACAAAATGTTATGGTAGATAGAGTTCACTTAGGTGAATTAGAAATGACTATTGAAAAAAGTCTGAGCCTATTTTTTATTGATCTACAGGGTGATTTATGAGTTTTGCCCAATACTTCTTAAGGTAATATCTTTTAAACTAATCACTAGTATCAGCTCGTATTGTGGGTATATAATATACTATTAATTGTCAATTTACATGCATAATCAAAGACAGAAAATTCCAGGACCGGCTCAACTAATTTTTATTTTTAGGGCTCCTATGAAAAAATTCACCTTGTGTACGTGATTTTTAAATTCTAATACTGAATTATGAAACTACATACAAAAATGATCGAAAACATGTATTTTGTTGTTTTGCCACACTTTGGGCGAATTTTAAATAAACGATCAATTTTCGCCAAAATCGAAGGTCTGCACAAAATAAATTTATAAAATTACATTTTCCTCTCTTATTTAAACTAAAATATTTGTTATACAAAATTTTGTGATTTCATGCATGATTAATATGAAATAAATAATCAAAAATAAATAATTTCAACATCAGATTAAGTAATTTTTATTTCTGAGGTTTCTGTGAAAAAAACCAGTCTGTATACATTTTTCTCAAATTCTGATAATAAATTGTGGAACTACATTTAAAAATTAACGAAACTATTTATTTTATATAACAAATATTTTAGTTTGAATAAGAAAGGAAAATGTAATTTTATAAATTTATTTTGTGCAGACCTTCGATTTTGGCGATAATTGATCGTTTATTTAAAATTCGCCCAAAGTGTAGCAAAACAACAAAATACATGTTTTCGATCATTTTTGTATGTAGTTTTATAATTCAGTATTAGAATTTAAGAATCACGTACACAGGGTGAATTTTTTCATAGGAGCCGTAAAAATAAAAATTAGTTGAGCCGGCCCTGGAATTTTCTGTCTTTGATTATGCATGTAAATTGACAATTAATAGCATATTATATTCCCACAATACGAGCTGATTCTAGTGATTAGTTTAAAAGATATGACCTTAAGAACTATTGGGCAAAATTCATAAATAAGTTAATAAAAAAAAGGCTCAGGCTTTTTTCAATAGTCATTTCTAATTCACCTAAGTGAACTCTATCTACCATAACATTTTGTCCCTTTCCTCGTGAATCACCCTGTATATTAAGTTGGTACCAAAAAAGCGCATACGATCATTTAGTTGGGCTGGATTTTCCTCCAAATATGGTGATTCAGGAAAACTCCTACTCCTAAAATTCCACCTAAAATATTGCTTTATTATAATTTTTATACGTCTTGTAATTTAAAGCAATAATTCCTGTCATTAACGCGACTACAAAAACGCAAAACCCCCGTCATTTTCCTCCGTAATGATTACCTCTTTTCTATCCATTTAAGTTTCACTTAAAGCCATTTTTATATTAATTTGGTTGTTCTAGCTCCAAGTGGCTCCGTTAGATTAACATATCTATTTGATGATCTCGTTTTGGGTTTTCCCACAACATATAAGTTCATATCACCCGAGGGCAGGAGCAAATATAAAACGCTGTTTACAATTTTGATGTATCTTAGGAATCATGAAATTACTTCGATATAGGTACAATTAATTAAAATTAAAATAAATACTTTTAATTTACATTGATACCAATCCAAAACCAATACATAAAATACAGAAAGAAAAAACATGTTCCAATGAATTCGTGTATGGTTCAAACATCCTTGTGCAAAAATTCCAAATTCGCTAGCGGCTCCGCCATACTGGGTTCCAGTTCTTTTGCAGATGTTAAGTACGCCTTGGCCAGGTTTATCCTTCCCATTTTGTGATGCAAAACCGCTAAATTGTTGAAAGCTGAGGCATGTGTGGAATCCGACGACAAGCATAAAGTCAGGCACTGTATTGCCAGTTCCACGTCTCCAGCTGCCTAAAAAGAGCAACATGTATAAATGTACATAAATATTTAAGCGAGAATTATTGAAAGAAGTCAATATTTGTTTCTGATTTGTTAAATAAAAAATATCCATAGATGTAGGTACTCCATGTGGGGAGAAATATTTTATTATAAATATAAATTGCAAAGGAAGGTTCTTAAATCACTAATTGACATTTTCCACAAAAATATCGTTGCCGCCAGCTTGGAAAAAGTGTAAAAAAAAATTGCTAGTGGAGAGAAATTATAATTTTATTTTTAACCCACTTATTGCATTATAAGTAAAAAAAAATAAACTGAGCAACTTGGATTTTTTGAGGTTAGGATGTACTTTTAAAAAAGCTTTTTGAACCGGAATTAAAAAATGCGTGTCTGCTGGTTTTTTTGTATACTACAAATGTGCGCAGTTTTGGAAAAATCTACGACGATTTATATACTTTCTATGCAATACATTCGTGTTGCTTTTGCGTTGTGGCAAACATTCACATCAGTATGCACCAGCAGCTCCAGCAGGCAGGTAAAGTATACATTACAGACGTCGTTTACATAAAACATACATCTATATTAACATATTTGAGAAAAGGCAAATGGTTATTGTAATGGGACCTGAAATCATTTCAATATGTTGACCGCAGTGGCAGTAAACAAATTTAGACCGAAATTTGTTGGAGTCCAAGACTTTTTTTTTATTATCACCAAATTGAAAAAAAAAATATTACAAACACTACAATTTTCCGGCTTCTGTCACCTGAGCGTTGACAGAACCTTCATAAATGATCGCAAACCATGTGACTAAAAATAGGCAACCAAATATACTAGTGTGAACTTGGTTGCCTAATTATTTGGTCACGTGGTTTGCAATCATTTACGAAGACCCTTTTTGGCAGCTACTCTTCGTCTTGATACTTACAATTGCTATGTGGGACAAGTTGTACCAGACGTCGGCCCTAATCATGGAATCGGTGGCGAGATCGAGGGCCCGTTGAAAACAGGCGAGCGTGAGGTCCAGCTGCTGCGAGTACAGACAACACAGGCCCAGGTTGTTATATAACTCGGCCGAGTGAGCGCCCATCGCCAAGACGCGCCTGAAAAGTTTCATAGTGTATTTGCTAAATTAGTGAAAGCCAAATTCTTAATTATGCTACTAGGAGGAAGGTATCGGTTTATGAATAATTTATAATTCGTCGACATCGTCACGTTTAATTTTAATTTGTGTGAGTGGGAATCATTGATACAAGTGTTTTGTTTTTTGGACCATTGATTGGTAGTAATTACTAATCACTTCCTTGTGAATCACTTCGAATTCGCAATTCCAACACAAGGTTCTGAGGGTCATTTTTCAAACATACTCAAATCATCTTTTTATCGCATAGTGGCTGGGATTTCTGGCTGATTTGCTGGCATTTTTTTTATTGGAAAAAATTTTTTCCATGATTCTGCATCCTTTTTTTTGCTCGATAAATATGTCCACATAAACTCACGTTACATTGGTGCAAAACAGTAAAAAAAAGCATAACTAAACCAGAACAAGAAAATAAAATGGTGCAGCTTCACTAAACCCAACATGATACCTCCAGCAAAGTGTATCTGGTTTATTTTATTATTATCTACCATACCTGTAATATCTCAAAGCGAGCTCTGGCTGACTGTTGTAGAAGTGGTACATCCCAATGCAGGCTATGGCCTCCGTATTCATGGCGTCTTCTATAACTATATTCCTGTAGTATCTGACTGAAGACGGAGTATCGTTTAGTGCCTCAGATAAACGGGCCAGCTCGGTCATTATGGCCACATCCTTGGGAAAAACGTCCAAGCCCGATTTACTGATTTCTGTCGCTGATAGTGGCTGATCTGGGAAAAAATGGATTCAACTAAACAATGAGCCAATTTGTTTCATATTAATTGGTGGTAAAAAGCTACTTGTGCCATATTATGGTCATTTATAAATAGAGCCGGGTCTGAGAGACAATCAATGAGTTAATGTATAAAATAAATGGCGCAATCCGCAGTTTCCTCCGTGTCTCTCCCTGCAATATATTTTTGTCGCGTCGGACGACAATTATGATTGTAGGACGAATTAAAGTAGACTATATAACGACATTGGTAAGCTTGGAAAAGTGAACCTACAATGTATAGTTTTGGTGATACAGAGCGTCAAAGTTTATTTTGCCATATCTCAAAATGTGTTTCCTTCTTGTTTCTCCATGTAATATATTTTCGTCGCGTCGGACGACAATTATGTTTGTAGGACGAATTAAAGTAGACTATATAACGACATTGGTAAGCTTGGAAAAGTGAACCTACAATGTATAGTTTTGGTGATACAGAGCGTCAAAGTTTATTTTGCCAGATCTCAAAATGTGTTTCCTTCTTGTCTTTCCATGTAATATATTTTCGTCGCGTCGGACGACAATTATGTTTGTAGGACGAATTAAAGTAGACTATATAACGACATTAGTAAGCTTGAAAAAGTGAACCTACAATGTATAGTTTTGGTGAAACAGAGCGTCAAAGTTTATTTTGCCAGATCTCAAAATGTGTTTCCTTCTTGTCTCTCCCTGTAATATATTATCGTCGCGTCGGACGACAATTATGTTTGTAGGACGAATTAAAGTAGACTATATAACGACATTGGTAAGCTTGGAAAAGTGAACCTACAATGTATAGTTTTGGTGATACAGAGCCTCAAAGTTTATTTTGCCAGATCTCAAAATATGTTTCCTTCTTGTCTCTCCCTGTAATATCTCTTTGGTGCTTTGGACGACAATAATGCATGTAGAATGAATTGAGGTATACTATTGAACAAATTAAATAAGCTTGAAAAAATTATCCTACAATGTATAGTTTTGGAATAATTCAAGGAGATAGAGGAAAATACGATGAATTAAGTAAAATTTTGACATGCTCGTTCAACTCCGGCCTTTATTTTTAATTATTATACAATTAAAATTAGTTGCTATTGACATATTATGTACTTAACCTTGCGGCTCTTTAATAATAATTATGTAATTAAATATGAGAGTTGTAGACATGAGTAGAATTTTAAAATGTAAAAATATGAATAAATCATTTAAATGATAAAGTTAAAATATTAAATCTGTATTAGTTTAAACCATTTACAGATTTTTAAACTATTAATTAATTAATAGAATGTATTATAAACAATAAAATAAATTAAAAAGAATAAAAACGTGTATAATACATTAATTAAGTTGTTTTTCGATTTTATTTCAAGTTTCAAGTTCATAAATAATTGTAATAATTGTAGTTAAGAACCAGCGAGCCATGGTTATTAATTTATTAAATATGTGGCAAAATTTTGTAAAAATATCTGGCTCCATCTGTTGTAGAGTAACTTTACTAACCGTAAATAAAATGAGGAACCTATTGTTCAAGAATTTAGAAAGTTTAGAATGTTAAATAAATAAAAAAAGCTTCAAATCTAAGGCAATTTGATGGTCGCAACAGGACCGTCGCAAGCGCTTTGGACTATGTAGGGGGGAGGGCAAAAAATTACCCTAATTCAGTATTCCACGTTACCACTCCAACTACAAACTTACCCAGTCTAATATACGCCCTACTAAGTCTGATGAAAGTCTCGACGTGGCTTTGCTGCTTAAGAGCACTCCTCAGTTGCTGTTCAGCCTCCCTAACCAAATTCAGTGCTAGGTAGCACTTCGCCAGCTGCACTTTCCACCACCAGTCTTTGAACTCGCAGAACTGTGTTGCTTGAACTGCAAGTTCCATTGCATTTCTTACGTCTCCCTCGTGGTAGAACAGGTATTCAAACAGGGGTTTGTTTAAGCTCGGATTCTTGGCATATTTCGAAATATTCAATCTGGATATTTGGATGAAAGGGCCGTCTTTCTGGGACAACATTGCCGCGGTGCCCAAGCGAATAGCCCTGGCTGACTTTCCCGTTGTTGGCCGAGCTGTCCGCAGACGGTCCAGAGCTGAGCCTGGGCGGGATTGCGTGCCTGGCCGTGCTACGCCTGATATTGGGCGCCCAGTGGACGTGCGTGGTCTGGAACTACATATTTTGTCTTCAAAAACGTTTTTCCAAACAGTTGAAAAAATATTTAAAACTATTAGACTATTGACCTTCATTAAAATAAATATTTAAAATTTAAAAAAAACTGTTGTCCCCACCATGACTCAATTGATTAAGATAAAATCTCTTGAGTGGACTCAAGTTAATACGTACCCCAAGGCACTTGTTTTTGGCTGTTCAACTGTCTTCATTGAGGTTCCAGGTCTAGGAGCGGTAGCTATAGCATTGTCGTCTAAAAAATCGGTTTCTGGTGTTTCGTCACTTTCTATATCATCAACGTATATCCTCTGGGTAAGGGCCCGCATTTTCAAACACCAGGCAGCCTGATCCAGCGGCTGCTTGTCTAGAATACTGGTACAGATATCCACACATTTCTCATACCGTCTTCTCCTGAATAAGCTTAAAGCTAAGTACAACGGATCCATAGTACTCATCTCTGATCAAAATTGTATCGATAGTCTGGCACCATATCTTCATCAACGGTTTGTTTTCTGTACTGGCAATATTTGATGAAATTCACATTGTTTTAGCTATTGTTAACTTCAAAGTTGTCAGTGTTTGTACGCGAATCCATGGTAACTCATTTATTGATTAATATTCGGTTCCCACCTGTTGACACTCTCCTCATGGCTCGTCCGAAAGAGAAAAGGCGCAGGCTGAAAGATATTTTACAACGAAAGGAAAAAAAACCCAAAGACACAAGATTAAAACTCCATGAACTCTTAGATGAAGGTGAAATGATTAAACTGAACGAAGCTTTTAATAAAGAAGACGGCAGAAGGATGAACATCAAGCATCTGCACGATGTTCTTCTGAAGATTGGCAACATCGAATACGAAGATAACAAGTTTGAAGTCATGTTTAGGAGAATGAATTCTTCTTGGTAATAACTGTCTATTACTACCCACACTGATTTGTTTGATATAGCATAAGCTGAGAAAATCTAATTTTGCTTAGGAGCTCACTTAAACTTACTAAATTAATTACCTTTTATGTTGCTTAAGATTATTGTATTAAAACATAACTCCAATAACATTAAATATACATTTTGATGGTATTTACAGTATTACCAATGACACATAAACCAGTTTTCATATGTCATGAGGTACACGTCATATTTTCCTAATCAAATGGTAAATCCCAAGGCAACGACATATTTTTGATTTGTGCTTTAACCTCATTCTACTGCATTGGCATGGAAGCATCAAAATGGTCTACAGAATCTCTACAGGGGATCAAATTGACACCCCCACAAGTATAAGCAATTCCACCAGCCAACCTTTGCTAGTGCTACAAAAATTCCTCCAATCAACTTAATGAGTTTTTTTCTTCTAGCAATGGATACGTAACATGGGACGAATTCATATCGTTCCTGATCCTCGGCTTCCAACAACAGGAGGTTAGCCAAGAATACAAGACCCTAGACGATGCGATCCCCGTCCCACCTACGATGATTAGGAGCAACCACCGCCATTGCATCAACAGAATAAGCTTCTACCCGACAGTAAAACCTGATAGGTCCAGCACTTGGCAAGACGGAAGTATTATCACGTGCAGCCATGACGGAACTATAAACTATTGGTCTTTGGACATGCAACTAGAGAGAACTGTGCAATCCTCTTGTCCGCTATTGAAAATCCAAACGACTTGGGTGACGGACATGGCTGTGCTAGCAGACGTTAGCGTGATTTGCACCTCCAGCTCAGAAAGAGATTTAAGATTCTATGACACGTCAGCTAGGAAATTCGAATTGCGCGTAATGGTTTCATCACTGCCAGATGCTGTAACGGCAATGTATTATACGTTCAGCAAAGACTTAAGCGTTCCATCTAAGCTTTTGCTTGGAGATATGGGAGGAAACATTAGAGTTATGTTTTTCCAAACAGAAGCAAGAGGAATATTCAGAAGCCAGCCAGGAATTCCCCTACTTCACGTTCGTTACGAACGCGTCGTCAAAGGCTTAGTGCCTAATGTCACGGTAGTGGAATTCCGAAGAGTTCACACAGACTACATAAGACAAGTATCCTATTATCCAACATTGCACAGTATAGTTTCCTGTGCTCAGTGCCCAAGAGCACTTGTACTGACTGACTTAACGGAAGGCAAGCCCAATTATGTTTACAAAATCAGCTTGGGCGTCTGGTGCTTTGCACTCGAATCGGTAGTACACATCATCGCTACTGGAGGCCCAGACTGCTTGGTACGCATATGGAACCCATGGTTGCCGCGCAGGCCAATCTGTTCCTTCTATGGTCACCATTATGGGATTGTCCAAATGGTATTCCAAGACAGCGGGAAGCGATTATACAGCATGTCGAAAGATAAATGCATAAAGGTTTGGGATATTGGATTGCAATGCAATCTACAGACGTACTTAGAGCTGCCACCCCAATTAGGAGAGAGGAGTGACCTGGCGACGCTGTACAATCCTCAAAGCAGGCAGTGGATCATCGGCAGTGTGATGATCGCTGTATTGCCATTGAGCCCTAAGCAAAGTTCTGAACATACTGATGGCAACACGCACACTAGTGGGGTGTCAGTGGTCCTGTATAATAAATTGTTTAAGGTAGGTACCTAGCCAAATAAATAAAACAATTTTGTTAAAGTAATCCTTATTATAGTGCATAGTGACGTGTGGTTTGGACAGCTTTGTAATAGCATGGGACCCATGGGATGGTAGGCGTCTGCTGGTCATAAGAGAAGCTCACACTGTCATGCTGCACGGCGAAATGAAAGCCGTGGAAATTACAGCGGCCACTTTCGATCCCGGCTTCCAACGTCTGCTGACTGGGGCGCACGATGGCACTCTTAAAATCTGGAACTTCAACACTGGAACTTGTTTAAGAAACATGACTATTGAGAAGCGGCAAGAGATACAGTCGCTTATTTGGGTCAAAGGTCGTATAATGGCCACTGGATGGAATAGGCTGATCACCGAGTTTTCCGATGCTGGAGACGTCGTTGGTGTAGGAGGAGCATATAGGTATTTTTTAAGAAAATATGTTCAGGGAAGGGAATTTTCAGAAAGTACCATCGAGGTGCCGATGGGTGTAGCAGACGTTAATGGAAGCACAGATTCAGACATGGATTCAAATCTTTCGCTGGCCACTGGGCCACAGTTTGTTCATTATTTCCCCTTCTTTACCAAAATCCAATTCGCCAACTATATCGCTTTGATCTTAAATAAATAAATTTTTGTTTGTTCATTTTCTTGCTTTACCAATGGAACACTAACATTAGAAATCAAAGAACTTTCTTTAGAAATAATACCAAAGCCATTTAAGACCAACGCCATATCCTAAGACCGATATTGTGGGGAGGTCCAGAACCCTCAATTATTCACTACTTTAAACATACGTCCATGTCCTCTTCAATATTAACAGTTCCACTTTGACTTTCAATATTGCAACAGCTGTAGGGGAATCCTGCCTCGAGCAGTATTCATAAATCCATAAATACAAACGACTTCTTCTCAATAGGTTACCACAGAACACACTAATCATAGATAAGAGAACTAATCCGCACCAGTGTTGCAAACCTTGCAACTACAATTATAACTGGCGGCAAATTTAAATTTAAAATTAAAAGCTTTCACAGATTCGGATTTTCTTCGGTTTTAATAAATCAAAAATGAATCTAGCAAGGATTGGGATCTTCGCCACACCGAGGACATCAGCTCGGCAGCCGTCAGAGTTCCGGAAACGGTGGCTACCAGTTCCTACGTCGGGGAACTGATTCTGTGGCGTTTGGAAACAGGACAACCGTACAAGAAATTCAACGTTTCTAATCCCACGATGAGAATTAAGTTACAATACCACTTGAATAAAACCAAAGAGAAGCCCAAGGACGAATACATTCACCAAAGAAGAAGGTCGATGCTGAAGGACAAAAAAATAGAACAAGTTGCTCATCCTGCAGGTACAAATTAAATTGTAGGGTGCCTAGAAGTTTATTTGTGCGTTACAAAAAAAATTTTTGCAGCCAACGTTCGTCAGCACGCCACCGGCAGAACGAGAGACCGAAGAGTATCGACTGTGGCGATGCCAGATGAGTTGTTCCATTTGAGAAAACTCGCGGTGCATTGTATGTTGTTTCTAAACGCTAGAAAAAGCGAACCTGACACTGGAACCCTATTGGTGTCGTTAGAAAATGGAGTAATACAGATGTGGAATCACCATATATCAGGAGGCTTTATAACCTCCTTTTCTGCAATACACAAAGCTGGAGATTATGTTATCTCTATGACAACGGACGCAAAGAACGAGTTCCTCTTTGTTGGTACTTACATATTTTTAGATAAAACATTTCAATTTTTTTTTGTCATCTTACACTGAAGGTGTAACACAAGGAACAGTAATGGGTGCAAATTGTTGATCAATGCAAACCAATTACAATAAACAAGTAGTATTTGTTAGTGTGGGTAAAAAAGACGGTTCGTAAATAAGTTCAGTAAATTTTCATTCCAAAGTAATGGATATGTCCATTGTTCCTAGGTACTACTGTTGGTTACATCAAAACTTGGTTATTGAAAAATTATTGCCTGTTACCTGAAGATGAAGAGTATATCTGTATGCCCAAGTATCGGCTGATGTTTCCATTTATGTGGGGTGACACATTTATGGGAAGGGCAGCTAGAATGGTTTCTAATCAACCAAAGCCTGTTCTCTTAAACAGTTACAAGGGACATTTTATGCCTGTGTCAGGACTTACATATTTAGACGATTGCCAAATTATTATAAGGTAGGTAATAGATTTATTTCAGTCTCCAATAGCGTTATAGGTAATGAATTTAATGAAAAATATATTTTTCAGTGCCAGTGCAGACTTCAGTTCAAGGATGTGGACCATAGGAGGTCGGTACATACAAACCATTGGCACCTTTAAACCTTGGAAAAGAGTTGAAGCTGATAGTCCAGTTAGCCAATCGTTTGAATTTTCAATCCCGCCGGACATTAGAAAAGTCGCAAGTTCTACCACTTTAAGGGTATAAAAAGCTAAAAAGCACACACCATTCTAGTCTACCAAGTGTTGATTTTGAGGATCGTATTTCGGTAGCATGATGAAGGTTGAATATGAGAACTAGAATGGTATGACGCTTCGCCATACAATTTTTTTAAAAACTATATAAGTCATCTTTATCTAACACTATCTCCTTAGGTTCTCAGTGGCGGATCTTTGCCTAAAAGATTAACCAAGAAACAGTTAAAACGGCGCGAACAGAAAGAGTTGGTTCAAGTAGATGAAAGCAAGATTTATGGGAAGCCATTGTTCAAACCGGTCCTAGGAGACTATTATTCAATTCCAGAAAGGACAACGAAACCGAAATTCGTTGAATTTGATACATCGTTCCCATATGTAAGTACAATCACCATTTATGTAAAAATATAGTTATTAACAAATATCGACATTAAATAGAAAATAAATATGAAAATATCGTGAGATATCGAAGGAAACCACACTAATTGAATTTTTTTAATTTTTAGATTCCAGTTTATCAACATCTCATAATGCCTCAACCTACAGAAATCGAGAAACCAGAAGCGCCCCCTTAGTGTCAAATTAATGAGGAGAAAAAGAAAAAATCCTAGTTTTTTTTGTACAAATATATAGATAAATATAGTAGTAAATAATATATTTAAAAACAGATCCTTTTATTTGATACTGACATTACCAGTATAAAAAATAAAGTGTGGGTATATTCCTAGAAAAAACCTGGAAAAAACTGCTTCCAGAATTCATTGTGTGTCTAAAACTATGTAGAGCAGTGTACATGGAATATTAATTATGTATACTGGTTACACTAATTAGATAAATTAAAAAAGTACCTACCTATCTACTTTGATGAATAGGTAATAATTTATAATGCGCAAAACTTTGGTGTTCGCTTATTAACAAATTTCTTCAAAACTTAAACCAATTAGACGTTATTAGACGATCTATTTACCAACATCAAATAAGTTAAAAACTTATCATGGCGACTATGGTAGGGGTCGACAGGAATATTTTTTTTTTTGCATGCATTTTAAGAAGTTCGTGCGTACAACCTACACATATGCACATATTTATATTTATATTGTTATCTATATCGCTTATCGCAGTCAAAACAAATTATCGTTGATTGAAATAATATTTATTGTTTATTCAGTACCTATTTAGTTATTCATTATTCATTGCGAAACAGTAGAACTCAAACAGATCGTCAGATCACAACGTTAAGTGAAAAATCCTTCATTCCATAATCACAATTAATAATTAATTAGTTTATTAACCGCGGGAAACGTACGAATAAAACCAAAGTATAGATAACCCAAAACACACATGTAGTTGACCCAAAATACCTGTCTGCGCTGTGTGTTGCCTACATGCGATAATTAAATCAGCTGACTTCGACGTATTTCTTTGAAGTGGTGTGCAACAAATACGTTTAATCAAAGTTCAAACAAACACTCAAGCAAAATTATTAATTAGAAAATCGCCAGTTTATTTTGCACAGATTTAATATACCTACACATCAAAACAATAAAAATGATCGAAATGACTTTGGAGGAAGATTTACCTGAAGAATTCAGGGGTGGTACTTTGAGAATCGGCCCCGAAAACAAACTGAACGAACACTCCAAAGCTGCGACTGCTAATTTATCAGCTCCTGCTGATAAGATTGATAAGGATTCATCTGCCGAAATCACCAGCAATAACAACAATTATCATTGGAGAAATGCTTTTATTGCACCTTTATCGTCCATACCAAATAAAAGTAGGTAACTTATATTATTTACGTTATTAAATTTAGATAAGAGATTGCTGTTTGTTTACTATTGATTTGCCAATTCTGCATTTAGATGAGTTTTAATACCTAAGTTCTAAATGTCTTTGCAAACAGGGTTTATTATCTGCCCTTCAATATGTTCACTAAGTAAGCGGAAAGTTGTTTTTTATTTAAATGTGTGTGTGTATTTATACTCCTTATATTTTAGTCACAGAATCTATATGGAGTACAAAGAGTAAAGAAATCACCCCCACTGCTAATGACAAAAGTCTTCAACCGTCGATTCACCTAAACGAAGATCCCAATAACTTTTTTACATTCCGTGAGGGTGTAGTAGACAAAGCAGTGAAAGAATGCATGGCTCAGTTCTTGGACATGGAGACTGAAGGACCAGTTTACGCTTCGTTTTTGCTCACACAGTTCGTATTAATAATTAAAAGTGGCAGTAAAGGCTACGGAGGTACAAACATGTAAGAAAATGAAAACCCGATGTTCGTCTTTCCTGTATACGGTAGGATGGTAAAACACTCCCAAAAATACTCATGTTCGAACCTCCATGATTGTTACTGCATATTAACTTAGAAATACATTTGCCTGAGAAAAGGATAAAAAATGTCCCATATAATTTGCTTGAAACCACTCTATTTTAGGCCTAATTCAATTAGATATTTTATGTATGTCTTTTCAGAATTAATCACTGGGATACTGATAAAGAGCGGCTAGTTCTGGTCACCGGCAAAAGCTTAGTCCTAGTAAAATATGATTTTATCGCTTTAAAGCGTTTGGATTATAAAAAAATTTCACTAAACGCCATTGATGGGATTATAATCGGGAATTTGGTTTATCCAAGTGGGTCATTGATACCGTAAGTATGCAAGTATGTTAAGGTAGCATAAATAACGTTTGTTATCATGGAAACTGTAAATTTGCATTAGGTAGTTTATGCGTCACTAATTTTTATTTATTATCAATGTAGATAGTTGCGTTAATGGTGTACAAGGTTTGCAGTTTTCATGACGATGTATTAGATATTTTTTTAATTTTTGTATTTGTTATACAGAAAAATAAATGGTTTTGCTGATGGTTTGTCAAATATTTTAGAAAATTGTTTATTTAAACGATGGTCCAAAAGTGAAAAACAACCACAACTAGAAAATTTGAATCAGTCTAGGTATTTTTTTTACATAGAAATTAAGAGATAGTTTTGCTTATTTTTTGCATTATCATTATAACACAGAACTTCTCTTTATTTTTTGGCATTAGTGGATATAGCTTAGTTTTTTTTCTAGCATAATTCCCGTACAATGCTCTAACTCAATAATTTAATTTCGTAACTTAGCCTTGGCTATTCTTTCTTACAAAACCACTAATATTATCCTGTATATTACACTTACATATTTCATTTGTATTAATAAAAGTAATCGAAGCACCCCCAAATAATCTGCGCCTTGTTTCCCTTTTTATCAAAATTATAAACTCAAAACTTCCTCACACTCTAAATCAGCATTACAAATTAATGCAAACATGATTTAGAAACGTTTAACACCTTGTTCTGCTAATATACCTTATATTCATTAAACTAGTAGCAAAAATAGGCCAGTCCACAGCTATTGCGAATTTTGAAAGAGAATCAAAATTAAGAAAGAAAGGCATATATATTTAATTATTTTAAAAATATCGGGAATTGAATTTTACAATTTTTGGAAAAAATAAAACGATTTACAATTTATTTAAATATGTGAATAATGCCTAAATGTATCTTCCTTTCGGTTTGAACCAACAGAAATTGTTACTGATTTGCTTATTTCGACTACATTCTTAAATCAAGACGATATTTTAATATATTCTAATTCCAGGGACCGCAACATGAAAGGTATTCGGTTGTTATTCAATCAAGGTAAACATGAAAATTTGGCTTCTAAGTGGAACCCGTTCAATGATGACGTTCCATTTTGGACATTTACCTTCCATCCATTATACTTTCATAAAGGTAATTATTTCTCTGTGAATATCGTCTAAATTAGTTTTTTTTCTAATTTTTAGATTGCAATGATGAAAAATTACGGAATCTATACAATCTAGAGTTGTTTATCGAACAGCTATGCGCTGCTATAAACAAAATAAAAGAAACCAGCATCATTTTGCAACACAATATTTTATTAGAGAATTACGTTGGTTTGGGATCTATAATACATAACAGAAACTCGTTGGGATTTTTCAAAGTAAGAGGAAAATTCAGTTTCTAAACGAATGGCCAAAATGTATTTTGATGTGATATTTTTCCATTTTATTATAATCAATTTAAATCAATTATGTCAAAATAACTATTTGAACATAATATGAGGGTAAGAATCTGAATAATTAAAAACAAACAAACTCTTTCATGTACGACTCGTAACTCAAATATTTTCCTGGACCAATTAAAGTACATATCATAGTCATTTTGGCATAACTGTTCAAGTTGTATCTAAAATGAATCCATTTTATAAATGTTTTTGCACATAAAAAATATATAAATGTACTTATGAATATCGTACTGCACTTTTATATCGTTTGTTTAATAATTTATAAAGTTTTATTGGGCCTAAAATAAAGTACTGTTATTAATACATCGTTTTTACTGTATTTTATTATCTACAAAAGAAATCATTTCTTAGCGACAGAAAAAACAGAAACCACTCGCCAAAATCAAAAGATATATTTTAGAAATGTAACATCTCAGATATATAGGGGATTTCTGCGCTATTGATTGTGGATCTCCTGCTTATTTACTCAATTGTTTATTAACGCAATCATTGTATCTTGTATTTTATTTGTAAATAAACTTTTTATTCTTAATATATACATATATAGATACTATTATTTATTAGTTTACAATATATTTTAATTACAAATAGAATAGAATTAAGTAAATATAGACAAGTTTCTACTATTTTAACAATTTTGTCCAGTCCAGTCCATCAAAGGCATCGTCATCTATGTCGTTCGTTTTAGTACCACTTTGTTCTAAATATGCCTCGAATTCTTTTGATAAATCTTCAAGTTTTTCCTCGTTTTTCCTAAAAAGACTCTCCCAGTCTATTTTTTTTTCATCTGCCTCGCTAAACCCGTGAAATTTTCCGTTGGTATTTAATTTCTGCCTATAAACTCTTTCATTACGTTCAACCTCTTCCAAACTAAGATTTTCAAATAGTTTGTCCAACGTGTGATATGCGTTTCTTGACAAATTTTCGTCATGTTCCAGTTGGACATGAATTTCTTGCCACGTTTTGTTCTCTTGTTCCTTTCCCAAGCCGTAACATAATTTGTTGATTTTTTTGTTATATACTTCATCTAAGAAATCTCCTAGTTCTTTAACAGATTTCAAATCTACCGTTTTAACTAAATTTACATTTAAATTTTCACTTTGGTCTTCATAGAATGTTTCAGAAATTTCTGTTCCCGTATTAGAATGATTTTGGGTCAAGTAACTTTCCCCATTCTTCATTAGTTTTGACACGATGTTATTAAATTCTTTAACTACACTTCTTTCATTCACGCCTTGTTTTATTTTACAAATCTTTTCAGAGACGCCATAACAATTTGAATTATTTGGCTCTAAATTATTATCCATATTACTAATTACGTCAGTGGTTACAGTGTTTTCTTTTACGCCACTAGCATTTCTAAATCCAACTGCATCTTTAATTAACAGTTTGTTTTTACCTACCGAAATACTTTTACAAATTATATTTGTTTCATCGCTTTCATTCTCATTATTTTGGAAGCTAACTACATCTTGGGAATCGTTTTTAACAGTAGTAGTAGTAACATATTTCCTTTTTGAACAAAGGACATTGTCTGGATTTTTAAATAAATTGCTTTCCTCATTATTAGAATTTCCAGGGTAATGTCTCAAGTATATGTCGCTACTTTCTGATGAAAAAAGTTCTAAACTATCAAATTTATTGTTCACCGTTTCCTTATTCACCTGGTTGCATAATATGCGGCTATCAGAAACATTAACTAAAGAATGTCCTGAGAAATCTGACTTTTGAGAAGTCGAACTCATAAAGTTGTTATTAGTTAATAGTTCCAAAGGGAAAGAATTACTTGCAAACGTTATGCTGTTGCTCCTTACTAACATGCGTTTTGGATCGTTGGTTTCATGAAATTCATCAGTAAAGGTATAGTTTTCTAAGGGGTCCGATTCTACAGACATCTGACTTAAACTCGAGGTTTTCTCAAATTGCTTTATTAAGTTGAATATTTTTAGTAACGCTGACTGAATTTTTTCTGCAAAATACTGGTCTCTTGTACTTTTTAGCTTCATTTTTGAAATCTTCTTCATATACTGATGCACCTGGACTCTTCCTATTAATCTTTTACCTTCTAAATGACATAGCACTTCATTGTGAACTTTATTAAGAAACTGAGAGGAGTCGTTGCTGCTGTTTGTCCTACTGAAGGTTTTACTGGTTTTATATTTCACTTTGAGCGACCCCTTAGCAGGGTTGTCATTAATATTGTAGAAAGTAGAGTCCGAATTGAAACTCTGGCTGGAATCCATAATATTATTATTAGGTCCACCTTTAGACTACTTTTTAGTATAACAAATTTAGTCTGTTGACCAAATTTATTTGAAATATTCTTTTTCGCGGTGTTTACCCTGTTGCGCAAGTCAAATGTCATCATATAAATGTCAATCATAGATCACCAAAAAGAAGAAATCATAGACTACATAGAAACCACAGAATAACTATGAAAATTAGAGACCGCGTGCTGTCAATCTACCCGAATCAGTTTAGCATCATTTCATTACTATGTGATTTAGCTTCATTTTTGAACTCCGAAATATCCTCAACGTCGTTCGGAAATTAATATTCACATTGATTACACTTGAATCTAACTAGACATTTTCAATTAAAGAAAAACCGCATTTTCAAATTAACAAACTCAAACTACGGAACACCTAAATCGTGAAATGCATAGGATAAAATCTAAAATACACAGTAATACACACCAAAACTTCAAAGAAATCTTTGTGCTCGGTCTACTGAAGTAGAGGATTTCCAGCTACCTAGATCCTATAGGTCACAGGTCTTCACTAGTTGAAAAGAACGATTCACTTATGTTAGTTGAGTTGAGCACCATGAATTAGTTCTCTAAAAAGAGGTAATCGTCCTATCGCTATTTTTGCAATATTTGGCTGATTTCGCTGTAAATGTAACAAACAAAATTTAAAAGTACCTGTCTAAAGTTGGTTTAATCTACTTTAGACAAAGTCATTAACTGCAATGTTAATATGTTATCAATTTGGCAACAATACAAAACTAAAACTAACTGCCAGATCTATATACGTGCCTGTACTTACCTGTTACCTGTTCTTCCCTCTTCTTTCGAACGTCATGCGTCAGTCAGAAGTCAGAAGTAAATGAACGTACTTACCTCATGGGCGCATTCGAATGAAAAATAATCGTTCATTCGATTATTCATATAACTCTCGACAGTTCACTGTCGAGAACTCACCATTTCATTTGACTGATTTTATTCGAATGGCTGTCAACCGAATTACATGTGATCCGAAATGAAATAAAATTTAAATGAATTCGCCCATTCATGATCATTCATCTCATCACTAAAATCATTCGAATACCGACTATTCGATTATCGAAATCAGTCGATTATGCCCGAATGTTTGAAACTTGCATCTCTTGCAGTTTGCAACCCTGCTTTATGACAACTTGTCAATTGGTTGTCAAAATTCAAAACAAATAATCAAATAAAGAACATGTAGGAGTTAATTAAAATGGTCCGTTTTTATTTAAGAATAATTACATTTCTTGTTGGTGTGATAATAGGTGCTATAATCGCCGTTAAGTACAAACATTATGTCGTTGAAACCGATACGATTTTAGAAGTTCCAAGGAAACACATTCCGTCCTATAACACCTGGCTAGAAAGCCAAGGTTTGCAAAGAAAAGAGATATTGTGGGATACTTTAAGATATAAAAGACACAACTATATGATAGAGTCTGACTTTTTATATGGTAAAATTAAGGTGCTGTGTATAGTTTTAGCTCGTAATTTAAAAAATGTAAAAGCGATGGAAAACACTTGGGGAAAAGGCTGTAATAATATTAAATTAATAGAAATTGCCAAGGCTGTACCTGGGAAAAGAAGAATAGAAAAGTCTTCTTGGGTATTATTATGCAAAACTTTACAAAGCATAAACTATGAATTTGATTGGGTTTTAATTGTAAATGATAATACGTTTGTGATCCTTGAAAATTTAAGGTATTATATCGCCAGTTTAAAGTCATCTGACAAGTACTATATGGGGTATGCTGTTGCTTTTTGGAATACGATTTACAATTCTGGCGAGGCTGGCTATGTTTTAAGTAAGGGAACTGTGGATGCGTTTAAAAAACGATTTAGAGAAACCGACTGTTCTACCAATACATATTGGAATAGGGAAGATTTTTACTTGGGTAAGAACTGTTAGAGTATATTTACACTTACAACCTTTACGATGTATTTAATATTCTTTTAGGGAAATCTTTGTCGAGTTTAAATATCACACCTGTAGACACCAGAGATGCGGAAGGTCTGTCGACGTTTCATCCATACAATTGGTATCATGTGTTCTTTCCTGGAGAAAGTTATTATAAAACGAGCGTCTTTCCAGTTAAATGTTGCAGCAAAAATTCTATATCCTTTCAGGTAAGCGTTTTACAACTTATTTACCTAGGAGAAATTAGTTAAAGGATATACTTTTAGTTTTAAATGAGCTGTTGAATAATTCGAAATCAATTTGTAAACTATAGAGGCTATCGACTCGGTTGCGTAGTGGGCTAGAGCATGATTTGGGGGTTGTCTAATTTCTGTGGTGTTTTTTTATGTTGTGTATGTTATCAACTGTATAGATTAGTGAACAGGCATGTTGCTTTAGAAGGTTTATTTATTTATCTTGTTTTAATTTGCAGGCTATAGAAGGTGACAAAATGTATACTTACTATTATTTATTATACACGTTACAAATATTTTTGGATGGAAAATTAGGAAATAAACCCCCAGCTATCCAAATATCCGATGAACAAGTAATAGCAGTTATATATTTTTTTCTAGCAATATAAAATTCTGTCGTTTTAGGTATGGAAGCAATTCTTGAAGGAACGCAATGTTCCAAGTGATAACATAACAAGTGCACAGTATTATAAATTATGGGAAAACTTAGTCGATGATCCTAATTCGTTTGCAGCTCATATGAAAAAGGAAGAACATTTTGATTATGACTGAAAACTGGTCTGATAGTAGACTATAGGATTATCTCGAGATTTATCCATAAATGCCTTTTTAACTTATTTGACATAGCAGGAAAAATTTTTCAGTAATCTTATCATCTTATGACAAAGTATACTAGTACAAAGATAAGGCTAATATTTAAAATGGTTGTCGCAAGTTTAGGATAGCATTTTCTTATCTGTCCACAATAATATAATAATATCAATGACAAATGGGCATGCAGCTTTACTGGATTATTCATTATTAATTAGGCTAGATAGCAGGTGTTTTCGACTTACTTGACTTTATACAATGTTAACAAATTCTTATTTATTTTATACTTTTATAAAAAAGTTAACAAAATTAAAATTATATATTTATTATATTGCTGTGTTTTGAATATTTCAATATTATAAGCTCAACATTTAATTAAACCTCCCCTTTTTATCCCACAATCATTGTATAAAAAGAACTTTTTTTGTTTTTTTTACTGTCTATTGGATCCAATACACTGAATACAGCTTGTGGGATATAAAATAAAAATAAAAAGAGCTTGAAGCAAAATTTACATATAGTTTTCTTGTTTTGCCAAATTATTAATGGAGAAAACAGAATACTACTAGTACTTGGTCTTTGACACGTGTGGTACAGCTACTGGATAATAGATGGCGAAGGTGTCGCTCTCTAATCAAATTAAATTATTAATTACTTTTCATATTCTTTTTTATTCTGTTATGTTATCAGAGACAATGGACAGTTAGTTGTTACTACTTTATTA
Organism: Rhagium mordax; assembly: GCA_963680705.1. Classification (NCBI taxonomy): domain Eukaryota; kingdom Metazoa; phylum Arthropoda; class Insecta; order Coleoptera; family Cerambycidae; genus Rhagium; species Rhagium mordax. The sequence continues at coordinate 74,429,405 of OY796661.1, read as the reverse complement.
TAAAATAAAAGTAAGAACCACATCTTACAGTTTAGTTGTGATGTGATGGCAAAAAAGTAGACGTCCAGACGGCTATTATACTTTTTACTGTATTAAGACTTGTAAGAAACACAGTTGAACATCTGAAAATCCAAAAATAATTTATAAAATAAAGATAAATGTTTTTCTACTCTTATATCCATTTCCCTTTCATGTCTCAGTTCTCAAACATCAAATTGATTTTTCGAGGTGCGCAAAGTTGGCAACCAACAATACCACGTCTCGGTAAGATTATACCGAATCGGCTTATTCTCCCCTCTTTCGTAGACGTTCGGTTAAGGCGTTGCGATTTGTTGATTATTGTTAGTCAGCTTCTGGTGTGCGGGTGAATCTGTGATCTCCCAGGATATATCCCCATATAGTGATAATTTATTGTGTTTTGCAGCGATTCGTGACTCCTGCGGACTAATTCCTTAATTAAATATTGCGGTAAGGGTTTAATAATTACGCTGTAGAACTAGTCTTGTAATAGTTAAGGGCGGAATTGCGATATCACCACCCACGCCGGTCTTTTCGCAAGATCTGTCAATATTTAGATTTGGATTCCCGAAATTATTAGTCCAGTTCCATGAATGGCACAATGTGGAGAATAATGGAGTATTTTGCTACAACCTATTTTTATGGTTGTTTATTAGTAATAAAATTGTTAAATAGGTAGTTAGTTCTTTGTAAAAGTACCAAGTGTATGATTTCCTGTAATTATTAATTGCTATTCAGAACATGACCTGCTAAAGGCCCAAGGAAGTTTATTATTATAATATTAATCTATAAGGAGCGAACGTTTGGCTATGCATAGGAAATACTAAAAGGAGATTTCAATGCTGTTGTCTCTTTCCTCGGCGAATCAAATTTTGAAATGGTACAGCAGCTGGTTCTTTCAAATCGTTGACCACCTGCCTTTTAGAAATGTGGAAGACGGTACCCTTGCGTTTTTGAATTGGTTTGAGGATTCGTCTGGTTAGACCAAACCAAAGAATCCGAGAGGAAATTAGACTCTATTGGTATCGGGTACTCGTGTGTATAAACCATAAACCAATACTTTTGTCTATTACTAATTTTCATTCTTTAGGATAATAACCGGTAAAATGATTCACAATTCGAATATATAAGTCATGCATTTAAATAGATATGCTGCAGTATTTGTGATTTTAGATCTTGTTATAATTTATTTTTACAGAAATATTTAAAAGAAATTCTACCTCTACTTAGGTATATAGGTAGTTAATTTGACAGGAAATAGATTCCAATATATTGAGACATTTGGAGCTAAAACTATTTTAATAATTCAATCTCCCTGATGCTCAGGTTATATTATCGTGTTTTGGCTGGAAAAGCAAATCGTAGGTATAGGAATCTATTAATTATTTATAACTGCTTAAATATCTAATTCTTGTACACGAGATCGTATGAGAATGATAGCGACAATCTTGTTTAGGTGTATAAATGTAAAACTTATGAAATTTAATAAAATGTATTTGAATTAAAACAGTTTAGGGCGCGGCTGCTGGCTGCGCTGTTTACATACAAATTTTTAGGTAGTAATCTTTTGAATAATTTTGAATATATTAAATATAACCTTCCAAATTATTTCTTCAAAATATCTTAAAGTTACGTCAAGTATTTTTTACCCGATCATTGTAAAATTGCGAAACACGACAAATTTAATATCCGAACCATTTCTTATACCGTTTCCTTTATAATAGTACCAAAGCTTAAAGCAAAAAAACTACCTATATATTTAGATATTTTTATCATAATGTAATTTATTGTAAATCAGCTATTTTGTTGTATTTCTGGCTATTACGATCTCATAAATCGATAAGCCTTATTCCAAAAACCATTTATTTTGTTTCTGAACAATGACATATTATTCATACCTAGTTCATTCTGTTCATTCACCTTAGAATTTTATTGAGGAAAATCCTCGGGAAAATCCTAGGTTGCCTAGGGCAGTTAGGAAGTTGAAATTTAACTATCTACCAAATCGGACTCGATAATTAAAAAAAATAAGAACTTCAGAAAAAGACGTTTTTTCATTTTTTTTTTTATCCTGTACTCGAATTTGAAAAGTTTATGTTGAAAAGTATTTTTCTCCAAGAGGGAGAAAATAATACCTTTTAGAATTATAAATTATTAAAAATAACATTTCCCTAACCAGAGTTGCGACAATTTAAACCTGTAAAGATTGGCCTCGAGATTGGCCAAAGCACAGCGAATGCAAGGCCAGAAAATGGAAAAAAAAAAAAATAAACCTGTAAAAACAGGAGCAGTTTTTTAAATTATAAATAAAAAGCTTGATAAAAACTAACATTGTCCACGAGTAATTTATAATATACCAATTCGAGTACCAATTATACTTGTGTTACGTCAAGTATAATTATATCCATTATTCCCGACTTAGCAGTGAATAATCGTTATTCACCGTCTGCGCGCGCATATAATCTGCTACATCGATTTCGTTTTTAAATTTTATTTAGTAATAGAAAATCTGCCGCAATAATTATTTTGAACATGTTTTATATTAGAATCTCGATAATACATTAATATTTTCACTGTCATTATCCATTTACTTAATTACAATTCTTTTTGAGGATGTGAAACTGAACCACTTTCAGAAACATGTAAAATTGTAAACAAGGTTGACGTTTGAAATTCCACAAGCCTAGGTATAGTATTCACGAGGGTGAAAGTTTACGGCACGAGCCGAAGGCGAGTGTCGTAAATCGTCCGAGTGAATAATAATCTTTAGATGCGAGAAGAATTCCCTATTTTATCCACGACCATTAAATATTTTTGACTAAATCTTATACTGAAGAAATTTCTATTTGGTACCATTAATTTTTTATATTTTTTATGTGCAGGTCGTTATGTGTCAAAAGAACGACCTGTCATAAACTAAATTTAAACGTCAACGTTGTTTACAATTAATTTCGTACTTTGACTCACATGTCATGGCGACTTTAATGTTAATGAAATTTCCAACAAATATCCGATACGTTGTCATAGAAACTTTGTTCATTATTCACTGCTGTGATTAATGAAATCCTCGATGAAATCATTATTCACCGCAGGGAATAATGGATAGTATTATGCTTGAGGAAATATCGAGGGAAATATATACATAATGTGTAAATTATTTTATTCACAATCATATATGTAATGCTTCAATTGCCAGCTTATAAAAAGTTGGGAGGCAGGCATTTGTTCACTCTTCTTTTCCAGCTAGCCAGCTAGCCGGTAAAGTAGCTTTACCGGCTAGAAACGTCACTTTTCCGGCAAGTCACACTTTGCGGCAGCAAATCTTCTGGTTGTCTTTTGTGCGGCAGCTTTAAAATTTGGTGAAGTACACTCTCTAAGTCACAAATGATCAGAATCAAACATTTTGTTGTAGAATTTTGAGCGAATTTAACAGAAATTATTGATAATAAATACTTGTGGAAATAACCTAATTTATTTGACAGAAGATCCTTAATGCTCGTTACCTAGCAACGCTCAACTTTTATCACTGCAGCCTACCTACTTATTTTGCATAATTTCCTAATTCTCATTCACTATCTACTCAATAAAAATAAAAAAATTGTATGCTGATATTATGTTATTATACAATGATTGTGAATAAAATAGTATACATACCTCGCTGGTCGTTTTCATTACAGCCTCGCGTTTACATCTGACCTCGGCGCTACGCGCCTCTGTCAGATGTCAACCCTCGGCTGTAATGAAGCACCTCCCAGCTTGGTATGTAATGTACTATGGTAGTCGTGGATAAACCACTCTTATCCTCGACTACTAAATAATGTATGCATTTCCTCAAGCATAATATTTTAAACAACTTTGACGTTTAAATTTAATTTATGACCGGCCGCTCTTTTAACATATAACATATAACTGTCTGCTCATAAAAAATGTTAAAAACAAATAGTAAATGCCGAGGTATATGCTTATAAATTTCTTCAGTAAAAGATTTAGTCAAAAATATTATTCATTCTAGTGATTTACGACACTCGCCTTCGGCTCGTGCCGTAAACTTTCACCCTCGTGAATAATATAGACCATTACATGCTCGTGGAATAAACTTCTATTATTGAGTAGGTCATTATGTGTCAAGAGAACAGCCTGACATAAGGTGAATCTAAACGTCTGTTATTTACAATTTTACATATTGACTTTTATTAAACTTCAGTAAAGAATTTAGGCAAAATAATTTAATAGTCGTGGACAATGTATGGTATACTTATTATACTCTTATTCATCTATATCTTATTCACTCGGGAGATTAGCGACACTCGCCTGCGGCTCGTGCCGTAATCTTTCACCCTCGTGAATAGTATACATCATTATAATATATGTTCGTTGAATAATTATTATTTTCAGTTCCTAAACGATTTCTGAGCTTAGAAACAACTAAACCAAAGTTAAAAGTACTCTCTCGACTGAAGCTGAAGCGAGAGCTGAAGAAACTGTAGCAAGTGTAGCACATAACAGTTGATTGATTATCGGTTATAAAGAGACAAATAAAAAAGTAAAAGCATTTTGCCACAGCACATTTTTCTCCGAGTTTTTCTTTTTTATCCATAAGTGGCGACGAATACAGAATCATCATCAACTTAGTTTTTTCTAATATGGACTGGATATTTATTTTTCTCTCAATTTTTCTTATTTTGCTGCTTTTCACCTCCAAAATACCTCGACAATGACATATGAAACTTTTTGATTTTCAAAATACGGACCTGAGTTTATATTTAATTTTAATAAGACTCAGATCGGTACTTGACAATTTGTATAGAAATTGAATTTTGAAAGAGAAAATTATAGACAATCAAAAAGTTTCATATGTTACTGTGTTTTGGAGATGACAAGCTGTTAATTAAGAAAAATAAATATCCAGGTCCGTATTTAAAAAAACTAAGCTGATGATGGTTCTGCAGCAGCAGCAAGTAAATTGGTGGCTACCTATGGGTAAAAGAGGAAAATGAACTGTGGATACGTGCTTTTACTATTTTATTCATAACCGAATTATCACAAACAGAAAAAAACTCAAATTTTCAAGTTTTTTCAGAAATCTCGAAAACGAAAGAAAACGCTGCGAATTTTTTTTCGACATATTGCTCCGAGTATTGCTCGGCTCAGCAATAGTCGATATAAAAAACAGAAAAGGAACGTCAGCCACTCAGCTAGGAAATAAAACTTAGGAGCCGATTTTTTTTTTAATTTAACCTCAACGCATTCAAATAATCTCCAAAGGCTTCAGTAGAATTTATAGAAAACGTCTTTTAAGGCCTTTCGTCCCGTCATTTATCAACAGTGCATGGATTCATCGTTGGACACAATGTTCCATTCATCGTCCCAGCCTGACACCCTCTGTCCTGCTTTAAGGGAAGTCGTCGATATGGACCGTAAGAATAAAGTTCGGATGGGGGCCATTGACAACCGATCTTGTTTGAAATCGAAAGTTCATTCCTGCGAACGCAGACGATATCAAAAGTAGAACCAAAATGTTTTGATTTGATTTTCGATATAATAAATTTTTACTGATTTACTGATCCAATAAAACTAATTTTAACCATTAGAGCACATTAAGCACATTTTCTATCATTTAACACAAGAAGATATGAAAAAAAAATCGAAGAGTCTGCACGGTTTTTAGTCTCGTCCTACTTTCCTGTATTTTTTCTACAAATTCCAGCAAAAATTTCTCAGACTTGTATTTGTAGGTTTTGAGATTTACTGTTGTCACGTTTGGCGGTGCTCCAAAAAGTAAACTGGAAAAGAATGCCTAAAATCAACAATGCGTCTTGTTGATTCTACCAGACAATGCAAGAGAATAAACAACGTGTCCCATAAATTGTTTATCTCGTCGTAAATCCATGTGTTAGTACATATCGAGGTACATATTTAAATATTTCTTAAATAAATTACATAACGAACGGTGTACAAATTTCTTGACAATTTGCTTTGAACGTTGAGTAAAAAAATTATAAAGAGGCGCAACACCATTCCAAGATATAGTTGTTCTTACTAGTGTTTTAATCACACTGACATCTATATCTGGGAACCAGCATTGTTATGGCATTGCACTTCTTTTTAATTATTAGTAAGCTGATGATTTGTAGAATGATTTTCGGGCTCTCTTCGGTAAGTTGATAATTTTGAATATTTGAGGTTTCCTCTTGTGGTCTTCTTTGAAAATGAAGATCACAGGTGTGCAAGAAGACCCTTGAGGCAATCTTTGTGTAGTTTAATGATGTTATTGCACAATTTTTGTTTCTTCTTTAAGGGATTTTGGTCAAAGATTATTTTTCATAGAGTAATATGTAATTTAAATGATTGGGTAAATAGGTTATTTTGATATGATAAAATATGCATTTATTATTTACTTTGCCACTTGCTTAATTGTCGTAAGGTTTATGATGGATTTATTTACGCAAACTGGTTTGTTGAGCATATGTTTATTTTCGGATATGCTTTAATCATTAATGGGAAACGTATTCATCGGTTTTAGATAGCATTTGTTTCTTAGAGGTCGGGTTAATTTGTCATTGATAAACTTCGACAGGCGGATAAGACCGTGAAATTTGTTGAAATAGTATTTCGTTATGATTTTTATCGGTAACCAAAACCGCGGAGTTGCTGAAGGAAATAAAATACGTCAATTCGGGAAATGGTCTTTGGTTCAACATTTTAATATACAGGTCATCCAACACTAAATAGCAATTTAGTTTACTAGTTTGATCGAGTGCGGGATTGCAGCGAGCCGTTGGGAATTGTAAATTCGCCTGGTACTTCCTACTTTTGCGTTCCTTGATTAATGGATCTTTGCCTATTTAAATATGAAAATTTGGAAGGTCTATAAGTATAAGTTTCTCAAGTGGTAGGTAGAGTATTGAAATCTATTTTGTTGGGGCTACAATCGTGCATGGAATAAAATATTCCAGCAAATATTGAGTGCGTGCGTAGATATAGTCCCATAAGATTAAGGATAATGTTAGAATTATGGGATTAATTGGTGTCAAACACGTTATTTTCTTGTTTACTATTGGGAACAGGATCGATTATTAACATTTAGGTCGCTCTGCAGTATGTTTTGAAGGTGTGCTAATATTTTAACTGTTGATCTAATGGGTAAAGCTCACGAAATTGTTTATTCAATCGTATCCAAAGAAATTATCTATCGAATAAATTTAACACGAGGTCGTGAGGAGAATTATAATCTTCGGTGTGGCACTTACTGATTTTTCCATAGTTTTTAGTTTGGTAATAATATTTGCGAGATTTTGTTTTTTTTTTATCGGATTCGTTCATTGAACTCAAATTCGGTAAATCGCTATAAATCGATTCATGGCGTTGAATGAGCCTATTGTTAAAAATGCATTCCTTGTTCTTGGATTCTGGTATCTGTTATAAATTTTAATTATTACCAGTAAATGTTATCGTTGTGGTAATTAGTTCAAATACCCATAAATAAGCTGTTAAGTAACCTACTCGTATTTATTGTAACTGCTGTAAAGTGGACGATAAATAACTTTAACGTCGTTGTCTATATTGCTGACTATTTTTTCATTTAAACCAACAGTAATTATTCACTACTAGTCACTGTTCCTTTTCTGCTGTATTCAATTCGCTTTCCAATATTCTAGTTCGACTTTATGAACGTTTTGACTGAGGCTTTTTCAGTTAATTTTTTAAGTCGCTATTTCAAATTAGATTTTCTTCTCCCATTCGATTCCAGCTTGACTGTGCACGACTATTGCGATACATCTAACGGCAAAAGCATTTTAATTCGCGCAGTTCTTTGTCGGCCGGTGAATAAATAAATGAGAAAACCAGACCTCGGCTTTGCGCTGTTTATCTATTTAAAGTTTTGTTTGTTTTAGTACTAGAGTAAATTAACACAGGCGTTCAATTCTTAGGACGTACGACAAAATAGATATCAAGGGTGTCGTCGACGGGGGGCACTTATTTATGTAACGGATAAAAACAATGGATACAAAGAGTCTTGGAAGGAACTACCGTTGGGTGAGGGAATCTTAAGAGACGCAACGGCAATGTTAATTGACGTGTTCGTATTTCTTTCTCGTTCTATCCTCCCACTTAAAAAAATATATTTGCTGCATATTGTCAAATGTCATTTTTATTAAGTTGAAAGATTTTGACAGCTGTCAAACGCGAAAAGTTCATTTTATTATCTATATGGAGCTAGCAAATTTCAAAACACTTATTAACACTTCTATGGGAATTCACTCGGGAATTCATGTTATTTTCAAAATTACGAAAGGCACACTTGCATTGTTTAAAATTTGACAGCAGTTTTGGCAGCTACTAACAAACAAGTATTATATTTTTTTTTACAAGAATTTCGTATTCAGTTCCTCCAAAGCCTATAGAGACAGGTCTGGTTGGTACTTTAATTTGTTGAAATAATGATAAAGTGGCATTTTTATTAAGTTGCCAGAAATTTTGACAGCAGCCAGCCAAAAGTAAAAACTGTATTTTAATATCAATTATGGAACTAGCAAATTTAAAAAAACACTTGATATCCCTTCTACGGAAATTCACATTGTTTATAAAATTATGGAAGACATTATATGACTGATGGTCGAGATGGTAGAGTACCTGCCTCTCACCCAAAAGTCCCGGGTTCGAATCTCGGTCGTGGCAATGGAAAATACTGTGAGAGGGATTTTTCCATTATACACGGATATTGGATGTGTGTCCTTGTCTTTAAATGTGTAGCCCCCTCCCGCACAAGGCTCAGCCTTCTGGGATAAAGGGGGTCGTAATTACATGTGGTGTATTTATTATATTATTATTATTAAACTTGCATAATTTTAAATTTTACAGCAATTTTGGCAGCTACCAACAAACAATAAGTTTAAGAAATTTATTTCCTATTCAGTACCTCCAAAATCTACAGAAAAATGCGATTGTTAAGTACTAAAGTCATTTGTGGAAATAATTATTAAATGGCATTTTTATTCAGTTGACAGAAAATTTGACAGCTGTCAAAAGTGAAAACGTTATTTTAATTTCAATTATAAAAATAAATATAAAATACTTTTTATGTCTTCTTTTACGAAAAATCACATCAACTAAACCGTTCCCACACTACACAGACTTTTCTGTTCGCTACTGCCTCCACTTTTTGTAATTTTCCAGTTTTTTTAAAACTTCTTCATTTTTTTGCAATTTTTATACCGAAACGTAAGTAGGAAAAATTACATTATTGTTTGTAAAGTACTCTGATTTGTTGAAATAATTATAAAGTAGCATTTTTATTAAGTTGACAGAAATTTTGACAGTTTTTACTTTTGGCAACTGTCAACATTTCTCGCAACTTAATGAAAATTCAATTTAATAATTATTTCAATAACTTAGAGTGCAAACTAAACTGAATACGAAAATCTTGCAAAAAAAAAATTATTTGTTGGTAGCCACCAAAACTGCTGTCAAATTTTAAAAAATACAAGTGTGCCTTTCGTAGTTTTGAAAATAAAGTGAATTTCTATACAAAAGTCTCGGAAAAAGTGCTTTTAACTGTTTTGGAATTTGCTAGTTAATAAAGTTTTCCCTTTTGACAGCTGTCAACATTTTTCAACTTAATGAAAATGACGTTTTATAATTATTTAAACAAATGAACGTACCTACTTAACAACCGTTTTTTATAAGTTTTGGAGGTACTTACTGATTACGAAATTGATGTCATAAAAATATTATGTTGGTTGGCAGATGCCAGAATTGCTGTCAAATTTAATTATTTACAAGTATCTTGCAATTTTGAAAAAAATGTTGATTTCTATAGAAGAAGATACATAAAATGTTTATAAACTTTCTAGTTTAGTAATTGATATTAAAATAAAATTGTAACCTTTGACAGCTGTCAAAATTTCTGTCAACTTAATAAAAATGCCACTTTATTATTATTTCAACAAATTGAAGTACTTACCAAACATTTTTCTATACGTTTTGGAGGTACTGAATACGAAAGTAATACGAAAAAGATATATGTAAGTATGTACTTATGTATATGTTTTTAAATTTTGGCAGTTACCAAAAAACCTAATATTTTTTTACATCAATTTCGTATTTAGTAGCTACCTGCAAAACCTATCGAAAATCGTCTGTTCGACACTTTAATTTGTTCAAATAATTATTAAATAGTATTTTTATTAGGTTGACAGAAATGTTGACAGCTGCCAAAAGTAAAAACTGTATTTTAATGTCAATTGTGGAACTAGAAAGTTTTAATAGTATATTCTATAACAAGTTTAAGAATGGCCCATATTCCACACGAGCGAAAGTTTGTAGTCCGAGCCAAGGGCGAGGACTACGGTTCGCGAGTGTGGAATATGCCATTCTAAACGTGTTGTAGACTATACTTTCTCTAAAAAGATTTTAGAAACTACACAAAAAAAATAGAAAATAAATTACAATTTAACATCAAAACTGTTATGTAATAAATATTCTACAACGGGTTAGGCTTTGATTCGTCGAAAACTGTTATGTAATAAATATTCTACAACGGGTTAGGCTTTGATTCGTCGAAAACTGTTATGTAATAAATATTCTACAACGGGTTAGAATGTCATATATTCCAACACAACTTTTAGTTGTGGAATGCGTAGTTTCTAAAGTCGTGTTAGAGAAAACATTTTATGTAGGTATCTTCTATGGAAATCAACATTATTTTTAAAATTACGAAAGATATATATTATGTACTTGTAAATTTTTAAATTTGACAGCAATTTTGGCATCTGCCAACCAACATATTTTTATGACTTCAATTTCGTATTCATTACCTCCAAAAGTTATAAAGAAATGTTTTATAAGAGCATTTATTTGTTTCAATAATAATTCTAAAATGTCATTTTCATGAAGTTGGAAAATTTTGACAGCTGCCACACGTGAAAACTTTATTTTATTAGATATCTATTATGGAACTAGCAAATTTAAAACACTTAATAGCACTTCTTCTATGAGATTTCACGTTATTTTCAAAATTACGAAATGCACACTTGCATTTTTAAAAATTTGACATCAGTTTTGGCAGCTACCTACAAACAATAACTTTAAGAAATTAATTTCCTATATAGTACCTCCAAAACCTACAGAAAAATGAATTTTTAAGCACTAAAGTCATTTGTGGAAATAATTATTAAATGAATTGACAGAAAATTTGACAGCTGCCAAAAAATATCTCTTACGAAAAATCACATTGTTTTTAAAATAATTATGAAAGACATACTTTTCAATTTTTAAATTTGACAGTGATTTTGACAGCTATCACGGATAAAAAAAACAAAATCTTGCGGGCAAATTACTGAAACGCCACGTATATTTCATAGCCACCCCTCGAGCCACGCTCAAGACAATGGGGTTGCGGCTCTTTATATTTTTTACTCAACGTTTTTTAAAACTTGCAAGAAAACCGAAACGTAAGAAAAATTACGTGCTTTTATTTTAAGTGATCGAAAACTCAAGAATATTTTCGAAAATTAGCACTACTTATAAGTCTCGATCTGGATTTTTGCACCTGATAAACCTCGTGATAAACCGTTGCACCCCTTTGGAGGTTCTCTCCTACGGTTTTTTTTTTCAAAAAAATCCCTGAGTAAATAACTTTCAAAAGCAGTGCAGGCAGAATTAATGACGATATCAATTATTAGGTCATGTACTATTAATTTCTTGCAATTGTGGTTACTGATTTAGCGCTGAGCTCATTCCTACAAGTGTAATGTAAATATACTACAAAAAAACGCTATTTAACAGTAGCATTAATATTAATATAACTCTGATAGAGATCATGTTTCACAACTATGTCTGTTAAAATTATTATTGTGTGATATATTAGTCTGCGAACTTTTGGAAGTCTAGTGGAACGAGGTTCTGCCACGAAAATTATGATTAATTGGCTCAGGAAATGAAATACAAATGGAAAAATTAGAAACACTGACAAGGTCCTTAATTGAATATCAAAGTGTCTTTAATCTTTGATTGTACGAGTAATAACATGTAAATAAGTGACGTACTTAAATTGATTGCATTTCCTGGTGGCCCAAATATTTCCTACGTATTTTTGTTAATCAAATCGTTTAAAAACATTATATCTGCTAAATAATTCCTACATAAACAATTTGTTATTTTTCATGCAGAATAACATTACTAGTATGTGTAACATTATTTTCCCACGTTTGATACAGACACTGTTTGTTTATATAATATATGTAATATCTACGCCTGATGGATTTATCAATCTGAATTTGTTGACTCAACAGGATCAAAATTATCTTTGTTGCGGTTGTATTGTGAAATTAAAAATATTCGTCTCTTGCAAATTATAATTCTGTAATTTAATTCAATATTTTTATCAATAAAAAATTGAGCTATACACATGCTCTTTATTTCGTTTGAACTTCCAAATAGCCAAATTTAAATAAAATATGTGAAACCGGAGTAACAGTATCTGGTAATAAAGATCTATTCTTAGCAGCAAGCTTCCAGCGTATAAAATATAACAAGACAAAATAAAAAAAACATGGATATGAAAATGTAGCGCGGTGTAACATTATACGGACAATGCGTTTCCTTCGCTTGAGGTCTCATTGACCCACATGCGTGCTGAAGATCCCACAGGCTTTCTGTTCAGTGTTCACCCCCACGTGCTCCCCTCGGCCCGTATTAACACCCCTGCGCGCTTCCAGCCCTCCCCAACCACGCTCTGGATCGGAGAGTTCCTCCCCCATTAGGCTCTATTTGTTGAGCCAGCAGCCTTACGTGATTGCACTCTATTCATTCGACCATGCTTTTATAATTAATTTAATTTATTAAGTTGATATTACACAACAGGCCTCGTAATCGAGTTATATACGTACCTGATTATGAATTTGCAAAACAAATTATTAAAAAATTGTTCGTTCTTAAAGTCTTCATCAATCTCTCGAGCAGGATTTTTGATTTTAAGGTATAATTTAGGTCCAAAATTGATTTTTTTCTACTACCGTGCGTGAAGTACTAACTTTACGCACGCTGTATAGTGCGTAAAGTTAAACTTTACGCACTAGTGTGTAAAGTGACAAAGTAAACAATTGCATAAGTATTAGAGCACCTATAATAATCATCTTATTTTAAAAACGTTAAATATGGTGATTTAATTTTTTGTAGTTGACATTGTGAAATTTTCGCATTATTATTAGACAATTTACTATAATTTAGGTCCAATTCGGTAGTAGAAAAAATATTGTATGCAATTCGTGCGCTTTCTTCACTCATGGAATTGTAGCACTCGCCTACGGCTCGTGCGACAAAATTCCCATTCGTGAAAAAGCTCACTTTACGCACTTGTTACATAAATAACTATATTTTATTAAAAATATCCTTTTTTTCAATTAAAATCAGTCTACAGGTTATAATCGCCCAATTAGTTTTAAATCTTTACTTTAAAAATAGATAATAAATCTGTCAAAATAGAATTTTCGTTTCCTTATTTATTCTTGACAACTGCTAAAATCAGTGTCAAATTTAAAATTTCCCAAAGGTATGTAGGTATGTTTTTTGTAATTTTCAAAGCAATGTGAGTTTTTATAGAAAAAAAGAGAAATTCTTCAAACCTAAATGATCTATTTTCGTAATTAAATTTAAAATAATGTTTTCGCTTTTGACAGCTGTCAAATTTTCTGTCAACTTAATGAAAATGCCATCTAATAATTATTTGAACAAAAAAAAGTACTAAGCAGACATTATTCTATAGGTCCGGAGGTATTGAAGACGAAATTAGTAAGTAACTGTCAAAATTGCTGTCAAATTTAAGAATGTGCAAGTTTATCTTCCTTAATTTTGGAAACAATGTGAATTTCTATTGAAGAAAGGATTTAAGTGTTTTTTTTTTAAATTTGCCAGTTCCATAGTTGATATTAAATATAGTTTTTACTTTTGACAGCTGTCAACATTTCTGCCAACCTAATAAAAATGCCATTTAATAATTACTTCAACAAATAGAAGTACCGAGCAGACTTTTCCAGAGGTTTTGCATGTACCTACTAAATACGAAATTGATGTAAAGAAAATAATGTTTTTTGGTAACTGTCAAAACTGCTGCTAAATTTAAACATTTCGTATTACTTTCGTATTCAGTACCTTCAAAACTTATAAAAAAATGTTTGTTAAGTACTTTAATTTGTTGAAATAATAATAAAATGGCGTTTCTATGAAGTTGGTAGAAATTTTGACAGCTGTCAAAGGTTACAACTTTATTTTAATATCAATTACTGAACTAGAGAGTTTTAAAACATTTTATGTATCTTCTATGGAAATCAACATTATTTTCAAAATTACGAAAGATATAGTTGTAAATTTCTAAATTCAACAGCAATTTTGACATCTGTCAACCAACATAATTTTTTTTAACATCAATTTCTTATTCAGTACCTCCAAAACTTATAATGAATGTTTGTTAAGTATGTTTATTTGTTTAAATAATATAAAATATCATTTTCATTAAAAAAATTGTAAAATTTTGACAGCTGCCAAAAGTGAAAACTTTATTTTGTTATCTATTATGGAACTAACAAATTTCAAAACACTTAATAGCAGTTCTTCTATGGGAATTCACGTTATTTTCAAAATTAGGAAAGGCACACTTGCATTTTTTAAATTTGACAGTAGTTTGACAGCAATTTTAAATTTGACAGCAGTTTTGGCAGTTACCAACAAATATTATATTTTTTTTACAAGAATTTCGTATTCAGTTCCTCCAAAGCCTATAGAGAAAATGTCTGGTTGATACTTTAGGCATTTTCATTAAGTTGCCAGAAAATTTGACAGCTGCCAACAAATATAATAATTTTTTGATATTAATTTAGTACCTCCAAAACCTATAGAAAAATGTCTTTTTAAGGACCAAACTCATTTGTAAGCATTTTTTATTCAGTTGACAGAAAATCTGACAGCTGTCAAAAGTGAAAACGTTACTTCAATTTCAACAATAAAAATAGAAAAATTTAAAATAGTTTATATCTTTTGTTCTCTTTTTTAGGTTACCAATCCACATTAGACATTGGTGCCCCACGAGGAAGCACAACCGCCATGTCCCTAGGCGCTCTCATATGCTCCCTGCTCGTCTTCGGCGCCCTCGCCGAAGACGACACCGCTGGTCCGGTGTTCTTGCGCGAACCCCCCAACCGAGTCGACTTCTCCAACACTACCGGCACCGTGGTGGAGTGTAGCGCCCGAGGAAATCCGCCCCCCGATATAATATGGGTGAGATCTGACGGAACCGCTGTCGGAGACGTCCCCGGACTTCGGCAGGTTTTGGCTAACGGCAACCTGGTGTTCCCCCCGTTCCGAGCTGAGGATTATCGCCAGGAAGTGCACGCGCAGGTTTACGCTTGCCTAGCGAAGAATAGCGAGGGGTCCATCCATTCTAGAGATGTCAACGTGAGAGCAGGTTGGTGCAGTTCTGTTTTTACTTAAAATGTTTCCAGGTGTTGTTATTTTAGAAACAACTGAGACGACAAGTCATATTTCAGGTTTTCATAGTAAATTATTGTTATTATTATTATTTAGTCCTGAGGCAGCTAAACCTTTTGGACAGGATTTTTCCCGCCGTTTTGGGGGTAAATTGCCTTGCAGATTGGCTTATACTGGAGTAAATTTGTCACCAATTGTGGACTTCGTTTTTTAATTGGTGACCATAATGAATGAATTTTGTGGCGAGTTAAAAAAAAAATTTTTTTAGTCATTTGTTTTTAGACGTTTTGAATTTTATAATTTTTAGTCCAATATTCATAATGTATTAAAGAAAGTCCAATGAATTTAATAATAGCATGTTTAGAGATGAAACATCAATATAAGTATATCAATTTGGATATGCTTGTATAAAGCCTAAACAGTCATTTATAAATAAGTAACTATTTTTTACAAATTTTGAAATATGCGTCGACAGTTGAAATTTGTATTGTTGTGGGATGCTGAAAAAGTTGCAAAATTGAAACGTGTGGCTCGTAATAATTGCCAGTAAAAATTGCATTCTCACTCAAAGCAGTCGAGAACGTATACAATTCGTATGCATGTCCTGCTATTATAAAATATGAATTAATCAATAAATTTTTGCATTATTTATTATCGATGCATTTGTTGTTAGGAGCAACTAGCATGACATTTATTTTCTATGGAATACTTTCTGTTCTAGAAACGGGTCGATATCACTTGCGGACTTGCATTTTAAACGTTATGTGTGTCAATAGGTAACAAGAAGCTCGGATAATAAAAAACAAACGAATTTTGCATTTTTTTTTAAGTGGTAGTAGAATAGTCGTATATGGATAATTAATAGAAATTTAATCTAAAAAGCAACTAATATTTACTTTTTATAACTATGTTATAAAATATTGAATTACATTCTGATTAGACACCCTGTACAACCGGAACAGACGCTATATTTTCAGTTTGCAACTTTTCCAGATTCTCTCAAATTAAATATTTTTATTGCAGGAAAACTGCGATTCGTAAATGAATTGAGCGGAAAAATTAAATCGTCAATTGCCGGCCGCTACGGCAGCAAACCAACTGTTATTATTCGTAAACGGCAGGTTTACAACCCCTAATAACATTTATAAATACCACGCGGATTAGTCACCTATAACCGACCGCACCCTCTTATAAACATAAAAATAATATGAAAGAGAGGGCCTTTTCCCCAATTCATTTATGAACCCGCGGCTCCGTTAATGCGTTTCTATTTCAGTATTTCAGGAACCGGTGGTGGCAGGAGCGCTGAGCAGAGCGCTTGTATATCGATTCGAATACCATCACTTGCGCACGGTTCGCATGTGATAGGCTTTGTTTACTTACGAAATATTAGGTCGTTGCCGAAAATAATGATCTAAACAATTTGGAAGCTAGGGGGAAATAAATTTAAAAAATCAAGCGGTTGAGCGAAAAAATTATAAAGCGGCGCAACGCTGTAGTAATGCTGGAGTTGGAGCTTGCGCTGTGTTGCCTCAGGTATTGTTAAAAAGTGTCACACTTGTACCGACAATAATTGAACCGATGCTGCGGAAGCGCCACCTACATCGCCACCAGCATTATTACGGCGCTGCGCCTCTTTATAATTCTTTCACTCAACAGTTATGTCTGCGTATGGATTAAAAATAATTATGTCTCAAAAAGAGTTAGACGCGCATTGCTGCAAGAAAAATACAAAGCTTATAATTTCTATTACCCTTTCATAATTAAAGAACACTAGGTCGATATAATTTTAGATATTGTTATGTTAACTTTAAAGAAAATGCGGAATAAATAGCACATTTATTATTAATTGAACTTATATAGAGAAAATAAAACAATTTTCAACAATTATAACAGAGTTTCGTTGGTGCGTCGCATATTCGCAAAATGCAGACATTTCATAAGTATTCCCGGCACTACAAAATGGCCGCCCGCCTTTTTCATGCGAATTACGCGATTCGACGTTATTTTAGTTTAATAACGCAGCAAGTGGATTATTCTTTAACATGTCTTCTCATAAAAGTGGTAGAAAAAAGATCCTATTTTTTTTTTACTGAAAAATCCAACAGAGAACCCCGTACTATAGTCTAGTGCCGAACCGGTTTTCAGAGGCCAAAAATCGACAAAATTCTTAGCAATATGGAAGGTCGGAAAATTTAGGATTAATGGTACTTATATAAATGGAGAAAAATCGATTGGACCCCACCAAATAACCAGAAGTAGGGTGGGGGTGGGAAGAAGGATGTTTTTAGGGGTGAAACGTGGTTTTCTACGATTTCCGGCAAAACTAGACCTCCTATCGAAAAAGTTAATGCAAAAGTTGTAGATAATTGAAAGATCTATAACTTTTATATCAACCATTTTTCAACCTAACCTCAAAACTATTGAGAAAAACGTCAAAAACCAATTTTTTTATTTTTCATGTGTATCTCCCTCAAAAATGATTCGATTTTAATAAAATTCGGTGAAAATGTACATTTTTGTGTCTCAAATAAGCTGTAATTTTTTTGAAGCGAAATATTTATTGTTTGATTTTATTGCAAATTTAATTCGAAAAAGAGGCCTAATTTAAAATTTTGATTTTTGAAAATTTCAGGACGGATTTTTTTTCGTTACTTTAAGATGGTGTTAAAAAATCATACTGTTACTATGGAAAAACATCTCTGAAGCAATACTGCAGAAGCGCCAGAGTTCTGTTATGATTGTTGATAAAAAAAATGTTTTACTTCCCCTATACCTCAATTAATAATAAACGTGCTACTTATTCCGTGTTAACGTTATTTTTACTCTCAACTGCATAACGGATTCTCCTAGGTCTGGCATATTTTTTCCCAAAACGCCCAAGTGTGAGCGGGATGAAAGCCTTCAATGTTTAGTATGTAGTAAGATTTAAAAATAGCTCCATTGATTTATATACAAAGTATGCGAGATCTTACATGATGGAAATATGCCTTGTTTATTGCGGCCTGACATGTCCAGTAACCAAAACAAAATTTTAACATAAAATATTTATGTTGCCAGTACTACATGTGCTGCAAAACTCTTGCACTTTTCGAGACATAATTATTTTTCTAAATATAAGCATATACTCGCAGTTTAAAAACGACATATTTCTGCATACTGCGTAGGTATATTTAGATCCTAATACATATTTCAGTCGTCGCCCAGTTCTACGAGACGGACGTGAACAAAGAGTACGCCATACGTGGCAACGCCGCCATTTTGAAGTGTCAAATACCCTCCTTTGTCGCCGATTTTGTGAGCGTAGTCTCCTGGCACACCGACCAGGACGAGAATTTTTCCCCGGGAGCGCCCGACGGTAACTTTGGGTGGTTTTAAACGCATGTTGTTGCCTTTTTCCAGTGGTCCAGCAATTCTACCAGTCCGAAGTTAATAACGAGTACGTCATCCGTGGAAACGCTGCCGTCCTGAAGTGCTCCATCCCCTCTTTCGTGGCCGATTTCGTGAATGTCTTGTCGTGGAGCGATAGCGAGGGGCATCAGTATGGCGTGAATGAGGATAATTACGGTACTGGACGAGCGCCGAGCGAAATTGTCCTTGATCCTGTCCTTGTTATCCTTGCGCGACACTGTCTTTTTGTTAACGTAAAATTTTTTTTTTTGGTTTAAAAGTTAGCAGAAAAATGTTTTAAAATGGTTTACACTGATTTTTTTAAATTATAGCCCAACGTTGGGTAATTCGCGGGTTTGTGGTCGAAATTCTTGATCCGTGGCGTTATGGTGGGTGAACTTGATGCTGTTATTATTATAAAAAAATGTAAATTATTGTAATAATTTTATACGGACTCTTTATTTTACAAGGACTGCCTCTTTTAACCATTGTAGCAAAAGAAATTATATCTTTGAATAGTTTATTAGTTTTTTAGTTGCTCGTTAAAATTATCGTAGTCCGGAAAGACTAATATTAAATAACATCCTGTATGTTTTGCTAAATGCCAAGTTTAAATTGGCAAAAGAACCTGTGACTTTTGTTATTCGATTTTAGCAGTAACAGTAACAATGTCTAATATTACATTACATGCAACAGTGGTCACGTGGAGCCTTAATTAAACCTGGGAGCGTAATGCCTGAAAAGTAATTAGCTGCTGGAATTAATGGGGTTCGTAATAGAAGAGTTAACAAACCAATTATCCTTTCAATTACAATCACTTTTTCGAATTTCGCTCCCTCAAATTGGCCTAACTGACACCATACTGACGCAGAATGAAAACAACATACAGGGTGTTTGCCAAATACTGTAATTTAGTCCAAAAATATGTAGAGATTTTTATTTTAAATGTAAAAATCCACTTGGACGAATATTTTCGTCCAATATTGATAGAAACGTTAGATTTCAATATCGTCAAATCTGATTGATTCTTCGACTGTTTATACAAAAATTGTACAATCAAGACGATTATTCGCTCACTGGGACCAGATTTATTAAGAAACCAAAGTAAAAAGATGGACGAAAATATTCGTCACCCTTGCAAAACTCAATTCCGCATGTAGATGCGTTTAACAATATATCAGTGTAGGCTATTTTAACATCGTAACAATAACTGTTCTCTAATTTTTTGTACTTATAAGAATACCCTTGTTATAAACGTTGCACCTTTCCACGGATGATGACCCAAACATCCCCATTCGCAAACCCGACATGCAGGAGTTTCAGTTGTCCAAACGGCAAATTTCAGCGTCCCTTTTGCTTTCAGTCGTCAACCAGTACTACGAGGCCGAGGTTGTATCCGAGTACGTAATTCGGGGCAATACGGCCGTTTTGAAATGCAACATTCCCTCTTTCGTTGCCGATTTCGTGCGAGTGGAAGCCTGGGTGGGATCCGATGGCTCTTTGTATAATCACGGTGCAAATTATGGTAAAAAAATGAAAGCAATAGATGCATTGTAAGATAGTTGTATGTTTCCCAGTTTCCCGACGCAATTTCCAGCAAAAATTCACAAAATGTAAACGCACAGGGATATCAAAGGAAATGTACGCGTCCACTGATAAGCTTTGCCTCGATGAAATTAGGAGAGCCACATGCCATATCTCAATTAGTCTTTCAGGATAATTAGGGGTTCGTTTTAACCCAGTTTAATTTTATAGCCGGATCGGATAACATTTTTTTAATTTGTGGGTTTAGCGCTAGTGAAAGTCATCCACCACTCCTTCAATTATAAAGAAAAGAGTGATGTGTTTATACCATAATTTTAATTTTCATGTCGCAAAATATGTACGAAGAGAAACAGGTATTGGAAAAAGGGATCAAATTCTGAACTGAAATGTTTTAGATATAGTTTAATATCCTCTTATTGCATAGTTAGATGATCGATATATGGTGTACACTAAATACATTTAAATCGTCGACAAAAAATTTGCACAGTTTCCAAGACGTCATGTTTCTGGTATAAATGTGAAACGTTGTTGATACGGCTTCCATTTCCCAAAAGCTAGTTGCTTTCGCAATATGACGATGTTCCAGAATTTCTAAACACCTTGTTAATACAACCCATAGTTTTTGGTCCTAAGGGTTTCGGTTTCCAGTGTCCACGTTGGGTTCTTGACATTTCGAACATCTTGTGGTCTTCACTTTGTGGTCCGGCCGAAATAGGATTTGGGATCGAAATGATTTCTTCATCAGATTTTTTTGCACAGAATTCTTGTTTGAGGTCTACACAAACACTTGGTAAGTGGGGAAACATTTATATGCACTTTTCTGCAAAAAGCGCTTTTCTGAAAAAAGTGCATTTTTCGTGATTTGTTCCTTTTCCATGTTTTCAAATGTATACAGTTCAAAAATGTTTAGATTTGTTAAATGTATCGTTTTTATAAACTTTTAAGAGCTCTTTAGTGCACAAAATTGCATGCATAAGTGCATATTATGCATGCACAGGGAACACATATTAGAGTATATGGTTTAATATTTAAAAATTCTTTAGTCGGGTTTCCAAGGCCGCTGATTACAAATCTGTTGTGAAAATTGGAAAATCCAAAATGGCTGACTCAAGGTGCCGCGATTTCTTGAATTTTCGCTCCAAAAAAATTGCAAAGTAGGCCTTGATTTTTGTGATAGAAATATGTCGATTTGCCACAGAATGTAGTTTTTTTTCCATGAGCAACAATCTAAAAAAAAGTTGATCAAAATCGGACCAAAAATAGGCATTTTGCAGAGGTGGTCCGCTTTCAAATGGTCACACTGTATATGAATTAAAAATTTTCTCTGTTTAACAATTTTAATATTAGGTAATATTTAAAGCGAGATGTAGTAAAGTTAACAAATGACTTGTTCTTTTTCAAATGTAGGTAGAAATATCTTTTTTCAATATAATTGATATTTTAATAAAAAATAAATGCAAATTTAAAGAAAAATTGTTCTTCAATTACACTTATTTTTTAAGCAAATTTAAACTTAAATAAACTGATATAATTTAATATTTTCTTAATTCGCAGGAAAAATATATGTACAGTTTAAGGTACAAGGTAAGAGAGTAATAAGTGGAGGGAGGTAAAACCGAAATAATATTGTCTAAAAGTTATTTGTGGCATCGTTCAATTTTCTTTCTTTTCTTATTTGGGATTTACTGCCACACTTCCCAGACAATCTAAAAAATATTTGGATTTAAAAAAAAATAAACTTTAACTGTTCCTTTGACGTAAAGTCACAGGCGTAAAGATTATTTTTTGAAAAATACAGAAATATTTTAGATTGTCTGGGAAATGTTCAGAAGTGTGGCAGTAAATCCCAAATAAGAAAGAAAGAAAAAAGCGAATTATTTTAAACAATCTGATAAAATTTAATATTTTTTTAATTCAAAGCAAAGGGGTTGCTGCAATGAAAGGAAGAACGTAAAAGAAGGGGTAAATATAAAAAAAATTAAAAAATTAAAATCCGTGACAAATTATAAAAAAACCACATTTTCTGTTGCATCATTATTATATTTATTATATACTAATAAATGTTGCGAGCCCCTTTCCCTCTATTTTAACCGGAATTTTTATGTACTTCATCGGATCAAGGGCGTTTTGGTGTCGGGAAAATTGCTTAGGCTATATTTCGTTCGACATTAAGAAAGACTTTATTTTTCATAATTTTTTCTACTTTAAAGAAAAAAATCCTAAATGTCTTCTTTCAAAAAAGCAGCTTTATTTTTTAAATTTCTTTAATTTTAAAGAAGTAACCCTAAATTTGTTCTTTAAAAAAAAACAAACAGCCTCGCAAGGGCTGTCCGTTTTATTATTTTAATGTTTTCTACTTTAAAGAAAAAACGAAAAACCCTAAATTTCTTCTTTAAAAAAAGCGGCTTTATTTTTTTAAATTTCTTCAGTAGCCCTATATTAGTTCTTTCAAAAAAAAAATAGCCCCGCAGAGGCTGTCCGTTTTATTCTCGGTTTTATTATTTTAATTTTTTCTACTTTAAAGAAGAAACCCTAAATTTCTTCTTTCAAAAATGCAGCTTTATTTTTTTAAATTTCTTCAATTTTAGAGAAGTAACCCTAAATTTGTTTTTTTTTTCAAAAAAAATAGTCCCGCAGAGCCTGTCCGTTTTATTATTTTAATTTTTTATACTGTAAAGAAGAAACCCTAAATTTCTTCTTGCAGCTTTATTTTTATTAAATTTCTTTAATTTTAAAGAAGCCCCGCAGGGGTTGTCCGTTTTATTATTTTAATTTTTTCTATTTTAGAGAAACTCTAAATTTCTTCTTTCAAAAAAGACAGCCCTGTAGGGGCTGTTTTAAACCTATTACAGAAAGGCTGTACTCGGCCCCGCAGGGGTCGCATTATTTTTTAATTTTTTTTTTCAATTTTAAAGAAGAAAGCCTAAACTTATCTCTCTTTATCTCTCTTTACCCCGAAACTTTGTCGGGGTAAAGAGAGGCTAAAAAACAATAACGATAGAAAATTTTTTTTCGAGAATTTTTAAACATTAAACTGAGTACTCTAGTTTGTTCACTATGCATGCATAATATGCAGTTATGCATGCAATTTGGTGCCCTAAAGAGCTTTTAATCGCTTATAAATGACTATAAGATAAAAAAAGTTTAAGTACACGATGCATTTTTAACTTTGAACCGTATACATTTGGAGAAGAAGCAAAAATGCACTTTCTTGCATAAAAGTGCATATTACCTAATATGTTCC
This sequence comes from Rhagium mordax, assembly GCA_963680705.1. Lineage (NCBI taxonomy): Eukaryota > Metazoa > Arthropoda > Insecta > Coleoptera > Cerambycidae > Rhagium > Rhagium mordax. The sequence continues at coordinate 74,405,725 of OY796661.1, read as the reverse complement.
CCCACCTACCAAGTGTCCGCGTGATTTTCTGTTTAAGTAGACCCTAAACAAGAACTCTATGCAAGAAAATTTGATGGAGAAAAGATTTCGATTTTACCGTTTTTTCTTTCTGTTTCGACCGGACTATTACTTCAGAAGAAGACCACGACAAGATGGTCGAAACGTCACCATAACTCTTAAGACATACTTGTTTAAACTGCTATTTAATACATTTAGGAAAAAATCTGTAGTGGGTTCCTGGGATTAAAAATTGCCACCTCCGATATACCACTTCGAGCTGTGGTTTTGGTTTTTTCCCCAGCTTCATTTGAATACTACCGTTAATACTCTTAGCAAAACGCTACATTTTTTCAGTGTTGCTCGTTGATCCACTAGGTATTATGGTCAGTGTAAAAGAAATAAAAATTAGTAAATCTTCGAAAGTTTGCTACGGAATTTACTCACTTATCAGCTTAATTGAGGCAGTTATGGTTCTGTATTTCAAACCTTGATTGTCTTTTATTCCTCTGTATAATCTCCAAAAAGTCACGTTTTCTCTAATTCCTAATCTCCTCAGGTCTTTAAAGTCAGAGTGGATACTTTCTCTAATCTCCCAATAATCCATAATGTAACAAAAGACTTACAGAAAACTTACATGTAAAGATCATCAAGATTATCGGAAATACTGAAACATCGCCATCTAACAAAAAGAGTGAGCTTTTGGAAAGTCGATTTCTTTCTACCAAAAACATGACGTCTCAATATATTTGAAAACTCTGTGTCCACCAGTGTTGAGAAGTGTAAATTCAACAAAAAGCAATAATTATGAACGTGGCCACGTACATTTGTTTACTAGCCGTTATTTTCGTGAAAGCACACCTGACTATCAGTTTCCGCGACTAAACTTGGCTAATGACGATAACACAATTATATTTGGTGGTTATTAAAGGTGTGACGTGCCCAGGTTGGCAATTCCATTACATTCTGTGACAGCCGGCATAATTACACTTGCTGGAAATTGCCCGTTATGGATCCTCCCGAGTTCCAGATGTTCTCCACACAACTGAAAGCTTTTTGCTGGATACAAAAGTTATCGATCTTTATTGTTTCCAGTGGTAAATCAGTTTTACAAAGCAGAAATATTGACCGAGTACGTGATCCGTGGCAACACCGTCGTTTTGAAATGTAGCATACCATCTTTCGTTGCCGATTTCGTCCATGTCGAGTCTTGGATCGACGACCAAGGCAACGTCATGAAAGTTTCGGACGATTATGGTAATTGAGATTTTGTGTTTTCTAGTTGTGTCGCAGTACTATGTAACCGAGGCCGAAAATGAGTACGTCATTCGCGGAAACGCGGCCGTCATGAAATGCAAGATACCAAGCTTTGTGGCCGACTTTGTACAAATCGATTCTTGGATCACTGACGAAGGCCAAGTTTATAAGTACCACGACAACACCAACTACGGTACCTATGTGTGAAATCTGCTTGACTTGCGCCAGGGGTGGTGTTTTCCCTTTGATCCTCTTTCCAGATATCTGATCGTTGTTTTTGGGCATATTTTAAGTTGCTTTTGTTTCAGAAATTAGCATTTAGTAAGAAGCTACTCGTACTGTTAATAATTTATGGATACGTAATTTAATATTATCAAGCCTGTATCTGCTGAGGTCAGTAACTGTTTCAGAAGTTAATGCTATCAGTGATCTTGATACATCACGCTGCTCGTTTGACATGACATGACATGACCTACCCCTATCGTGCCTTCTTAACTATTCTCGCCTGCTCTTGGCGCAATCCTCTATTAAAAGTTAATGAGATTAAATTGCCTAGTGTCTGCCGTTTGTGATAGTTTAATCAACGCAGACATAATAATAACGTAAATGGTATTCTTTAGGAAGAAAGCGGAGTAATATTTAGATGATGATTATAAAAAAAAAATTGTTCACGCCCAGCTACCTAGCATCTCCCTTCCACTGTAAATCAACACTAGTTTCTTGAATAATAACTCTAGTGATTAATTGAATGTCATTTCATACAATCTGTGCACCACATGTTCCCTAGCTATTATCCGTATCAAGTGTTCGCTTTTAAACCACTTGGCAAAAACTTTGCCGGTTTCCCAGCTTACGACTTAAGAAATCGCGATTGACGTTAATCTCGTTACGATGGTTTTTTTATCGTTGTGGGTGGGCTCGAGAAGCTTTACTAATTTTCACAAAGTAAAACATAATTAGTACAAGTATTTTTTCCCTAAGAGTAAAAAATACTTATATGTGCAAACTGCCATTTTGTATACGTAGCAAAGCGAATCATCAACTGGTCTACATAATATGTGATGTGATTTATTAAATCGTTATCAACTAGAGAACGACCAAGAACTGTGGTGGCCTTTTAATTTTACTATACAGGGTGATTCACGAGGAAAGGGACAAAATGTTATGGTAGATAGAGTTCACTTAGGTGAATTAGAAATGACTATTGAAAAAAGCCTCAGCCTTTTTTTTGTTGATCTACGAGTTTATGAGTTTTGCCCAATACTTTTTAAGGTAATATCTTTTAAACTAGTCACTAGAATCAGCTCGTACTGTGGGTATATAGTTTACTATTAATTGTCAATTTACGTGCATAATCAAAGACAGAAAATTCCAGGGCCGGCTCAACTGATTTTTATTTTTAGGGCTCCTATGAAAAAATTCACCCTGTGTACGTGATTTTTAAATTCTAATACTGAATTATGAAACTACATACAAAAGTGATCGAAAACATGTACTTTGTTGTTTTGCCACACTTTGGGCGAATTTTAAATAAACGATCAATTTTCGCCAAAATCGAAGGTCTGCACAAAATAAATTTATAAAATTACATTTTCCTCTCTTATTCAAACTGAAATATTTGTTATACAAAATTTTGTGATTTCATGCATGATTAATATGAAATAAATAATCAAAAATAAATAATTTCAACATCAGATTAAGTAATTTTTATATCTGAGGTTTCTGTGAAAAATCAGTCTGTATACATTTTACTCAAATTCTGATAATAAATTATGGAACTACATTAAAAAAACCGCTGCCAATTATGGGATCAAAACTTCCTCACCGTGTGGTGGAGTTTATAACAAAAGTAATTTTTGACGTATTTTGTTTTTTGACGCATTTTGTTTTTTTGTACGTATTTTGTTTTTTTGGCGTATTTTGTGTATTTCAACATTTGGACACAATATTATAATGAGTTTTATATCAGATCCTATTTATAATCTTTCATCACGAATACATTTTTTTGTAAAGTTAGAAGTAGAAATGTTGGGGACCGGTAGACCCCATTCAAGTGGACCGATTTTGTTCTTCAACGAACTCAATCTTTTCCTTGATCTCTAGAACGTGTGTACCAAATTTGAAAGCTTTATTTCAAAAAAAGAAAATTTTTGTATATCGTCATAATTCGTCGAGAATCGTCCAAAAATGCAATAAAAATTTTCAAAATTTTTTTCACGAATCATCCTCAGTTTTGGTGATGAAGTAATTAACGAAATTGTTTATTTTTTTTATCACAGTACATCAATAAACAGAACATTAATAATCATGTCGTTATTAGGAAAGTCGTAGGAAATTTAATTTTACGACAAAGAAAATGTAGGGAGGCAGAAGGTTTTCATTTTGAAAATAAGTTATAAGGTTTTATGTTCTGCGAATTTGTTGTTTATAATGTTCTGTTTATTGATGTATTGTGATTAAAAATAAATAATTTTGTTAATTTTTAAATGTAGTTCCACAATTTATTATCAGAATTTGAGAAAAATGTATACAGACTGATTTTTCACAGAAACCTGAGAAATAAAAATTACTTAATCTGATGTTGAAATTATTTATTTTTGATTATTTATTTCATATTAATCATGCATGAAATCAGAAAATTTTGTATAACAAATATTTTAGTTTGAATAAGAGAGGAAAATGTAATTTTATAAATTTATTTTGTGCAGACCTTCGATTTTGGGAAAAATTGACCGTTTATTTAAAATTCGCCCAAAGTGTGGCAAAACAACAAAGTACATGTTTTCGATCACTTTTGTATGTAGTTTCATAATTCAGTATTAGAATTTAAGAATCACGTACACAGGGTGAATTTTTTCATAGGAGCCCTAAAAATCAAAATTAGTAGAGCCGGCCCTGGAATTTTCTGTCTTTGATTATGCATGTAAATTGACAATTAATACCCACAATACGAGCTGATTCTAGTGATTAGTTTAAAAGATATTACCTTAAGAAGTATTGGGCAAAACTCATAAATCACCCTGTAGATCAATAAAAAAAAGGCTCAGGCTTTTTTCAATAGTCATTTCTAATTCACCTAAGTGAACTCTATCTACCATAACATTTAGTCCCTTTTCTCGTGAATCACCCTGTATGTATATGTATATGAAAACACTGTTCTCTATCAAATCGTTCGTATTGTTAACAGTGGTAGTGCAAACGTTCGAAGTGGAAGCGGATAACGAGTATGTGATCCGTGGAAATTCTGCAGTAATGAAATGCGAGGTCCCCTCGTTCGTCTCAGATTTCGTTGCAGTGGAAAATTGGCAGGATTCCCAAGGAAACGTATACTTGCCTGGAGCAGACGACTACGGTACCAAAGAATGAGAATGAAGCCAATTACCTACCCCCCCCGTTGTGTTCGATTGGTACAGCTTGAGCTCAAATCTTTATTTGCTAAAATGGAGTCATTTTTTCGGTTTACAAGCTGAACGAACGACTAATTGCTTTGTTGATGCGTTATTGTCGATAGTCTCAGCCTCAGCAAATATAAAACTTGCTTCTGCCTGACCCATTTATAAATCTCCGTTGATTAATCTGTCCTTTGACGTTTAAATCAATGGTTTGCGATTGGCAATTATGCGTTGGTGGGTGAGAAGTCGCAACCTTTTCGGTCTTGCGAAAATCATTTTACTCTCAGAAATATACGGGACGTTTCCTAGCTATGTGCCAAAAATTTGGTGCGTGGGAAAAAACAAGGCAGAAGATGCGCAATTCAAAATAAAAATCGACCAATATATTCTTGTATCTGTTTTTGCAGCAAAATATTTGAGCACTGGCGCCAATGGACCGTTTTTACCACCAGAATTTTCCCTCTTTTAATTCCAAACTTCTCTCCGCAGTTGTCCAACAATTCTATGAGAGTCGAGTAATTGATGAGTTCGTTCTGAAGGGAAACACCGGCATTTTGAAGTGTTTGGTGCCCAGTTTCGTGACTGATTTCGTGCAAATCGATTCATGGGTATTTGACGACGGCACCACGTATAAGTACGAGGACGATGTTCGGGATTTTGGTAACTTTTATAAGAATGTGTAATATAATCACGTACCTCCCATCTCTTCCCCAAATACTATACACTTCCATCCGTTTTTCTATCTAAAGCCGACTGATAAATAAAGGTATATCTCTATAAATAGGGTCGTGCATCATATTGACTGCACGGATGAAATGCTGTCAAACACGTTACGTGTGTTTGTCATGACATTCTCCGATTACAACGAGTCCTTGGTGTTTTTTGTTTGAACAGCTATTGAATTGTCTCCTAAGAAGCGATGGTAAACATATATTGATATTTTGCTTGTCAAGAATCGAAATGCGAACTGAATAAATGAGAAAATATAAGCTCGCGCTCCTGTACAATTCTGCTCAGTCAACTCCTATGAGTGACTTGGATTTCGCCTTCCAATCATCACTTTAAATCAGCAAAAATGATTTATTGGCACTTCATTCCTTGTTTTTGTATTTTTTGCGTTGTTTCCGTTTTACTTAGTAATTGTAATTGTTTTAGTGGTGAACCAGTACTACGAGGCCCAAGTGTACGACGTGTTCGTGATAAAGGGGAACACAGCGGTGTTCAAGTGCCAGATCCCGTCTTTTGTGTCGGATCACGTGGAAATCGTCTCTTGGCAGGACACCGCCAACAATAAGTTTTTGCCGCCCACGCGCGACTATGGTACACATTTCGAAAATCGAAAGCAGTATGTCCAAAATAAGCAAAGCGTGGGGATTACTAAAACTCCTATTTAGTTTCATCTGTTTTATTTTTTTTTTTTTTAGCATATAATTTGTACGAGCGACCTTAGTACGGCCCTGCTCCAATTTTTTTTTTATGTAACGATATCCCCAGACTATTGGTTCTTATTTTGGAATACTGTATACTTTGCAAACGTAATCTGGTTGCATGATATTCCCTTCATATTTGACAAATATATTGACGCGAAAAAGAATTAATAAAAATATTGAATGGCTAGGTTTTGATATCTAACCGGCAAGTAAATCTTAAAATTCTTCCAGTTTTTATAAAAATTCGTTGTTTTGATATACGGGGTGTTTCAAAGAAAGCGCTGCTTTAATATACAGGGTGTTTGATTTATCGTTCTACAGTACAGGGTGATCATTTTAAGTGCCTCACTCGATTTTCCTGCTTTTTTCTTTGACATTCAATTGTTTTTACCTTTTCGGAATCGGATTCCTCGGAAAAAAGTACACAAGTATGGTTTTTGAATTTTTTTCCTAGGTGAAAAATAAAGCAGGAGAATCTAGTGAGGCACTTAAAATGATCACCCTGTACTTTAAATCGTATAGTTTTAGCGTGAGCTACATTTTCATTTTTTCGAAAAAACAAATGCACGTCTAACAATTGTAGAAAAATAAAAAACCGATTTAAAAAGAATAATTTGAGGAAAAAATTAATTTTGAAATCAGCGCCCAAATTTAATCTCAAATTGCTAATAAAATTACTTGATTTCCTATATTATGATTTCCCTGTTTGATTTATATCGTTCTACAGGAAATCAAATAATTTCCAAAATTGAAGCAAGCTGTGATTTGACAAAAAAAATTATAATAACCGAGCTATTCCGTAGGCAACGCTTTCGTGACCACCCGGTATATTTTTGTTTTTTGCCAATTACTCGAAAAGTGTGCGAATAAACCGCAAGAGGAAAGAAATGCCTTTTTTGAAACACCCTGTTTACCAAAGAAACACAAATAAAATTAAAAGAGCACCAAGTCTAAAGATATTTCTCGACAAAATTTCTGTACACTTGTATCCTTGTTAAACATGGCCTTTCACGACCGTCCCTAGCGTTTCGTGTAACGAAATATCGACAAACTGCCATATGTTTGTTTTTCGTCAAATATGAAGTGAATTACTATACTAACCAGACTATTTACCAAAACGCTCTTCCGACCTGTTGAGTCCTAATACCCGTCCCGAAATAGCACGTAAATTTCCCTTGATGTTCCCCAACAAGAGCGACCAAGCCCTTTCCTGGTGGACTTCCGGTTCGTTGCCGTGTCTGCGTCAAAGCGCGAGGAGTCTGATTGATTCGATTAACAATACAAAGTTCATTAAATTGTGCGCCATGTTGGGAATGGCATATCGCGTTTGGGCGTCGAAACGCCATAGAATCGGGAAGCATTCATCGGTCGATGTGTCTGTTCTCTGTTTGATATCTTTAGTTCCGAGGAATTCGATTGTTTTGCGCCTTTGGGGACTTGGAATTCTGATTGTTTTTCCTCATTTGGAAAAGCTAGTGTGGGTCAGGTATTCAGGTTCGATATCCGCTGCAATTTTCCACAAAGAAATTGGCAATCCTAGTTTTTTGTCGCAATTTTGAAAACTTGTTGGTGCACTCAAAATTTTTGATTGTCGATCTAGGTGCGAATACGAAACACCCTAAAACAATTTATCTCCGCTTCCACTTTAAGAGCAGTTTTAGTAACAGGATGTTCTTATTTAACTTCAGAAATCCCCTTTCACCCTCTTCTCGACTATCATCTTCTGGAGCAAGCATTTCCTTCCGTCGAAGATTTTAAAATAAATAATCACGGAACCGATCCGTCATCAATCAAACCCACTACCGTTTATATAACAATTCTTTCAACAAATGCAACAGTAGTTGATTGTAGACGCCGTATAAAGCCGGTCGTTTATTATTCATATCGCGTTCAAAACTTTAACATTGACTCAATTGTCTTTGATAAATCCAAGCACCAATTTCACGATTACCGGCTCTATGCTGTTTTGTCACCCTTCAAGTAGACTGATAACCGCTTAGTCGTTCTATTTATAAGTCAATCCATAAATTATGCACCGGACAGTCCAGGCAGTCTTTCGAATAATGTACAGTGGTATTGGTATTCGTCTAGCGTGTATTTATTACGGAATCGTGTGGTAATAAAAATTCCTAAAAAGGTGCGAGTGGCAGGTCAACAGTCTGGTACTTTGTACCGATTGGAGAGTTGGATGTAAAGCTTTATTTTTTAAGTAATTTGTCAGAAAAATGCGCCAATCGATGACGCTATCATTGAATCAATTCAGTCAGATAAGTCAGGAGTCAGTTAGGAGATAAGCAAAGTGATATTTGGAAAGAAATGGGAAGTGGTAGCGTGTTGAAAGAAAAAGCTACTGAAATGGAAAAGGAAAATCAAATTTTCGCAGATGAACTGCGTGAATTGGATGAGGAGTTACAAGGGAGGAATAGAAAAATCGATCTTATGGTGACGACTGCCCAACTCATTAACATTGAACTAAAGCAAATTAAATTGGTTTTTGTGCCTCCCAACACAAGTTCAAAACTATAGCCAGGTTCAAGGATAAGTCACTACAGGAAAAATTAACTAATGAAAATGTTTGAGGCAATAATTGATAATCGTAGAAATGTCTTTGTTAGCTTCTTAGATGATGATTTCATCTATGTGGCTTGGCAGAAGGTCAGCAGTGAAACCACAGTAAATAGTTTTGGACATGGGGGATTTTCTTAAAAGGATTTTGACTTGGATGATGAGCTTCCACTTAATAAATGGTTAAAAACAAGACCTCGAAGTTGGTTATGATACTAGGATACCAAATGCAGTTGAAGTAGAAGTTAAGAAGTTTAATGCATTTAATTTTGAAAACTTTGTCGCAAATGGCAACTGATGATCAGATTATACAATTGGTGACCTCAAACATAATTTCAAGGGGCAATGAAGAAGAGGAAAATGAAGCTGATGAGGAAATTATCATTTACGACCCTTCTATTCCTGAAATGATCAAAAACCTCAGAAACCAGCAACTTTTTGAAGTTGCGCACAGTTCCAGAACACACATGGAATAGTTTTTGCGACCTTGCAAAAAATTACAAAAGTCACGTTCATTTTTTTCCCAGAACCACAAATAATTTTATCTTTAACAGTCCCATTGTTATTATTATTCTGAAAATGTACCAAGATTTCTATTAGGTTATGGTAGAAGTGTGAGATGTTCCACTTTAGAGCGATAATCTTAACATCGAAGACTGATCTGATCTGATTGTCCATGAAAATCCTCGTCACGGAACCTGTCATCGCCGCAAAGTCGATCCGATCCGCCCGAGAGATTTTCTTATTAATTTCGCAGTCTTTGATAATATTTACTGGAGAAAGGATATCGACCTTCTCCTTCAATGTAGTAGACGGTGAAATGAGAGTTTTTAGGGTCCGTCTGCGTTCTCGTGCCAATATCTACAAATACCGGCGCGTTATTTGTTGGGCATTATGATGGATTGGTTGGGCAGAAACTTTAGAAACTTATTATTTATGGTGGTGAATAATTTTCATCTTGAAGATGTTAAATGAAAGGTAAAATTCAAAAAACACTTTAGGATAAGTTAGGACATATTCAACAAAAATTGTAAGGCTAGAAGATCCTGTAAAAATATATAGGGTGTTCCTTTTGAAATAAGCGAGATAATGAGCTTCGGAATCTTCTGAAAATGTCAACTCACCCGGTAGATGTCGCTGAAATCAGAATTTGATGACAAAACAAGAAAATGCAAAAATACAGGGTGAATACCAATAACTCATTTTAATTTTAAGAGGGGGTTTCTGTTGATATTTATAACACAAATTACCAATAAAAAAATATAAAAAAAAAGTTGAAAAACTGACCTACCCCACGTAAAATTCTGGTAAACTTTTGAGTACCGCTTCGTCGCTCTACTGACCCACTTATGGGGTGAACAACATGCCTTGTGTCCAAGTCACAGACTCCAAGTTCTAACGTAAAAAACGTGACAAAAAACGTCTAATAAAGTTAAGCCGCCGTTCGACGGTCTTTCATAAATTTGCGGTCGGAGACAAGTTTATTGACAGTGACAGCAAAAACTAGTGAGAATGCCAGAGGCAAAGACCTATCCTGATTTATTTTCTGTTGAAATATTTTCTTTCTCGAAAACTACAGGGTATATATATATTATTTTTGGTATATGGCCTTACCATTAAGGGACCTACCGTCCATTAAAATTAAAATGAGTTATTCGTATTCACCCTTTATAAAGTATGTTTCATTTAAAATAAGAAAGTTGGTATAAGACATACCTTTGTCAGAAGAATAATTCTTCCCCATAACAAAAAAAATATATATTGCAGATTTTTTTTTCATTTTATGCGCAAATAATAAAGTTGTTGGGCGAAAAGTGGAGGATATATTCATGTTTATTTCTAAAACGTTAATAAATGAATTTGTTGACATCATCATAGCATCTAATGATTTATAATAATTGTTTCCAAATGTTACAACTATACGTTTTCCTGCTTATATATTTATAACTCTATTTGTCAAAAATAGATACCTTCATGTGTGAAACCAGACTCTATCTAGTATTTCTCGTCTTTTCAGTGGTGTCTCAGTCGTACAGTGCGAACGTGATGGACGAGAGCGTTCTAAAGGGGAACACCGCGATCTTCAAGTGTCACATTCCCAGTTTTGTCAGTGACTACGTCTACGTCACATCCTGGCTGCAGGACGACGGCCACGAAATTATAACGCAGGATGGCTTGTATGGTGCGTCCAAAGACTAATGCATTTGCCCTTGTTTTTCCGAAATTAACATATTTTCCCCTGCGACCAAGTTAAACTCAAAAATTGTCGTGGTCAAAGATGGTCAAGGAATAAAACTGCTGTCCTAACTTATTTCATCCTTTTGTAATGATTATGCCAATAATTTTTTGATTGCCAAAATATGACCAACAGTTCTGTTGAATTTTTCTTTCTTTTCTAATCTTAAGATCAGTTTTTGAATCATTTCAATTATGGTTTTCACCACAGAGCTCAAAATAGCATAATTGAAGGACGATTTTCAGGAGCACTAATACCAAAGGATTCTGATGCATGTGTTACTAGTTGTGTTGATGTTTCGCAAAATTTTAACAAATGCATGTCTCTCACAGCCTATACGACACAAAGAATGCCTTACAAAAAGTTCGCTTTCAATTGCTCTTGTTGACATTCAGATTCTACGTGGAGGCCTTTTCATTTGCATGTTCAGTTTGTCGTTCACAATGACTAATTACGACTTTTAATTTTGTAACACGTCCCGTGTAGAAGACGTGTGTATAAAAGGGAGTGGATTTACCGATGCGTGCAGGGAACAAGGTGAGCGATGGCCCCTATTTAAGTTGAGGTTCTGCAATTGAAATAAAAATAAATCCCTGACTCAAATAAATATCCGAAGATGTGACGAGGCGTACAATTTGGAACAGGTGCTGGAACCGAACGGTTTATTTGCGTCCTTGTGTTGGAGTTCTATTTAATGCAATTAAGGCTAATTTTAATTGAAATTCAAAAAGGAGAATCGATAATTATGGGGAATTTATGAGTTATGAATTCTAAGGAGCGTCGCTCGACCGACGCAGGACGAGTCCTCTTACATAATGACGGCACTAGGAGCTATTTAAAAGGGCGGTTCTATATTCTAAGTCCTGTAGTTAGAGTGGAGGTGAGGCCTAAGTTGTAGAAGGTATTGTTTTTGAAACCTAAACCCTCAGAGATTGGGTAAAGGGTCCCAGGTAGATGGAGCTTAGGAGTAATAAATTAGGTCAGAGCTGTTCCTTTTCTCGGTCAGGTACTCATTTATTTTGACCGACTTTTGTATCATAAATCCTATTGGCTGTTTTTATGGGTGAGGAGTTAGCTGGGCGAAGAGAATCTGATCACTTAAGATCTTAGACCTGAAAGGGTCTTTTTATTTTGATTAGATATTGAAGAGTTACCAAGACCACCTGCTTTTTTCATAGATCTATAACCACTTGGTGATCAGTACGCTTAGTCTTTGGAAGCTGTTGATGTTGATCAGTTCAAGCTAATAATACAGATAGAATAAGTTTTGATAGATAACTTTTATGATTTTAGGCTCATTAAGAGTCTGGGAAGTGCTCCTGAAAATCATCCAAACGTGAATGCTGACTATTCCCAAATTTCATTAACCAGTTCTATCATAGCCTTCAATTTGTAAGTTTTGTGCTCTGTGGTGAAAACCTTAGTTAAATTGATCCAAAAACTGATTTTAAGACTAGAAAGGAAAGAAAAATTCAACAGAAATTATTAACATAATCATTGTAAAAGGATGAAAAATGCCAATAGAATAGTTTTTTGTTCCATGACATCTTTGATTCATATACCAGTTTCAGAAAAAACAAATGAACATCGGACATGTAATATTTCTGCATAACCTTCATTTTTTTTTATGAAACACCCTGCATATGGATCCACGTGTTTAAAGAGCACATTTTTCTGATTCCAAAAATAAATTTGTTTTTTCTGACAAAGAATTCTAAAAATATAGAGTAAAACATAAATCTTTACAATTTTTTAATAACTCATCAAATAACGTAAGCGGGGTGTCAATATGCGAGGAACGACCCTGTACACATAATTCTTTCTAATTCGACATCAATATGTCGGAGAATTATAAGAATCGAGTAACTTTACACACCAATATAAATGAATCCGATAAAATTTTCTCGAATGCTTGCTTAAGAAATGGCAAAATTATGGCGAACTTCATTTGTTTCATTTTTCAGCACTAGTTAGGAAAAGTATTTTTTCTAACCGAAATGAAAGTAAGGTTTTCGATACCGAATTAGAAAAAGGATTTTTAAATTTTCGTCTGGCTACTCGTATTCTGTCGGTTTCTCGTCGATTTCTCTGAGTATAGAGTTTTCAAATGGGATTTCTTTCAAACAGTTCACCTAGCGTTGTCGAATAAAGCTTTTGGACATCTGGAACTCCTGTACATCCTTTTCACCGTCCCCTTTTACCTGTCCTTATGCTACCCCTGCCTTAGAATTAAGTATTTAGCATAGAACAAGCAAGAATAACCATTTTTTTACGTTTTACATTTAATGTACGACAAACCGTCATAGTTAACAGTTTATGAAAGCTTAGAGCAATAGGAATGTATTAAAGCTCTAGGTATATCAAATTGTATAAGCCACGATATTCCCATAGGAGTTAAAGTGTCTAACTTTGTTTCATTTTGGAACCCTGTCAGAATCGATATTGGCAGCATGCGTATACACTACAGCTTCTCTCATTTTGCCAGCAGACGACTGAAATATACAGGGTTAGTCAGAAGTAGCGGGTGGTCGCTTTATTTCCAGAAATATGAGTTAGAAAAAAATGTTTTAAACAAAAGTCTTAGAGGATTAAAAGAAACACAATCTAGTGACTACAATATAGGTCGTTATTAGAAGTGAAAATTTGGTGTCGCCCCCTGGTAGTAATCACCCATATTTTAGACATTTTCTTGTTTCATTTAAAACAATGTCGTAAATTAAGGACGCTAGTAGAATGGACGGTAATGGCCTTGAAAAGAGAAAACCGAGTCATTAAAGGCAATTAAAAAGGTCATTAAAAGCAATTAAAAAGTAATTAAGCTTTCTAGCGGAAGTGAACGGCGTCATTAAAAGTAATTAGGAAAACCCAATTAGACGATGTAAAGACTAGGTCATCAAGATAATTAAAAAGTAATTAAGCGGAGGTTAAAGGTGCCATTAAAAAAGTATTTGGAAAAAACTCATTTAGATGACATCACATTCTTATCAATAATCATTAATTAATTTCCGCATTTTCAGACTATAAATAACACAACGACGAAGCTCTTAAGATGAGGGTAATTAATGAATATGGACTGATAAAAATGTGATGTTTATAAATGGATTTTTTCCAAATCATTTTTTAATGGCACCTTTCACTTCCGCTTAATTACTTTTTAATTATCTTCATGGCCTAGTGGAGTTATTATTATATCATCTAATTGGGTTTCCTAATTACTTTTTAATGACGCCTTGCACTTGCGCCTAATTAATTACCTTTTAATTACTTTTTAATATTGCCTTCTACGTGCTATGAAGCTCTTAATATGGGTGTAATTATTGATTATGGACTGTTAAAAATGTGATGCCTTCTAAATGGGTTTCTTCCAAATACTTTTTTAATGGCATCTCTCACTCCCGCCTTATTACTATTTAATTATCTTGTTGACCTAGTGACGTTATCATTACATCATCTAATTGGGTTTCCTAATTACTTTTTAATGACGCCTTGCACTTGCGCCTAACTACCTTTTAATCGCTTTTTAATTTTGCCTTCTACGTGCTATGAAGCTCTTAATATGGGGGTAATTAACGATTATGGACTGATAAAAATGTGATGTCTTCTAAATGGGTTCTTTCCAAATTATTTTTTAATGGCACCTTTCACTTCCGCTTAATTACTTTTTAATTATCTTGATGACCTAGTGGCGTTATCATTGCATCATCTAATTGGGTTTCCTAATTACTTTTTAATGACGCCTTGCACCTGCGCCTAATTACCTTTTAATTACTTTTTAATTGCTTTCTAATGGCCCGGCTTTCTCTTTTCAACGCCTATTCTACTAACGTTATTTAAAAAAATCTGTTTTCAAGAACATCCTTGCAGTTCTATTTTTGAAAATGATTTCTTCGTATAACTCTTTCGTTCCTGCTGAAATCATTCGCGGCCTGTTCAAGCAATAAAAATAAAACTTCTAAAGGTGACGCTTCATTTTATCCTCACGCCAGTGTAACTCGTACATACTTGCAAGATAGCATGCACTTACGGATAATACGGATCATTTTACATAAGACCTAACCTTGAGATATGAGTTAACCCTCAGTTGAAAGGTAGGTCTGCAGGGACGTATTTTTATGCGAGGAAAATGTCGACATTATTTGAAATTCAAAATACCTTGACTTATGAAGTACATACTATATTTATTATAATTAATATTGATGGTGACTCGTATGTAAGTGTAACACGTTTTGGATACTATAATTCCTATAGCCTTCGTTCCTATATGGTTATTCTTGCAGTAAGTATAAGCTTGGAAGTTTTCATGCCACTATAAATTTAAAAATACATTTGTATGTTTGTTTTTGTTTAGATGTCAGCCAATAAATTTCCTTCCTTAAAGAGTACTTGATATATTTATAGATTGGTTATTTTAGTATTCTGTAGATCGATTTATGGCACTTTTAAACCCCCCCTGAGGTTTTATTATTATTCGGATAGAACTTTTATAACTCGAAATCAAGCCTGTGACATGGAAATTTCCAAATATATACATTAGTAAGTAAAAAAGCAACAGCGCTATATCAATCAGTGTTAAAAAAAACAAAATTAGAGGTTATGTTGCGCATCCTAACCTACAACTTAACTGTCAAGTGTGCATTTGTTCAATTTAGGATAATTTTTGGAAAAAAGTGAGAAAATGTACGCTTGACAGTTAATTAGAAAATAAAAAATGCTGCAAAATTTGCTATGAAAAAAATCTTGGGTTGATATATCGCTGAAGTAGCCTAGCAAATCGCTCATTGTTTTTTGTGATCCAACAGACAGTAAATATTTGGTGCTTCCTTCCGGAGAATTGCACATTAAGGATGTTGGGCCTGAAGATGGATATAAATCGTACCAGTGTCGTACGAAACACAGGCTCACTGGTGAAACAAGACTTAGTGCAACCAAGGGACGATTGGTCATCACTGGTGAGTGATTTTTTGGATCAGCTTTTTTCAAATTTGTTTAAATATGCTACACGAGACCGTGGCGAAATGAAGAATTGCCAATACTTTAAAGATGTTTTTGTCAAACAAGAAAATTGTAGTCTATTAGAAATTTTCGCTTTCCAAATTTGTACAGGTATTATACACATTTTAGATTAAAAAAAGCTCAAAGCTTTAAAAAATTTTTGAATGTGATATATTTTTTATTTTTCATCCCTACCAACTTCAATCTTGGTTAATGGGTTATTCTATGGGGTGGTGTATCAAACAGCTAGTGCCGCCGACAGCATCCCCCTTTTAAAATTGTTTTGTATGATAAAAATAATAAATGCTTTGTCATGCACACGCCGGTATGAAACAAAAGAGCATTTAATCCGGTGCCAATGACGTGTGGAATGCCTAAAGGGTTTGTTCTTCAAGTTTAATTTAAATGAATAGGATCACGCTTTGGGAGCGCACGTTTTTTGTGAACCGACCGAATACCGAAGCCCATTGCTGTTTTATTATTTATTCCACTTTAACCTTGTTCGGGGTGATTGGTGCAACTTGCTGAACTGTATCCGAAACAACTGAATGGCTAGACGTGTATTCATGAGCTTATTAAAAATGATTCCACTCTTACATGTAATTTTTATGGTAGAAGATAATATAGTTGTTATAATGTTTGTTTAAAAAATACTAAAATATTTTAAATACCTACAGTTAAATTAAAACAAAAAGTTTTTGTCACAACACCCCATAAATTATTCCAACCAGTTTGTACAAGATTGTTTACAAACTCTGAAAATTAAACAGTCGCTGTAAATTACTAACAAGGCTCTAATTTTCAGGTTATTTACTATTTGAACTGCACTGTTTTAAATTGAAGTGTAAATTACCTATTTAATTTTAATACTTATTTAAACAAAACAATTTTATACCCGTAATGAAATAAAAGAGTACTTAATTCGCCCTATTTAGACACGCTATTACATAATTAATATTGTGTAAATAAATAATGTACACAAAGCTATAACAATTTCACTCCATTAAATTTTATAATTATATCTTTGATTTTGGAAACGTTTCTAAAATGTTGATAGTTTTATGTTACTTCTGCAAATTAAGGAATGACCAACTGCTATACCTACTCTATTTACCGAACACAAATAGTTAAGCCCCTCCCCATGTGCTTAGACAAATATATTGATTGTACTACGGATTTTAAAATTCAACCAATAGAAACATTTTATTCAAATTTAGCGCGCGTTTTTGGGGAGGGGCCTAACTATTTGTGTTCAGCAAATAGAGTTTAAACAGTTTAGATTTGCTTCTACAAGTCGCCTTCATGGTTGGTTGGCATGGCAAAAATATTGAAATAAACTCTGACAAGGGAACATTACAATAAATTGTACAATTTTACATATTTATGCTCCGGTAGTCTCATTTTCGGCGCATATATTAAAACAATATCGCATGTGTATATTACCTTGTACAAATATTGAAACGTGAATCGTGTAGCATATTTAAACTAAAAATCAGGAAGTCAACGTAACGCATCGAACCGAAAGCAAATAGTCATTTATCCGTTTCCTAAAGGTGGTATTTGTTATTCTGCTCGGTGATTTATTATTTATTATTCGAGATCATTCACATGGGTGGCTCGATGTTTACGTTGCCTCTTTGAGTCGTTATTATTCACAGAGGGATCGTCAGCTACTCGAATTATTTCCCACATTGCTACTAGTGTGGTGGTCAGAAAAAAAACTGATTACAGTTTTATTAATAGACTTGGTAACGTACACCATCTGGGTGGAACGTTTTTAATTTACAACTGATACAGCGTCGAAAGATGCTTTAAAAATATACAATTCATACGTTTTTACTACTAAGTAGTAATATATGATTAAAATACTATCAATTTTGTTATGTAAGTGCTAATGCGTGGTATGTCTATTTATATTAAGTTTTGATTATTTGACAACCAAAATATCAAAGAAGTCTCCCCTTCCTTTCCTAACTCATGCGAACGGAAGTTACTAAAGAGGAAATGCCAAACTAATGAACGCATTCATATTTTAAAATTTTTAATGCAATTTTCGATTTAAGGATAAGTACATGGAAAAATTTATGATACGTGAAGCTTTATCATTTTTTGATATTTCGTTTTAGGTGGGCCACCCTGTATGATAATAACATTAAGAATGAAACTGCATATCTGACAGCATGATGAAGGTGGCTGCTTATAAATCCTGATTTCATACAGACTATTTTTAATTCTACTTATTTTGCACGAAACAGTTTCCTGTTTTTAATTTTTAAGGTGAACATCACCAGCCAAGGCCAAGAAGATATTCATTCATACATGTTTTCGATCATTTTTGTATGTAGTTTCATAATTCAGTATTAGAATTTCAAAATCACGTACACAGGGTGAATGTTTTCATAGGAACCGTAAAAATAAAAATTTATTGAGCCGGCCCTGGAATTTTCTGTCTTTGATTATGCATGTAAATTGACAATTAATAGTATACTATATACCCACAATACGAGCTGATTCTAGTGATTAGTTTAAAAGATATTACCTTAAGAAGTATTGGGCAAAACTCATAAATCACCCTGTAGATCAATAATTTGGGTACCCCGCCAGTGGAATGCACTAATGAGAGTAATATCTAAATAAAAATGTAGGTAACAAAATACTCCACGGACAAAAGCCCCGACCTGCATTGGATTACATTAAATACAGCGATTTTTTGAAAAAATCACATTTTTCTCATTACTGACCTGTAACTTTCCACTCAGGTGTTTAATGGGATATTTTTATTCGTCACTTTCTTACACACAGGCACTGTTAACTATAGCCATATGTCAATATTCATTTAATCTTACAGGGCGTTTAAATATTAAAATTATGGAAAATTCAGATTTACGATTTTTTTGTAAATCGTTCAGTATTTTTATTTTTGTGTAACTGCGTTGTGGCATAGAAACTATACGAATATTGCAACGAGTTCTTTAATCTAAGATTATTCTAATTCATTGATTCCTACGCTTATCCTTGAATTAATTATCTTTAAAATATCGGTTTTAATAAGAATTTAGTTTGCTTACAAGTATTTGTTTACGTAATTATATTTATTTATAAAAACTTGTTAATACGTTTTCTACAGTTCAATTTCGCTAACGGGAGTAGCCGTACAGGGCCGTAATTATAGTTCGTGTAGTAGTATTAATGTCTGCTGTTTTTATTAATCGTTTTATTAGACAAAAATTTATAGTTTTAATTTTAAAAAGTAAATGAAAGAACATAATTTTTGTTTTCTCTTTTTAGATAAATAAATAACGCACTTCATTGCTTTTAACAATTTCGTAGTAACTGGGATCACACATTTGCGTAAAAGTCAATTAAAAGACTTCCTCCCCACAATTCAGACAGCCACAATTTTGTCACTTCCTGCGTCTATGAGTAATCCCGACATAAGACACTACAAATAATTGAGGTAATTAAACCCAGGCCGACACAATTTTTTAATTAGTGTATATAAAAGCGACGGTTTGTAAGCAAACAGTATGATGGTGCTTTTCAGCGTTGGAAAGCATTGTATACGAAACAATATGGTGTTTACCAAAACCACGATAAAGAATGCCATAAAATAAGGCCGGGAAAAGAGTGTTTGAAAACATTAAATTAAGTAATAAAAGGCTACTATTTCTGTCAATTAATTTAATACCAATAAAAGGTTCCGATCGATATAAATTAAAATGTGTATCGATTATTTATGGGCCTTTTTGTCTAGTCAGTTTAACGGAAATTATGTATTTTATGGTCTGTCGGTGAATAATTTATGCGAAATTGATTATTGCAAAGCCGATCAATTGTAAAGTTACCCATTCTTCAATTATATTCGCTTCGTTTAAGGGAGAAACCAGTGCAATAAATAAAAAACTTTATTTGTTCAACATTTTTAAAGACGAATTCGTCAGGATCAAAATAAAAAAATTTACCGTTTTTCCTCAATATTTTATTACATTTATCACCTGAAATTCTTAATTTAGCGTGGTATACTCGTACATTACTGACAGTCACGCGATTGGTCACACACATTAAATCTTTATTGTTTTAAACTGGGAGAATCTAATTTTAAACGGTTTTTGTCGTCCGATTAAAAACCTGTTGATGCTTAAGTAAAAGACCCAAGCAATAAGTGTCGAAAGTCGTAAAAGATTTACCAGCGGAAAATTTAAATAAACAGCGTTTTGGCTATATTAACCAAATTATATCATGGCTTATAAATAGATAGTTGTTACAGATGATAAAATTTAAATAACAATAAAACTATAATTGTGCAAAGTGCAGTTCATATAATCCTATATTAATGTAAAATAGTATAGAAAGTCGATAAACAAATGGAAATTGCTAATGGGTCTACATAAATGTTCGTAGGTCACGTGACCACACAATTAGGCAACCATATATACAGTTAATGTTATTACATGTCACAAACGTCTTAAATAAAAGTGGACTCCATATGAGTTTAGAAGACGGACACCCCCTATGCGGGCGCCATGATAAGCTTCCAGATCTTTCTTTCAGAATAATTCGCGCAAAGCCAGGGCCGGATTGAGAACATTTAATTATATACCAATGATGAATAATGTGATTATTGAAAAAATACATAGTTTTTGGTCTTTATAAGGTGACCTATCCTTAAATTGCTAGTTTAAAAATATGAATAAAACAAAGCCAATATGAAAGAAAATGAGATATTTCATGCGTACCTGGTTGCGTATTTTTGGTCACGTGGTTTATAATCAATTTTCTTTCACAGACATTAAAAGATGATTAAATTAGTTACATAGTTTTTCTGTTTTTATAATGAACAGTAATTATAACTTAGCGTCTGAGGACACCACCACCTCAAAATTTGGTACATACAGTAGCAAAATAATTCGAGTAGCTTTAATTGGTAATCTCATTTTCTGCTGCCTTGCTAAATTGCCCGGAACGTAATCAACGGATTGCAGTTTTTTCCTATATTTAGCTTGGCATTTGGGCCGGCATAAATTCATTATTTTAAAGAGCTGTGCATGTTGTCATTTCCCTATTCATAAATTAACGAAATAACTTTTCTAAAGGCACAGGGCAGCAGGTCATGAATACTCCCTCTCTTTGTTGTTTTATTAAAAAAATCCTCCAGAAAATGCATGACTTTTTAAAATTACGGTGAAATGCGTTCCGTCTCCTAGATTTACACTGTTAAAAAAATAATATATACAGCAAATATATTGTGGCTTTAAGAGCTTTATATTTTTTTAAATTGATAATGCTTTCTGGAGAATTTTATTACATTCCCGTTCCTGAAAATTAAACGAAAAGATACATTTGAGACTTGATTTAATTTTAAGGAACGTCGATAATTTGACTCTGATGAAAAATACTCGATATTCTTCATCACAGTTCCGGCTGTTTATGCCAAAATTTACCTGAATGTTGGGATAGGGTACCCTTGCTTCTCAAACGGGCACTTTCAAAATTTTGTATCTAAAAAGACATTTCAAATGATAATAGTACCTGTCCTTTTTTCCATTAACCAAATCCCAAATTTCAAACCTACCGTCGTATCTAGGCTTCTTCTGGCAGGTTGGTATAATCCTGTATTTTCATTGTATTTATTTATTACTTTAAACTTTGGGTACCCTGGCCCATTACTTATGTTATGGGCTTGTGAGAAGAATTTATTTTCAAGGTAAGTTTTGACAGAAATTGGATAAAGATGTGATTTTTACCTCGAGTAACTGATAAGGAGTGTTCTGGTTTCGGTTTATTTTAGAGCCAGTGGGAACGGTACTGCCTAGATTTCCGCTGGAAACTCGAAAGGAGTATGTGTATAATCAAAATGTCACGCTAAATTTACTCTGCCCGGCACAAGGTTTTCCGGTACCTTTTACCAGGTATTTACTTATTACTATTTGTTCCCTATGCCAACATTTTTCAGGAGTTAGTGCCTAATTTTTGTTCTACTAAACAGAACCAGTCGCCGGTGTTCTTCCGAAATTCCCTACAATCGATAGCTCAAGATCGTTTAAAGGCATGGTGGAAAATAATATAACTCTTCTGTGTCCTGCCCAAGCATTTCCTGTCCCCAAATTCAGGTAAATCAATTTTTATGCTTAATAAAGTGAGGGTTCCCTAACGCTAGCTATTTTTCCTCAAATAGTTCATGTTTTCCTTAGAACCCATAGGAAGTGTTTTGCCAAAATTCCCTGCTACAGATAATATGAGAGGCTTTACGTCAAAGGGTGACTCTATTGTTACTCTGCTTTGTCCAGCTCAGGCATATCCTGTTCCAACTCACAGGTAATTTTTTTCTTTTAGAGCCAGTTGGTAGCGTTAGACCGAACATACCAAAATTCCCCACCGTTGACTCTTACAAATTTGGAGAAAACATTGCCCTTCTTTGTCCTGCTCAAGCTTTTCCAGCTCCACTTTATAGGTAAATTTTCACTTTGCTATGGGTACCCCGCTTGTTCCCCAACTTGTAACGTAACATGTTTCTTATCCAGAACCAATTGGTACTGTCAGTCCTAAGTTAACCTCTGGTGATGAGAGTAGAGTATTACAAGCTAAAGAAAACGCTACTTTAACTATGCAGTGCCCTATGCAAGCCTTTCCCATTCCAAAATTCAGGTAAGTTGCATATTAACTTATGGTCTTTGAACGAGGTCCTAGAATTTGGTGTTTTATTTCTTTCTATTGCTAGAACCCATCGGAAGTGTAGCACCTAGATTATCAGCGGGTACTTCAAAAATTCAAACATTAGAAGGTCAACAAAATGCTACCGTAACGCTATTGTGTCCAGCACAGTCTTTCCCTGTTCCAAATTACAGGTACTTTTTGAGCTTAGGTTAATTAATCCTTTTGACATCATTTTCTTCTAGAACCGGTGGGTTTTGTGAAGCCAAAATTTCCTACAGCCGACAAAAGTCACGCTTTTGAAACACAAGTTTCGCTAAGTGTGACTGTGTTGTGTCCTGCACAAGCTTACCCTGTTCCTTCAGTAAGGTACTGATTCTGATTTTTAATGTTTCTTCCAATAGCGCCTATAAGTAGTACTTTGCCAAAGGTCCCCTCCAAATCTAAGTACGACGTTGTAGGTTATGAGTTGCACTCCCATATAGCTTTGATTTGTCCAGCTCAAGGTTTTCCGGTCCCAAAGTTTAGGTTAGTAATTTGTTTTCTAAATAATTATAGAGCCAATTGGTACTAGACCTGCAAAATTGATGTCGAATGCCAAAATGGTTTGGTATGAAACGAAAGCAGATGAAGATGTAGCTCTAATTTGCCAAGGCCAGGGATTCCCCCCACCTATATTCAGGTAGATGTTTAGAATAATTTTAATTGCTACTTTCTTTGAAAGAACCCGTTGGGACTCGAAGACCTAGCTTGGTGTCTGACGTTAAGGGGATCACTATAGAAAAGCATTCTGGCCACGGCGTTCCTTTGTTGTGTCAAGCTCAGGGTTTTCCTGCACCCTCCTTCAGGTAATATTTACGCATTTTAACACCCCCCTCTTTTTAGAACCTGTTGGTACCCGGGCTCCTAAGCTAATGGCAGATTCGAAATATAAACATGTTGACAGAGAAGCAAATACGGAAATACCAATTTTTTGTCAAGCCCAAGCTTACCCAGTCCCTTTATTCAGGTGATTTTTTTTGTATTATTAGAACCCGTTGGTACGCGTGCACCGAAATTGTTGGCCGATTCGAAGTTAAAATACGTGGAAAGGGAGGCTACCACAGACATACCAGTTTTTTGCCAATCACAAGGTTTCCCAGTTCCCTCGTTCAGGTGACTCTTTTTTATTATTAGAACCTGTTGGTGTGAAAGGGCCTGTGTTTTCAAACGATAATCTAATCAACGCCTTTAATCGAGTCGCTGGACAGAGTTTTGCGCTACTGTGCCAAGCCCAAGGGTTGCCAGTTCCCAGATTTAGGTAGGATTTTTTTTTACTCAAGTTTGTTTGTTAATTGTAGAACCAGTAGGCTCTAAAGCCCCTGCATTTTCGAATGATATAAAGCTGTTGGGTTATCAGAGGGAACAAGGGCATACTCTGAGTATGGTATGTCCAGCGCAAGGCTACCCGTCTCCTGTATTCAGGTAATTCATGGTTTTATTTGTAATGTTTATTTTTATTAGAACCTATTGGATTCAAAGCACCCACTTTTTCATCTGCATCAAAAATATTTTCTTATGAAACGCTCGAAGGGCAAAGTTTTGTACTTCTGTGCCCAGCCCAAGCTTTACCTGTCCCAAGATTTAGGTAATTATTAAACAATTTTTTTTTTATCTAGAGCCTATTGGTTATAAGGCCCCTTCATTCTCTAACGACGCCACAAGTATCTCTTACACTCGTAGTATAGGACAAGGTTTTGGTCTTTTGTGTTTAGCCCAAGCGTACCCATCGCCATATTTTAGGTACGTGTGTTCCCAAATAATTATTTCAACATTTAAGTGTACTTAGACTCGTGTATTATTTTTGCTAGAGCCAGTTGGATATACTCCACCTAGGCTCCCTCCGAAATCCAAACTGGATGCTGTAACTGGCACAGTTAAAGAAGCCTTAGTAATGCCTTGTGACGCCCAAGCTAGCCCCTTACCCAAATTCAGGTTGGTTCGCACGTTAATTTAATTTTCATTACTTAGAACCGATTGGAACTAGAGCCCCGACCTTTTCATCGGAATCCAAAATTTTTACGTTAGATAGAGCAGTCGGGAAAAATTTGGCACTGCTGTGCCCAGCGCAAGCCTTGCCAGTACCAATTTTCAAGTAAGATGTTTGTTTTAAACTTTAAGTAGCTCCTAAGAGAACCTCGTTTTCATATTCGGGTTAATGTGCGTTTTTTTATTTAGAACCTATTGGATCTAGGGCTCCAACTTTCCCGTCGGACTCTAAAAGCTCTACGTTTGTGAGGGAGAAGGGGAAAAGCTTTGGGCTTCTGTGTCAAGCTCAAGGGTTGCCTACGCCCACATTTAGGTAGGACTTGCTATTAATCCAAGGATTACTTGAGCATATAGTTGGTAATTAACCCAATTAACAATAAACTTTATAGTCAAGTAGCCCTGGAAAGTGTTGGACTATCCCAAATGCAGGTAAAATATTGTAATTACTAATAGCCTATGTGTTTCGTTTAGAACCTGTAGGATCCAAAGCTCCTACATTTTCCTCCGATTCGAAAGGCTTCATTTTTGAAAAGGAATACGGGAAGAGTCTTGCGCTCCTGTGTCCAGCGCAAGCGTTTCCTGCACCAGTTTATAGGTAGGTTGATGCATCAGCCGGCCTCTATCCCAACAGTCGGAAGCTCAAAGTATTAATAAGTAATGACGTAAAATGTTTATCTAGAGCCTCAAACGAGTGTCGCACCGACAGCCAAAGACAAATCTATTTCTGGACTAAAAATGTTCTCCCAATATGGCACTGTTGTTTCCCTTCTGTGCGCCGCGCAAGGTTTCCCTGCTCCGATATACAGGTAGCGTTTGCCATTTATAATCTATGTCTATCTCAACATGTTTAGGTTTTAAGTGCAACATTGTTTCGTAGAACCCGTAACTGGTGTAGCTCCAAAGGTTAAAGATATCGATGTTGGTAGCTTAAAGAAAGAAGTTCCTATGAGTTCCCTGGTTCCCCTTGTATGTACCGTTCAAGGATTTCCCGCACCAAACTTTAGGTACACGTTTTATTTAAGTGTCTAGAAAGATTGCAAGGGTTTCCCCTTTCCTAGTCGTTGTTGTAAACGATAGTTTTCGTAGAACCCACAGGAAAAATTGCTCCAAAAGTCCCTGGCCAGAAATATGACGGAGGAAAAATCTATATCTATGCTCAAACCAAAACTGTTGTCCTTACTTGCGAGGTAACTGGCTACCCAGTTCCCAAGTTCAGGTAATAATTGGTTGCCTAAATAATATCTATACGTTTCAGAACCGACAAATAATATAGCTCCAAAGGTTATTGATAATAAAGTTCGTTTTACCTTAATCATTGCCAAGAATTACGAGGATATTTACGTGATGTGCCCTATTGTAGCCTACCCTGTCCCAATGTTCAGGTAGGTCTCCGCTTGTTTCTAATTTATTTTATAAACCCCGTTTTCAGAACCTACAAATAATGTGCCGCCAAAAAAAATCGGTGCCGAATTTGGTGGTTGGCGGGTTGTCAACGTAAATATAGGTAGTGTAGCGTGGTTAACATGCCAAGTTACCGGATATCCTGTTCCAATATTTATGTAAGTGTCGTAGTTGTTAAAAAATAACTAACAAAATCGGTGCAAGTTCCAATAGGAAGTTTTCTTTTCAGAGCCAACCAGTAACGTAAGTCCCAAGAAAGACTTGATAAAATTCGAAGGCTGGCAACTAGTCCAAGTCCCTCTTAATCGTACCGCCTGGTTGACTTGCCAAGTAACCGCTTATCCAGTTCCTCGTTATTTGTAAATTTTCCTTTGTTTAATTTAAACCTTATCCTCTGGAACTATTATCACTTTGTGTCGTATGGGAAGGTAAAGCGAAACAGCTGCATAATTTCGTTTTGTTTCTAGAACCCACAAATAATGTTCCACCCAAAAAAGATGGGAAAAACTTTGTCGGTTGGGAAGAAATCTTTGTTTACCGTAATCGGACAGCTTGGTTAACTTGCCAAGTTACTGGTTTCCCAGTCCCACGTTACTTGTAAGTTGAATTAATCAGAAATTTTCACGCTTGAAACTAATAAAATTGCACATTTTTCTCTTACATAGGCCTTCTTGAATCAGTTTAGCAACAGTTTTCACTTGTTTTAGAACCCACGAATAACGTTCCACCTAAAAAAGATGGCAAAAAATTTGAGGGTTGGGAGGTGCTTCTCGTTCCCCAAAATAAGACAATATGGTTAACGTGTCAGGTGACTGGTTACCCAGTCCCACGTTACTTGTAAGTGTTGTTATTTTTCTTTACCTCAAACCTCCAGGTACCTCCTTCAGTTGAAAAGCGCGCCCATAAATAATCCCAACATTCTACAACTTACCCAAAATGTCTTTTTATAGAACCCACAAATAACGTTCCTCCAAAAAAAGATGGGGAAAAATTCACCGGTTGGAAAGATCTTATTATCCCTCGAAATAAAACCGCCTGGTTGACCTGCCAAGTTACTGGCTATCCCGTTCCCATTTATACAGGGTTGCTCATTAGTGCGTCAAAGTCCAATATCGGCCTTATTAAAAAGATTTGGAAAGCTAATTTTTTATGGAAGTGGTGTAGTATCAAAATACGCACATTTTAAAAATATTATGAAATATACAGGGTGACTCGCTACAGCAGAGCACCTTCAAGGTCATTTTTTTAAAATGGAACACCCTATATATTTTTACATTTTTTAATTTAGCGTAAAATTCTCTTTCCAACGACATCTTGAATTTTTATTTTTGATGCGGCGTTGCCGAGTTATTCGAAAGCATGTGAAAATTTTGGCCAAGACCAGGTTTAACAAATTAATTCGCTGTATGAGTATTACGATTAATTAAGAAAAAATATTTTGCAGTTATGTAGCCAAGAGTTGTACTTAAACGGCACAACCACCAAATATTGATTATATTATACAGGGTGTTTTTTATACAATTGTCAAGTTAGTATATTTCAAAGAGCATTTTCTCAATTTTTTCAAATGGAATGCCATGTATTTTATTTTATTTTTGAATTGGCACGTTAATTCTCTGCAATTTTTATGAACAATATCCTATACCTAAAATCGATATTTTCAGAGATATTTTTACTTTCTCAATACAAACCATTAAATTATTATACTTTTTATATCTAACCAGTCTAGAAGCCATGGTTTTGACATAAACGAGAACAAGTGACAACATTTGTTATTGACGTTAATTATGCCCCAGAGTAAGCACGAGAACACGAGAAATTTCAACTCGTAGTTATCATGATTATTGTCTGAAAAAGTGAAAACTTTGATTTTAAATTCAACTTCTAAAGCTAACAAACTATTTTATGTCAATTCAAGTATCTATTTATTTACAACAAATGCTCAATGTGACCTCCATTCTGTTCAACACACATTTGCAGTCTTGCCAAAAACGACCTATGTAGTGCTCGTAACGACTCAATGGAAATTGTGCCGAAAGCTTCTATTATGCGTTGCCTCATATCTTCTGCAGTAGTTGCAGGGCTCTGGTACACAATCTGCTTAATATGTCCCCAGAAGAAGAAATCCATTTCCGTCAAGTCTGGCGATCTAGGTGGCCAACTGATGGGACCGCCGCGACCTATCCACCTGTCTTCGAATTCTTGATTCAAGAATTCTCTAACAGGTAATGCGAAATGTGGTGGAGCACCGTCGTGCTGGAACCACATATTTTCCATTAGAATTGGAGGGATATTTTGCAGGAGTTGAGGCAAGTGATTTTGCAAAAAATACAAATACTGTGCACCATTTAGATGCCCATTAAAAAAATGAGGTCCAATCACAAAATCGCCCACAATACCTCCCCAAACATTTACAGTCCATTGCCATTGTCTATCGACTTGTCTTACAATTTTTGGATTTTCCTTTGCATAATGATGATAATTATGTCGATTTGGGCTACCACATTGGGTGAAGGTGGATTCGTCAGTGAACAATATTTGTTGGAAAAAATGAGGAGTTGCTCTTTCCATTTCCAATCCCCACTCGCAAAATGTCCTTCTAATCCTCAAATCCGGACCCAACAATTGTTGATGAAAGGAGATGTGGTAGTCATGAAACTTGTTCTTCTTCAAAATTTTGCTGACGGTAGATCGGGGTACATCGACTTGTCTCGATATTACGGTTGAACTAGTAGATGGTTCAGCTACTACTGATAACAAAACATTCAACTGATCTTCGTCGCTTGTTCGCTTTCTCCTCTCACATTTTTCATAATTTACATTTCCTGTTCTAACGAATCTCTCTTTAAGATTTTCTAAGCTTCTCACTGAAGGTTGTCTCCTATTAGGATATCTTTGCGCATAAATTCGCTGCGTTAATAAACAATTTTGTTCGCCCGATCCCATAATAAAAATCATGTCAATGAGTTCATTTCTTTCGAAATTCATATCGAGTTAACTAAAAACGCTAAAATGAAATATGGAAGAAATGTGCAAAAATATGCATACTCACCAAATGAAGAAAAAATGACAGAAACAAGGATAATATTCATAAGATTGTAAGCAAACAGATTGTCAATGTAATTATTTAACATCAATAATAAATGTTGTCATTTGTTTTCAATTTATGTCAAAATCATGGCTACTAAGACTAATTAGAAATAAAAGATATAATAATTTAACGTTTTGTACTGAAAAAGTAAAAATATCTCTGAAAATATCGGTTTTAGGTATAGGACATTGTTCACAAAAATTGTAGAGAATTAACGTGCCAATTCAAAAATAAAATAAAATACAGAGCATTCCATTTGAAAAAATTGAGAAAATGCTCTTTGAAATATACTAACTTGGCAATAGCATAAAAAACACCCTGTATAATATAATCGATATTTGGTGGTTGTGCCGTTTAAGTACAACTCTTGGCTACATAACTGCAAAATATTTTTTCTTAATTAATTGTAATACTCATACAGCGAATTAATTTCTTAAACCTTGTCTCGACCAAAATTTTCACATTTTTTCGAATAACTCGGCAACGCCGCATCAAAAATAAAAAACCTGAGGTGGATAGAAAGAGAATTTTATACTGAATCAAAAAATGTAAAAATATATAGGGTGTTCCATTTTAAAAAAATGATCTTGAAGGTGGTCCACTATAGCGAGTCACCCTGTATATTTCAAAATATTTTTAAAATGTGCGCATTTTGACACTACACCACTTCCATAAAAAAAATTTCTCCAAATCATTTTAACAAAGCCGATATTGGACTTTGACGCACTAATGAGCAACCCTGTATGTAAGTTAAATCACTAATAAATTAGTTGGGTAAGTACTTTTGGTAATCTAACCGATGTGGCTTTTTAATAAAAGGTAAGTGTCCACATCCTTTCATCTTTAAAAACGGTATAGTTAATCCTTCGGAAAAGGTAAGGCGTTCTGCATGAGGATCCTGTTTTTAATGTTCTGCTTGACTGTCCCCTTTTTTAGAATTTAAAAAATTTATTTCTATTAACCGAGTCCTAATGGTTGGTTCTTTTCAGAACCAACAAACAATTTGCCTCCCAAACTCATTGGTGAGAGAACTTTGGGCAAGATTCTCTCATTTTCGCAACAAACCGATGCTGTTCTTTTATGTCCTGTCGTTGGTTTTCCCTATCCCAATTTCAAGTAAGTTGGTCTTACGTTAGAAACTATTTATATGTGTATGTATTAAAAAACAGAACCGACCAATAATGTTCCTCCAAAGTCTTCTGCTAGAAAATATGGGGGGAGTATTATTCAAGACGTTAATTTTCAAAGCGACATCATTATGCCTTGTGAAGTTTCTGGCTACCCTGTCCCAAAATACAGGTACAGTTATTTTAATATACCTACGTATTGTTCTTCCTTAGAGCCGACCAGTAACGTCGCACCAAAATCCTCCGCCGAAAAGTTTGGTATTATTTTCCTCCAAGGTGCTTCACAAAAAGATATTTTGATGACTTGTGAAGTGTCTGGATACCCAGTTCCTAAATTCAGGTAAAAATCATTTTTGGTTGACTAGGTTTTCCACATAAACGTAAAAAATATCAATTTCTCCTTAGAACCCACGAATAATGTTGCTCCAAAGTCGGCTTCCGAGAAATACGGAAACATTTTTCTGCAAAGCAGTGTACAGAAAGACGTAATAATGACTTGCGAAGTATCCGGATACCCACCTCCAAAATTCAGGTACATATTATATTTCCTTAAACGCCCTTTTTCTATGCAGAACCCACAAACAACGTCGCTCCAAAAAGTTCAGGTAGAAAAATTGATGGCAGTATAGTTCAAGAAGTTGCGTCTCAAAAAGATATCATCATTACTTGTGACGTATCTGGGTACCCCCTTCCAAAATATAGGTAATATATTGTACTTACTGTTTTTATTTATATTATGTAGAACCGACAGGGCAAACCGGCCCTAAAATATCTGGAGATGGCCTAACGAAACAAATTGGGATAAATGGATCACATATTGCTCTCTTATGTGACGTGCAAGCGTTTCCCACACCAAGAAAAAGGTACCTTTATTATGATTTCTTTAACCTATCCATCCACAGAAAGCAAGGGTCCTTAAGCTAAGGTATGCGGTTTGACTTATCTTTTGTTTATAGAACCTACTGGATCTGTTGGACCACAACTAAGCACAAGGACTATCGATATAAAAACCATTAAATTGGGCGCTTCTGCAGTGGCTCTTTGCCCTGCGCAGTCATTTCCCGTACCATTTTTTAGGTAAAATTATGAACCTGCAATCCTAAACCCTACCCTTTTGTAACGAAATATAACAATTTGGTGATTGTATTTCCTTGGAATTTGTTATATTTCCCGTCAGAGTTTAAAACGTTTATATTATATTGTATTAAACATATTTGTTTATTTCAGTGGATTTTAAACTAGATTATGTATTGTTACAGATGGTACAAATTCATCGAGGGCACCAATCGCAAGCAAGCTGTCGCTCTAAACGATAGAGTTAAACAAGTAGCAGGAACTCTCATAATTCGCGAGGCACGTGTGGAGGACTCTGGAAAATACCTTTGCGTGGTCAATAATTCAGTCGGCGGAGAAAGCGTGGAGACGGTCCTCACCGTAACTGCTCCCTTGAAGGCAAAAATCGATCCCCCTGTACAGACAATCGATTTCGGAAGGCCAGCCGTATTCACTTGCAAATTTGAAGGTAAATTGTAATAGTTATATCTGCGTTTATTTTATTTTATGAAGCAACCAATTCTAAATAAATTGTGTATTTTGATGCTTGTTCAAAAATTTAAAAATTTTTATTCATATAAAAAAACGTATAAACTAAATCTCACGATCTAATCATAATTTAAGTCTACTGCCACTGTGAATATAATTTATTATTATATATGCAATTACATGGCGGCACACATTTTTGCAACAAAATTAATTTTTCTATTGTTTTCTATTGTTCCAATAGAATTTCACCTTATCAAATTATAATCTTTGCAGGAAATCCAATAAAGACGATCAACTGGTTAAAAGACGGCAACGTGATAGACCACACCGACGCAGTCCTACGCATTGAAGCAGTGAGAAAGGAAGACAAAGGAATGTACCAGTGTTTTATCCGAAACGATCAAGAGAGCGCCGAGGGAACAGCCGAATTGAAATTGGGAGGACGATTTGAGCCGCCACAGATTCGCCACGCCTTCAATGAAGAAACGGTACAACCTGGCAACTCTGTTTTCATGAAGTGCATAGCATCTGGCAACCCAACCCCTGAAATCACATGGGAGTTATACGGAAGGAGACTAACTAATAACGATGTGTACCAAATCGGTCAATACGTAACGGTAAATGGAGATGTCATATCGCATTTGAATATCACCTCAATTCACACAAACGATGGTGGGTTATATAGATGTGTCGCCAGTAGCAAAGTCGGTTCCGCTGATCACTCCGCAAGAATCAACGTCTATGGTTTGCCGTTTGTGAGGTCCATGGAAAAGCAGGCCATCGTCGCTGGAGGAACTCTTATCGTGCATTGTCCATTTGCCGGCCATCCCGTCGAAGCTGTTGTTTGGGAAAGAGGTAAAGACAGTTCAGAAATAAATTCAAGAAACCCGGTAATATAAATTTCATTGTGTAGTATGACAAAATTGATGCATTATTCATAACTTCTCGTGTAAAATAATTTTTAATTACTATTCTATTCTGATCAATTCTTGAACAACTGGGGCCACCTTATCCAGTTTGTATAGTCTGGAATGATATTCAATAAATTGTTTTAATTCTAGATGGAAGATTATTGCCTATTAACAGAAAACAGAAAGTATTCCCTAACGGTACACTTATCATTGAAAACGTAGAAAGGACGTCTGATCAAGCTACTTATGTTTGTGTGGCCAAAAACTCTCAGGGATACAGCGCTAGAGGATCACTAGAAGTACAAGTTATGGGTAAGTCATAACAGTCTCTTTATTACTGCCACAGAATGTTATATTTCCGTATGTCGCTGGTACGATTGGAATATAAGCGATAATTTCCTAATACTATTGGTATTATAGTAAGCAGTTGTAGAAGAAAACCTTCCCTGTAGCAACTGTTTGGCGCATTATCCAACTGGTAGCGTCAGCGAATAGTTAAGGTGTCACATGCCATTATAATTTTTAATTTTGTATATTTATATAAATCGTTAACCTGCAAATTGTATATATTACGTTATTAGTCGCATTCCTGTTTTTATCAGCATAATTATGAATGACGACACAGTTTTATGCCACTGCTTATACTTATTTGCTGCTGTCATGTGGTTTTACGTCTTAAATTCTTGACATTCATTAAATATGTAATTTGGAACATATTATGATTTAACTAGAAGATAAACGAAAATGTGTTACGTTTGTCAGCATGCTTCTTCGGTATTATGACATTTCAAACGTTCACACGTTTTGCGTATACAAAAATAGAGAAGTAACTGCTGTTTCACATCACTATTCAAGGTTAAATCCTTAATACAAGGTTTACATACAGTTTCTTGGTAGGCGAGAGAGATCCTCTGTAAAACGAAATTTATTTTTGACTGAAGTTGGTTAACTCTTTTCTTAGAAAGATATTGCATATAAAATTAACGCAGTGCATAAAAGACAAAACATTGCTTGTCTGTTTGTGAATTTTCTTTATTTTTTGTACAATAGATCATGTGCATCATAAGACTAACATAACCTCAAATTTCTAGTTTTTGCAAATTTATTTTAAATTTAAATTTTTGTAGTTTTAGCTTCAATCTAAGTATTATAAAATTTAAAAACTCTCTCAAGACAGATTTATAGTTTCAATATTATAAATTATTAAAAATAGGCTTGATAATTTATAGGTTAGAATTCTAACCAACAAAAGCAAAATGCAGTTTATTTTATTAGATTAAGGCAACTGAACAAGATTTTAGTCGATACTTAGTACAGGAACCAAACGGAAATTTTGATAAATTTGTATGCAATGTGTTATTTGTAAAAAATATCGAGGTAAAGGATGTGGTCGATCAGCCCACAAGTAAACAAAAATCGTGAGCATAGCAAAGGAATAGTAAAGTGGCGCCCAGACCTAGACCTAAAGATAAATGGGTGGAAATAGTTTTCGTTTGATTTTCATGAATTGAAATAACATTTTTTTATGGGAAATAATAATTTGCCTCTTCGGTAAACTTTAATAAAACTATATTATTGTCTGTTCAATCACAGGACTAAAAAGGTGCAGAAATAGAGCACGCTGGAATAGCTCATTAGTTATTCACAAAAATTCTAAATGCATACCGCAGAACTGCTTAATTAGTTCGTATCTATATAAAAAAAATATAATATACCTACAATGATGTAATTTTTAAATTTTTACTAGGAAATGGATGTAACATTCTGTGGCAGCGTTTTAAAAACATTTGTTTGAAGGGGTTTTTTACTAGCGATAACCTTTTACTAGTTTTAAATGTATCTATTTCTTTCAGCATTTATTGAAACGTTTTAAAGGTAAGACTCGTTTTTTGTGCGTTGTACAGTCATGCTTTCTTTACAGCCAGACATCACCATTTAACAAAATCATGTAATGTGTTTTGTTTGTTTTTACTACTTCATCGTAGCTTCAGAAGAGGCCCATGTGTTATTGTTACTTTTATTCCTATATTTGTTGTTTACAGTGGCACCTGTCGTAAGCCCTTTTCAGTTTGATGGCCCTTTAAATGCCGGCAAAAATGCGATCTTAACTTGTAACGTCGCACAAGGCGATCACCCGCTTAAAATAAAATGGTATCACAATGGTCATCATATCACGCACCACTCAAAAGGAATTTCGACTTCTGCGTTTGGGAGTCAAACGAGCATTCTTTACATAAATTTGATTGAGCCACATCACAAGGGAGAGTATACGTGTGTGGTCACGAATGCAGCGGGGAAATCGAAATTCAGTGCCACTCTTAATGTCAATGGTAGATCACTGTGATCTGATCTTGTTTCATGTTTTATTTTTTTACCTATTCTGACCTTACCCCACACCTGATACTTTTGTTTTTCAGGAGAGTGAGGTTACGTAAACTTCAATCGATGAAGGACACACGCATAGGTATTTTTGTTTAGCATTTTTTGCACAAATCCCATCCTCCACACCATTTAGAATCTTAAACGTCTCGGTGCACTCATGGATTCTGATTTGATTTTAGTTGCTCCTCAAATTTTACACTTTGATTTTGGCGAGGAATCTGTAGACGAGGGCGAAACAGTTTCTATACAGTGTACGATATCGAAAGGTGACAATCCTCTCAACATCACTTGGAAATTAAACGATAAATCTTTGGTGTCTTATCACGGAATAACCGTGAATCACATGAAAAGGGTCAGTCTTCTAACTATAGAGTCGGTACATGCCGATCACGCTGGAAAATATACATGCGTTGCCTCAAATCTTGCTGGAGCCACTGGTTACTCTGCTGATTTAAATGTTAACGGTAGCGGGTTTGATTTTGATCTTGTTTTTACTAGTTATACATCTATCATTGTCCTACACCTTATTTTACCTAAGTATAATGTAAACATTCTTTCTTAAATCGGGCTGTTTTAAAAACCAAATGTCATTAAACTCGTTCATTTGGATTATTTTTATTTTTCATTTTATTGGAATTTTGTTCTAAAGTGCCACCACAAATTCACCCCTTTGACTTTGGTGATGAGTCCGTAAACTCAGGAGATATGGCGCTCATAAATTGCGCCGTAACTAAAGGTGACTTGCCTATCACTATTTCATGGACACTTAATGGTCAGTCTGCGAACACTGTAGACGGAATAAGCATAATGAAAACTAAACAGCGGATAAGCCAACTAAGCATAGATGATGTCCAGGGTCACCATTCCGGGGAGTATCGGTGCATCGCTAGGAATAAAGCCGGAAATGTCACTTTTACGGCATATTTACATGTTAATGGTACTTTTTTAGTTTTGTAACTTTTAGTCTATTTTCCTGTTTTACTTCCAGTTCCTCCTCAAATATCCCATTTCGATTTTGGAAGTGAAGCTATAAATTCAGAGGACATAGCTACTACTCAATGTACGGTTAGCAAAGGCGATTTTCCTTTAAACATCTCTTGGGTTTTTAATGGCAAGCCTATTTCTTTGGTGCACGGTGTCACTGTAGGTCAGATGAATAAAAGGATTAGTACTTTAAGTATAGATGCCGTAGAAGCGAAGCATTCTGGGGAGTTTACTTGCATAGCTAAGAATTCTGCAGGGGAAGCAACTTATTCTGCTATTTTGAACGTCAACGGTACTTTTATATACCTATATACATATATTTGCTTTTAGATTATACCTTGGTTGTATATTTTCCTCAATTCTAGTACATCCCCAAATTCACCCTTTCGATTTTGGCGATGAAGCAATTAATTCGGGCGAACTAGTAATAGCAACGTGTGCTGTTTCTAAGGGAGACTTTCCTATAAAAATATCTTGGACGTTAAATGGTAGAAGCATCAACACTTTTGATGGAATTGTAACTGCTAACACAAACAAGAGGGTCAGTCAACTAACGATCGAATCTGCACAAGCACATCATACAGGACAATATGCCTGTGTAGCGGAGAATTCAGTTGGGGTTGTTAAATATTCAGCATATTTAAACGTCAACGGTATTTACATTGCATAAATTGTGTTGCTTGCTAGTATGCTAAAATAATCACCTGATCCATACATTTCCTTTGTGTTGAGTTCCCTTGATAATAGATTATTATTGAGATAGTTACGTATTTTAGTGGCACCGCAGATCACACCGTTCGACTTCGGCGAGGAATCAATTAATTCAGGAGATTCTACTTCTCTAAGTTGTTCTGTGCATAAAGGGGACCTTCCGATAAACATGTCCTGGTTGCACAATAACATTAGCATAGGTTATATAGATGGTGTTTTGGTGTCGAAAGTTGGTAAAAAGCTCAGTACGGTGACCATTGATTCGACACAAGAGGAGCACGCCGGAAGCTATACGTGCGTCGCTGAAAATAAAGCTGGCGCTAGCAGATATTCGGCCACTTTACATGTTAATGGTATTAATGTAGTAAATTTGAGTTTCTTTATTTAAGTTATTTTTTTACTATGTCCCATCTCTTGGTTTCCCAACAAAACCTTCCTGGATGTTATGTAATAAAAGCATCAGGTTTTATTGACCTAAAACTGCCATAAATGAAAGCCATTTAAGTAATATTTTTATTTGAAGTGAAGTGTGAAGTGAAAGAGTGTTACATGTTTTAGTGGTACCACAAATTGCTCCATTTGATTTCGGCGACGAATCAATAAATTCCGGAGATTCCACTTCTGTAATGTGTTCTATACACAAGGGAGATCTTCCGATTAATATTTCTTGGCTGCACAATAACATTAGTATAGGTTACATAGATGGTGTTCTAGTATCAAAGGCTGGTAAAAAAGTCAGTACGGTTACTATCGATTCAGTACAAGAGGAGCATGCGGGAACATATACCTGTGTAGCTGAGAATAAGGCTGGCGTTAGCAGATACTCCGCCTCGTTACATGTTAATGGTATTTTATTTGAGTTTAAGTTTATTTACATCTTTTTTTAATTTAGTTTTTTATATTACCCAGTTCCTTTCCCATTACGAGTCGAGGAAAATTTTGTGGATTTTATTAATATAGTTTTTTTTTCTCTTTCAAGAAGATAGTGTTCTACTCTTCTTCATAATCTCGGTTATCAGTCATTTGTTTCAAATTTGGATTAGCTAAAAAATAATAATTTATGTTGACGTTCAGATAAAAAAAATATTCGCTTAATCGCCTTTTCTTGTTAGTTTTTCTTGATTCATGTTTTAGTGACACCACAGATCACACCGTTCGACTTCGGCGAGGAGTCAATAAATTCAGGCGATTCCACTTCTCTAACGTGTTCCATACACAAAGGAGACCTTCCAATAAATATATCTTGGTTGCACAATAATATTAGTATAGGTTACATAGATGGCGTTCTGGTATCAAAGGCTGGTAAAAAAGTCAGTACGGTTACCATCGATTCAGTACAAGAGGAGCATGCGGGAACATATATCTGTGTAGCCGAAAATAAGGCTGGCGTTAGCAAATATTCCGCCACTTTACACGTTAATGGTATTTTAATTGCATCAGTTAATTCATTCATTGTTTTATTTGGTTTTTATTTATCCAGTTCCTCTCCTTTATTGGTAAATGTGAAAAGCATAAAGAAACTAATTTACGATAAATAATTAAATTAATTAGTTGATAATGTTAACCGTCAATCCAACAAACACATAGTGGATTACTAGATACTTCCAAATCCAATAATTAAAATCCTACCCGACAAACCTAAACTAGTGCCTATTCATTTCAGTTTCTCCTCAAATCGCTTTGTTCGATTTTGGAGAGGATCCTATCAATTCCGGCGATTTCTTGTCCCTGCAATGCTCAGTACACAAGGGAGACTTGCCCATTAAAATTTCCTGGTTACACAACAACGCGAGCTTAACCCACTTATCAAAAGTGGGCAAAAAAGTTAGCACTCTCACGATCGACTCGGTTCAAGAGAGTCATGCTGGAGTCTATACTTGCGTGGCGGAGAACAAAGCGGGAAAGACGCAATATTCCGCTGAGTTGTATATTAACGGTACCGTCATAATTTCTCTTGTTTGCATGTAATTTTTTTTGTCATAGTGCCACCCCAAATTTTACCCTTTGACTTTGGTGAGGAATCCGCCAACTCTGGAGACATGGCTTCGTTGACCTGTTCGGTATTTAAAGGTGACTTGCCGGTAAAGATAAAATGGCTACACAATAATAAAACCATTGGTTATGATAGCGGAATATCGGTTTTTAAGAATGGCAAAAAGATGAGTTCGCTCAGCATTGATAATGTAGGAGAGGATCATTCTGGCGTATACATGTGTTTTGTTCAAAATCAAGCCGGCTTTGCTAGCTACTCGGCAGAGTTACATGTGAACGGTAACTTTTTGTATTTAGATATACTCTAGTTTATTTTCTCCTATTTACCCCCATTTTTACCTTTCCTTTATAAAACGACACTGGGCCTCAACTTAAGACGATTGTATTTTGTTTCTTATTGCAGTTCCTCCTCAGATATTACCCTTTGATGTCGCAGAAGTACACGTAAATTCTGGAGATTTAGCGTCATTCACCTGTTCTGTCTATAAAGGAGATTTGCCTATTAATATATCTTGGTTGCATAATAATATTAGCATAGGTTATATAGAGGGAGTTTTGGTGACTAGAGCTGGTAAAAAAGTCAGCGCTGTTACCATAGATTCCGTGCAAGAACACCATTCTGGCGAGTACACCTGCATTGCAGAGAATAAGGCGGGGCGTACCAGCGATTATGCACATTTATATGTTAATGGTATATAAGTTTAAACACCGGATCATTATTTTACCTGTTTTTATTTTTACTGCATATAATTTTTACAGTACCCCCACATATTTTACCGTTTAACTTTGGAGAAGAGGCTGTAAATTCGGGGGACGTTGCCTCCTTGCAGTGCACAGTTGTCAAAGGGGATTTTCCAATGAATATTACGTGGCTACACGGCAACAAAGCTGTAGGCCCTAATAGCGGCATATCTATCTTTAGAAATGGAAATAAAATCAGTTCGCTCAGCATCGAAACTGTTACAGAAGAGCATAGCGGATTATACACTTGTTTAGTTCAAAATCAAGCCGGCCATGCTAGTTATTCGGCAGAGTTACACGTGAATGGTATTACGATTTATTACAGTTAATATTTTTCCTCCCAACTCCTCTATATATGTTTTAAAACAATGACACTGGGCCTTTTATTATTTAATGTTGTCCTTTTAGTCCCGCCCCAGATTATACCCTTTGATTTTGGCGAGGATCAAATAAATTCTGGTGATTTCGCTTCATTGCAATGCTCTGTACACAAAGGAGATCTGCCTATAAATATATCCTGGTTACACAATAACGTAAGCATTGGTTATATTGATGGTGTTATGGTGACAAAAGCTGGCAAGAAAGTTAGCACGGTAACTATAGATTCAGTACAGGAACATCATTCTGGCGAGTATACTTGCGTTGCAGAAAATAAGGCGGGCATCACCGAGTATTCTGTTAAATTACACATCAACGGTACTTAACGTTTGTTTAATTTCTGTTGTAGCATGTAATTTGTAATCTTTACAGTATCCCCACAAATTCTACCCTTTGATTTTGGAGAAGAATCCGTCAATTCCGGAGACGTAGCATCTGTACAATGCACAATTTTTAAAGGGGACTTTCCACTTAATATTACTTGGCTGCACAATAACAGAACAGTAGGTTATGAAGTTGGAGTTTTAGTTTCTAAAATTGGGAAGAAAGTTAGCTCCCTTACTATAGAATCCGTAGGGGAGGAGCATAGTGGGGTGTATACCTGTGTGGCGCAAAATAATGCTGGATTTTTCAGTTTTTCGACCGAGTTACACGTGAATGGTACAAATTTGGTTGATTTTTTTTTTACCCCTCTTTACTCCTATTTACCCTAAATTGTAAACTTTTTTACAGTTCCACCGCTAATTTCTCCGTTTGATTTCGGGGAAGCTCCAATAAATTCTGGCGATTATACTTCAGTACAGTGTTCAGTTCATAAAGGGGATTTGCCCCTAAATATTTCTTGGTTTTACCAGAATCAAAGTATAGGTTACATTGACGGCATTCTGATTACGAAAGTAGGGAAGAAGGCTAGCTCTCTTACGATAGATTCAGTTCAAGAATTTCATTCCGGTGACTATACTTGTATAGCCCAAAACATCGCAGGGAAAGCGGAATATTCAGCTCGACTACGCATCAACGGTACTCGGATGCATGTATTTAAGCCTTGTTTAAAGTGCATGCATGCTAAAATATGTCCTACATTTTAGTGCCTCCCCAAATTTTACCATTCAATTTCGGAGAGGAATCAGTTAATTCAGGAGACGTGGCTTCGTTGCAGTGTACTGTTCATAAAGGAGATTTGCCGATTAAAATTACATGGATGCAAAATGGTAAACCTCTTAGTTCTGGTAATGGAATTGTCATGTCACAAGCGAGCAAAAAAGTCGGTACGCTGACTATCGATGATGTTCAGGAGGTCCACTCGGGGAATTTTACTTGCGTCGCTCAAAATAAAGCTGGCTTAAGTAGTTACTCGGCTGAGTTACTCGTGAATGGTATAATTTATTCTTAAACTTTATCAAAAGTATTTACAATCTTTATTTTTATTTCCTTGAACCAATCCTAGTTAAAAACCGGTATACGTTGATCCTTATTTTAGCAGTAGTATTGTGTGAAATAGGATACATTGCAAATTAAACGTTTCAGTTCCCCCACAAATTCTGCACTTTGATTTCGGAGAAGAATCCGTGAACTCTGGCGACTTAGCTTCTCTGACTTGTTCAGTCCATAAAGGAGATTTGCCGATGAATATAACGTGGATTCATAACAATAAAAGCGTCGGTTATAACGAGGGTATTTTAATAAGTAAAGCTGGCAAGAAAATTAGCACCCTTAGCATAGATTCCGTACAAGAAGAACATAAGGGCACTTATGCTTGTGTGGTGGAGAATCGAGCAGGAAAGTCGTCGTACTCAGCTGAGTTATATGTCAACGGTATTGTTTATTATTTTTTATCTGTATTTAGTTACATAGGTATATTTCCTCCTATTTTTTCCTTAACAACCCTGAAGGGGAGAAACGACATGAAATTTATTTTTCTACGTTCTAATTTCTTGTTCCACCCCAGGTTCTGTTTTTAAATTTTTTAGAGCATGCCGGCTTATAAGTCTGTTATTTCAGTTCCTCCCCAAATTCTGCCATTTGATTTCGGAGAAGAATCCGTGAATTCCGGCGACTTAGCATCTCTTACTTGTTCGGTTCATAAAGGCGACTTACCAATGAACATAACATGGACTCATAATGGTAAAAGTATAGGTTACAATGAGGGTATTTTATTATCTAACGTTGGCAGGAAAATTAGCACTCTTAGTATAGATTCGGTGCAAGAAGAGCATATAGGAACGTACACTTGCGTAGTGAAGAATCAAGCAGGACAGGCGTCATATTCAGCTGAGTTGCACGTAAATGGTATCGATTTTTATCTTTATTTTTATTTTTCTTATTTCATTACATCTTAAATATCCCGTTATTAGTTCCTTGACAACCCTTCTTTAAAATGGCTATGTATTGTCTTAAAATCCATACCCCAATTCTGCCCTTCCGCATTAGGTGTCGTCAGAGATAAAGGCAGTTGTATTTAAACTCGTAGCTATGAATAATTATAGCCTATGATCAAAATACTTTTAAATAAATAAATATCTGTTATTTTTATATTAACCGTTGCAGTTTCACCTCAAATCCTCCATTTTGATTTTGGAGAAGAGTCGATCAATTCTGGCGACGTTGCGTCCCTGACGTGTACTATTCATAAGGGAGATTTACCTCTGAACATAACATGGACTCATAATAATGCAAGTATAGGTTACAACGAGGGCATTTTAATATCTAAAGTTGGCAAGAAAATTATAGCACTCTTAGCATTGATTCGGTACAAGAGCAACATATGGGCACTTATGCTTGCATAGTAGAAAATCGAGCGGGAAGAACTTCGTATTCAGCCGAGTTATATGTGAATGGTATTGGTTTTTAATATGCTATATTTGCTTTCCGTTATTCCTGTTACTTTCCTTATTTAAAAAATCCTTCCCTCTCAAAACATGGGCCTCTAATGGTATGCTCAATTTGGAAAATATGGGATCGTTACAGTTTATTTATGCTCCTAATTGTTTGTAGTGCCGCCTCAAATTCTACATTTTGATTTTGGCGAAGAGTCCGTAAATTCCGGAGATCTTACTTCGTTGATCTGTTCTGTACATAAAGGGGATCTACCCATGAACATATCATGGACCCATAACAACAAAAGTATAGGTTATAATGAAGGCATTTTAATCTCAAAGGTTGGGAGCAAAATAAGCACACTTAGCATGGATTCGGTAACAGAAGAACATAGCGGCACCTATACGTGCACGGTGAAAAATAGGGCCGGAATATTTTCCTACTCGGCAGAGTTGCATGTAAATGGTATAGATTTTAAATGTTTTAGATTGCTTTAAGTTGAAGTTCGCAGTTGTAGTTATTCCTCAAAATTCCTCTTATCCTATTAAAACTTTTCTCAATAACTCTCAGGCAGTGTAATAATGGTTCCAGGATTAAATCGTTAATTCAACTAGGGATTTTCTTACTATTTTTGTGGTTGAGTCCAACAGGTAAATGACATAATTAGAGTGAAAAACTTCTGATAAACAGTTTAGAATAATAAATCAACCAAGTTAATTATTGTAGTGTCGCCCCAAATCCTCCACTTTGATTTTGGAGAAGAATCCGTAAATTCTGGAGACGTGGCGTCTTTAACGTGCACCGTTCATAAGGGAGATTTGCCTGTCAACATAACATGGCTGCACAACAACATCACTGTAGGTTACAAAGAAGGAATTTTAATAACAAAAGCTGGCAAGAAAATAAGCACTCTTAGCATCGATTCTGTACAGGAAGATCATGGCGGAATTTATATGTGTGTAGCGGA
This sequence comes from Rhagium mordax, assembly GCA_963680705.1. Taxonomy (NCBI): domain Eukaryota; kingdom Metazoa; phylum Arthropoda; class Insecta; order Coleoptera; family Cerambycidae; genus Rhagium; species Rhagium mordax. The sequence continues at coordinate 74,362,133 of OY796661.1, read as the reverse complement.
AAATGGAGCGGGAAAATTTTCATATTCAGCTGAGTTGCACGTAAACGGTATCAGTTTTAAAATTTCTTATGTGTAGTTGTAACTCCAATATTTCCTTAATCTCACCCTTGAGAACCCTTCTATTTATTTGAAACAAACATGGGCCTCTTAAACTACATCTGCAACGTTCCCTAAATAAATAGACATTTTTTAACAATATTTATCATTTTTACTTTAACCGTTGTAGTTGCTCCCCAAATTCTCCCTTTTGATTTCGGAGGAGAGTCGATTAATTCCGGGGAAGTTGGGTCTGTGATGTGTACCGTTCATAAAGGCGACCTACCCATCAACATCACATGGCACCACAACAATAACAGTATAGGTTACAAAAATGGAGTTAGGATAACGAACGCTGGCAAGAAAATAAGCGCTCTAAGCATAGATTCTGTACAAGAAGAGCATACCGGTACTTACACCTGCATAGCAGAGAATAAAGCGGGAAAATCCTCATATTCCACGGAGTTACATGTGAATGGTATTGATTCTAATGTTGACCAAATTTTTTAGTTTTTTTGTGGTGTATTTGCAGTGACTCCTCAAATCCTACCCTTTAATTTTGGAGAAGACACGATTAATACAGGTGACTCAACGTCGCTAACCTGTACGGTCACTAAGGGAGACTTGCCTATTGAATTCTCTTGGCTGCACAACAACGAAACTGTAGGGAACGATGGAAGCATTGCCACTTTAAGAATGAGCAAAAAGATTAGTACGCTGAGTTTCGATCCAGTCCGGGCCAATCATATCGGGGAATACACTTGCATTGCTAAAAACGCAGCTGGTTCTACCAGTTACTCGACGTATTTATACGTTAACGGTATTTTTTACAATTAATTATTGCTATGTCTCTCGATAACGTTGTTAGCAAATTGTAGATTTTTTTATATTTTAGTTCCTCCTCAAATTATCCCACTCGATTTTGGTGAAGACTCAATTAACTCGGGCGATGTTGTGTCTCTTACATGCTCGGTTAATAAAGGAGACCTACCTCTCAAAATATTCTGGGAGTTTAATGGTAGATTCCTAGAGAACAAATATGGCATAGCCATCAGTATGGTAAATAAACGGTTAAGCACTCTGAGCATCGATTTCGTGGAAGCAGTTAACGCTGGAGAATATAAGTGCGTTGCCAGAAACTCTGCGGGCCAAGCTGAGTCTTCGGCTTATTTACACGTAAATGGTACTAGACTTTAAAACGATAAATGATGCATTCTGTTTTATGATTCTTAAATTTTCCTTTGATAATTTTAACGCTGTAGATATGGCATGTTTTGATATAGTTTTAGCCTAACTTTTACCAATAAGTTTTACCTATGTATGTTTTCGATTATCTCGACATCCGTTGATCCGATTTAACAAAATAAGTCCCGATCTTCAGGGGAAGTTGGTTTTGTATTTTTTAAAGCTGATTTTATTGGTATTATAAGTCTTGTGTGTTTGCAGTGCCGCCGCAAATTATACCGTTTGATTTTGGGGAGGAAACTGTAAATTCGGACGATATGGTGTCGGTGATGTGTACTGCTAATAAAGGAGATTTCCCTATAGACATTTATTGGACATTAAACAACGTCACCATAAATGAAATTGCTGGCGCAAGTGTGCTACGCACCAACAAAAGAATCAGTCAGCTCAGCATTGATTCAGTGCAAGCGTTTCATTCTGGAGAATACGTTTGCCATGCAAAAAATTCTGCAGGGATTGCCACGCATTCGGCTTTATTACATGTTAACGGTATTTTTATTCTTACTTATCTTTATTTAATTTTTACCTTGTCCTTCCCTTATACCTTGTGCCTTTCGTTATATTTTTGAGAGGGCTATATCTATATTTGTATTTGTTTGCTTCTTAAATATTCCCAGCTTATGAATATTTCTCTCAGTTCTACCAAAGATTCAGCCGTTTTCATTTGGCGAGGAGCCAGTCTTTCTCGGCGAAACAACCACAGTACAGTGCACCATCTCTATGGGGGATATGCCGATTGCCTTTTCTTGGATGCTTAACGGAAAACCAATAAGCAAATATCTTGAGGTTACAGTAGGATCCTTCGGGAAGAAAACGAGCGTTTTAAACATAGACAACGTGTCCGAGGAGCACGCTGGCAACTACACGTGCTTAGCTGCAAATCCGGCAGGAATATCAAGCTCTTCGTCAGAGTTAGTAGTTAAGGGTATTGAGCACATAAAATAACACACATGGTGCATGTATTGGTGTATTTATAGAGCTATTATTTTCTCCTACAGTTTTACCAAAAATCCATCCCTTTACGTTTGGAGACGATCCCTTCCATCCCTTTACGTTTGGAGACGATCCCTCGTTCGTTGGTGAAACAGTGTCTGTGCAATGTACCATTTCCTCTGGAGACTTACCGATTACTTTTTCTTGGATGCAGAATGGCCGGCCGATAAGTAAAGATGTAAATATCGTTGCAGTTGGCAAAAAAGTGTCCGTGTTAAACATTGACAGTATCACTGATCAACACGCTGGAAATTATACGTGTGTAGCAGCAAACAAAGCTGGTTTAGCTACATATTCAACGCAATTGACAGTTAAGGGTATTGTAAATTTGCCTCAATAGCATTTTTCTCCTTTCTCCATTAATCCCAACATTCTCCCTTTATCGACGTGCGTTAAAGTTATGTTACAAATTTATTTCTCGGTTGGTTAACAAAAAATCTAGTTCGTGATGGAGAAACCATTTCTGTACAATGCAACAAGTCCTTGTTAAATTTTCGTGGTAAAATTGCTTTTTTTAAGGTGAATAACCATTTACAGCCTATATATTTTTTGACTCTAGTTCTGCCTCGCCTTCAACCCTTTAGCTTTGGCGATGAGCCATCGTTTATGGGGGATTCGGCTACGGTACAATGTAGCTTGATTTCTGGCGATATGCCCGTGTCGTTTTCCTGGATGCTAAACGGAAAACCCGTTAAAGAAATTCATGGCATAAAAGTTGGATCCTTTGGGAAGAAAACCTCCGTTTTAAGTATAGATTCAGTGTATGAAGGTCACGCTGGAAACTATTCGTGTTTAGCTGCGAATAAAGCCGGGCTCTCGAGTTATACAACCGAGTTAGTTGTTAAGGGTATTTAATAGCAGCTCATTTTAATATCTCTTATTTTTACTTCAGTTTTACCCAGAGTCCAACCCTTTTCCTTTGGAGATGAACCGTTATTTCTGGGGGAATCCACTACAGTGCAATGTAGTCTCAATTCAGGCGATCTACCTGTATCGTTCTCGTGGATGATCAATGGGAAACCTGTCAATGAAATCGATGGATATAGTGTGGGGGCATTTGGGAAAAAAACTTCTGTTTTAAGTATAGAATCCGTGTCTGGAGTACACGCCGGCAACTACACTTGTTTAGCAGCTAATAAAGCTGGGTTGTCCAGTTACTCAACGGAATTGGTTGTTAAGGGTACTAATTTGGATATCTAGTTTTTATTTATTTAATTTTACCTTGATCCAACCTTAGAACGTTTACCTATAAAATTAATTGCAGTTGTGGTGGGAAAACTGACGATAAGAGGATATTAGGTGATTGTAATTTTCACTGTATAAAATAATTTTCTTCCCTTTAGTAATACCACGACTTCAGCCTTTCACGTTTGGAGATGAACCTTCATTTATTGGTGATTCAATCAGTGTTCAATGTAACTTGCAGTCTGGAGACATGCCCGTGACGTTTTCATGGATGCTCAACGGCAAACCTGTGCAAAAGAGTGACGGATACAAAGTGTCCACTTTTGGGAAGAAATCGTCATTGTTAGGAATAGAGTCAATTTCTGAAATCCATTCCGGAAATTACACGTGCTTGGCTGCAAACAAAGCAGGACTCTCAACCTTCTCGACTGAACTAATCGTCAAGGGTACTAAATAACTCTGCTTTAGTTTATTCTCCGAAATCCTCATCTTACCTTTGGATATCGTCCGTCTTTTTTGAGTCACATTGCCATTGATGTTCTTTTATTTTAATAAAAATTTATTCCTTATCGTTATTATGCATATTTTATATTTTTACCTGTCATTAGTGCTGCCCAGAATCCAACCTTTCTCATTTGGTGAGGAGCCGTCATTTATTGGTGACTCCGCAACAGTTCAATGCAATTTAGCTGCGGGCGACGTACCAGTAACATTCTCCTGGATGCTTAATGGAAAGCCTGTTAGAGTTAGCGATGGGATTAACCCATCCTTGTTTGGAAAGAAAACCTCGGTTTTAAGTATCGACTCACTCGCCGAAGTGCATGCGGGAAATTTCACTTGTTTAGCCGCAAATAAAGCAGGACTTTCCAGCTATTCCACTGAGCTGATCGTTAAGGGTACTTAATATAAGCATTTATTTGTGTTTCTTCCTTTGCCTTGACCCAAGTGTAATCCTTTGCGTTATAAAATCGGTATAAATATAAATATATAATTTTATGACAAATCTATTTACAAATGAAGTCGAAAAGACTCGATTTAATTAACGGCGACAGTAAACACAATGAAAAATTTTCTATTGTAGTTTCAATGTTTCTCATATTTTTTCTATAGAATTGCCCCGAATTACGCCGTTCTATTTCGAGGACAATCCAGTGCAATCCGGAAAGTTCGTTGAAGTATCGTGTACAGTTTCGGAAGGGGATTTGCCTATCAAATTCGAATGGCAGTTGAACGGAAAGGAGTTGGAAGATTTTCCTGAAATTTCCGTATCATCAGTTGGAAGGAGAACCTCGTTTCTGTCGATAGAGAGCGTCTCGTACACTCACGCAGGAAACTATACTTGCAAGTCAAAGAACAAAGCGGGGGAAACGACATTTTCATCCGAACTACAAGTTAATGGTTAATTAGTATTCATCACATAATGTTTTTGTTTAATTTATTTTTTTTGCGAATCACTCGATGTGCTTACTCACATTTTTACCATTACAGTTCCTCCCCAAATCGTTCCCTTTGGTTTTGGTGATGGCCCGACACACGCAGGACAGTTCATTCAAGTTTCATGCACAGTTTCCGAGGGGGATTTGCCCATCGAAATTGACTGGCAACTTAACGGGAAGCCACTGGGATTTTTCCAGAGGTTTCCACCACCGCAGTCGGGAAACGAATTTCCATTTTAGCTGTAGAATCTGTCTCTTACAATCATGCAGGGAATTACACTTGCATAGCGAAAAATAAAGCAGGGGAGATTCGTTATTCTACAGAACTGCAAGTCAATGGTTAATAAAAGTTTGATTATGTTATATTAAGTTTGCTTGATTGTATTACGTAATAGTCCTCCAAATTGAACCTATTAGAAGCGACCCTTCTTCACTACATTCCATTTTATTCTACATAAAATAAACCAAGTTGCTTCGTAAATATTACCGCTGGAATTAGGAAGTTATTGCCGATGAAGGAATTTATTCTTGTGCCGTTATGAAATACTTTATGCATTAGCTGACTCATCACTCCATCATTTGTCCCTTATATAACGCCAAATTTTATTCTAGTTCCGCCTCAAATAGCCCCGTTTGACTTTGGAAATCTTCCCGTGCACTCTGGCCAGTTTGTGCAAGTGACCTGTACAGTTTTCGAAGGCGACATGCCTATTGAGATAGATTGGTTGCTTAATAATAAGCCGTTGGAGGATTTTCCTGAAATATCCGTGTCCACTGTTGGGAAACGAAGCTCGTTTTTATCTATCGAGTCTGTGTCTTACACCCATGCAGGGAGTTACACCTGTAAAGCTACGAATAAGGCGGGAGAGGCCATGTTTTCATCTGAACTACAAGTTAATGGTTAATTAGTATTCATCACATAATATTTTTGTTTTATTTATTTTTTGCAATTCACTCGGTTTGCTTACTCACATTCTTACCATTACCTTACAGTTCCTACCCAAATTGTTCCCTTTGGTTCATTCAAGTTTCGTGCACAGTTTCTGAGGGAGATTTGCCTATTTCCGAAATCAATGGGCAGCCGTTCGTTTTTTTTCCAGAGGTTTCCACCATCACCCTCGGGAAAACGATTTTCCGTTCTAGCTGTAGAGGCCGTTTCTTTTAATCATGTAGGGAATTACACTTGCATAGCGAAAAATAATAAGGGAGAGATTCTATTCTATATAAAATTATGTACATTCTCACTTTAGTTGTTTTTTTAACCTTTTTAGTTACCCCACAAATAGCGCCTTTTGATTTTGGCGATGAACCAGTTCATTCCAGTCAGTCGGTGCAAGTGCAGTGTTTTGTTTCCGAGGGAGATCTGCCAATTAGACTCGAGTGGCTGTTAAATGGAAAACCTCTAGAAGATTTCCCTGAAATTTCTACTATAACAGTGGGAAAGCGAAGCTCAATTCTGTCCATCGATTCAGTATCGTATACCCACGCGGGGAATTACACTTGCAGAGCGAAAAACAAAGCGGGCGTGGCCTCAATCTCATCAGAACTACAAGTGAATGGTTATTTAGCTTATTCATTTAAAATTTGTTTTTGTCATTGATCACACACTCATTCCCACCTTAATTACTTTTGTGCCTTGCAGTACCTCCCCAAATTACGCCCTTTGATTTTGGCGAAGATCCTGTTAATTCCGGAGACATGGTTACTGTACTTTGTACGGTTAACAAAGGAGACATCCCGATAGGGATAAAGTGGACCTTCAATGGTAAAACAATCGATAACCTACAAGGAGTGTTGATTGTACGTTCGAGTGCACGCATAACACAACTCACTATAGATTCTGTTCAAGATTTTCATCGCGGGGAGTATGTCTGTGCAGCAAAAAATAAGGCTGGAGTGGCCAAGCATTCGGCATTCTTGCACGTTAATGGTACCTTAAGGTGTCTTAGTTATAGTTCAGTTATTCAGTGTTTTTGGTTAATTTTAATTTTTGTGTTTGTCTTAGTTTTACCAAAAATTCTACCCTTTGATTTTGGCGATGAGCCCACTTATTTGGGAGAATCGAACACAGTACAGTGCAGCCTCTCTGTAGGCGATGTGCCTGTTAAATTTAACTGGACTTTAAACGATAGACCTTTAGCAGCCGTACCGGGAGTTAATGTTGCGTCTGTTGGCAAGAAAACTTCCGTTGTTAGTATAGATTCTGTGAGTGAGCTCCACGCTGGGAATTATACGTGTTTTGCAGAGAATAGAGCAGGAGTTTCTAGTTTTTCTGCCAGTTTAATAGTAAAGGGTACAGATGAGCTTTAGTTTTGTAGCTAATTTTTTTTTGTTTTGTCCACCAGTTCCTCCACGTATCACTCCTTTTTATTTCGAGGACAATCATAACCCTCTTCACGCCGGAGAGTATGTTCAAGTGAATTGCTTGGTTGCCGTTGGAGATTTGCCAGTCACCATAAATTGGAGATTCAACGGAAAGGAGTTACGTGATTACCCAGAAGTATCAGTTTCGAAAGGAAAACGTAGTTCCATATTAACCATCGAGTCTGTTTCTTATTTAAGCGCAGGGAACTATAGTTGTCACGCAAATAATTCAGCTGGAGAGTCGATCTTTGTCGCAGAACTTTTAGTCAACGGTTAGGTTTGATTTGTTGTTTACTTCCTTGTCTTCCTCATATTTTATTTCATTTAGCCTTGCCAAAAACCATTCCTATATTATAAATAAAAGTACGTGTAAGTAAAAAGTATTTGCTGCAGAATGATTTGCAAAGTTTACTTTAGGAGAGAAACGACAGCGATTTTCGGGTCAGAAAGCGACTAAAAATTTATTAAAAAAGAGTACCTATGTAGGTCCGGTTCCAAAATTGCTTTAGAGAGACAGACGTAAAAAATCTTTTGCTTTATTTGTAGCCATTTCTTATAAATTTAAAAATTGCTTGATTTCCTACTGGCATTGTTTACTATGAATTCTTCACAATGCAAGTTTTTTGTGAATTTAAACAAATAGCTGGATTATAAAAATGTCTCTGGCTGATGTGCATATGAAAACGACTGTAATAATTTAAGTACACTTTTGTACTTTATTAAATTTATGCTCCTATATTTCGTAATATTTTTGTTTAAAAATAACCAGTTCGCAGGGGAGCACAACCAATTCTTATATCCCTTATTTCCACTTTTCCAGTCTTACCTCATATAGTTCCGTTTAGTTTTGGCGAGTCGGCTGTTTATTCTGGTCAAACAACCCAAGTAACATGTTTGGTTTCTGAAGGCGACATTCCATTAGAATTAACCTGGAGTTTTGAGGGGAATCACGTAGAATCGCAATATGGGGTTAGTACCACAAAAATTGGGCAAAAAGCAAGTTTACTACTTATAGACTCCGTTACAGAGGGTCAGGCAGGGAATTACACCTGCACCGCAAAGAATAGTGCTGGATCTGTGTTTTACACTGCTTCGTTAAACGTTTATGGTATTCCTTATTTTCATTTGTTATGAAGGACATGCTCGTGTCGTCTTATCTAACGTCACAAGAACTATCTTTTTGCACAATATCTTAACTCAATGAGCAATGATGGGGAGAATCCCAGCACCGACCCCTCTATCCGTTCTTCCTCTCCGTTTTGCTGGGATTTAGGGTTATCCTCTTATCCACATCCTAGCACTCATTTTTTTCATCTGTCTTTTCTTTGGAACTGTTGCATGCCTTAATTTTTGTTGTCACTAATTTTCTTTTATTTTATTTTTTAATCAAGTTAAGTAATATGTAACAAGATATTCGGAAATATTATATAAAGTATTTGTAAATGATAATATTAAAAAAAATGTTTTGTTTTGTTAATATTAGCAAAATCTGCTCTTATCATTGTATAATAATAATAATAATAATAAATCACTAAAAAAACTTGACAGCTATTGAATTGACTGTTTAAATTTATTTCATTTGCATTGGAATTTGGAAGATTACTCTTGTTACATGTTATTTCGAATAAAAAGTATTAAATAATTACCTACATTATAAAAATAGTTTCTTAGGGTTAAAGATTTTTACGTAACAAATTATGAAATGTTTATAAATATGCAAAATATATAGTATGCTTAAAATTCATATATACCGGTTTAATTATATTAATAAATTTTATTTTTTTTACATAAAATGTGTTATGCAGATTATTTAATACTTTTCATATATTGCACCAAAAAAATTGTAGCTCATTTTGGCATTAATGCATGTTCGAAAAATAATACTCGTTGAATAAGTGCCTAAACTGTAAAATCATCAAAAAGAAATTTTTTGCTATAAAATTTAATGTAGGAGAATTTGCAAAGTAAAATATACTAAAAAAAACTCATACCTGGTGGCCACAAAAGTATAGCTGAATTCAGTTATTATGAAAGATTTTTGAATTGGAAATGTCATTAAAGCCATGGCCACAAGAATAGGGATTGATAATTACCATTTACATTTAATTTGTTTATAGTTATAGAAACAAAAAAAAAAAAAATAAAATAGAATTTTGTTTTTAAATGTGAGAACTTATAGCAACCTTACACACATATAGGTCCTTTCATTTAATTATAACTGAAGGATTTATTTTTAATTGTCTACTAATTACGAGAACCTGCCACTTATTCAACACTTTTCCAAATTATTAGGGACCAAAATATTGCATGCAACAAAATTATATTACCAACGAACAACGCCCTAACCATTTAAAAATTTTTAGTGCCACCAAGGTGGATTTTGGAACCCACTGACAAAGCATTTGCTCAGGGTTCCGATGCCGCCGTCGAATGTAAAGCCGATGGTTTCCCCAAACCCGTTGTAACATGGAAAAGGGCTACTGGTAAGTCCTTGATATTTAACTCGTGCTATGATATTCTAACATCATTTTATTTATAGGGGTATCACCCGGCGATTACAAAGATTTTAAACCCAATAACCCAGACATTAAAGTTGAAGACGGTACTCTTACTATTAATAATATCCAAAAAACAAACGAAGGTTACTATTTGTGCGAGGCAGTAAATGGAATTGGCTCTGGTCTATCTGCCGTTATCCTCATTAGTGTACAAGGTATTTGTTTCTTATTTTCAACCATTGTTCTTCTACAAATAAGTTACTATAAAACTAGTTATTACATTTTTACGCTAAATATTTTAAAATGCTTTTATTTTGTCTAGCCCCACCACAATTTGAGGTTAAATATCGCAACCAGACCTCCAGGAGAGGTGACCCAGCCGTACTTCAGTGCGAAGCCAAAGGCGAGAAACCAATTGGCATCTTGTGGAACATCAACAACAAACGTTTAGAACCCAAAGGCGATAATAGGTACACAATTAGAGAGGAAATCTTGCCTAACGGCGTTCTGTCCGATTTGAGCATTAAACGTACTGAAAGATCTGATTCTGCCATATTCACTTGTGTTGCAACTAATGCCTTTGGAAGTGACGATACCAACATCAATATGATTGTGCAGGAAGTACCTGAGGTTCCGTATGCACTGAAAGTTTTGGACAAATCTGGAAAAACCGTTCAACTGTCTTGGGTGTCGCCTTATGACGGAAATTCACCAATCAAGAAGTAAGAGAAAAATTGTATTTAGATGTATTTACTAACGATTTCTCTTTACTTGCAGGTATATTATTGAGTACAAACCAAGCAAGGGAAGTTGGGAAAAGAACGCGGAACGTGTTTTAATCCCCGGCGACCAAACCGAAGCCGGTATATTTACTCTACGCCCTGCCACTACCTACCACATTCGTATTATTGCTGAAAACGAAATTGGCTCAAGCGACCCCTCTGATACGGTCACTATTATCACCGCCGAAGAGGTACCCAGTGGTCCACCAACGAATATCAGGGTAGAAGCCGAGGATCAACATTCCCTGATTGTTTACTGGAAACCTCCTCTCAGGGACCAGTGGAACGGAGATATTCAAGGATATTATATTGGGTATAAATTTGCCAGCTCAGACAAACCATACTTGTTCGAAACCGTTGAATTTCAAAGAGAGGAAGAAGGAAAGGAACACCATTTGAAGGTAGGGGCAGTTTACTTACGGACCTTACTAAAGCATCAGCTTTAATCAATAATACATTTTTCGGAGAAACTAATAATAACTGTATACCATATAATATTTTGTATATACAGAAACTCAGGATCATCTTGTTTTTAGATATCCAACTTGAAAACATACACACAATACTCAATAGTGGTCCAGGCGTTTAACAAAATTGGAGCCGGCCCCTTATCTGAAGATATCAAGGTTAATACTGCTGAAGGCGTGCCAGAACAACCCCCAGAGAAAGCTACTTGCACCACTCTCACTGCACAGACCATCAGGGTATCCTGGGTTTCCCCACCACTTACATCTGCCAACGGTGTCATTAAAGGGTACAAGGTGATTTACGGACCTTCAGATTCGTGGTTTGGTAAGAAATATTCCAATTATAATTTTAATTCGTAATAAATTTTTTTTTAAATATAGATGAAAACACCAAAGATACCAAAATTACTGCGTCAAGCGAAACCATTCTGCACGGTCTCAGAAAATACACCAATTATAGCATGGAAGTTTTGGCTTACACTTCTGGAGGAGACGGCGTTCGGACTACTCCTATTCATTGCCAAACTGAACAAGACGGTAAGGTGATATAACACTGTTGATTTATTTTTACTACTACCTAAATTTCTTTTAGTTCCCGAATCACCAACCGCTGTAAAAGCTTTAGTTATGTCCGCCGATTCGATCCTAGTCAGCTGGAAACCACCCACCGAACCAAATGGAATAATCGAATATTACATGGTGTATTACAAGGAAGCCGGCAACAACGACGCTAAACCTAAGTCTCAGAAGATCGTCCCAAACATTAGAAACCAAAACTTAAGCTACCAAGCAAAGTATCTCAACAGCTCACTTAAATATGAATTCTGGGTAACAGCCGCAACTACGATTGGCGAGGGCCAAACCTCTAAGAAAGTCATGGTTTCTCCTAGCACTAGCGGTGAGTTGAAAATACCTTTAGTAGCTCTAGAATCGTTAGCTAACCTTGTTTATAGTTCCAGCCAAGACTGCATCGTTTGACGATTCCTTCACCACCACCTACAAAGAAGACGTAACTCTCCCATGCCTAGCGGTTGGAGTACCACCCCCAGTCATCACCTGGAACATCAAAGGCGTTAAATTCTCCCCCCACTCAAATGACAGAATCAGACAGCAACCGGATGGTTCCCTATTTATCCGCGACGTAACCCGTACTGACGCTGGCGAATACTCCTGTCGGGTTGAAAACGACTATGGACAAGACTCTGTAACTCATCAACTCATTGTTAACGCTCCCCCACATGCTCCAATCGTTCAGCTCACCTCCACCACCACGAACTCCTTGACGATTAAGCTGAAACCTCACGAAACTGATGGAGAACCCATTCACGGCTATACCATTCACTACAAACCCGAATTTGGTGATTGGGAAACCGTTCAAGTAGCGCCAAATGTTGACAAGTACACTATCGAAAAGTTATTGTGCGGCACAAGATATCAGCTTTACGTTACAGCTTATAACAGGTATTTGCTTTTGAAACTAGCTTCCTATACGGTTTTAACCGATAACTAAAGAGAATATTTGTTGTAGCATTGGTACTGGAGATACATCTGACAATCTGAATCCAAAAACACGAGGCGAAAAACCAATTATCCCAGCTGCAGATAAGTTTATCGAAGTGTCGTCAAACAGCATAATACTGCATCTCGCTGCTTGGTCCGATGGCGGTTGCCCCATGCTGTACTTCGTCATCGAACAAAAGAAGAAGTAAATAAAATGATATTTGTTGAAGGCGAAAGAATTAATTCGACTTAACGTTTTAGGGCAAGCACTGAATGGATTCAAGTGTCAAACAATGTAAAACCGGGACAAAACTTTGTTCTTCTTGATTTGGATCCCGCCCAGTGGTACCATTTGAGAGTTACGGCGCATAATAATGCCGGGTTTAACGTTGCCGAATATGAATTCGCCACATTGACTGTTACTGGAGGTAAGATCGAGTTGTACATATGTATATATCACTTTGGTTTCTTTTGCTTGTTTAGTGTTTTTATTTTTTTTTTTCAACTCTCAATTGTTTGTTTTAGATATTCGACATGAGGTTAAATATATAACCTATCAAAGCAATGATGAATGTTATGCTGCAAGTCGTTTTAAATATTTGCTTAACATTCATCATGTCCTTACCACGTTTAACTAAAACGAGCAATAATTGTGATGTTTTTATTAAGTGTATTTTTATTTCACTTTTTTTGTTTATGTTTGCAGCACATGTTTTATACCACCACCATCGTGTATATATATAATCATGAGTATCGTATCCTAAACGTGTCTATGCTTGCAAATAGCAATAGTACCTGAATATAATACATAGCGCTGCAAATCATTAGATATACCATTTATACCATTTCCATTTGAAATCTCATTAAACCAAAATTCCTTTAGATGTTTCTCATAGTCTCAGGTAACTCAGGTCATAATTCATATACTAAAGTTCCTTTGATCCTTGTTTTCTTTTGTTTTACTGTCTCAAAACGATTCTTAAATGTTTCTGGATGTTAAATGTTCAATGTTTGTAAATTTGGTTATGAATATAAATTGACTCGAGGTTAAATATGTGAAATTTGCGGAATGAGTAAATGGGTAGTTCAGCTTTAAGTCAAAAGCCGAACGGGAAGATCAATAAAATGAACATTTGGCGCCCGGTCGTTTTATTGAAAATATAAAGAGAAATAGTACAGATCCCTCATAAATGATTGTAAACACCTTGATCAAAAATAGACAACCAGATACACGTTATGTTATTTCTACATTGTAATAGCAATGAGTGTATATATGGTTGCCTAATTTTGTGGTCACATGGTTTATGATCATTTATAATAAAATATTACAGCGAGGGGGATGGTACGGATTTAGAAAATGCGATATTTCAAAGTTAGGTTAAGTAATAGTAGTCATTTTCCTGAATCCAACAAATTAAATGACAGACAAATATCGTGACTTCACTAGCTTGCCCAACGAGTTATACAAGTTATCCCCGAAAAGGGGCAAAATTATCAGTTTCTATGTTTTAACAATCGACACACATAATTTGACAAAATTGATTTATTATAATTATTTTATTACAAAAAAAATAGTTTGATTGCTTTTTTAATATTTTAGAACTACCATTTTCTTAAACCGAAATTGCTACTGGTATCTTCTACCGACAAAAAATATTGTGTAATTAATACAGTTCAGACTATAACAACCTACAGTCAATTTAGAAATATAAAAAAATATGCAATTCTTTATATGTCACAAGAAAAAGGATGTGTAAAATTTAAAAGAGTTGGCAAAAATATTATTATTTATTATTTTTTCAAAATCTGCATCAAAAGTGCTCTAAGAATGAAAAACCGCATTAAAATATTTTCATAAATAAAGGAGTTAAGTATAATGAAAAATGAAAATGACAAAATCAGTTTTTTGCCTATGAAACAAACTAATTCATTTTACTAAAATATTTTTTCATTTGGTGCCATTACCTTGTATCTCTTACCGTTTCTATTATACCCACTGTGAGCCCAATAAGTGGGACACCCTGTATAGAACGTTTTTGAAAATAAAGCACATAATAAAAAGTCTAAGATCAGCTAATGCCAAAGAAATTTTAATGATTATCTCCTTCTTACTCTCAGTACGTGTATAGTATATGCCACCGTTGCACAGTTTGTACTCCTTTATTTGCACTTTATCAAAGTAAAAAATTTTATTTACTTCCAAATGTTAATTAAAAAATGCTAAGAAAGTAAGATACACAAAATGTCAAAACTGGATTAACCCGTGCCTGTAAGAGGACCAATATTTTTACAAGCAAGGGTTAATTCAATTTTTAAGCTTTGAAATTTGGCATATGTTATTTTTTTAGAATTTTATTTAATATTTTTGGGTGAGATCATCACAATTTTGACTTGGCAAAATAATGATCACCCTAATATACACTCTTTCATTGATTTTGTTTGGTGATTATTAAAACCGAAAGAGAAAATAATCCACAAAACTTTCCCATCTAAAAATAAACTCCCGATATATCACAATCCATGCTTCAAAACATCCTAATAAATATTTAAAAGTTTCCGCTCTCAATAGGCAGTTAGGGAAACAATTTGTTGCCTTTAAATACATTAACCTTTAACAAAAGGAATTGCATAATTTTACATTCAAGATTTAATTAAATATGAGAGATGACAGTGTTGTTTTATACCTGAGCGCTGTGTAGTTATAACTGGAACCTGTTGAAACACCCCCTGTGTTTTGGTTTCAGGTACTATTGCCCCGGCCCGTGAAATCCCCAAAGAGGACACCATACAAATAATCCTCGCAAACCTTAACCTTGTAGTTCCCGTAGTGGCTGCCGTCTTGGTCATAATTGTTGCCATTATCGTGATCTGTGTGTTGCGTGGCAAAGGAAACTATAACAAAGGTACAGTGTAATGTATGTTGTATTCTAGGTACGATCGCACCCGCCAGAGACATGCCAGCCATGAAAATGCTCTTCCCATGGATCCCAGACTGGGTAGACTGGAACATTGCGGTTCCCGTAGCTGCAACCGTTGTTGTGGTCGTAGTTGGTATTGTTGTCATTTGTGTGGCGCTTTCGAGGAAAGCTCACGGGCCTCTCCAAACTAGGCTCCGGAGCGACTGTATGTGTATGGCCCTATTCTTCATATCTCATCTTATTTTTTTTTTCGTTTACTTATTTTTCGTTTCTAGTCCCTTTAGCTATCAGTGACAGGAATTTGTTCAATCCCCGATGAATTATTCACTAAAAGTCTTCGTTTTAAATACATTATAAATTAAATACTACTGTTCAAAAATCTGTAATTATCAGATTTTTACTGAATAATTCTGTTTTAACTGTTTTGGTTTATTAGTTACTTTCAGCATCACCATCCCTTTTCATTTTATTTGCCGCACAGTCCTAAACATTTTTATATTGTTTTTATTATCCGTTAGATGACGTGGTGTACAATCAATCCTGTAACGCGACCTCAACCTTGGACAAACGCCGCCCCGATTTGAGGGACGAGTTGGGATACATCGCTCCACCAAACAGAAAACTCCCTCCTGTACCAGGATCCAACTACAACACTTGTGACAGGATCAAGCGAGGTACCTTAAGTAAGATCATCATACGCTTCTTATTCGCATGCTTTTATTTTTAAAATTTTGTTCAGTTCAATGTTCATGCGAACCCATCAGCTAAATTTACGGGAAAATATTAATTTTGGTTCAACATGACTAGTCCAAACCGTGTAAGATATTATTTTGAGAAACGTTAATTTTTTAGGGTACCCTAACATGCCTCGTCAACCCCAAATGGTTTCTCACAAAAACATTATCATCTTGGGTGTTACTGTCCCTGTTAGTTTTGATCGTTAAATTTTGCAGTAAAGCATATGAGTGAATAAAAAGCAGCACTATTTGTACAACTATTTAGCCGTAAAGTGTCGTTTTAAATCACAGGTAGATACCGTTGACGAGGAATTCTACGTGAAAGCTCCTCCTTGGACTAGAGAATCTGAATATACGAAAATTAATAATTTCTGATGAAAAATTGAGAGAATAAATGTTTCCATTCCAAAACCTCTGTCTTGCTTATGTGTTAGACTTAGATACCTATTATTTTGCCATTGAAAGTCATTAATGGCCTATTAACAGCGGGCAAATAATGCAGTTAAGGCTTATGCGATAGTTTTTACTTTTTTTATAATTGTATATATAGGAGCACATTACCGTTCTCATTCCACTTGGGACCCCAGACGTCATTTATATGAAGAACTAAGAAGTAGGAGGGGTTCAAATGAAACTGTTCATACTCATAGAGGTAAAGATAATCAGATATTGTAGAATGGTTTTTCTATTGTAAAAAAGCTTTTTGATGCTTTTTCCACATATTTGATGGAGTGATAATTTTACGAATTTTGGTAACAGGCGTAATAAACGAATTGAAGGTTGAGTTTACTTCTCTACTTGTTTATTATGGCTGTATCAAATGTACTAACGGTTTGTTTTCAAATTCAGGGTTAATAAAAGTAAATAGAGTCAAGGGAAATGCAATAACATAAAAAAGCTATATACAAAAAGGTAGAGGCGTAACTAAGACGGAAATTGGCTGTCCACGTAACCATAATCACGCGTACGAGTATAAATAATTTTACAATAAATTTATGTCTACTTAGAAAACTACACGATTTCTGTAGTAAGGGTTGTATTAATTACTGATCAATGGGATCTATCCGTCGTTGTCTGTGCCCATCGTTCGAACTTTTGCGCTAGGAACATCTTCAAATTAATTAATGTTGATTGGTAAATTACAAATTTCCTGCCCCGTGATTGGTTATACAGTAAACCATTCAAATTCAAAGCGCAGGCGCAAATGGGAGAGAGAGACAACTAGATTCAAAATGTATATTATCTTCATATATTTTATAAAACACAATTTTAATTTTACCAAAATAAAACTACAGAGGCTTGAGATGACAATAAAGCCACGCCCACCAAAATGAGGCTAAATTTTAAATTTATCAGATTCAGTGAAAACGATGCAAGTATATTTCAATAGATTAATTTTAGATTGGTTTTATTTAGTTCATTATTGAAACAGTATTATGATGTTATAATTATTAATGTAATTTAATGAAAGTCTAGAATATATTAATTTATTATAATAACGAAGAAAATTAGCTATGTATTTCCCGTTTTCTAAAATTTTCAGATGTTATGTAAATATTTCTAAAATTTCTGCTTGATTCCTCAACTAAAATCTTGTTCAGTGCATTACTAATGAACTTTTAATTACCTTAATCTAATATAATAAGATGCTTTTTGTTGGTTGGAAATTCAACCTATAATTAGCAGCCTATTTTCAATAATCTACAATATTGAAACTTTATATATAGGCATCTACTATCTGAGAGAATTTTTAAATGTTATAATGGATCGATACTAAAACTACAGAAATTAGAATTGAAAATATATTTACAAAAACTAAAAATTTAAGGTTCTGTTAGTAATGGTAATATGATGCCCATGATCTATACGCAAGCATATTAATTTTAAAAGATTAATAATTTTCTTAACTGAATAAAAGGAATCTCGGAAGGAATGAAAGATTTGTTCTTATGCTTAATATACCTAAATAAAGATTCTATAAATTATGCCGATTTAAAATAAAGATAGGTAGGTATATCAGTTAAAAATCAGTTAGGTATATCAGTTAAGTATAAAGGGGGTCGTAATTACATGTGGTGTATTTATTATAAGTCTATGGGGCACGTATTACAACTAACCTCAAAAATATGCATTTTGTAAGTTTTTGGAATATTATGTCGCGTTTATCAAAATTTCTGCTTGGTTGCTGTACTATCAACTAAAATCTTGTTCAGTACATTATTATTAAAGTTTTAATTACCTTGATCTATTAAAATAAGATTGTATAAATTAGAAAGTCGAATTTTTTTCGGAAAACGTTACTTGTTACGTTAATTTGTCAAGCAAGTTTCGTAAAAATACCTCAACTAATTAAGATTATATTAAAAAATATATTTTTTTTTAATTAAACTTTGACCCCTGTATCTCAGAAACTATGCGGTTTTAGATATAAGTTTATTAAAAAAAGTCCATTTATTTTAACGTAGGTACTCTAGTAGTTCCCGAAGTTTAATCGGTAAATTCTGATCCACCCTGTATAATGTTAATTTCACAAGGGCGAGTTGCTTTATTCACCGGTGGATCCATCAGATGTGTTTTATCTCGTTCTATCTCCGAGGTTAGAACGAGATAAAACACATCTGGTGGATCAACCGGTGAATAAAGCAACTCGCCCATACTTACAACAGTCGACACTCACATTGCACATTTATTTTTCTTTTTATTCATTATCACATTGCGCAGGAACAAATCAATACGCGTCAGTCTTTAGTGATGCTATTGCTAATTATTAGATCATGATATCTTACCACTTGACCATATTCCACTTCGTTCTGAATCTGCCTGAAACACCTTTCTCTCCCTTTTGCGGTAGGTACGTCCAGTTGTGGCGCAATTTAACCACTACCACTTCTAAAACTGGCCCTGGAACAAAAGAAGAAACAATTAGTCTAATAATAAAACTCCAAAAAGTTAACCATACCTACCATCAAGGCAAGTTCCAAAGCATAAATTTCGTTTTGATGATTTAAAAGAATCCATAGAATAACTGGCATTTGTCTCTTCCTGTTTCGCATCTCAAACACTGTCGCTTTTCAAGGCTCACCATGAAAGAAAAGAGAAAATAGTTACTCATCTAACGGTAAAACTGCACTACAGGACTTACCTTCTAGGCTAGTGCTAAAGGACGCACACGTTGGTATTATCTTTGTTGACGAGGGCTTTCCTGTGGATAAGAAAGCAGTATCAATAATTATTATATAAATTGATAATAATAGGTAACAAAGTTAAATAATTGCGAGGTGGTTAAGACATACCATTTTTAAACGTTTTTCTTTTGCACCCCCTCTCCCCTTTACGATACATTTTAAGGGGGCACAATAATATAAACCCTACCACTCACCCTGAAACAAAAGAGAAAATAGTTAGATATTTAATAATAACACTAATACTTTTTTGAAAAAAAAACAATACCGGTCCTACTTGTATTAAAGGATATTTTATTAACTGATTTTGATTAAAACTCAATAATTTTTTTTTATTGAACAATCCTTTCGATCATTTTGATCTGGGAAGGACGACACGATGTTTTGACTGATTGGTAAAAACAGGTTTTTCTTATTTTGCTAAAAGATATCTAAGCACATAGTGGTCCTTCTCGTGATCAAAATAAATAGGATATAAACAGTGGTCATGTATATATTTACCTTACGATGTTTTCACCATATCCTATCTCGTTCGGAACCTACCTACATATAGAAAAATACAAATTAGTAAGAATAATAATTGGATTATATTATTAATACATGCCTTTATCTCCTTTCCCTAAAGCGGTTCGTCTCCATAGTACCATCACTCGCAGTCACTCGACGCGCAAACCAGAGCCTACTAACTGCTCTTCTGGGCTCCCTGAAGCCCCCAGAAAATCCCCGAATACAGTTACAAGCCTTAACACTTGTAATATCCCAGCTATTTTAGAAATAACAAAGATATTGAAACAAGATACTCGTCGAGATCTCGGCTCTGGTTTGACGAAACCGGGTTCGCTCTACAGGCGCGTCTCACGATCGATTTTAGTTGATCAACTTTAGTGGATCAACAAGAATCGAACGAAAATAGCTGTGAGAACATATGTTTCAAGTTTAATCTTAAACATATGTTCTCACAGCTATTTTCGTTCAATTTTTGTTGATCCACTAATAAGTTGAACAACTAAAATCGAATCGTGAGACCGCCTTACGATAGAGGAACTATGAACGATACCCAATCCTAACCACTGCCCTCACCACTGGAACTTGTTGGATATATAAACCTTCGACCTCTGAAGTCTTCTTTTCTTTGTTTCACAAAGGAAACTGTGGCATGAGGCTAAGGAAGCCGTTGCTGAGGACATTTACACATGTAAGGCGCAAATCACGACGCCTCCAAATAAGTAGTGTGCAGGGTACTAACTTTTTAGGGCCACGTTTCCCCCGCCAATAACCTTCGAAACCGCCCATCATATTACCCACATAAAGATGTTCCGGTCCCCACCAACTATTCTCGTTTAACTCAAGAACTAATTCTGTTTGGTTTGCTATAATAGCTATTCATCTGATGTGGGATCTCTTCTAGGTCAGAATACACCATCCCCCAGCTTCCCACCGGCAGTCAGCTAGGCAATAGAAAAACTATTGTTACTATTCACGATTGAAAAACTATTGCCCTCCGGATGGTAGGTCGACGGATATATTAATAATAATAATAATAATAATAATAAAAATGGATACGCCACGTAATAAAGTGTCGATGAGGCTGCTTTTCTCCATATCATGATGACTTTCTACGACGTTATTTATATACCAACAAGCACCAGCAACAAGAAGTAGTAGACGGATTTAGATATGTCCATCTATCTATCTATCTATCTATCTGTCTGTCTGCATCTCCTATCTATCTATCTACACTCCCGATGCACTTCCATCTATCTATCTATCTATCTGTCTGCATCTCCTATCTATCTATCTACACTCCCGCTGCACTTTGTCGTCCTCGAAACTACAACATACAACACACTTGAATATCTGTTTATTTCCCTAATAGTTCGTCCATTGGCTTAACCTGAAAAAAAAAGCAGTGTCAAAAGCTTTTATCCAAATTATAACTTATGAGCTAGTAATAGAATCTTCCACTATAATTTATTTGCCAATTGACAGAGACTTTCTCAAATATTAATATTAATTAATAGACCAGAAAAAATATCGAGACCCTTGTTCTTTGGTAAGTGAAATATGTTTTGCTTATTTTTGCATATTGTAATGTATTATTCTTATGGAGTGTTCACGTCGATATTCGTCCAGAAGTGCAATAAAAATTTTCAAAAATTTTTTCAAGAATACATACCTTCCTCACTTTTGGTGAGGAAGTAACAATGACTTTTTCATCAACTTAACGCGATATCCAAGAGAGAGAGGTTCGATTGTCTGATGGGGTAATATTTACCATTTTTGTTCAAAACATTATTAAATAAATATTAATCATTTTACTCTTTTTATAGTTTAACTTAGGAGGGTGTAATTTTTTTGGCAATATATCGGTTAAGAAGAGCTCCATATCCAAAAGAAAAAGATCCGGAGAAGGAAATATTAACTATTTTTGGTAAATTTTGACCAAAAATAATTAATATTTCCCTCGTCGCGCGGACCTGTTTCTCTTGGAGATGGAGCTCTTAAACGAGCCTAACTTTGTTTTATTTCAACTTCATTTTTTTTACGATAGATTTGAAAAATCTTTCATTAGTATGATTTTTTAATCTTGGGTTTTGCAGGTAGTAAATACGAAATTGATGTCACATAAATATTGTTTTTAGGTAGCTGCCAAACCTGCTGCTAAATTTAAAAATATGCAACCTATATCTTTTGTCTACGATCGTGTGAAAAGTAACTATTTTTTACATTTCCAGTGTAAAAAGTACCCTTTTATGAGAGACTGTGCAATAAAAATTTTTATTGCACGCTTCTACTACGGCAGTTTCTTAATAATGTCGTTTCCATAGTTACCATCATCAGTCACGACCAAAAAGTAACATTAGTAATTCTAACCGTCAAAGTGGTTTAGAAGAGAACATAGGTAAATTTTACAAATATTCATAAAAATTGTCCCTTTTTTACGATAATTGGCACGATCGAAGATAAAACGTTGTAAAACACACGTGTAAAAAGTCTTCTTATTGCACTCAAGGCTTTTAAAAACACTCGCTGTGCTCGTGTTTTTAACCTAGCCGTTCGTGCAATAAACAATGACTTTATACACTTGTATCTTAAATATCTATTTCGAATTTTACTTTCATATTCAGTAGGTTCCTTCAAGATCTATAGCAAAATGTTTGTTAAGTACTTTAATTTGAGAGCTGTCAAAGGTTACAACTTTATTTTAATATCTATTAGAGAAAGTTTTAAAACATTTTATGTATCGATTTCTATGGAAATCAACATTGTTTTCAAAATTACGAAATATATATGTACTTGTAAATTGTTAAATTTGACAGCAATTTTGGCAGCTACCAACAAACATAATAATTTTATGAACTTAATATCCTATTTAGTACCTCCAAAACCTATAGAAAAATGTATTTTTAAGTACTAAAGTCATTTGTGGAAATAATTATTAAATGGCGTTATTCAGTTGACAGAAAATTTGACAGCTGTCAAAAGTGACAACGTTACTTTAATTTCAATTATAGAAATAGAAAAATTACAAATACTTTATATCTCTTCTTTTGTAAAAATATCACATTGTTTTTACGGAAAACATACTTTTCAGTTTTTAAATTTGACAGTGATTTTGACAGCTAACAAGTTATATTTTGGTAGGTTGCAGAAAATAATGATTTTTTTAGTAAAAAATCTATTTTAGATCCAAGTTACAAAAAATTACAGCTAAAAATAAAAAATCTGGCTCGAGAGATTGATGAAGAATTTAAAAATAAATATTTAAATACAAAACACACTGTGAAAATCTCGGACAAATTACTACAGCTCCAGCATAGGCCACGTTTAAGACAATGGAGTTGCGGCTCTTTGTGTTTTTCACTCACCCCGCATTTTCCTTGCCTTAATGCTGCTCATTGATGTAACCTGTACAAAGTCTAGAAGCCTTGGTCTACTATTGACAAAATATTGAGGTGTCAGATTTAATTGATTGTCACTGTCATTTATTTTTGGCTGAATTGCCAAATTTTTTATTGATGACATTGCTGTGCTTTCTTTAGGGTCTCACTGTGGCAACTATGTAGAACCAATTTGAATTAGTGGTTATGTTTTTGACTTTTCAACATAACCTCAGTAATTAAAACAGTCATTCATACCAACAGAATTCAGATTTTCCAAGGCCTCCCCTCATGTAAATAAAATGTGAATAGCATAATAAGCGCCCCGATTGTCTGATTTTTTAAATTAGCGCATGCGCACAAAGCCGTGTTTCTTGTGATCGCGAGAATTCCTATATTTTTTAACAAATAAGCACTATCTACCTATCAAACATAAGTAATCATAATAAAACGTTTACTTTAATGATAGTACTCAACTTGTATAAATTTAATGACTGTTACTCACACTTGAAGGTTAAACGTCTCTCATCACCGATCTTAGAAAACGGAAATAATCTAGGTAGTAGTTCGAATCTGCATCCACACACTTCATTTAAATAGATTTAAATAAATTACACTATAGTTAAAACACAAGCGATTATTTCTGATTATTTAAATTATTATATGCCATGCACGTTTAAAAAACACGCCCGTCTGCAGGTACAGACTCGCCTGACTGACTGATCGACCATCGACCCTCGACCTTCGACCGACTTCGGTTTCTAATTAGGTCATCCGCCTTGGCCCGACCACTGCCGAACGAAACCCGTCGTTTGTTGTTGCCGACATCGTCGCTTAACGATTCCACGAATTCACCAGGCACAGCATATGCGTCTGTCTTCCAACTATTTATTCTGGGCTTTTTAGGTTATGTGTTATGTCTTGTGCAGTGAACTCTATAGTTATATTAGAGTTCACTGGTCTTGTGTTTTTGTGCTGGTCGTTTATTAACTATGGCGTGTTTGTAAATATAAACGGTATTTAAATTTCGATTAATAAATATATGTGAATAGTGCACGTTTTGAAGAGATCCAGTGCCTTGTTTTTAGCTTGTGGTTCATTAGACAATACTTCTTGGGTTAATATTATTTAAGGAAAATAATTGTTGTTGAGGTTTATTATTAAAACCAAGAATTCAGTCCTAAAATATGGTAAGTCATTTTAACTATTATTTTCTAAAAGAAAAATGCATATTTTTGAGGTTATGAACGTTAAATACATAATTAATTTTCTTCGTTATTATAATAAATTCAAATATTCTAGACTTTCATTATATTACATTAATAAACATTATAATACGAATGTTTCAATACGTCAGAGAAGTTAGCACCTTTGAAGGTGCTGGCTCCTTTGATATTACAGTGGACCAGACAAATAGTCATCGTAACGTGAATTTCATTTTCTATCGGTCCAGGAACAAATCTAGCTTAGAGACATTGCTGGTACTATCACGGTGACACTTTTTAAGGGATTTAAGAGTAGAATAACAAGAAACAAAACAAATAACTTTGCCGTAGGTATCGCCTAACTTCTCAATAAGGACAGGGCCGGCATCAAAATGTTTCTAAATAAATTAATTTAACTTTATCAATTTATTCTGAGTTTGAATAACATTTGTTATTATGAAAATGCAAAAACTACCGAACTTCGGAACTTCAACAATTATTTTTCTATTTATTTATTTTGTTTATGTAATTTTTTTAATGGTGTTCCGCAACTCCGATTCGAGTGAAATTTGGCCACGATGTACACTGACTAAAGGTCTTTCGATATATCCCCGCGAGATGCGGCGTCAAAACGTGCATACGATCGCAATATATTTTTTAAGTATTTATTTTACATATATCATTTTTTTTAAGGTGTTCCGCATCTCCGATTCGAGTGAAATTTGGCCACGATGTACACCGACTAAAGGTCTTTCGATATATCCCCGCGAGATGCGGCGTCAAACGTGCATACGATCGCAATATATTTTTTAAGTATTTATTTTACATATATTATTTTTTTTAATGGTGTTCCGCAACTCCGATTCGAGTGAAATTTGGCCACGATGTACACCAACTAAAGGTCTTTCGATATATCCCCGCGAGATGCGGCGTCAAACGTGCATACGATCGCAATATATTTTTTAAGTATTTATTTTACATATATTATTTTTTTTAATGGTGTTCCGCAACTCCGATTCGAGTGAAATTTGGCCACGATGTACACCGACTAAAGGTCTTTCGATATATCCCCGCGAGATGCGGCGTCAAACGTGCATACGATCGCAATATATTTTTTAAGTATTTATTTTACATATATTATTTTTTTTAATGGTGTTCCGCAACTCCGATTCGAGTGAAATTTGGCCACGATGTACACCGATTAAAGGTCTTTCGAAATATCCCCGCGAGATGCGGCGTCAAACGTGCATACGATCGCAATATATTTTTTAAGTATTTATTTTACATATATCATTTTTTTTAAAGGTGTTCCGCAACTCCGATTCGAGTGAAATTTGGCCACGATGTACACCAACTAAAGGTCTTTCGATATATCCCCGCGAAATGCGGCGTCAAACGTGCATACGATCGCAATATATTTTTTAAGTATTTATTTTACATATATCATTTTTTTTAAAGGTGTTCCGCAACTCCGATTCGAGTGAAATTTGGCCACGATGTACACCAACTAAAGGTCTTTCGATATATCCCCGCGAAATGCGGCGTCAAACGTGCATACGATCGCAATATATTTTTTAAGTATTTATTTTACATATATCATTTTTTTAAGGTGTTCCGCATCTCCGATTCGAGTGAAATTTGGCCACGATGTACACCGACTAAAGGTCTTTCGATATATCCCCGCGAGATGCGGCGTCAAACGTGCATACGATCGCAATATATTTTTTAAGTATTTATTTTACATTTATTATTTTTTTTAATGGTGTTCCGCAACTCCGATTCGAGTGAAATTTGGCCACGATGTACACCGATTAAAGGTCTTTCGAAATATCCCCGCGAGATGCGGCGTCAAACGTGCATACGATCGCAATATATTTTTTAAGTATTTATTTTACATATATCATTTTTTTTAAGGTGTTCCGCAACTCCGATTCGAGTGAAATTTGGCCACGATGTACACCGACTAAAGGTCTTTCGATATATCCCCGCGAGATGCGGCGTCAAACGTGCATACGATCGCAATATATTTTTTAAGTATTTATTTTACATATATTATTTTTTTTTATGGTGTTCCGCAACTCCGATTCGAGTGAAATTTGGCCACGATGTACACCAATTAAAGGTCTTTCGAAATATCCCCGCGAGATGCGGCGTCAAACGTGCATACGATCGCAATATATTTTTTAAGTATTTATTTTACATATATCATTTTTTTTAAGGTGTTCCGCAACTCCGATTCGAGTGAAATTTGGCCACGATGTACACCGACTAAAGGTCTTTCGATATATCCCCGCGAGATGCGGCGTCAAACGTGCATACGATCGCAATATATTTTTTAAGTATTTATTTTACATATATTATTTTTTTTAATGGTGTTCCGCAACTCCGATTCGAGTGAAATTTGGCCACGATGTACACCGATTAAAGGTCTTTCGAAATATCCCCGCGAGATGCGGCGTCAAACGTGCATACGATCGCAATATATTTTTTAAGTATTTATTTTACATATATCATTTTTTTTAAAGGTGTTCCGCAACTCCGATTCGAGTGAAATTTGGCCACGATGTACACTGTATATATCTATTTTTCAAGTGGAAAAACTGTTTTCCAAATGTAGAATCTCAAGATTATACTTACCTATTGTAAATCAATTTTTTTCGTGAAATTTATTGCACATTCCGTTACCCATACCACGTGTTTAAATTATACATTTTTATTTCCTATTTTTACTATAGTTCATTTCATATTTCTAAAGCAGGCAAAAAAGGCCTCATTTACAAAGCAGAAAGGCGGCATCTTTGACGTTCAAAGAAGCCGCCGCACGTGCTCCTTTGTCGGGAATTTTTTATCTGCTGAGCAAATCTGAAATCGACTTTAACTCAATCGTACATATCATAGAGTCGTTTGATTGTACAGATTAGTTTTACTAATTGGACACACCATTTAAGAAAAATGGTATTTTTTAACACCCATATAAGTTCAATAGAAAATCTGATGATGTAATCAAAATCTACGTGTGAACAATTAAATAGGAATATTGTATAATAGCTTGAAATAGGTATTTAAAAATTTTTAAGAAATAGAAAATAGAATGTCCAATTAATAAAATTAATCCTGTACATCCTGGCAAATTAGTTTCGTTGAAATATACATCAGACATTCAAAGAAAAGTGTTACTGAGGTATATTTCTTAAGCTCTCTCGCCGCGACAAGGCACTAATTTTTGAGAGAGGAAAATAAAAATCAATTCTTAGCATAGCCCCCAAAAAAGCAAAAAATAAAAATTGTATGCACATGCAAGTTATCAGAACTATACCGCCATAAAAAGCAACTATGTACACTAGTATACAAGCTTACAAAAAATATATGCGGTACTAAAAATATATTGAATGCTTGAGCGAAAATGAAAAAATGGGTTTTAATGATTAAGGCAAAATTGTTCACAGGCAAAACATGTGTAATCTCCGGATGTATCTTTAGAAAATTCGAGAGGCATACATTGGATCATTATCCATCGAAAACAAAAGTCGCATTGTATCCAATCCGCCGTTTGATCCAAACAAAATTTTCCGCAAATAAGGCACCGGTTTTGCATATTATCCGAATTTTGTAACAGTAGTTCTCTTAATACCATTCTATAATTTTCGGGTTCATCACAAGAAAGTAAACGAGGCTCGACATTAACATCACAGGTAAAAAATTTTTCCGCGAAAGAAAGCAAATAAACTCCGCAATTATAATCATCCTTTTGCTCTGGGTGTTTAATGATTTGTGCTTTCCATCCAGTAGTGCTAATATTACCGAATTTAGCTCTTATGTAACTCAAAAATTTTTTCAAATACAGCCGAGTCTCCGCGATATTATTACTATTATATGGATTGAGAAAATAAAATGTCTTTTTCGGAAAATTGGCTACCGCTAAACACCAATGATTTGAATTTTGGAGGACCGGTAACAAATAAATTTTATTTTTTTCAAAGTTCACTGCTGAACCAGCCAAATGATGTTCGAGAACATTTGTAGTCTCGAACGTTGTTAGAAAGGAAATTAATTGACTGAAATTTTTTTTATGTAAAACAAATAAGCAGATATTTATTACAAAATTTGATAACCACATTTTAATTGTGGGGCGTAACTTATATGATAAAGTATCGAAATCAGATATTCGTAATTCCTCCAAAATTGTCGCACCTGGATAAACACCTACTACATAATCAATGTGTGAATAGACATAATACGTCTCGTCTTTAATTAAACCGTTTGCAAGTAAATCAAATTTTGGCACTAAATTTTTAACCGTTAAGGATTGATTATTTACCGAACCTGGAATTTGGGATTTTTGAGAATTTAAAACTGAAATTTCTGGCGGTTTATCAATTTTCAATAAATTTTGATTCTCGAAATAATTGAATTTTCTTTTATTTTTGCGACGCCAACCTTCTTCCGCCTCCATTCCTAAATTATCTTCATCATGTATTGGTCTCTTCCGTTTTTCGTAACGGCCGATGGCGCAACCTGTCTTTTCAATATTTAACGCGCAGGTTTTGGCTACAGCTAATACAGCTTCCCGTCCTTCACGTAAAAATCTAGAACATCTCATTTGGGTACCGGTCAAGATGTTGTGTTTAAGAGTTCGAAACCAATTTTCCACGACCGCGTTGCTGTATCTGTTATAATGCTCATCCGGAATAACATTGGACCATAACGGCAAATATGGTAAATATTTTTTTAAAACGAGGTCTACTATAGCTGGAGAGTAATATTTATTTTGTGAATTCAAATTGCTACTATTAACATATTCCTGATTATTCTTATCATATATTTGTCTAAAATGAATAAAAAACTTACTTTTTTCATACAAAGTATTGGCAAGTACTGAATCTGAATCATCGTTAATGTGGTCGTGGTCTTCGCTGTCTATGAAATCAGTTCCGTTATTGTTATATAAATTTTGAAAACGCATGTCAACGTCTGCGGACCAAAATTTGCTTGTACATAATACCGTTAAATTCTTGAACCAAATATCCACAGATTCTAAAGAACATTTTATGAAAACCGAACCAATCGTACGTTTAAAAAAATCTTTGTTACTCTTATCGTTGCCACAAATTTTATTTATATCTTTCGCAATAATTTTCATAAAGTGACTGCAGCAAATTTTTAAAATGACCCGTGGCTTTTCAATTAATTGATTACTGATCCCGGCATATAAAATGTTAACGTAAGCACTTAAGTTATCTAATTTATTCCATTGATTAATTATTGCATTAATTATTGCAAAGCTAAAATCCGTTACTACGTTGGAAAATGGAGGCCAATTCATCTTATTTGCAACTACGTATGATTCAAAAGCAAATAACCAAGACCCAATAGAAAAAGCATTATGTTGAGAAGTTACCATTTCTAAAACTGGACAAACCGATTCTATATCAGGAATATGTATTGCACCGGCATAATAATAAACTCTTTTTTTTGTAGGTGGTGGAGGATGAACGACCGAACCTGTAGCATCCACATACAAAGTTGCAAAATTGTATTTTTCAAACACGTACTTTATGATATTCAGTTGTTCCTCGCTAAAAACGTAAACTGTCAGTGGTTCAAAAACTCTATATAAATAGTTACGATTATCTCGCGCCATTTTGATTAAATCGAAAAATTCATCCTCATCGCGGTCAAGTGCTGACAGTTCCTCAGATTTAATTTTTTTATACACGGAAGTAGATTTGATATCGCGGTAATTTCCTCGAACAATTTGACCAACAGGTGTTGCATTGATATCCTTGAGTCGTACTTTATAAGGTGTTGAAGTTTTTAATTTGTCTCCCAATAAACGACGTTCTACGTTACGAACATATGTTGTCTTTTTTTTGACCTGCCCGTTGGTCTCAATTTCATGACAAAAATTTAATGACGAGCTTCTAACTACCCCTTCAACATTAATTTCGTTCCGAGTCAATCTGATGTTAAATAACTTGCAGTTATGATGAGCGCAGTATGCCCATATCGTAAAAACGGAACCAACTTTATTACCTGTGATCTTTTTTATATGCACCGGACAAGTATTATTTACGGTTTCAAATTTTCGCTGAAATGTTATTTTATAATTACGTAATTTATTATTAAACTTAATGTCCTCAAACTCTTGCAAAGAAAGAAAAAAAACTCCCTCTGTGACAGATAAGTTTCTGAAGCTAAATTTGTCACGTTTTAAATTTGGATCATTTACAGTTCCCGCTGGTAATGGATTACAGAAATTTGACCTTTGATTGTACAAATTTGTAATAGAATTTGGAATTATTGCGTTAATAGAATTATCAGTCAAATGCAAATTATTTGAAAAGACGTCTGAATATTTTGAAAAGGTAAAAGTATTATTATTATTATTTTCATCATATAATGCCGTGTCACTGTTACTTAAGATATCCACATCAACATCAGAGTTTTCATCTAGATTTATTACATTATTACAGTTTATTTCAGATTTAATTTCAGCCGTGACTTCGTTATCTAATTTATTTGAATTATAATTAAATGAATGTTCACCCAAGGTAGCTGATAATGCAGTTGAAAGAGATTGAGGAGCAACAGATGCCGAAGGCGACGTAATCGATTTTAAAACATAACCGGGCGACTGGATTTGAGTTTCTTCCATAGTAGTATTTGCCGATTTTATTTCGTCGAAATACTGCCGAATGTTTTTCGAATTTCTATCAATGATATTTTTTATAAAACGTTTTTTCCGTTTTACGGTCAATTTATCACGATTTTGAAGGTTAAACATATAAAAGGCTGATTTTTCAAACACCTGATCGCTTAAAGGCAAATTAACAAAATGATCAAACCCGTGGTTAGGTGCTTGTTGCTTTAAATAATCCGCAAATTTTCTGAAATCAAATTTTTCCATTTTCGATCAATTATAAAGAACACAATTAACTAAAAACAAAATGTAGGTACCTACTTCTAACCCAAAACCACAGTTAAAATTATGAAAAATACTTAAAATATTATAAGAAATACTTAAAATAACTCACATTTACTTTACAATACAAATGTGCAGAAGGTTTTACTCACATAACATAATAATATATAACGTGCTCTAGCTCCTTTAAAAACACTACACATTGACATAAGGAATGTTCGTTGTGTTCGGTCAGACTTTGAAGTTGCGATATACAACCCCCCGCTTTCACCGAACCATGCACGAAGAACGACGACCACAGCAACATTTCCCGCGTTTCTCTGTAATGACTAGTGAGTAGTAAGTATCATCATAATTATAACTAAACTTTAGCAGGCAAGTGCGGGAAACTTAAAGGATCCCGCACAGCACAAATGGAGACCTGAGACCTGGTATCCGTCAAATTTCTCCAAGTTTTGATATGTTGTTCTACTGATCCAGTAGATCAAAAGTCTCAATGGTCACGATTCACGATTCCCAACAACACACCCTTCTACCCATTTTTACCCCCCATATTGGGTGAAATGCGCTCATATATAATACATTTAACAACTATACATTTACGTAAAAAATATTTGTATCCTTCACGGTAAAATACCTCAATCAAAGGATCTGACGTACATTTAGACAACCTTCCACCCTTTTTCACCCCTTCCGGGGGGTGAAAATCGCTTTCACCGCTACACATAACGGTATCCTTTTCCAATAAAATCATGGAACCACTCAGCGATGAGTAGTACCTACATCTCAAAAAAGGGTGGAACAATTTTTCTGACCCAATCATTTTCCATCCCTTCCGGGTTTCAAAATCAATTAAACGAACGATACAAAAGTGCAAATCATCTAAATACCCTTGTATTTTTTTGACTACAGCCTAATAAAATACAATATTAAATTGTCTTATTGAAAAAATGGTAAGTGGTAAATATTTCTTTGAGTACTTTCTATAACTTGACGCCGCATCTCGCGGGGATATTGCGAAATACCTTTATTCAGTGTACAGGGTGTTCACGTATATGTTGAGACACCCCTTAACTTATTTATTTTTAAATTTAGAAAAAAAATTTGTTAATACGGATTTTAGTGTTTCTTTTGAGGATTCAAAATATGCTATCAGAAAAACAATTGAACATCTGAGAAAAAAGATATATAGCAAACTAGATTTTTTTTAAATGGAATACCCTGTATATGTTTCTAAATTTGGATAGACCTTTTTATTCTGATTTCAAGAATATACAGTTTTAATACATTATCTCTTATCGTTTTCGAGATATTAATTCATAAAAATGGGCAGCGAGCGGAGGACTGACTTGACTCACTTCATAGCGATATGAAGTTAAGCAACAGCTACCACGTTTAGTACTTGGATGGGGACTATCCACGGAATGACGTGGTCTCGTTTCCCTACTTCTAGCGGCTTGTATATCAGCTATATCGCAGAAGCAATACAACTGTAGGCGAGAGGTGTATTGAGGATATACCATCCTTCGGAGAGGATGTAAAGCAGTCGGTCCCTTGTCTATTAAATGTTAGGCAAGTAAAAAAATCCCTACTCTTAGTAAGATAAGAGGTTAGGCAAAATTTCCAGGTTGGAGGTAGCTCGTCTCCTGGCGTCGGTGATTGGCCCTGGTAGCGGAAATAGGCCGACGTTAAATAAGTGATTAAAAAAAAATTCATAAAAATTATGACCAACCATCTTCGACATCAGGAATAAAATGATAGAGCAGGCCCTGCAAAAACAATTTTATTTTAAGTTTTGACCTTAAATATTTTTCGTCTTCAGAGAAATCCATTTCTTTATAACTTACACAACAATTAATGCAATAGAATACTTCAAACGTCAAAACGTAAAATAAAATTGTTTTTGCAGGGCCTGCTCTATCATTTTATTGCTGATGTCGAAGATGGATGGTCATAATTTTTATGAATTAATATCTCGAAAACGATAAGAGATAATGTATTAAAACTGTATATTTTTGAAATCAGAATTAAAAGGTCTATCCAAATTTAGAAACATATACAGGGTATTCCATTTAAAAAAAATCAAGTTTGCTATATATCTTTTTTCTCAGATGTTCAATTGTTTTTCTGATAGCATATTTTGAATCCTCAAAAGAAACACTAAAATCCGTATTAACAAATTTTTTTCTAAATTCAAAAATAAATAAGTTAAGGGGTGTCTTAACATATACGTGAACACCCTGTACATCGTGGCCAAATTTCACTCGAATCGGAGTTGCGGAACACCTTTAAAAAAAATGATATATGTAAAATAAATACTTAAAAAATATATTGCGATCGTATGCACGTTTGACGCCGCATCTCGCGGAGATATATCGAAAGACCTTTAGTCGGTGTACATCGTGGCAAAATTTCACTCGAATCGGAGTTGCGGAACACCATTAAAAAAAATAATATATGTAAAATAAATACTTAAAAAATATATTGCGATCGTATGCACGTTTGACGCCGCATCTCGCGGGGATATTTCGAAAGACCTTTAATCGGTGTACATCGTGGCCAAATTTCACTCGAATCGGAGTTGCGGAACACCTTTAAAAAAAATGATATATGTAAAATAAATACTTAAAAAATATATTGCGATCGTATGCACGTTTGACGCCGCATCTCGCGGGGATATTTCGAAAGACCTTTAATCGGTGTACATCGTGGCCAAATTTCACTCGAATCGGAGTTGCGGAACACCATTAAAAAAAATAATATATGTAAAATAAATACTTAAAAAATATATTGCGATCGTATGCACGTTTGACGCCGCATCTCGCGGGGATATATCGAAAGACCTTTAGTCGGTGTACATCGTGGCCAAATTTCACTCGAATCGGAGTTGCGGAACACCTTAAAAAAAATGATATATGTAAAATAAATACTTAAAAAATATATTGCGATCGTATGCACGTTTGGCGCCGCATCTCGCGGGGATATTTCGAAAGACCTTTAATCGGTGTACATCGTGGCCAAATTTCACTCGAATCGGAGTTGCGGAACACCATTAAAAAAAATAATATATGTAAAATAAATACTTAAAAAATATATTGCGATCGTATGCATGTTTGACGCCGCATCTCGCGGGGATATATCGAAAGACCTTTAGTCGGTGTACATCGTGGCCAAATTTCACTCGAATCGGAGTTGCGGAACACCTTAAAAAAAATGATATATGTAAAATAAATACTTAAAAAATATATTGCGATCGTATGCACGTTTGACGCCGCATCTCGCGGGGATATTTCGAAAGACCTTTAATCGGTGTACATCGTGGCCAAATTTCACTCGAATCGGAGTTGCGGAACACCTTAAAAAAAATGATATATGTAAAATAAATACTTAAAAAATATATTGCGATCGTATGCACGTTTGACGCCGCATCTCGCGGGGATATATCGAAAGACCTTTAGTCGGTGTACATCGTGGCCAAATTTCACTCGAATCGGAGTTGCGGAACACCTTAAAAAAAATGATATATGTAAAATAAATACTTAAAAAATATATTGCGATCGTATGCACGTTTGGCGCCGCATCTCGCGGGGATATTTCGAAAGACCTTTAATCGGTGTACATCGTGGCCAAATTTCACTCGAATCGGAGTTGCGGAACACCATTAAAAAAAATAATATATGTAAAATAAATACTTAAAAAATATATTGCGATCGTATGCACGTTTGACGCCGCATCTCGCGGGGATATTTCGAAAGACCTTTAATCGGTGTACATCGTGGCCAAATTTCACTCGAATCGGAGTTGCGGAACACCTTTAAAAAAAATGATATATGTAAAATAAATACTTAAAAAATATATTGCGATCGTATGCACGTTTGACGCCGCATCTCGCGGGGATATTTCGAAAGACCTTTAATCGGTGTACATCGTGGCCAAATTTCACTCGAATCGGAGTTGCGGAACACCATTAAAAAAAATAATATATGTAAAATAAATACTTAAAAAATATATTGCGATCGTATGCACGTTTGACGCCGCATCTCGCGGGGATATATCGAAAGACCTTTAGTCGGTGTACATCGTGGCCAAATTTCACTCGAATCGGAGTTGCGGAACACCTTAAAAAAGTGATATATGTAAAATAAATACTTAAAAAATATATTGCGATCGTATGCACGTTTGACGCCGCATCTCGCGGGGATATTTCGAAAGACCTTTAATCGGTGTACATCGTGGCCAAATTTCACTCGAATCGGAGTTGCGGAACACCATTAAAAAAAATAATATATGTAAAATAAATACTTAAAAAATATATTGCGATCGTATGCACGTTTGACGCCGCATCTCGCGGGGATATATCGAAAGACCTTTAGTCGGTGTACATCGTGGCCAAATTTCACTCGAATCGGAGTTGCGGAACACCTTAAAAAAATGATATATGTAAAATAAATACTTAAAAAATATATTGCGATCGTATGCACGTTTGG
Organism: Rhagium mordax; assembly: GCA_963680705.1. Taxonomy (NCBI): domain Eukaryota; kingdom Metazoa; phylum Arthropoda; class Insecta; order Coleoptera; family Cerambycidae; genus Rhagium; species Rhagium mordax. The sequence goes on along the minus strand of OY796661.1, from coordinate 74,326,295 downwards.
CGCCGCATCTCGCGGGGATATTTCGAAAGACCTTTAATCGGTGTACATCGTGGCCAAATTTCACTCGAATCGGAGTTGCGGAACACCATTAAAAAAAATAATATATGTAAAATAAATACTTAAAAAATATATTGCGATCGTATGCATGTTTGACGCCGCATCTCGCGGGGATATATCGAAAGACCTTTAGTCGGTGTACATCGTGGCCAAATTTCACTCGAATCGGAGTTGCGGAACACCTTAAAAAAAATGATATATGTAAAATAAATACTTAAAAAATATATTGCGATCGTATGCACGTTTGACGCCGCATCTCGCGGGGATATTTCGAAAGACCTTTAATCGGTGTACATCGTGGCCAAATTTCACTCGAATCGGAGTTGCGGAACACCTTAAAAAAAATGATATATGTAAAATAAATACTTAAAAAATATATTGCGATCGTATGCACGTTTGACGCCGCATCTCGCGGGGATATATCGAAAGACCTTTAGTCGGTGTACATCGTGGCCAAATTTCACTCGAATCGGAGTTGCGGAACACCTTAAAAAAAATGATATATGTAAAATAAATACTTAAAAAATATATTGCGATCGTATGCACGTTTGGCGCCGCATCTCGCGGGGATATTTCGAAAGACCTTTAATCGGTGTACATCGTGGCCAAATTTCACTCGAATCGGAGTTGCGGAACACCATTAAAAAAAATAATATATGTAAAATAAATACTTAAAAAATATATTGCGATCGTATGCATGTTTGACGCCGCATCTCGCGGGGATATATCGAAAGACCTTTAGTCGGTGTACATCGTGGCCAAATTTCACTCGAATCGGAGTTGCGGAACACCTTAAAAAAAATGATATATGTAAAATAAATACTTAAAAAATATATTGCGATCGTATGCACGTTTGACGCCGCATCTCGCGGGGATATTTCGAAAGACCTTTAATCGGTGTACATCGTGGCCAAATTTCACTCGAATCGGAGTTGCGGAACACCATTAAAAAAATTACATAAACAAAATAAATAAATAGAAAAATAATTGTTGAAGTTCCGAAGTTCGGTAGTTTTTGCATTTTCATAATAACAAATGTTATTCAAACTCAGAATAAATTGATAAAGTTAAATTAATTTATTTAGAAACATTTTGATGCCGGCCCTGTCCTTATTGAGAAGTTAGGCGATACCTACGGCAAAGTTATTTGTTTTGTTTCTTGTTATTCTACTCTTAAATCCCTTAAAAAGTGTCACCGTGATAGTACCAGCAATGTCTCTAAGCTAGATTTGTTCCTGGACCGATAGAAGATGAAATTCACGTTACGATGACTATTTGTCTGGTCCACTGTAATATCAAAGGAGCCAGCACCTTCAAAGGTGCTAACTTCTCTGACGTTGTTTCAATAGTGAACTAAATAAAACCAATCTAAAATTAAACTATTAAAATATGCTTGCATCTCCGATCAAAGATCGGAGGCTTGCATCATCTTATAAATTTAAAAGCGCATTTTTCTTAAAATTTAGCCTTATTTTGGTGGGCGTGGCCTTATTGTCGTCTCTGTATCCAAACTTTTAGCACAATTTCTATTATAAAACTGTAATTAGCTGTGCGTATGTCATCTCGGTGAAATTTTGTAATTTGCAAGGGTCTAATCAAAAATACTACATTTCAATACTAAATAATAATGAGCATTGAAGTTTGTTGTGAACCTTTAGAAAACCTTTCGGCTCCTAATGACAAGTTTTAAACGATATTCTTATTTTGTGAAATGCAATTTTAAAGGTAAACCGTTACTGAAGAAAGCCGTGATTACTTGTTAATTATCAAATATTTTGTAACCAAATTAAATCATTAGGAGTGTCAGCAAATGCTAGACCCTTGCAACGTGATATCAGCTATGAAATTAATTTCTCTGAATTTATTCTAGTATTTTTGAGAAAAATTACTAGTGTCGCCATCTAGTTTGCATGTGTAAGAAGTGCCCCTCTTAAACCCTAATATACAGGGTGAATTTGAAATACACCAAGATTAATGAATACGCAATGTTTTAATTTTAAAATTCCATAGATAATTTAAAAAAAACCTAAATCCGTTCCACAATAAGTAGCCGTGCATGAAATATTTAATTATTTTATTGGTGTCTATAAAAAATTTATTTTAAGCGTACTTAAATAATTATTCTACGTCAAGGTATGTTACTAGAATGGACGAAATTGTTAGAAATATTTATTAAGGCTTAAAAGATATCTGCAATATCTAAAAAAAAATCTGCAAACTGGACATCAGTTATCGTTGATTATTACGATAATTAAGAAAGGTCCAGCAAATAAATAAAACATATTGTGGCTCAACGGGTTAACGATAAATATTTGACCAAAATGTCGTGGTCCTCGCTGTAAATTTTCCACCCTATCTGCTAAAAGTAATCAATTGAATTTACCATATTTTTTTTTTAGAAACTTATTACCAGTAATATACATGCGATACCTGTGGATAGAGGGCACTTTGATTTTTCATATTGCCCGTCACTAATAAATCCATCGGTCTTTATTACTGAAATGCAGGAGATAGGTTTTATTGATTTTGGCCAAATTTTTCTTTGTACGTAACATTAGAATGTCCAAACATAACTAGATTCGGCCAAAATCAAGGGATACAATGATGGGCGATATCTATCCAGGTAACGTGTGTACATTTATCCTTTGGAACACCCTGTATATTTCTACAATTGTAATTTCTCTCGCAATAAAACATTTGATGTGTCTGATGCTTTTAGACACTTTTTCTTATATTTTATTTTTACCTACATTTTTATGGTTTTGCATTTTTTCTGACTTTTTGTATACTTGAAGTAAAATTCACCAGTTTTTGTCGCAAAATATTGGTTAGGCCATCAGTGCCTATAATGAATATTAATGAATGACATAAATAGATATAATATATTGTTATACTCAAAACTTCTTTTTTTCCTTTGTAATTTTGTTATTTATTGGTAAAATAAAGACCAGTTATTAATTATTTTATAATATCCAAAACGTCATATTCTTTTAAGCGGTAATAAAGAATTTAAAAGGAAATAGTTGCTAGAAGTGTTTGGTATATTTGTGTAATTTTGTTTATAATACATAAACTTTGCCAAGACGTTAATATAAATAAGTCCATAAAGTAAAAAATAAAAACAAATATTCATCGAAACTTTAACCAAGATGTTTGCACTATTTTATTAAAAATAAAAATAAACCAGGCATTTCTAGTGTTACTCTATCTTAATTTAATTAATGTCGAGAAACCTCGTTATAAATTAAACAAAACTGCTCATTGAAAGCATTTACTTTCCAAATTGAATTATTTTTAATATTTTGCAGTATTTTTTAAGTTGCCTGTTTTAGAAGAAATATGTTTACTGTAATTTTAGTTATAATATAGTTCATTTATTTTATGAATTCCATTTTTCCTTTATACAAATTTATTTTATTTGCTTTTGTTCACAAACAACACATAATATACCGTTTCATTTGAGTTAAGTGATTAGATTTCCAAATACTAACAAATAAAATAGAAATATAAAAAATTGTAAACGACTAGAACGAGACAATTGAAACAAAATATTACAATATTTTAAAAACCAGTAAAACATAAACACAAACAAATTATTTTACATTATATTTATTAGTAAATAGTACTGGCTATTGGTTAACATATTTGTGGGTGATGTAAATCTACGCCAAAATTATCAAACAATTCAGTTAAATATTTTTTTTATACTCTTATTATTCGGCCAATCAAATATACTACCGAAAATATATTGTAAAGTAAACATTCTAAATTAATATAAATTAAAGAATTAACTAAACGGGCAACGTCACGTAACGTGGAAAAATTTGACGCAGTCGGTTTTTCCGAATGTGTTAACCATTAACATACAGCTGATGGTAACAAGGCCATGTTCTAGTACAGGAAGATTTCCTCAACGTAGGTATGTGATTCTGACCAGTGCGGGAACTTTTACTCCGAATATTTGATTTTTACGTAGTCGGTGAAGCAGATAATCGATTATGAGCGCCATTCAACTGAATTCATATAACTCAAATGAACTATATAAGTGTGACATTTATTACTAACAGCAACCCTGTAAATGTAAATACAAACGCTTCCTCCTACAGAAAAAAGTAAGTCTGCTACTGCTTCTTTGCTAAGCTCCTTTCTCTGCATGTCGCATGGTTAGTGATTGTGCAATGTTTCCATAACATATAAAACACTCGTGTGGATGTTGTGTTTTAATGTTCATCATACAGTAGAGTAGTTGATAGCATTTAGTGTTATCTTAGTAACATCGTCGTTAAATTAAATCTTGCCTCAAAGAAATTAAAATACAGTTCTATCACCGATCCGCCCAACCAAAACTTATACATAGGAATACTTGTGGAGATAAGTAGATGGTGAAGCATGCTGGCTGTCGTCGAACATCATCTTGATGGCGTCTAATAGCAGGAGATTGGCGTACATCCAGTTGCAGTGCCCATGCTATATTATTCCTATGTACAACTTTTTGCTGGGGGTGTCATTTGTATGAAATTTTAACCCATTCTATGACATATAGAGGCAGTGCGGGAGAATGTCGGTTACATAAAATAATTACTAACAAGACTTTATAATTTATTCTTGAAGGCATGGACGACGAAATCTGCCCTTACGCCACTTTCCACCTCCTGGGATTCCGCGAAGAAATGGATCCAACCAAAGCAATGCAATTCCAAACTTTCCCTCACCCACACGCCGGGACCATGGGACCCTCCGGAATGAATACACCACATGGACTTCACTCACGCAACGGATCACAATCAATGCCACGACAAAACAGGAATCGTTATGACAGAGTCGGCTCACAAGGTAGGAAATTCAAACACTTTTTATATGTATGTATTGAGAGTTATGTTTTTTAGGTAACGGTAGCATATATTCTCCTGGACCAGAATATGACGATCCAGCCAACTGTGCTCCCGAAGACGAACAATACGGATCTCAATATGGCGGTTACGGAGCTCCCTACGATCAGTACGGCAGCAGAAGTTCAATCGGTCGTCGTTCTTTAGGTTCTCTAAGAGTACAACCAACCAGTAACAGCCCTGAACCACCACCACCACCACCACGCAATCACGATCCATCCTTTAACGATTCGAAAGACAGTAACGAAATATCTGAAGCCGAATGTGACAGAGATCAACTGATCAACAGTCGAACATATGGTGGTAAGCCCATATATTTTGATTAATGTCCGCTTTCTTTTTTTCAACATATAATACTGTAAATAATAATTGGGATGTTAATAGCCGATAAGAAAATTATAACTGTCAGGTTTTATTTTTTTATATATTCTAAAAACTTTCGTAGCAATTTACCTCAAAATTCTAATTTAATATGAAATCGTTTAGCTTAGACCCTTCAGTCAATGTTAAAATTTTTTACTAGTTGGGTAAGAGTTTAAGAAGCTTTTAGAAGAAAACAAATTTTTTTTGTTACTATTGTTTTAAAGTGTTTTGTATTTGTTCTCAAACCTAGTGAAATAAAACCCGACATTTAAACAAAGAAAACATTTGAAAGATATATTTAAAGTTTAAATATTTTTTCAGAAGATGATCAGGGTAAGTGAGTTGTGGGCGTGATCTATTAGTCCTAGATTAGGTTCTTCAACTCATTTCATTAACATTTCATTCATTAACAAACATTTAATCATCTTTCAATTTTTGTCGCATGGTTTTCGACGAGTTTTAACTGCATGCTAGTTATTAACCATTTTTGTTTGTCCTGTTTTTTGTTCGTGTGTATTTTGCATATGTCGCATATATATTTAACACTCTGTACTCCAATAAAAAATGTATTCATACATTATCATATCCTATATCCTTGCCAGTGTATCATCCAACGTACAGTGTGAAGAGAACTGTTTATGTAAGAATAATTTCAACTCTTAGAGCCCTTTTGTTATTTTTTGCTTATTTCGTTCTCAATGTCTTAGTTCATACCTTACTTTCTCTCACGTATTCATGTTATAAAGTAAAAGCCAGAGGTACACATAGCATACTGCCTACTAATGGAGAGAGATCATCCATCAGTAATGGTGTGCCTCCGGCTTTTCATTTTTGTCGTTTCACTTTTTCTTTTTAATATTTAACAAGAATTGTTTTTTATTGGGAGTGTTGTTTATTACATTTAGACTAGATACTGTGTTGTTTTGTGGTCGTGTAGCTAAGTGTGATTTGTTTTCAGTAATGAGAGGTAACTCAAAGGATGGCATGTCCCACGAAGAAATGCGCAAACTGATTGAGAGGTCAGTACACTGTGTTCCCTCCTTAAGAAATTAATTTGTCAAGTCTCTCATGTGTTTCACATGATCATTTTTAGGTCATTAAATTGTTGAGATATCCCCTCTGCTTTAAATTAACTCGGTAGATTGTAGATTACACAGCGATATACGGGGTGTCCATTAAAGAATGGGTCAAACTGCAACGGCAGGTTCCTTGATTAAAAATAAATCGTTTTAGCTAAACTTGCCTTAGTACCATTTTGCTTCCTTAAAAAGTTATGGGACGTCAAAAGCAATTTTTTATTTCAATTTTTTGATTTGGTATATGGGAGTTTTTGGCCCGCTAAGAAAAGTCGTGTAATTAATAATCAAAACCACCCACCACTTGAATAAGTTTAAATTATAATATGCAGAGGGATAAATATTTCAGCATTTTTCCACATTTTCATAACTGCCATTAAAACATGTTCCACGAGTAATGTCAAACTTAAAATGAATTAATTTATTTCATGAATTCCTCTCAAGCAGGAAACTGTAAGTCTGCACTGTAATAACGCTTTTTTTGTGTTTTAACATTATGTTTTTATTGCACTTATATGTTCCTAATCTGCACATAAATTATTTAAGTAACAAATGCATTTTTGATTGGTTTGAATATATTTCTTTACGTCGGATTGCTTTTTAAGTGTTTTTATTTTTTTGGTGTTGGTAAGTGTTTGCATTTTGTCTTTTTTTAGAAACGAAACAGGGCAAGCCTGCGCAGCAAACGGGGGACTCACAGCCTACGATACTATGGCAGTGTAATTTGTAAAAGAAGAACGAAGATGCCATGACTATCGTCTTTTAGAGGCCACACCTTGAAGTTGGTGATTTTATTAATTTTGACTCTAATTCCAATCGGCAATGTTTATACACACATCACATATATTTGTGTAAGGGTGTGGTTGCTAAATAACGACCGTATTTGTACGAAATATTCACACAAATGTATCGAGACTGAATATTTTTGGATTCCATGACTTTTAAGTAGCACAAAATAATTTAAATTAATAATTTTGACCAGGTCATGTGAATATTTAGTATAAATATTTAATTTACTTTTTGAACCAAATATTTATTTAAGTTGCTATTATTTTGTGGGCCGCAGGAGCCGCTATTACGAATACGTACACATTTTGCCAATATTTTGGTATTTATAGGATTTATTTTGTTTGTTGTACAGTGGCTCAATGTGTCATGTGATATTTTCTGGTTTGTGAGTGTTTATTTGGGTTATACTCGATCAGGATTTTGTTTCCGGTCTACAGATGGTGCCAAAATTTGTAAGATGCGCATGTTATAAAACCCATCATACTGTAGGCTTCTTTTTTGTATAGGTAGCGTATTGTTTATTTTTATGCTTTACTAGTTGTTTTTTGTTCTATTTTTAAGTAGTCCGTAGTGCAGTTGGCGATATGGTTTAGTTATTTTTATTCGTACTGTACAAGTGTTTGAAGGTTGTGCGTCGCCAACTTATAATTATATAAATGCTATTGCAAAAAAAATATATATAGCTGTGGAGTGTAATGTTGACAGTGTTGAAATTTTCAGGTCCATATAGCTATTTTTATTGTTTCCGAGCATTTATACAAACATCGAAATCTTCAGGCTGTCAACTATTTCACTTCTTTCCTTTTCGTAGATGAAATTAGTGAAATATATATGATTTTAGTTGCAAATTCATGGAAATATATCAGTGTTTTTAACTTTACAGCATGCATGTAAACTATACGTAGGTGTTATAAGTAAATAATTACCTAGAAGAGCTAAATTACAGAGTAAATGGATTTTGTTTTACAGCATACTATTAATAATTATAATAATACTCAGCAGATATTAATTAAAAAGCTTGTATTTACTTCTAGTAGCTTAAGGTATCCGTAGATTTAGACATGTTTTCTCAAGTTTACCATCATGGTGGCATTTTAGACGTTACCTGTTAAGTTTTAAAATTAATTCTGGTACGTTATATCAATAAGCGACAAGTTAATATCATGCAAACTTTATAATAGTTTTAATTAATAGAACTACACGTCATTGTAGAAATGTGGTGTAGTGGAAAATTTGTTTTTTCCTTGTTGCGTTGTTGAATCGCGGAAGTTCACAAAGTAGATTTTCTATAATTGGCAAGTTAAGTTGCAAATTAGATGTAAATTTTTTTAAATATATCGATACAGCCTGTTGAAATTTCTGCTCCACCACATTTTGAGGGTCTGAAACTATCAGATAACTATACTTTCAAGTTCCTAAAGTAGCAAACAGAATTCTTGGTAAAATATTTATGTAATTAGTTGCAAAATCTTCAATTATTTGTCATTTTTTTTTAATAAACTAGTCATTTCATTGAATATTATTCTTTTGAATAACATCAAACGCAAGAAAATGGCAAGTAATATTCATTTCTTTTGTGATAATGGTTTGAAATGCCATTATAAATGTATTGTAAGTGTGCTATATATCCAATAGTTTTAAGTGATAAGTATAACGTTAAAATATCTAATTGTACCCAATAATCTATTAATTTCGGCGATATTTAATCTTATATAGCTACTAATTTTTTGTACACCGTTTCTCTGTTATCATTTTACTGATTAATTATGTGGTATATTTTTTTGGATTGTGGTGTTGTGAATATTTTAGAGTGCGTTTTATACAAGTTTGCCATTTTTATGACACTCTAATTTCTAAGTGCTTGTATGCCAAAGTAAGTTTCTTGGTTAAATATACAAATAACTAAATTACGCAAGTGGTTTTATTCGATTTCCCATTGATAGCACCCTACTTTTATCGGCAAGCAATGGACTGTTGGTGATTCTTCTGTTAGTAGACAGCTCATGTTCAAGGGTCATAATACAAACAAAAATTGGTTTACTTCATTTATTAATGAACAAAATATAATTACTCTATATAAAAATTTATATAATTATATCGGATACAAAATATGTTACACGTCTAACAAATTGCTTAAAAATGAAATAAAATCACATATTTACAAGAACTGGCAAAAAATACTGATCTTTATAGATAAAATTTTCCTACGTAATCTAATTCATATAAATAACTACAGGTTAAACAGTGGAAACAGCTAAAGATCACATGTAGAAATATTACTTTTATAAGGCAAAAGTTGAACAATAAAATTTATTAAGTACAAAAATATAAAAATGTATGTACTTATCAGTAAGACTTAACATATGAACTAAACAATGTGATGTCTTAAAAATACAAGAACAAGAGAAAACGGCTGTGCTGGCAATTTTTGTTGTTAAAGTTAATATCAAACTAAAAGAGATCCAAAACAACATCACTTTTACAAAATTGATTGACTATTTCAGAAAGTGCTGTAAGTAACTTCATACTAGCCTTGCATCTTGCATATTCCATAGAACATTTTATTTGAGTATGCAAATAGATCGGAGGTAAAAATTATATCACTTCTGGGAAAAATCGTGTTCTATTGGTTATTTCAGAAATTGCACCCGGATGGATTCAGGCTAGCCCTGCATCTTTGCACATACCATAGAATATGGTATTCGAATCTGCAAGTAGATTAGAAGGGGTGTCAAATTCTGCAATTTGACCTTTATCTAAAACTATGACCCTATCCGAGTCCATGATTGTGTTTAACCTGTGAGCTATAGTAAGAACTGTGCAATTTTTAAACTCCTCTCTAATCGTTCTTTGAATTAAATCATCTGTTTCTAAATCAACGGCAGCGGTGGCTTCATCTAGAACCAACACTTTTGTTTTTCTGAGCAGCGCTCTTGCCAAACAAATGAGCTGCCTCTGGCCTACTGACAGGTTATCTCCCCCTTCGCTTACTTCATGGTGAAGTCCAGCAGGCAAACCTTAAAAAAAAAGTTTACAATGAACAAAACGAATCTGTCTTTATAAAGTTGCTACTATCACCAGCTAGAGATAACAATTTTCCTGCAATATTTAATACACATTTAGTGGATGTTACTGTTAAATCTTAACATCATTTAATCCACACTGTTTATAAAGTTTTAAAATTCTTTACTTTCATACAAACCTTTAACAAAGGCCTTTAGATGGGCATGTTCCAAAGACCTCCAAACGTCTTCATCAGAGTGTTTATCAAACGGATCCAAATTCATGCGAAGTGTCCCGGAGAACAGAACTGCATCTTGTGGAATAATTGTTAATCGAGACCGCAAAGTATGCAACCCTAATTCTGCTATGTTAATGCCATCTATGGAAATCTGGCCTTCTGCAGCTTCTATAATTCTGAAAGTAATTATCTATATAGAAATAACTAATATGAAGAAAGAACAAAATTACCTAAACAACGACAAGGTCAAACTAGACTTTCCAGCGCCAGTTCGTCCAACAATACCAACTTTCTCGCCCCCTTTAACATGGAAGTTAACACCTCTCAAAACCAACTCAAGACCAGGACGATATCTCACAGCGTAGTCTCTGAATTCAACGGATCCATTCTCAGGCCAGGTATCCAGCGGCTTCTTACTAGGTATTTCCCAAGGCGCTTCTTGAGTTGCTTCACCGTACTCCTTAATACGTTCAACCGCTACAATGTTAGTCTCAACGTCAGACGTCATTCTGACCAGCCAGTTGAGAGTTTGAGTAATCTAAACATAAAAAACGCGCATAAAGTACATTATTAAAAACTAAAGCCTAGAGGAATGGAAAAACTTTGTCATATTTGAGGATAGCATATTCTTTTTTATATTTGACAATGTTGGCATAAATTTGCTTTACCTGCAAGGCATAAGTGACCGACAGCCCCACTAATGCGGGGGCCTGTTCCCTCCCAAGAACGGCGAACAACGCCGCGAAGAAGATAATCAAATTACCAATCATCTCAAGTCTGACGGCTAACCACCGATTTGAAATAATGCTGGGATAATAGCAAATCTGGTTGACGTCGACTCTGTGCTCTGATTCCAGAATGAACCTGTCCTGTTGCCTGTACGCTCTGATTGCTTGCACACCTGTGACGGTTTCACCGAAGTGCGAATAAATGGGTGATCGGGAAACTGATTCTAACCGTTTCAATTGTCGTGACGTTGCAACATAGAATCTTTGGATAAAATAGTAAAGGAGTCCAATAGGTACTATTACAACAATAAATAATGGGGTTGTGTAACTTATCACAGCTAACGTGCCTATAACCTAAAACATACATAATTAATATGGGCATTACCCTGAAATACACCTTGATGTATTGACAACATCAAGCAAAGCAGTTATATTTAAATCTTTGCATTTTATATCCATGAACTCCCTTTCACGAAAATATTTTAAACACAGGAACACAATTCTTCCTATTTTGAAAACATAAAAAATCGAATAACAAAATTTAAACAAAAATAATAAAAACAATTAAAAAGCGTGATGTGTGGAAATGCGGAAAATGTGGTGGTATGTGACGTATTTTGTTATATAGTTCGACTTATCTTATAACATAGCCATCTTGTAATAAACTCAACGGCAGTCCATGAGGGGATCATCAATAAAAAATTATCTACCAACAAACACAAAAGTGTGTGCAATGAGCAATAGCATATCCGGAATCACTGATTTAAGAATCGCTACTAATTTTTACCTATAGAAACTCAAACAAAAACACGGACGAGACTGTGAGAATTACAAATAGTTACTGTATGAATTTATGAAATACCAAGTCTAGAGACAAACGATAACTAAGTAGTACAGTTTTAATACTTAACGTTATTTCTTAGTGGCAAAATGGCTATGGCATATTTATAAGTTCTACTATACGATATTAATTAGTGGTTGATAATTATAAAAATAGTTCTCATTGAAGAAAAGTTTGTGGTAAGCAAAACTTATGCGGTGCACTCTCTGTTAAGTGCGTTATAAGAAACAGACTGTGTAAACTCAACTGCAGATATTTTATTTGAGATTCTATTTCAGTTGGAGTGTTCCAACTTTTAAATAAAAGTTTTATATTGTAACTTGGGTTAACTCGTATTCTTAACGATAATGTAGTCCGAATAACGGCATCTTGATATATTTAATTTAATTCTAAATATCGATCTTGCCCAACTTCCGATTTATATATCAAGCTGACGTGTAGTATAATGCATAAGTTCCACGTTCTCAATATCGACTTTCTCCTATCCTTATATTCACATATTTACCTTTATCATTATTCTTTTATTGAATTTATCAGGAGTTGAATAATTCAATTCAAATATATACTTCATCGGTAACTTTTTAAATAAGATCAGTATGTACAACTGTTAACGAGAAGTAATGGAATGGAAGAGTTAGTTGAGAGGTGGAGAAAATATGAGACAATGAACACAAATACACAATTGGCGGGGCATTTTACACAGCTACTACTTAAACCATGTATTTTTTTTATTTCTATAAATAATCGTTCACTAACCGGTTCAACTTGCAAGCGATATCAAGAAAAATTAATTTCTGAGTATTTATAATATATAAGATTTATTGGGTCTCTTGACCAGATACATAAAAATTAATATATTAATGGAACACGGAAACAAATTTGAGTGATGAAATTGCAAAGATATACAGGGTGTCCCACTTATCATGATAGATAGCTGTTAAAGTTCTGTTTTTGTTGTGTAATAATTTATCTCGTGTGCCTGTGGACGCTTTGGAAAGCGATTTAGATATTTGTTTGCTGCATTTCTTGAATTTCGTATGTAGCAGGCAACCGTATTATATCTGTCTTCGCTATTCATTTTTTACCCAAATGTACAGAACTAACCACGAAGATAAATTATTACAACAAAAACAAAACGTTGATATATATTTGAAACAATTTTTTACATGGCCTACTTGAAAATTAAAAGAATTCTTAATTTCTTAGTTTTTTTTTAATTAATCAGTGAGTCTCTAAATGAAATCAAATTTGTTACTTTAATACTCGTGTGTTCTATTAATAACTTGATCCACGTTACTTTTAAAATATAAAATATAGCTGAAATACAAAATCTGCTGTTGTAAATTACTTGAAAAAACATATGTACCTCGAAGAAACAGTACATTCCATCTGAAACGTACCACGGCAAGCTATTATCCACAACTTCTACATCTTTAGAAAATCGTGATAATATTCTTCCCAGAGGAGTGGTGTCAAAAAATGTGATGGGGGCACGCAACACACCTTTTATTAACAATTCGTGTAAAGCAATTGATGCTGCGAGACAACCCAGACTTGGCGCCAACTCAGATAAAACAGACGAAACGGCTGAAATTTTTAAAAACATGGATTAATGAGTGCTAGTAACAGGTTGTGACTTTTGTCGCTAAATAATTCTTGTTGAATATTACTGGAAAGCTCTGCTGTGCTGCATTATCTACAAGGTGTTGTTAGTATAGGCAGAATTAAAGTGAGGTTAGATTAGTAGTGCTATGAGCGTTATGATTTTTAAACGAGGATATTATTTACAATGATCAGTAAATACATTTGAAACAATCATTTTGTAACATGTGTTATAGAGAGTGGATATAAAAGGTTGAGTTGTATGTTTGATGTTACTAATTAAAAATAAAATATATTAGAATGACATGGAAAATAGGGAGAAAAGCTTTATTTATGTTAGTTTTCTATCGTTTACAGAGCAGACGGTTTTACGTCTCAACGATTAACCTTTTCACTGTGGTGCTTATTCAGACAACTTGTTGAATTTATCTTGGTTATGGTCTTTATTCTATTGGTACAAGAGGCACCAGAAGAGCTATTAAATTGAAATATAAAGTAAAGCTACTAGACCATAAAGAATGATACTGGATAAATTTTCCATGTCTTCTTTAACGGTCATTACATCATGGTCATCATGGTGAACTTCAATATTAGTGTAGTTTTGTATATGATAGAACAGCAAGAAAAAGTAGAAGTAATTTAACGAATGCAAAGAATTAATAATTCAGAGATTTACCCGTGTACCAAGTTATTAAATACCTGAGCAAATGTTGAGAATATGCCGGTAATGAGGAATCTGAAAACGTTATCCACAACATCAATATCTTTGGAAAATCTAGCTAAGATACGTCCTTGCGGAGTGACAAAGAAAAATGACATTGGAACATGCATTATCCCTCTTAATAACATATTGTGTAATGTTTTAGCAGCAAAGAGACATCCTAAGTTTGGTAAGAGATTTGAGAAAACGGAAGCAAGTGCTAGAATAAAAAGATTACAGTTAAGAGGTGTATTACGAATTGAATTTTAAACACCCTTAAACAGCAAATCTATAAAAAAAATTGTTCTATTCTTGTCGTCACAAAATATTTGATTTCCAGATTATACTACTTTAAATATCACCCGCCCATTTACAACAGAACCTTGTAACATTAGCAATCTTTTATTTGCAATATGATATATGTACATAGTTTGAGGACTTTCTTAGGTCACATACGTTTTAACAGTAGCGTAACTAGAAATTTCGGGCCCTTACGTAAGCATAGTCGGCATTTTTTTAAAAATATATTTTCCTTGCAGGGCCCAGGGCCCCTCACACTCGACCCTTCTGTATTGTTAACTTAGCTACGCCACTGCTTTTTACGTTCAAATTTTTTATTTTATCTTATTTAAAACGATTTATATTTTTCTATTTTGGAAAAGAATATTTACTTTGTATTTTTATATTTAGAATTTGTCTTAGTTTGTATGCCCTATTTTATGATTACCTGATCTAAAACGGTCAAAAGCTTCGTACACATTGTTCGATTTATCTCACACAATGTGACCTAAGAAAATTTCCCAAATTCTATAATATTTTACTTGATTTATAACTACTGACCTGCTTAAAATTTTACTTAAAATAAATAAAACGGTTTTGTTTCTACAACCTCCCTATGTTGTTAATGCAATGATTCAAAGTGACTGTTCATCAAAGCAATGCCAATATATCCAACTATTTTTGGTATACGTTTTATCCTATTTTTATACTTGGTTTTTCTCTGAAATAATTTTTAATCGTTGGATACTCTCATACCTAGTCACCATTATCTCGTATTGACATTATAAAATATTATTAAAGTTTTTTTCTACACAATTTTATCAATCTATGATATTTTTCGAATTTCGATACACAAAATCCGTAAAACATTATTTCTCTCCCACCACTTTAATTTCCTAATAAACATTTTTGGTTATAACCATCGGACGATGGTATCATTTTTTCAAATGGCCTCTTATATCACGACTTTGACATTTGTGAACAAATCACTTTACTCCTTAAGAAATGTGATAAATATTAGTTAGGCCGGTGGTTTTGGTTCAGCGCGAATTTCGTCGTCGACTCCCTGGTCGTGTGGCACCAATTGGGCAAACATTGAGGTGTTTATTTTTGAACTGCATACAAACAAAAAAAATCTAATTACATGTATAGAGTTAGGCCGTCTTACTTCACAAACATCAAAAATGTATGTACATACAAAATCTTGAAACTATCACAACATAGAGAGTATAAAATTATGACAAATATAACACAAAAATACAACAGAAAATACGAAGAAGTAATATCTATATCACAGGAAAGAAACTAGCTTATCTCTGGTAATATTAAAAATATCTATATCACGTTTTCACAGAATACGTACAATTATTATTATTATTATTATTTATACTTTCTCTTTCTTAAAATAAGAAAGTTGATATTGTCACTTTCAATTAGACCGGAAATTTTGGTGACCTATTATCCACGTTTTAATAACCGATTTATTCTGCAGGAAATACTTTTGTGGCCACCCGGTATTGTGGTAACGGTTACTTTAGGTCTTAAGACGGTGATGGAAATATTTATATGACTCCATCGTATACCTGAAACTTACAGTAAATTTATGAAACCTTAATAAACCTTGGTGAGTGACTTCCGGAGCCTTTCTTATAGTCCTTCAATACTCTAATATATTCTTTATATAACTAGGTGTTACTGTTAGTACCAAGAAATGTTTATTGGGTTACCAAAAGGCCACCTGAATATTCAATGTGGGGTGGAACAGTATCGGAAGGGGTACTTCTGAATTTATATTAACAGCAATCAACTCGACTCACGTGGCCAGACTCCCGAGTGACCGCAGTGCGAATAATAAAAGACTAGTAATAACAGCAAAACATGGTTGGTGATAAGTTTTGCTAAGATTTTCTATTTTAAAATTTGTCTTTCAAACAATTATAAATACTACTATTATTTATTATAATATTCATAAAACAATTTTCTATTCAAAGTCGACAATTCCCTGAGTTTTTCCAAATTTCAGCCAATTTCACCAAAATGCAATTTCCATAAGGTTTGATTAAGACCATATTCTGTACCATTTGACTTTCCGTAACTGGATTTTCAGATATTGAGTCTATGAAGACTTGAAGTAAACAAACATTCCCTAAAGTTTCAGTCAATGGGCTCTTCCTCGAAAATTTTGCAAATTATACCAGACTTACAGTATCTTTTTAAATAACTCTGACGTATTTTTTCTTCTTACCGATATTTTTCATTTAAAGCCAAAAAAATTTTTCAAACTCTGTAATTAATCCATACTTATACAAAAACCGTTGCACGTCATGGCGGGACTTTTGAAATTCAAACAATTTATTAATATTTAAAGCAACTGGAAGAATTATTGGAATTTATTGCATTATTATAATTAATATGTATATAACTATGAGATAAATCTATTAAAAACCTTTAATTTAATTAAGGGGTAAGAGCCCATTCAACTAAAATACAATTTTTGTTTGAATACTTTAATTTTTAAGCAATCGTCAAAATTTTGTTTAAGTTTATTGTGTAACAAATCATTTCATTTGTGGCACAATATTTATCATCAAAGAATATATCTTTTTTATATTATAACCGCTCGTAGCATAACATGTAAAATGCACAGAATATATTTTACCGAGTGTTTTTGAGTTGGTGTAAAACAGTATAATTAGAGAATAATTTTTAAATAAAAAAAATTAAAATATTGAAAATATTATTAAAATTAATAATGAACATATTTTCAATCTGAATAAAGTTTACCAAATATTAGTAAATCTTTTATTCTTATAGTTTAATAACAGAAGCGTCCCATAACCATAACACGGCCATTTTCATTAATGTGTGAAATAGGGATAAAATAGATATTCGCTTGGATAGTTAAAACTAATATTTTAATCTACAAAAAAATTGTCAAAAGGATTGCACAGTCATATAAAGGATTCTGACCCATACAGGTTAACGTATAAATTTTCTTCAATTTGTGTATGATTTTGTCTTTAAATACTAGTTTGAATAATGAAGTGAAGAATCTCTCTAAAACTTTAAGTAAATTTCTTGCATACTTCCATCATTTAATCAGTAGCAAATTTGTTTATATATTTGCGTATCTTGACGTGATGTTTGATTTGGCTCTAAATGATAGAAAGATGGAAGGTATTTGTATATAATTTCAAAAAATTAACAGTTGGATTTTAAAAAAACCACTGGCGAAATATCTATGGTATCCCTGTGCATCGTGAAATAACATAAAACACGTGAAAAATGGTTTGCGTTAAGTGACAAAACAGAACAAAACTAAAAAATAATAATAACCTACCCTGACGGAGGTAGAAATTAACACTTGAAAATTCGAAGGTAGTCTTGCATCCACGCCATTTATATCGTTTGAAAATCTCGCTAACATCCGTCCGACGGGTGTAACATCGAAAAATGCGGTGGGAAACCTCATTACGCTATTCAATAAAAATTTGTGAATTTTTACAGCTCCATCTAGGGTCGCTTTAGTGAACAACAAGTTGGAAGATACTACACAGATCACTAGAAACAAAGTATTAAGCTTTATTTATTTAGTTTTTCTGGCTACTTGAACTCATCGTTATTGTCATTACATCTAGAAATATAATTTATAAAGCAAACTAACAGTGGTATAACTCTTTAGTATTTTTTATAATCATTAATGTTTATGTAGTGTGTCTAATAATAAGGATTGTCCGTTAGTAAATAGAACCAAGTAAAAAAAAAGGAAACAAAAGAGTGTAACTAAAGAAAACCTTATAGAAGATAACGTATATTGTTTTTAAATATAACTGCCGTAAAATCATGTCTTGACTTACTATAAAAGAACTCTCTATAACTTCGTAACAATTAAAAGGAAGATCAACATCAATATCGGACAGGTCTTTAGAAAACCGACTCAGTATTCTACCAACGGGGAATATCTCAAAAAAATACATAGGCTGACGTAGGACACTTTTTAGAAGACTTTTATGAATTTCAGTGGCTGCATTTAATGATGCTATCGTTAAATTTAGCTCTGACGAACAAATAGATATTGCTACAAATGTTAGTAATATCAGTCACAACTAAAAAATTTACATTGCATATCGCAAGCAAAGCAACTAATCAAACAAAAACAATAAATTAAACAAATCATAATTATGCATCTACATTAGTAAAGCATAACAAAATTAAAACAGAATATAATTAAGCAGAATAAATTTTTCATCCAGGAGTTTTCGAAATTATACGATGAGTAATTTCTGGTATTTAATTTGCAATTGCTTAAGACGCTTAGTAAATTTTCACTTTTCAGTTTTCCATCAGCAGCATGCTGAAAGACAAAATTTTGGATTGGTACGAGTTGTTTGAGAATACAAAAATATTCTTGCTTTTGTCCAACAAATAAGTTAATGGGGGAAGAAACTAAATAACTTTTTTAAGGTTATCTTATTATTAAAAATAACTACAGAATTATAAAATGATTGTGAGATTAAACAACCCAATAATAATTTTTGCTGCGATTTGCAAATGTATCTTAGGATGTTTTAAAAAAATACTGTAACTTGCTTTGAGTTTTACTATACCGAGTAATGCAGATCTAAGGTTTTTCTGTCTTAATTTAGAGCATGTCATCATTTGCATAGTTTGAGCATTGTTAGTTACATCACTAGTCTCCAAACGAGCAACAGCTAACAGGGTCGGATTTAGCCCACTATGATCTATACGTAAATAATGTGAAATACTCGGTAATTTTACTGTTTATATGAATAATTACTATTATTAATAGTGAAATTAAATTCGGTAACAGCAGAATAAAAAATAATCATTTGTGGAGGGGGGGGGGGATTGTTTTAAATACTTCTTCCTAAAAGTTTTCCCGTGATATAATGACACCGAGTATAACTGAAGTACCAGATTTTTAGCGTGTTAAACCTAGAACTTGTTCAGAATTCTTTTCAATTTATATTAAGGAATACTGATTCAACACAAATTTACTGTATATTTTGTATATAGTATAAACTGAACGCCAATTAAAACTTGCATAAAAAAACAACTGGAATGTAACTAGCTATATAGAGGCGATTGTAGCTAAGCGCTGCGCCACCTGGTGGTCTTTACTCGAACTAACTACTGGGCCATTGTCATTTTATTTAATATATTTATAAAATAAAACCGAGTGCTACAAAAAAAAATTATTCGTCGTTATGTTCCTGTATTAAAATTAATTTAATATAACTGCTCTGAAATCTGTTTAACAATTCTTGCACTAACCGAGTAAAAACAAGTAATCCATCCCCTTAAAGTCATTGGCAAAACGGTATCCAAAGTGTCAACATCTTTGGAAAATCTGTTTAAAATCCGCCCTACTGGCGTAATATCGTAAAACGTAGTGCAAGGCACTCTCATTATGTTTGAGAGTATCACATTGTGCAACAGTTCCGCTGCATTCAATGTTCCTATGAATAGTGTGAGTGCCGACAAAAATACCACTATAACTGAAAATCGAAAAAGCTCAATTTTAACTTTAGATTATAAAGACTTATAATATAAGAGAAAAAAAGCATACACATAAACAAAAACTAAAACAGCAAAGCAATATTAAAGCAGTAAAGCGTTAAATGAAAAAATAAGTTGATTTCCTACCAAGCTGTCCTACTTAGGTTAGCTACTTGTCAAGCTTTTTAAAAGCCATGGATAGGTAGAACATTATCCAGAAAGAGCATTATTGAGTTACAAGATAAAATGTGTGCCAATTGTGTCTTCAATATTGGCATCAGTCAGTGAACAAACTTATATTACAGCTGCTAAAATAAAAACCTAAAGCCAATATTAGTGTAGATATTACCCCAATTGATCTACTTAATTAATTTTTTTACTATCTTGATTGTTAAAAAAATACTTATACCAGATGTTAGTTGTGAGTACTTTAAATGTACGGTATTTAATTATTAGTCTTAATAATTTGGGATAATGAGAGTATAAAGAATTGTAATTATTCGCCACATTTGAGCAATATTGATTAGAGCATACGTAAATCATAAATGCGTCATATTTGAGGGAAGATCTTTTCTTTCTTCGAAGTAAATTACGACCGTAAAGAAATTTCGGTTCCTGGTAGCTTAATTCATTGGGTATCTAGCCATCAGTTTTTTCTGAAAGTTCTAAGATAAGCTAAAAATACAGCAGGGAGAGAAATTAAGTCGTGCAAAATTTTCGGAATTTTGTTGAATTTTTCCTCGAGTTGTTTTCAGAAATGTTTAAATGCAACGCTATGTTCTAAATATGATCTCATTTTCCTAAAGCAAATTGGTGATGAAATTATTAATTTCAATATACACATGCTAAGCCATGCAAATTATTTTTTTCGCTTTGTTCCAGAAGAAAATTTTATTTTAAAATGTTGGTAATTAAAGAACTCTAAAAACATTTTTAGGAAACTTCTCAGGTCAAAGTTGATCGAAAGCCCAAGTACAAACTAGTAAAATTATCGTTAATAAATGATAAATTTTCTATTGACGTACAGAAATATTACTTTTATTTTGCTGGTTTACAACCAATCCGAAACAAACTGTAATTTTACCTTAATTTAATACTTTCTTTAATTGGCAACTGTATGTGGTACTCTCTTCATCATCAAACCCAAATTATTAATTTTTAAACCAAACAAAACTGCAAATAAAAAAAAAGAAAAAAAAAAAGAAAAGAATAAACATGCTTGCTAAGTAAATAGCTAACATTATGTTGCAAAATCATAAAAATCAACTATCTATATAAAACCAGTCACATACCTTGTCCAATACCAAGAGCGCCATAAACGCCGAGATACAAGTCTCTTTTAGACGCATCTACGGTGTTATTTACTACTGCGGTTTTGTCATCTGCCCAGACTCCTAACCACACATTTGAGCCGATACTAAAACCTTGAAACACCATATTTAGCAAAATCGTGGCCAACGTTAAAAACAGTCCTATTGATCGTAAATAATGTTTATATACATCCCAGCTCACACTTCCAGTTTCAGATTTTTCTATTTCGATTAGTTTCCCCTCCTCCTTAGCGTTACTTTTAGATTCATCCATAGAGCTTGTTCTCTGACGTAGACTTTTATCCGTGCTGTCGGTGGATTTTTGACGTTGCAATGAACCGTTAAGCATGCGGTCTGTATCTGTCTCAGAATGAGATTCAGACACTCGTGAGAGGTGACGAGATATTTGCCTAGCCACTTCCGCAGATATCGCTGTACCGACCAGCTGATCCTTTATTTCGTCTAAATCTGCACAAGGAAAATGTAATATATTAATAATAGTTCAGATTTAACAAACAAGAAGCAAATAAAAAACAACTCAACAGACACATTAAGGCAATCTAACTAGTCAAAGCTTAAAATTCTCAAAATAAGTAACAAAAACATTTTTTTCAAAATACTTCTTATGTTGGGGTTTAAACATACAGGACCACCATGTTTGTTAGTACTTACTATTACTAACTACAGCTTTCAGAAAGGGTTCTATCAAATGTATGTAAAAGAAACAAACGAAGCAAAAAAAATGGGATTATTGCATAACAGGTTATTTTCTCAAAAATCTATGTTACTGAAAAAAATAAATGAATAGTTCCCAGCATATAATCTTTCTCATGTTTGAAGTTCCATATAGATTT
Source organism: Rhagium mordax (assembly GCA_963680705.1). NCBI lineage: Eukaryota > Metazoa > Arthropoda > Insecta > Coleoptera > Cerambycidae > Rhagium > Rhagium mordax. Next base: position 74,304,046 of record OY796661.1, on the reverse strand, counting down.
TTGTAATTCGTAAAGTTCCAATTCCCCCCAGATGATGGGTGATTAATGTCTTATCTACGTTTAGAAGGGACGGGCGTTAATTATGTTAATTTTTGGTATCAAATCATTACATAAGATTGATTATACACAATTAGAACAAGGAACAATGTAATCACCTACCAGCTCTCGATTCAATTTGCAACCTGAGACCTATAAGAATTGATTATTAACATATTAAAATCTTGATAGATGTAATGTCTGATTTAATGAGTGATAAATTTAAAGCATATGAAACAGAAGAATCCACGATTTTAACAAATACGCATACAAGGGGTTGGAACCTCTGGTGTGTCCTCGAAAATTGGAAGAAAATCAGACCAGGAAACGTCTTCATTCGTTCTCACTTGCTCCGACCCATATTCCAGGTCAAAATAAATATTTTATACGACTCCGATTATAAGGTAATGATTGCACTTAATGATCTTTGGTAAACGCATAAAAATAACTCTACGACAAACACTAACATAAGCTCACCTTCGGCAGCGTCGATATTTTCAGTAATATGTTGAAGCAAGAAGTCGGCAAAAGCACCTTTCCTGTCCAACAATTCTTGGTATGTGCCATTCTCTGATATCTCCCCGTCTTTCATCACGAAAATATTATCAGTTTGCGGCAAGTATGTAATACCATGGGTGACCAAAACCTTTGTTTTATTCTTTAATAATCCTTTGGGTCCTATCACTTGTTCGAAAATGTGCTTGCCAACATGGCTGTCGACGGCACTTAACGGATCGTCCAAAAAGTAAATATCGGCATCTGCGTAAACAGCCCTCGCTAAACTAACCCTTTGCTTTTGTCCTCCCGACAGGTTGATGCCCTTTTCACCTATTTCAGTTTGATCTCCCGCCGGCAACATATCAAAATCGGCTCTGAGGGCACAAACATCGATTACTTTTTGATATAGAGCTTTATCTAGTTTCTTTCCGAATAGAATATTGTCTTTTAAAGTGGCATTTTGAATCCAGGCTTGCTGCGAGACATAAGCTATGGACCCAACCGTATTTACTCTTCCGGATATCTTATCCATCTCTCCCAAAAAGGCAGACACCAAACTTGATTTACCAGATCCAACAGTGCCAACAACGGCAGTCAGAGTTTGTTTCTTTATGCGAATGTTGATGTTTTTTAGGACTGGGTCCTCACCCCAAGAAAATGTTCCGTTTTCTATGATCAAAGGATCGGCCGGAAGATTCCCTTCGTATGGGTCATGCGATACATGACTTGGGTCTAACTCCTCAGCGTTCATAAATTTATTAATCCTTTTTACTGAAACATATGTCTATAGACCAGAAGGTATTAGAAAGCATTTTAACCGTTTATTATTCCTTATTTTTCCAATAAGCAAAAGAAAATTGTAACTTGAGGAATTAATGATAAAGACTTTGTATATTACGATGAATAATAAGGAATAATAATTGTACGAGATAAGCAGTTTAAAGGGAATAGAAAATTTCAGTTAGTGCTTAGAATCTATTAGCTATAATGTTTCACAATGAGGCGTTTCGTTTTATCAATAATGTCTCTTCAAAGTGGCTGATTGTGATTCATAATTCTATTAGAAATTTTTCATTCCCTAGAAAAACAAATATTAAAAGCGATTATAAAGAAAAGATACTAAACTTTAAAAAGCGATTTAACTTATCTAATGAATAAAAATTTACAAAAATTGTATTTATTCCACTCATATTTTGAAATTAGAAAAAAATGCAAAATGTTTCTCTCAAACCATGATAATGCAATGACCTTATGTACGTATTAAATTAATAATAACATGAGTTACCTTATTACATGATACATATGAAAATGGAACTTGCCGTATTAGTATTAGTAAACCTCAATAAGCATTTCCACGATTTATAAACAGTAAATTATTTAAAAACGGGCACCTGTAAAAATTTTCACCATGACCGCGAGAAACAGAGAGGGAATCTGTTACCAAATACTTACTTAAAATTACTAAAATTTGACTAATTACAAAATCTATCAGACCACAATAGTAGGTAGCTATAGTTTGGAAAACTTTTTTATTGTCAGAAAGTTTTATTCTCGATAAACCCCCTATAACTACAAATACCCCTTATTGCATATTAGAGAGATACAAAACAATGAATTTGATTTAAGAGAAGTAGCTTTATTTTTGTAAAATGTAATTCAAAGAAAAAAAAAATGGAAAAAATGAAACTTTGTACTTAGTCAACTTTTAATTTATAGGAATGTATTAGAAAATTTTTTAAAATATTTTTAATAGAAATTGTATTTTATTCTTAAACCAAATTCATACTCAAAATTATATGCATTTTTAGCATAAAGGGAAGCACCAACTTTGTTTGTTTTCAAAAATTTAAAATTCCCGCCTAAGTTACAGTTGGTACTTCTTATATTGGCGACATTGATAAAAGTTTGTTACCAGGCTTTCTGGAAGAGAGTGGAGGGGGAATATTGTATTGCAGATTGCAGAAGCTGATGGTTTTGATTTCAAATATTCTTATTTTATTTTTATTTAATCGAATTTTATTATTCAAGAAGCTCCCTAAGCTCTTACAATAAGGACATTTTGTTGTAGAAATGGATAACAAAAAAGCTTTCTATGTTGCCTACTATTGCAATTATAATGTTTATACGACCACATAGGATCTACAAATGATTTAATTCCAACTTAGTAATAATGGCATATTATGATATTATTATGTACTTTGTACTAATACAGCAAATTATCTATTATTATGAGATGATGAATAAATACATGATCTTTATAAAATCCAATAAATAATTTTTCAGCTTACTTGTACTAAATTTGATATCATCATTGGCAACATGCTGAGCGGAAACCTTAAGATATTGAAGAGAGATATAGATACATAGGCCTTATTTGCATCAAGAATATTATGATCGTCCACCAGCACAAAGGTAGCAAAGGTCACTAGCGAGACCTAAATCATGCATGAGAAAAAGATAGATAGAAACTTAGTCCCATCCTGATGAAACAACTTACATAACTAAAATGGCTGGGTTACAAGTAAACACCACCTCGTTACTGAAAGGTATGCTTCCTGTTAAACATATTAATTTTGACGACTTAACGATATGCATTAAATTATAATTAATAGTAGCGGCGGCACACTTATATAAGGCTCGAGGGGTTAAAGCTAAGATTTAGTTTTTGTTCCGTACACCATTATAAAAAAGAAGGAAATTATATTTACTTAAGCAGACCGGATAAAAAACTAAATTTTATGCTTTACAATTCGAGCCTGATTGGCAATTTCTTGTGTATCGCTTCCACTAAAAAGGATTAAACTGTTTCTAGGCAATCGTATACTAGAAAAATGTATTCTGCGTTTTATAATGCATACCAAGAAGTCATCAAATCATGAAAGTACATAATGAAACCATAAAATTAAGAATGTTAATATATCTCCATCCCAATTTATTACCTCCACGACGTAAACTAGCAACATTGGCAACAGCGACATGGGCAATCGCATTATTGCAAATAAGGTGAGTGTTTTGCACACTATCTCAGGAGTCATAACGTTATTGGAGTCGGTGTAGATGAATATTATGTATGTGATAAATGTCACCTAGACATTACAAAAATATATAAACACAAATTATTTAAAAAAAAACAGCTGTATATGGGATTATAACTAAAACTAATATGATTTCCTTAAACTAATACGAGACGTCACATGCTAATCATATGAAACGGAGGCATTGGTCCTCAACTGGCAAGATCCGTCTCATTCAAACGGTAACACCTACTGGATATACAGTATGGCCCAAAAGTGCTGCTCGTTAATTCCTTAATAGCTTTAAATAATTCTTTAAAACTTACGAGTGATTCTCAAATTTGATATTTTTTAAAGGATATCCTTTTGGGATACACTGTACACATTTGGGATACACTGTACATAGGGTGTTTACAAATTTGCGGGGAAAAGAATTTAGCTGAAAATAATTCATAGTTACAGACATCAAATGAGCTTAATTTATCTTAACAAAAATTTTAATATTGTTATAGAAATATGTCTTGTAATTTTATAAAAACTTTACTATACGTTTTTATTAGGAGGTTGGAGCCTTATTTATAAAGCTCTTCTCAGTTTATCCGAGCCTCCAACAGACATTAATTATTATCAATTATACTATAACGAAACGTTTAAATAAAAAAAATATTTAATATTACCAAAAATGGAGCACATGACCATATAAACGAAGTACCAGCGTTCATGTAGGCGGCCTCTTTTAAAACTTTTATCTCCTTATTCCTGATCTTCAGTATCTGATCCTCAAAACTAGGTTCCCAGGCGTACAGTTTCAACACTTTTATTCCACTTAAAACCTCGTTCATCAGCTTAACACGTTCATCTTTATTTTTCATTTGCTTGATTTGCAAAGTTTTTATTTTATTTGCAATGAAACCGTTTACAGGAATTAAAATTATCATCACCGCCAAACCAGCCAAGACTGAGGGTCCCAGTTCATACCATAAGAAGTACAACGATAGGAATATTTGCAGCGGCGCAGACCATATCATATTTAAGAACGCCGTCAATTCAACGAACTTTTGGGCATCGACTGCCATTAAATTAACAATTTCTCCTACTGTACTTTCTTTACGAGCACTGTTGGAGATTTTTAATGCTTTTCTATAAATGGTGGAAACTAATGCTGTACGAATTCTCATTCCCACGATGAACATTCTGTTGAAGTATTGGGACAGTAATAGCGTCTGCACTGTAGCTGTCGCGAAAAGCAAGCCAGCATAAAAGTAACCCTTCCATATGTACTGCTGTTCTTTGGCAAACGTAATTAAATATCTGAAACAATTAACTCGGTTTAAAATACGCTAGACGAGGTGTTTTTTAAATTTTGTTTAGTAAGTTAGCAAAAATCGAAGGATCTTACCCTAAAATTTGAGGACTGACAAAAGTCATGATATCCTGGGCCAGCTTCAGTAAGGCGCCAAACACAAACATCGGTCCAAAGGATTTAACTAGAGCCGGTAAAATAGACGCCTCCTTTTTCTTTTTGCTAGTAACAAAAGCCACATGGCCAGGGTCAGATTTAAAATGGGCATGTTGACTAGGAGAGGAACTGTAAAGGATTTAGAGTTATTAGGCTTGTTGTAAAGTAACAAAATCAAACACACGAAGCTCTGTGATATGGAAATGGTACAATAAAACTTAATTTATTTCCATCTCATCCTGTCGTAGTTGTACTTATTCGAATGTCCATTTTACGCAAGAAATATATGAATATTAAAATATTATATTTAACTGGAAGACGCATCAACTAAGCACAGAATAAGATTTAAACGAGACAGAGACAGATTTCGAAATTCAAATCTACGTAAGAGCAAGTATGATGGTTAGGCCTTTCTAGAATTTACACTTTACTTCATTTAATTATTGACTGTACGAAACTCTATCTCCGTCCCAGGTTATGAAATGATCTAACACAATGCAACATTTCAAAAATACATAAAACAAACAGAAAACCATACCTCTGGAACTTTTCTAAAGTATTTTGCCAATTTTTTTCAAACAGAGGGACTACTTCCTTGGCCGAATCTTCAGGCTTCATATCCCATAGGTCTTCGGCCACTAAAGGTTTTCGAAAACCTGTCCAAGCTAATGCATCGAACCAAGTAAATAGCAGACGTGATAAGAAGCTGGCATTCTCTTCTGGGCATGGTTTCTATACAACAAAAAATATATAATTCTATATAGATTAGAATGGAACTAATTTTATTGTGCCTCAAAAGTAAGGTAATTTCATTATGTCTTATTAGTTTATTTAGTATTTAAATAAACGGGTTGTATTAATTTATTCACAACTTGATTGGACTATCGTCATAAAAGCGGCGACAAAATTTTATGCTTACCTGAGATATAGTGTACTTGGACTCCTTTGGTGGCTGGTCTGCAAAACAATTCAGCAAAAACATCATTAAAACGAGTGGATAATATATTAAGTAACTGATGTACGAATATTTCGATTCGGGAGGTATTTCATAATTTTGTGCAAATCGAATCTCTGATCGGAACTGGACTGCACCACATAAGGCCAACAAAAACCAAAAAAAGAATTGCAGACCAGAGGACGGTAAGCCATGTTTTCTATTATACACAACGAGCAGAGCATAAAGGGCCTGAAAAATATTTTCATAAGTTAAAATTTGTATTGAAAATCTGGCAACACTAAACTACAAAGTAAGTAGATTATATTTATTTATCTTGCTGATGTTAGGTAAACATTCTATGTTATTCTTTTAGAGTTATCTCTGGAATTTGCAAATCATCATTCACAATCAGTTTCGCAATAAAAAGCAATGTTCCTGTTTCTCCTTTGACTAGTTGGTAATATATCACGTTGGAGAGGCAGTAACAAACCACATAATCATATATTTCCCTTTATTGATTTTATGTCAAATAGGAAATATGAATAAATCTGATATGAAAACAAAACTTACACAATCTAATAATTTTTGGATATATGTAGATTTAATATAATTTTTAGGGTATATTTAGGCTATATTGTAAAAAAAACATACACCTTATTTCAATTTAAGATTGTTACTTCCAGTTTTTAAACAAACATAAAAACAGTATGTACAACGGGTGAAATAACAGCTTGGATAAATAATGTTTCCGTCAATCCGCCCAGGTGCACGGACGAATACAATTCCCTAATTTTTAGCTTCCAGAGATCTTAAGTATCGTGGAAACCTCACATAACTCATTCAAGTATGTTTTAACGGTACACGTCATCCAGCTGTGGAAACTTTATATCTATTTAATAGTATTTAATTAAAGTACCTGCTTTAACGAGCCGCTATTTAAATTAACTAAACTAAACACTTACAAAGCTGAATATTTTAATAACTGGTGAATACACATCTACGCTATACACAGTAACTGTTGATTGCAAAGTAGACACTAGATCAGAAAAAGCTAATATCGAGAGAGCCCCTGTCCCGACCAGTTTGGATATATTAAGCCAGTTCCAAGGTATGTTTCTTCTTTTGCTGATTTTTATGTAGTATACTTCTAAACTCGAAAAGGCCCATAAAAATAAACAAGGAATCCATATTAGAACAGTTTTTTCAAAACATTTAGTAAAGTCGGGGTCATTTGTGTTCCATGATAAAGTTGTATTCTGCAAAATAATAAATAAACGTTATATTGAAAAAATAAGATACGATTTATAAAAAGAAGCATCAACACAATGACATCGTTTTTATAATAAAGTAATAAAAATAGAATTATTAAATCAAAAAAATTTAAAATCAATTAGGTATCCGTCAACAATAACCTGATTTTATATTGAAAACCTGCATCGAATTTGGGAAAATATAATAAAAAACAGTTCGTTTATATATAGATTAAAATTTGATGACAACACATAAATTAATTAATAGTAAATTAAAAGATTCTTACCCAAAATTCGGAGCCGCAGAAATTATCTAACGTCGAATTCGCCATTTTGCAGGCCAACACCAGCCCAATTTATGCTAAAAAATAAGACGGATTGGAAAATTGGTTTATAAATAAAATACGTACAAACAAAACTTCATTTCAGACAGATAGATTCTAACTGAGGTACAGCTAATATTTTCACGTTATTACATTTTCTGTTATTCATTTTCATTTTATTGAAAATATTTGCACAAATAAGCATAAAAGATTTCAACTATGTAAACCGGCCTTTATCATCGTTGATGTATGTTGACATTAGCGCACGCGTGCGAGGTGTTTAACTGGTTGCATATGATCGAAGGACTCCACATGTTCTTATTTTGGTCAGCTATTCCTATTGGTTGATTTGAAAAATTTTACATTTTGATTGGTGCAACAGAATACGCCACAGAACAGAAATATGTTTACATTTTGACAGTTCCCAGTTCCCAGTCGTTTCGTTTTGTTGATAAAGTTTTGCTGATATTTGCATTATTTGCGTTTCGCACGTCAGTGTTATTTAAAAATGGCATCTAAAAATTCTAAACCTGTTTTCTTGGATGTTGACTCTAGTATTGTGGAAAATAATCTTCGGTTTGCAGTGAGTATTATTCTATTACTTATTTAATGTTGTAAGTAAAGTGAGGTTATATTTTATTTTCTATTTTCTAGGATGATTCAAACGAGAATGAATTGAACAAATTATTCGGGACCGCAGCTCCCAATTATCCGTCTAAAGTGGTAAAACCAGCGCCAGGTACGTTAATTTTACTTTAATTATAAATAAATATAGCTATTTACTGCATTGTGTGTCGCATAACTTCTGATCACCGCAGATATATATTTACCGACTAGTTTTAAGAACTAAGGTATTGAAAAGTATGTCTAAGGCCTAAATTTGCAACAAAAATGAAATTAAGAAACCTATTAGGAAAAGACTAATGGAAAAATTCAAATAGCTATTTCTTTGCGACCATATTAAAGAAATATGATCGGACATGTTTTCTATCAAATTCACGTATCATATTTCGATAACCTAAGAATACCTACACATTTCTGAATATATATATATATGTGGCGAAATTGTTGTTTATTAATTATTTAAGTTTGTAAGTTAATTTTCATCTCGGTAATACTCGAGATCCCTATCTACACTACCTATAAACCAAAGCAATGTCTCAACGTCAAAGAGAAAATAATATGTTATGTTACAATCGAATAAGAAATAATATTTGATATGCAGATGAAAATGTGTGTTTTTCGTTTTGGCGTCATAAATAACAATTTTTCAAGGTTATTAATCCGTAATTTATTTTTGTTTCAAATGAAATACCACTCACCTTATATTTTCCAAGTGACACTGATTTGTAGCATCCAGGTTGATGATTTTAAGCAGTAAGAATCAAACCACTAGACATCATATATGACACTGGCCGCAATAAACAGATAGTAGATTAAAGATTTAAACGATGAATCAACGTGCATAAAGTCTGAAATAAAATGTATTGAATTTATTAAGTGTTATTAATGTGGTGTATTTTAAACAATGCCATACAATAGTCACTGAAGTGAATTTCAAACCTTATCCAGTTTTATTTAGATAATTAGGCTTTGATGGTGCTTATCTCGGTATTATGTAGTGTCAGTTTCAATATATTTAATTAATGAATTAAAATCTTAGATAATGGAATAAGTACATACCACTACTTATTGTGTAATCGGTACGGATGGTTTTTCGTATTGTAATTGGGTAACTAACTATATCTATCTACATCTCCACAAACATTTGAAACAATTAATTTTATCGGATGTTATCGTTTTGATACCCACCTATGTAAATAAGGTACTTGGTATATGTTTGTGCTTACACAAAAAATATTATCTATTTAACCTTATGCAATACCATTATTATTTATTAATTTTTATAGTTATATTTTATTTCATAATATTAGATAGCACCAACGGCAGAGGAGTTCTTATGTCGTTGGATTATTATTTTACTACTTTAAAAAGTGGGGTTCCTAAGTAGACTGGAGGGTAATTCAAAATTAAACCGAAATAGTGACAAACCAAGATATCGATGAGTATATGTAGAATATGAAGAATGAGAAAAAATCATTTTAGAATTGAACTGTTTTAGTAATTTTTTTAATCTGGATTTGAGGGCTGTGTCATTAATCTTTTTAAGTACCTGGCTAAAAATTCCTTTGGTAGGGTTTAACTTTTGCCTTATTTCGTACAGAGTGCTGAGAATTTTAAAATCGTTACCTGCATTACTTATTAAAATAAATTGATAAAATATATTGGAAGTATATGAATATGTGTTATAACATAGTAGCAATATTGATGATTTATTGTTTAATACTCAATATGAACATGAAACATGCATGGAACTAAAATAAGGGACCTGCTATCTATGTATTTTAGCAGTTTTTTCGACACGATATTTTATGTACTTAGTAAAGATAACGATTAGATAAAACAAATACATGCTCTGTGAGCTATGTCAAATCAGATTTATTTTGTATATTTGAAATTAAAAATATTCGGTTATAGGAATAAGATACGATCATACTTAATCAGATAAGGAGAAAGCCGGAAACGTAGATATGATTCTAAATATATTTTTACCTACAGATTCATTATCAAAGAATATTGTTCGGATTTTTAACTTTCTTTATTACTTAGACCTTGCTTGGTAGAATGTTGATTTCATTTCGCATTTGTTTTCATTTAAGAAATTGAAGTTGCCTTTTAAAAATTCAGTTTAGCTGTTTTATCTTAAAGAAAGAAGAAAATTTTGTGATGTCATAATCTCCAGATATGAATCACGTTTGTAACATTTTAGTACTACAGAGTTCCTAGAAGTATACATTTCCGAAAATCGATAAATTTCATCTAATCGTCTGATAAAATCTTATCATTCTCACTGGTGGCAGCCAGTGAAATTTGGGTTATGTAACTTTCGCGTTGGAGCATGAGACCAAGCCACATTTTAGGGTACGACAACCGAGACCAAATAATAAAGAAGTTTTGAAGGAAAAAATTCTGGAATATTATGTGTAAAATAGTTGCGAAAAAAAAATTGGAAATTTTATAGTTACACCTTTTTGCAATTTTTTTTAAATCAAACTAAAATAGGATTTCAAAAAGGAATAGTTAGGTACCTACTAAATGAAAATTATTTATTAAAAATTTGACTTTAATTCCATGCTAATCTAAACTGACCGTCACTGATTCTCACAGTTCTGTTCTATATTTGGTATCCATTTTCGAGTACTTATTCATTAAATCATTTAAACTTAGACTACGGGTTTAATAAAGCAGAAATTAACAGTTGACTAGTTTGACCCATTTATACAATACAACTGTTATTCGCTGATTTTTGTTCACTTCATTAAACTGTATTGTATCAATCTGTATGTTTAATGATAAATATGACATGGTTTCCAGTGGCGTGTCGAGCTCTTCGGGGTGGGGGTTGACGGCACATCATTCTTGGGAGCACAAACAATCTTGCAATAATGAATTAAACAAAATAATAAACAACTGTGTATGAAATAAATTCATAATCTCATATACTTATAGAGTGTCCCACTTATCGTGCTCACCATGGGCATCTTGGAAACGGTAAGAGATACAAGGTAGAGGTTAATAAATGACACCAAATGTTGAGCTTACTAATATGTGCAAAAGTGCTCTAAGAATGAAAAAACCGGTTTAAAATATTTTCATAAATAAAGAAAAAAAGAAAATGACAAAAATTATGTTTTTTTGCTTGAAACAAAAACGAGTTGATTTTAAAAATATTTTTGCACATAATAGTAAGCCTTGATAAGCTCTACATTTGGTGCCATTTAACCTATCTTGCGTTCCCTTACCGTTTCCAAGATACTCATGGTGAAAATACTTTTCCTAACTTCGGGTTTGTAGTTTTTCGATTGCCATGGCCTTAGCTAAAGTAACTTTTTCATATTTCTGATTGGTTCGATCTCTAGGAGAATTAATTTCGGCTAGCCAAGGTAAGAGGTGAAGCGGAAACAGCCAGATGTATTTAGTTATTTAAATATCCGTTATGGAATGTGGTATTCATAGTTATAAATTATAAATTTATACTACTCTGATGTGTTATGAATGTGGCTCTCAAATTCAAGCGCAAATTAACTAATACTTGGGACAGCCTGTACGCAAAAGTTTTTGAAAAAAAAATTTTGAGTAGGTATTCTTTTTCTCATGATAATTCTTTAACGTGCTATGGGTTTCGACCAATCACGTCACATCATCAGCCAATCAGAATGAAATCATACAAGTAGATTGATATTAGGACCAATAAATAAATACAATATGTAAAAAAATTGTAATATTTTTGTTTATGAATTATAATCGCCGATTATGCAGATTCATTCGACTAAAAATAAATAACTCGTTTTTCAAGAAAACTTCTCCGAGAGAGTTTTTATCTAATTTTATAATAACAACAATAATCACAGTTGTTAACTTGTTTGCGGCAAGTGAATGAGAAACGTGAAGATGATTGCCCCACACACCTCTGGCCGATCTAAACATTCAGCATTCTTGTATTTGACCTTTACTCTTATATAACTAAAGTGATTAATTTGTCAAGGTAAATGAGCAATTTTATTATTTCGTTTGGTAATTACCGCCGCAATCCGGACTTAAAGGGCGATGAGACTACGATAATAGTAGTGTAACAAATGATTCATTGATAATAGATAGGTATGCTATGTACAGGGTTTTCCACCGAAAATGATTACCCCGATAACTTTTTAATTTGTAATTTTGGAAAAAAAAGTTTCAAGTAAAAGTTGTAGGACATGTTAAGTGCTTAAAAATCCCATTTTTAAAAAAACAATTCAACATCGTATTTACGATCTACCGATACAAGCTATGTTTTTTTAAATGGAACACCCTGTATATTTTTGCTCCGGTTTTTTTTTTTACGACTCGTTCGTATATGTATAATTATTAACAGTTTTGATGGGATTATTAATTATTACGCTCGGTAGCATGACGCTGTGTCAAATTATGTAACCGTAGCGGGTAAAACTTGTTTAGAGATGGAGATAAAGGATGTGGATGTGTCACCGGTAAAAAATCCCCTCGGCTCTATTAGTGAATAATTAACTACAGTATTCGATATTTGAGGAGTATTGGAAATGTTGATACTTTTTTAAATTAATAATTTAGTAATATCGACCTCGTGTGTTGAATGTGTAGTTAATTTTATCCTTACTCCAACGGCTGGTGAATATGATAATATGGACATTGAACCAAGTTGTGCAATATCACCTTGATGAAAAAAATAATATTACCTTAAAAATCTCTGTATAGTAGGAGTTATTAAATGCCGTTACTTTTAGATTTATAACGTTACTTATAACATATAAGTTTCACTTTTGAAAATTTTTTCAAAAATGTATATGCTATTGTAATAATTTCGAAATTGATTTTTTAAAATTTATAAAATTACGATAACAGATCAGAATAATACTTAATTAGTGCACAATCAAACTAACTAGCCTCAGCACAAAAATCGACAAAAAAATTTCAAAAGTGGAACATAAAACACAATATGTTACAAATTGAAAGGTAGCAGTATTGGATAACTGTACTAACTTTAAGGTAAAGATTTTGTTGATAAGCGTTAATATTTGATTAGAACAATAAATCCTGGACGATCTCATATCTAATTATTATGAGATTCAATTTTCGGGGGTTCCCGAGATGTCCAAACGTACACAACAATAATAATCATAAAATTAATTATTTATTAATAGGTACTTACATACAAAATTTCGATAACAGGTTAGAATAATAATTCGTACAATCAAACATTTTTAACGTAATATTAGTTTTTTCTTTCACCACGGTGATTTTACGCAATTTGGTTGGATGTCCAAATATTCGCCAGCTGTTGGCGTAAGGGTAACGCAAGAATTTAAATTACTGACTAAAAAAATGTGTATATCGATGTATAGTAGGAAAATAAAAATAAAAGTGATTTTTATTATACTTTTAAGTGTCACTTAGAACTGGCGCCGACTCTGTCCGCTGTGCGCCAGGGTTGGCGTGAGTAAAACAAAATATTTTCTTAACGAGCTTTTTTAAACACATTTGTTTTAAACATGTCTTTTTTAGTATACGTTTGACAGATGATTTGTTTTGACCCCACCAAGCTGACTGAGTTGTTTTAAACAAACTCGAGCTCAGAAGTTGTCATTTTTTTAGTAACCGTTTAAGACATTTTTTTCTACACGTTTGTCAAACGTGGTTAATTATATCGAATGTTCAATTAGCTTTCATTAGCACTTTTCCTTAATGGAGTCGGATTTTTTTTCTGTAAGCAGGGAATAATTATTGCGTGACATACCTACCTATATATGCGCTGATAAATTGTCAAATAGGTCCCTATCCGCTAATTATTCAATTGATCATAGTGATTTTGAAGTTTTTTTTTTATCTAAAATTGATCATGCTTTTAATCATGCCATTCTAATGCCAGTCGTTAATTATTAAATTTTTTTGAGAATATGGCCATAAAAAGGCCATTTTCGATCGATGGAACGGAAAGAAATAGACTGCGTATTCGCATTTTCAAAATTTTCAATTTTTTTTTCAAAAGTTATCTTGTTTGCTTGTGGTGAGTCAAATTTGATGCTCACCATTGGAATCTCAGAAACGGTAAGAGATAGAGAGTTGGTTAAATGTGGGCGGAGTTGCACAATTGTATACCCAATAATACGCCGTGATGAAATTGTTTGGCTTTTGAGATGTTTAAAAAAAACAAAATTTTGGGTTTTCATTTTTGTTTTTTTTTAGTTTTGTATAATATATTTAAATGAAAAAGATACAGGTAGTAGTCTTAACACTATGCTTTACTTGATTTATTACCCTTTCATGGAAACAGTAATAAATCGATATCTATTAATGATTACCGAGTAAGTACCTCAATATAAATTTTTTAAATCAGTAATCGGACTCCTTGAGTGATTACATTTACTAGAAGGCATAATAAAAATACCTACCTTTGATAAGATTAATAATCATAAATAAAAAAGACCAACCACGTAGCATTCCTTGGAAAACTTGGCTGATGATAATGGTTTAGGAGAAAAATGTATTATCGTAAGTTGCTATTCTTCAGTTTCAGTTTTATTTCATAAAAATTAGGAAGGAAAATTAAAAAAAAAAAATAAATTATTTTTTAAAATGAACCATTGGTCGAAATATTTCGTTTTAAAAGGAATAAAAACCGGGTTTTAACTAAGCCATAGCTAGCTATGACTTGTATTTAAAAAATGAAAAGTTGGTGTTAATATCTCAAAATCTAAAGGGGTTAGCAAAAATGTTATAATTTTTGCAAAATCTGCATCAAAAAGTGCTTCAAGAAAGAAAAAACCGCATTAAAGTATTTTCACAAATATAGGAAATATAAAGTAAAAATGAAAATGACAAAAATCAGTTTTTTGCTTATGAAACAAAAACGAGTTGATAAGCCTTGATACGCTCTACATTTGGTGTTTTAACCTACCTTGTATAAGACGTGTTACTATTTAATTTTTACGTACAATAACTGCAAAGAAAGTATTCTACAATGTTTTATTCATGCATAAATAGATTTAAAATATAAAAAATAAAACTGGAAAAAAATAAAAATTTCCTAATATTTTCTTAAATTTCCATAAATTGCGCGAACCAGAAGTTTTAACTAATCTATCACTTTAATTTTAATGCAACTACTTTTTTAAATTAATACAAATGATTTTTAAGGTTTTGGTTTTATTCAAGATATAAATAAATATCTCAAAACTTTAAATTTGTGGTTCTTTACAAAGGTCTGGTGATAGGTATTACCACAAATTTACATATTCATAAGGTGCAAGTCTTGTGGTTGTGGGCAGCACAAGAATTGGAATTTTGGGTCAATATTAGAGTCTGTATAGGAAAATGAATCTACAGATTTCAAATTTATTTAAAAAATTAGATTTACTTATATAGGTTTGTTTCAGATTTTTCAAAAAAAATTGCAAAAATGTATTTCCAATTTTTGTTCATACTTTTTCATTTAGTCCTGGTCCTGCTCATGCCATAAAGGATGGATTGTCTCATACTCCAGTTCTAATATGTGACTATATATAACCTAAATTTTACCGGCCGGCACTGGGGACCTAACCTAAATTAGTTTTTTAAAACCAGACGTGTGGCATCTCGTGGTAACCTGTAGGACCTTGTTACTGTTAGAATCCTAGGAGGCTAATTTGCTGATTTTGGCAGTTGTTTAAACAAAAAAACACGACAGCAGCTGTTACGAATGCGAATACAGGATCCAGAATCGAGTATGAAGTTTCATAGCGCTTGTTTGTAATCAACTGTCACTGTCACTATTGTCACTGTTACTATTGTCACTGTCACTATTGTCACTGTCACTGCTGTCACTGTCACTACTGTCAGTATACCGTTTTAAAGGAATATTTCCTGATTTAAAGGCACGTGACGTGATAAATGTTGTAAAACTAGTATTTTAAAAATACAATTAATTATTATTATTCAAATATATACACGGATGTTGGTGATGATTTGAATTCATGTGTGAAACGTGTAGGTATACCTGCATTTAAAAATAAGGTTAGCGGTGTTAGTTTAATAATACCCCGTGGCTAAACTTCGTCTTAGTTTAGTATTTTGAAACCGTTTTCTGCTTTTACTTGCATATAAAATAAAAAATAATCGCATGTTAATATTATGAAACTTGCCCGATAAAATTGAGAAATTTCGTTTTATATTGAGGTTATTCGCATTTGGCATTTATAAATTAATTATTACTGATAGGTGCTTAATTACATAATTAATTGAATGAGAGAAAAAATATTAGTACATTCGAAAGTACCGTTGATTTTTTAATCGGAACTTTTTTTTATTTCAAGTTACAGATATTTTTACATTACAGCAGCTAATATTTTTATAACTAATCTCCATGGATAAATCTCAAGTGGAGTATCGTAGTAAATTCCTATCAAGAATGTAACATAAGCTATCGTACTTACGTTCTATAATTAGGAGAAAAAATCTATCGGCGCTTTACAGCATTTATTTAAAAAAACACTAGTCCCACACACTCCGAACGAAATCGTTTTCACGTGTATCGAGGATTTTAAAATACTGCACAACCTCTCCAGGCACGCGATCGCGGTTAAATGAAAGTATCGTCGGCGACGTCGACCACGGTCTCGCGGGTCTCGAGACCGACACCGACTTCTGCTATCGAGAGCATTACATGCAAAAATGTTTATTGAATAGCAGATACTGCATATGTTTTTAAAATGGCTTCCTCGGATAAAAAATATTCATTAAAAAACGGAACAATTTTTTTAATTGATTTGATCTTGAGGGAACTGCGCTAGTTAAATAAAGTACGCCCAGTATCTTTGCGTGTGATTGGTTTAAAAAATATGCTGACACACGGTCGTCGTGAAGATTGACTTATTAACTGTTACGTTCATTTTTTTAATTGTTGATGTCTGTTAATTCTTTCACGGTGTATAAATACAAAAATTTATTTGTATAAAACGGTTTATGTGTGCGTAGGTATTTTCGGTGTTGTACCACAAAATAAGCTATTTTATTGGGCTTCTATTATGAATAAAGCGGGATTAGGGTCATTTGGGGTATGAGCGATGCTCTCTAAATATATCAATAATGCCGTTTGTATCATTTTTCAACCAAAGCAAAAACAAAATCAGCATGTTTTTATGATTGATTGTGTTTTGTAAATATTCAGAACCGGACTGAGTCTGCAGAACGACCAGTATTAAGTGATAATTTTAAAATTTAATTAAAAAAATAGCGTATACCGGGCGACCACGAAGTAGTGCTCACCCCCATATATCTTCTGGATTTTCAAGATATGAATTTCTAAATATGCATTAATTTGACCGATGTATCTTTGCTGTCGCCTCCGGTTTCACCGGAAATGATGCCAACTTTGAATTTTTAAATGGAAAACCCTGTAAATTTTTACATTTTTGGATTCAGGAGGTCATTTTCCATACAGTTATGGCATATTGAGATAAAATAATAATTGACATTTTTGTGTGCAAATTTTTTTCATCTAGGCGGTGACCCCCAAAAAATGTATTTCGGTCTTTCTGCTCTTATTACATACAGGGTGTTTCGGAAGGAAAGGGAACTAAATAAGAAAAAAGCTTGCAGAAAAGCATGTTTTTAATTCTTTTTTTTGACATCCCGTATCTTGAAAAGGACGCATTTTCGGACTCGTATTTTTACCTCTAGAATACGCCCTTAAAATAGTTCCCTTTTCTCCCGGAACACCCTGTGTAACAATTTCTAAATTTTTACTTGAAAAATTAAAAAGTTATAGGGGAGGTCAATTCTCGTGTGATACCCCTGTACACGTAAACTTTTATTATGTAATATGTTATTTATTAATAATTCATAATATGTATTGTAAAATTTTAAAGACATACTGTTCATTTATTTACTTCACAAACCACAATATTGCAATCCAATAATGAAATATGTCGAACTAATCTAGCTATCTACAAATATACAAATAAAGTGATAACAAATAGTTTACGCATATTTATTATAGTTTATGTTTGTCATTGACGATACTACATATTATTATTATTACATATTATTATCGATTGCAGTGCCATTTTGTTGTATAACAAATGATTACCTTACCATTATAATTTTTTATGTAAACTCTTTATTTGCCACTTGCAAAATTAATTAATTAAATGTTTTTGTTTACGTATATATCTTATAATTAGTTAGGTTACAAAAATGTATTCCATACTTTATGTACACACTGTATATTCAAGTTATTTTATAAATTGCGATATTACTACCCGTTGAGATTTCACAACAACCGCGCTTCCTAATGATCAGCCAACATCAAAACAACCTGGCACAGGACCGTAATTCATATTTGTTGATTCCCTAAACAAGTCGATTTTTTACAATTTTTTGTTCATAGTTTTCCACTTTTAATTCACCCGTTTACTAAATGAAAGGCACCTGTTGAAATTCCACCATGTTTGAGCCATGCGACAAGTGACAGCATAAACCTGGCACAGGACCGTACTCCACATTTTTTTTATTATCGTCAGGTGAATTTTTAACTACTATTTTATTAGGTTAAAATGTAAAAATAATATTCTTATTATTTATAGTTTTTTACTTTTATTGCATCTTAATTTCAGAACGAATCTATTAAAAATGACACATCATTCTCCTAAGGTTGGTTTACAGAGCTATGCGTAAACTTGGCCTAAATCTTTCTTAGCATCCTTGCGACATAATACTTGTTTTCAAATTATGATCCTAATATTGCTATTTTTAATACCTAACACACGCCATACTACAACTACAGTGAGTGGTAAAGTGTGTACAGTATATTTAGTGGAAAGCTTATCGTAAATCTTCGAGGTAACTTCTTTTGTTCTAATTTCGTTAATGTTGACAAAGGATTTGAATTTATTATGTTTATTTTAAATAGTTTCATTTGGACTGTTTTTATAACTGTTTTGTTAAAAAATGTGCAAATATATGTTTGGCTTTGGGATCTGACTAATCGTGCTTGTTCATTTTAGGAAAATAACGTATAAAGATCTT
Organism: Rhagium mordax; assembly: GCA_963680705.1. Classification (NCBI taxonomy): domain Eukaryota; kingdom Metazoa; phylum Arthropoda; class Insecta; order Coleoptera; family Cerambycidae; genus Rhagium; species Rhagium mordax. The sequence continues at coordinate 74,284,889 of OY796661.1, read as the reverse complement.
GTATGACTGATGGTCGAGATGGTAGAGTACCTGCCTCTCACCCAAAAGTCCCGGGTTCGAATCCCGGTCGTGGCAATGGAAAATACTGTGAGAGGGATTTTTCCATTATACACGGATATTGGATGTGTGTCCCTTGTCTCTAAATGTGTAGCCCCCTCCCGCACAAGGCTCAGCCTTCTGGGATAAAGGGGGTCGTAATTACATGTGGTGTATTTATTTATTTATTATTATTTATTTATTTAAAATCCTAGTAAAAATCCAAGGTTACGGTTGTTAAAATAATGGGTTCCTTAATAATTCATCTAACTAAAGTCTCGATCGATCTAAAATTCTAAACCTTGCAAGTGCTAGGAGTTTCTTCCTGCATTTATGTTAATGTTAAATGTAGATATCTATACAGGGCCGGGCGCAAGGGGCTCCACACGACAAAAATTAAAATATTTAAAAATACTAATCAATCTGGATAGAACTCTTATTAACATATAATAATAACACCCAATAACCACATAAATAATTATTATAAATTCGCGTATCATAAAATTAGCAGTTACCATACCACATCAGAACTTAAAATACTCTAACATGTGCATAACAATTATTATTTATATATAAACGTAAACAGATAATAATAATTTTGCGTGTATTATTTTTGCCTAATTACTTGGTAATTATACATTTAAAAAATATAAATTTTTATATATTTTTAATATTTTTAAAACAGTTTCTTTATAATAATTGGTACCTACTGTTCCTGAGAATTTATTCTTCATTGACTCGACTATATTGGACAATTTCTGGGATAATTTCACGTGTCAGGAAACGTCTTAATTTTTTAGTTAATAATTATATAAGGCCAACCTCAAGAAGATAAAATACACAAAATAAAAAATGCAGGCCACAAAATCGAGCAAGTAACCTATTTCAATTTAACAATTGAAACAGTAGAATATATTTTAATCAAATTAGTTACTGTGTGCCCCGATGGCTGCAGTGAGTACAGTAATAGTGGCTTATAGTGGTTATTCATATTCCAAGTTTATAGCTAATCAACTAATGTTATATCATCGATGGAACGAACAATATTACCCCTCCCCAGATACGCCAATTGATTGAATAAACATGAGCACAAATTTAAAACAATGTTTTAAATTCGCGACACGCGTACGGGACTCAGTTTAGGACAGAATTAATTTCGACTATTTATATGTAAGTATACACCAGTCTCGCGGGATTTCTGAGATACTAACGCAATATAAAAAATGTTGGTCACATACTGTTTGTTGTATATTACCTTATGTAGGTATATAGGTATATCGTGTAACTGTACGAACAAATTGTTTTAAATTATTATGTTTTATTTTATTGCATGTTGTTATTGTCTGGTTTCTCAATTTCTCACTGCAACTATGTAGCTGATGGTTTCTAATGATTTTAGGAATTTCACAATACTAATAACAGTTTTCACCAGCATGTGTGATTATTGTGCAATATGACCCAACATGATCGAGCTAATTTAGATCATTTTCTTTCAGTTCTATTTCGAATGCTTTTTGATAAAGTTTCAGTAAATTTATTTAGCCTCCCAATCTCCAATGCAGCATCACAACTCTGGGATATGTTTTTGATTTAAATTACAAATGTATTTAAATTATTCTATTTTAGGAAATACGAATTATAACCAACTTAACCGTTTTGTTCGTTTTAATATTGTTACCATTGGCGTCACCGAAATTTGATTCGGTAGGCGGCAAAGTGTTTTTTTGATTTCAGCGTGCAATCTATGTTTGTGCATAAATAGGTAAACCCATTTAAATTTAATAATATCTTTATAATTCTTTATTGGGCTTTTGTTTATATATTTTCATGGTCTTTTGCAATTTTGGTTTTTCGTGCCTAGACGCCTTCTGTAGGTAATATTGCATAATCGAAATGCAGTACAATGTATCATGAATAAGTAAATCACCAATCTGTATGAAACAAATGTGAGCACACTTAAACTATTGTCAGATCGAGTACCAATGCATTGTTAAACATTTACTCAAAGCTTGTGCTGTTAAGCTCCAACCTTGAAGTTTTAAATTGTATATTATCATGAAATAGATAAGTAAATCTACTTGTAAATATTTTTTGCACCAAGGACGCCTAATTTCGCGCTTGAGAAGTGCATATATATTTTCAGCGATTTCTAAGAATCAAGATAGCGCAAAATATTTAAATTTAAAAGGGGCAGAGATGACGTCACTAGTTTGCTGATGACGTGGTATGGTGGGTTGCGCAATATGCTTCAACCAAGTATTAAAATATACAGGATGTCGTCAAATGGTTTACTCTGCGGTTGAAAATATTGTTCAAATCTTTGTACATATTTTAAAAAAAATCTGTACCTATACATAAGTATATATACTCAAATGTGTGTATATATGTTTTTATTGAGTTTTGAACTTCTTTCTTACTTCATAAACTCACTATGCATGCTATTCGGCCTATTCCAAAAATTTAATTTTAGTCGTGCAAATAGGTAAGGTAATTATTATAATAATAATTAGGTGTGTTTTCCTGCTTATCATTGTGTTGACAAAGACACACGTGTACCTATACACTTAATCGATACTCGTTCAACGCACATTTATTTTTAGCATTTTGATTAGTACTTACGGTATTCATGAAAAGATCGATACCAAGTACTAAACTAAGCATATCACTAGTCAAATTGTACATGTAATTACCTATATATACATCAATAACAAACACAATAACTGACTCTGCCAAAATAGAGAATGTTTGTACTGAAACCTGCGCCGGAATAAGTCTTATCAGGCCTCACACGCCTCCACATAAAAACGTTTTGTAAAGAAAGTAAAAATGTACATGAACAATTAAAGTTGTAGACAACCACCACCAACATGAGTTGAAATGTTCCATCCATCACCCTGCCATGAAATTGCATCAGTCCTAAAAATTAAGGGAACTTTAATAGAAAAACAAAAATTCCCACGCCTTTGCGGGCGTAAGAAACTTTTTGTAATTTTGAGGTCCCAATTCAGATTTTCAGTTTGTCCAGTTAATCCTGAAACACCCCCGTCATTGGTCTTTAATCACCTTTTGTGTCATTGTAGCTGTGTAGTTTTTGTCAAGGAAATACTGTAATATTCTGACTCATCTAGAACCTAATTGCGTATAATTTGTAAAAATGCATGTAAAGGTAAACCTTCTGAACCACTGTCATCATAACGTAACTAAACTAGTAATCTGTTTATAATTATTCTTCCTTGTTATTATTATACAACAATATACCGTTTTTTTATTAACGTATTTATTAATACTTCAATTTGGCCTTGCTCGTTCAACTTACATTCCTGACCCATTCTGTGGAAATAGAGATAACAAAACAAATGATAGACCATCTGTGTTGGATCAACTAATATAATAGCATGCGGGGCTTGATTCGTGAATTTAATATTTAATCGTTTATATAAGCATAATATTTTATTTTATTTCTACTTGTGGATTATCTATAATCTGGCAACATGGCATTTTACATTACCGGCGCCCAAATCAGTCTACAGGCCTTCAAGTTAAAATTATCAGAAACTTTTTTCTAAATGTCTATTTTGAAATTCTCTCAATCTCTCCTAGCCGGTTTTTTATTTTTAACTATAATTTTTTATAATAATTTTGATCTAAAATTGAATTTTTACTAAAAAATATTCCAATTATAATCGCAGTTTATAGTACAAATATACTGGATGTCCCAAAACTAATGGGCCAAAAAACAACTGGAGATATCATATATTAGATATCAAAATAGACCGTTTCAGCCAAATATGCTTTAACAAAACGTTACTCATTAGAAAGACGCAGGATGTGTAATTTTTTTTTTACTCAAAATTAGTGCCCCTTTCGTAATTTTGGGAAAAAACGTCATAAATATTACAGGCAAAACAAAAATTCCTGGATTTATTCAACCTGAAGTGTGTAACCAGCACCCTCCTAGGAGGGTTCTTAAAACTATTAACAAATCCTTTGTTCGCATCATCAAAAACCTAATTCTGCCAGTTTTGAATCTAATATGTTCAACCGTTTTCAAATTATCATTATTTAAAAAAAGAAATCACCTTAAACACCCTGTATCTCTCTAACGAGTAACATTTTGCTGAGGTATATTTGACTGAAACGGTCTATTCTAATGTCTAGTATATCCAGTTACTTTTTGACCCATTAGTTTTGGACCACCCTGTATAAAAAGTTGTGAGGCAAGATTTTAATTTTCAACCGTTCCTTTGTTCCAACTTGGACTCTTCCATCTTCAGATGTCGCTAGTTAGGTTTAGGATTCCCCACAGCTGGAAACTGAAAACTCCATTGACCATAGCGAAGTTTCTTTTATCTTATAAATAGTTGTAGCGTTTAGTCAAATTTCAAACGTTAGTACCTACCTATAAATAAAACGTAAAACATAGTTTCTTTTTAGGATTCTGCGTAAAAACCAAGGAAATCGGCAATGAGACGAAAGTTTTCATCAACATATGCAAAACGGATTCCATACCGGCGCCTAAAGACATCACTGAGAACGAGCTCTTAGAAATCATCGAGTCTGATTCTCCGGAAGGCTACAAAGTACCGATGAGCATCGGTGAGATCCGTCCAGAGACGGATAAGAAAGGGGAGGAAGCCAAAGCATGCGATATAGCCATACATCCGGATTTCCTGAAGAAAGTAGAAGAAATCCAGGCGTTTAAAAACTTTTTCATGGCAATAGTTTTCCAAGGGCTAGAGCACAAGTACGGGTTGGTGTGCGAGGATGAAAAAATCATTTTAAGAAACCGTAAGGCGTTTGGGACACTGCAGATGCACAGAATTCAGCAGAGAGAAATTGATGAAAAAATGGGTAGATCTATGGAAAAATCTGTGCTGGAGGAAATCACAGGGGTAGAAGAAGACAATAAACGGAAGGTGGTTATTGAAACCCTTTCGACTAGTCAGAATGAGACTAGGGAACCAGAGTATAGAATGTACAAAAGAAAGGATGGCCAAAACTGTTTAATAGCGGAATTTAAACTGCCAGACATAGTAAGTAACAAAATAGTGTCCATTAACATGATTTTTTTTTGTTGTTTTCTCTTCAGATTGATTATTTCATATTCTGATGTTGTTTATGTTTAATAACTGCTTTACGTAAATCTCATGTTTAACATTATTACGTAGAGAGTGAAATAATATTTTTTTCATAGAATTTTCTTACCGTCAAAACTACTATTTTAAGAAAAAAACTCCGAATATGAGATCTGTTTATGAAATTTAAAGCGTAACATAATCAATATATAATAAATAAAAAATGATAGTCCTATATGTAACCTCTTGAACAATATTTTGCTATTCATGCGCTATTACTGGGAGGTTTTATATTTTTTTGCTTTTTGAATTTTCGTACGAAAACTATGCAAAATTCATTACGATAGATTATTATATTAATTGTATTGCCACGACCACCCTTTTGGGTATCTACTGTGTTGACGATATATTTTAGATATCTGTAAAAGAATTAACACTCGACATCGGAGAAGATAGAATACTTCTGGAGTCGAAAAATAAGGGGTACCTCTTGGACATTTTTATACCGTACATAGTCAAGCAGAAGAACTGCACATCAACATTCCAAAAATCCACTAAAGTAAGTAATGTAAATGAAATAAAACAATTTGCTCAAGCTCTTTTATTTTTCAGATCTTAACAGTAACAATGCCCCTCGTAGGAGGCTGATTGATTTGTATTATAAGGCAGTTTCAATGAATGGTGTTTATTTACATATATTTTTTAAAAGTTAGAAACTAATTTGTACTACCTAGAAGGCGTTAATAAACAATACTACTTTCTACTTCTAAAATATCACATACGAAAGATTATATTTTTTAGGCATACATAGCGAAACGCGTACTTACTAGATTTTTAAGCTGGAAAACGGAGAAAACCGACTTGCGGTTTTGACATAGCACACCCTTAATTGAGGCAACGTCAATATTACTTTGACTTCAATGCTTGAGTCATTCGAATAATTTCTTGTTTTTTCTTTGGAAGTGTTTTCAAATTTTCTGGGAATATTCTTGTATGAGATAATTTATTTTTTCAAAAAGTAAAATTAGCAGAATCAATAAAGCACACTTCTGAATTATTGTGGAAAACATTTTTCTAGTGCTATATTTAAAAATTTATTTAGGTTATTTTTTTTGAGCGAATTTTATGTTTATAAAATTGCTTGTAATAATATAGCAATTTTTATTTCACAAACAAACTGAAGTGATAAAAAATATGAAGAACTTTTATTTTTTGGTAAAACATCGTCCCTCGTTTAGTGCAGTATTAATAGACGAGGCCCTTGCCCTTTGATATTATATATTTATATAATGAAGAGGATTCAGAGGACACCGAAGTGACAAAAATAAAGATAAACATATTTATTAGAGACGTTTATTGAGAGTTTTACTGCCTGATTAATGATTATGTACAACGGTGATAGTACAATATGAAAATATTTATGCAACGATGCGACATTAAATTTCTGTGCGTATAGTGAACCTGCAACGTCAGGTCTGACCAAATGAAGTTTGAAAAAAAGAAATTTCTGGCCATTGCCTGAAAAATTTGATAAATTTTTTATTGAAAGTATTTCATTTGTTGAATTTCCAATATTTGCCTAAACTTATGCTGTAGAATCAGTACCTACAGATTTGTTGGAGTTATCAATGTTTATTATTCTAAGTTTAGTCCATTCGGGACAGGAGCCATATGAATCTAAAAAATTTTCGGGATCGCTTTAACTGGGAACTGGATATATAGGGTGGTTCCACTTATTATCATGCTCACCATGGGCATCTTGAAAATGGTAAGAGATACAAGGAGGGTTAAATAACACCAAATGTAGGGCTTATCAAGGCTTACTTTTATGTGCAAATCACATGCATAATTTGTTCCGCAAAACTTTTGGTTTTTGATATTTTATACGCAGTATCACTTTTCATCAAAATGTATATTATTTCTGTAATATTTCCCAATAAACACTTATTCACCCAGATTGGCAACCGGGGTTATTTGACTTATTTATTTACCCGATCTATCGTACTATTACGGATTTGGACAGATCTGAAAGCACTTTTCATTGCGTGCCTTCCTAAAAGAGTTAACAGCGGACCCCTTTGCTTTTGGAGTAGTTTATTTGTAAATTTGCATAAAAGTATGGGTTGTGCAAAGAGAAAAAGCAAGAAAGAGGAAAAAATGTGCAGTATCTAAGTTTTCAATTATTTTACATACAGGATATATAAAATTTTTCAACAAACAATATAAATATTATAAAAAATGTGCAACAATATTAGTGACAAATCGTGGTAGATAAAAATTGCTATTGGAATTGATATGTATCATTTTGTCAATGAACTTGTACATAACATTTTATAATGCAAGATTTAATTTTAGTTACTACATAAATATTATAAAGAAATACACACTTAACTTAAGACACGATTAAAACTAATTAACATTAAATAGCGAAGTAACTCTGTCCAGAAACAATTTCCCCCTCTGCAAATACATAAATAAAACGCTTCAATAAAACATTTAACTTGCAGAAGAGGAAAAATACGTTTCTGGATTTGGACCATGCTCAGTTTAGAATAATGACTGGAAAAATATTCTTAAAAGTTAAAATCTATAGACATTTTTTGTGGTCACTAATAGTACTTTACTCATACTGTGCTACGAGTTATTCTTAAATTAATTTTAAGTTAATTACTGCTTTTAATTTTTGTTTATGTCCATAAAGATATAATCAATAAAATTATTACAAAGCGAGCAACAAAAAATTGCACAAAAAAATACATATTTGATTATACATCAAAAAGAATAGAGAAATATATTTAAAAACTTGATTAATAGCTCAAGTGAATTTTTGTTGTTTTGTAATGGTTTTATCGAATTTATACATTACTTTACGAAGGCGTATAGGGGCCAACAACTTTATTTTTTTACAAACATATGGAATTGCCAATTCAAAGTGACAATTGTCACATCGAAGTGACAATTGTCACTTCGAAGTGACAATTGTCACTTCAAAGTGACAATTGTCACATCAAAGTGACAATTGTCACTTCAAAGTGACAATTGTCACATCGAAGTGACAATTGTCACTTCGAAGTGACAATTGTCACTTCAAAGTGACAATTGTCACATCAAAGTGACAATTGTCACTTCAAAGTGACAATTGTCACATCGAAGTGACAATTGTCACATCGAAGTGACAATTGTCACTTCGAAGTGACAATTGTCACTTCAAAGTGACAATTGTCACATCAAAGTGACAATTGTCACATCAAAGTGACAATTGTCACTTCAAAGTGACAATTCAAACTGATCATAGGGTATGCGCATAATATGCTAGATTTTTAAGCAACATTGGTTATAAAAGATAGTTAATGCTGTAAAAAAATGAATAACAATAAAATTTTATCAATAATATACCCTAAATTTATGTATTTGTTAATTAAGGTAGTTGCCTCATGAATCGAACTCCATAAGATATCAATGAAATTTTGCCTATATCTTTTGGAAGTGTTCCTTGAACTAAATCTGGAATTTCAATGCATTTTACCGTCCTGAATGAAAGTTACAGAGCTCCGATGTTGATCTATTTAACATGGAGGGCATAGGAGAAGGTACTTTGAATTGAAACCTTGCCTTGAATTGACTCCCGAAGCTTGAAAATCCATCAGATTTCAACAAAAAACTGTGGAAATGTTAATGAAGTCACGAGAAAAATAATGCGTCGAAGAAAACCATGCTTGCCCATTTAGTTTTCGAGTTACAGCGTAAAAAGCTAGGAAATCTCATGGCCAGAGAGATTTGAAACCGAGCTTGAAACTAAGGCTGGGAATTTTATGGATTTCAAAATTCGAATATTCTTTCCAATTTCAGTTCGAATATTCGAATAGTTCGAATATTCGAATTATTCGAATTATTCGAATATTCGAATTATTCGAATTATTCGAATTATTCGAATATTCGAAATATTCGAATTATTCGAATATTCGAATTATTCAAATTATTCGAATATTCGAATTATTCGAATATTCGAATTATTCGAATTATTCGAATATTCGAATTAAGTATTCGAATTATTCGAATATTCGACTATTCAAATATTCGACTATTCGAATATTCGACTCTTCGAATATTCGACTATTCGATTGTTCGAATTATTGAATAGACTAATATTCGAATATTCGAATAGTCGAATAAGTATTCAAATTTTTTTATTTTAAATTTATCGAAGAAGTCATACTTTAATAACAGAAGTTTAGTTTATTCTGAAACTTCTATAACCGCAGTCAAATATGCGCAAAAATTACAAGGAGTGGTTGAAATTTGAAATGTTGAAAACTTAAAAAAAAACTTATCTCCTGGCGTCGCGTCGGTGATTGGACCCGACTGTTCTAATAAAATAAGCTTTCTTTTCCCCTAAGTTCAATATTAGATCATTGAAAATATTAATTTACTCAATTTATTATTAGTCGATTACTTATTCAGATTCTTACTCGTATATTCGAATAGTCGAATAATCGAATAGTCGAGTATTCGAATATATGAATAATTTAGTTTTAAACTTATTCGAATTTTGAATATTCGAATATTCGACTATTCGAATTATTCGAATTCAATTCCCAGCCTTACTTGAAACCTGCAGTTGGTAGTGCTACCGCTCACGTGACTTATGCGCGTAATACAAATTTGAAGAAAGTCAGAGCAGTGCTGACAATATTTTTTTGTCTACGTGTTATCTACAGGAGTCAATAGATGGCTCTCGCCTCATGAGGCAACTACCTTAAAATTTATATTATTTTTAAGTTTACGACCACTGACCGAGAACAAACGATGAAATTCGCATCTCACCGTGCTGGGCGTGACGTCAATCACTGTTTTTTTTTTTGACAGAACTTTAGAATCTTTTATGTTCGCCGTTGTGCATATATCATACTATTTAGGTGTAGATTCAATGTGCGATTTCGGTGTTAAATATTAACATTTTTCACGGAAAAGTGAGTGGAACAGATTTTGTAAAGGCCCAGATAGTTAATTTGGCCAATGTTGCTCTCCTTGTTGCTGTACTACGTTTAGGTGGAAGGCGCCTTTTTCTACCAGCTTGACAATCAAAATACATGAACTTTTAAATGTATGTAACTACCGATTAATTTAAACATCATACAGTTTTCTAAATCTTCCTCGAATTGAAAAAAAAGTAAAATACATAACCTAAAATTGTATGATTTTAAAAAGATACATAATCGCACTTACGTTGAAATGATCCCCACGTACAACCCCTTTAGTGTTTTCTGATATATCAATTTCACTTCTTCTCATGGTACGTAACCATAATTTTCTTTTTTTCTTTAAGCGCTTGATCGTACTTATATTGGTAATGAGACAAATCTTTTTTCTGGTGTTTTTCTTGTGGACGACTGGCACTGAGGTATTTACACAAAATCAAACATCAGACATTAATGCCAGTGTCTGACGTCACAACACGACAGCAGCCATTTGCATAACGTCACCGTCATTTTTGCGACTCATTAAAATAATCATTTTTTGTTAATTTTTTTTGGATAATGGGTTACATTTTAGCCGTTTTTTATTATTGCGATAGCCATTTATAATCTCTCTCACCAACAGATGCAAATAGACTGATGCAAATAGACTCCTCCCCAAAAATGCCCGCTAAATTTGAATGGAATTTCTCTATTGGTCGTATTTATAGAACCCGAATTACAAAGCAACCGCTAGATTTGACCGAGTACTCGCGTGCGCATTAAACTTTGACACATTTTGCATTTTTGCAACAGACCAATCAGAATGCATAAAGGCGAAACGTATGAAAAACGCGAATAAATGGGGAGCCGGTGTCAGACACGTGACTGTCAACTGTGTTATTAGTTTTTGTGACATTTCATCTGGGAGTTAAACAAGGTACTATCAATGACAGATGTAAACTATAAAGACATGGAACGGCATTGTTGTAATTGAAGCAAAAAAATGTACAAAATGTGGTTGGACACTGCCAGAGGGCGATACTGTTCTTTCTCTGTTTCTTTACTGATACTACTGGTTTTTAGCTATTAACATATGTAGGAATGTTATGACTATCATAACTGCCGCAGATGTCGGTTTGAAATCCGAGCTCGTAGAGCGAGGATTTTAAGACATCTAAGGCTGTTATGATTCATAACATCCGTGATTTGTTCAATAGTTTATCGGTTTCAGAAAATAAAGACATTATTAATAGATATTACCTTTTGATATTCTCTTATTAATAACGTTTTCATTTCATTAGTTGGTCAAGTTTGTATGGGTTGATTTGTCGCCATGGTTACAGTTATATTTTGTTTGTTACCTTTTTTCATATTACATAAATGTTTACATTTTTAGTGTCACAACGGCTACATAAAAATGGACCTTGGATTGCCTGAAAATACATTTCAGTTGGATTTCAGTACTTAATTATTATTGTTTGGAGTTTTCAGTCTCTTTGTATTAATAAATAGCCCTATATTATAGTTTCATTATTTATTATTTCATCTGTTGACGGTTGTTGACAGATCTGTATTTGTAATATTATTACCGTACAAGTTTTAAATATAACTGTACAACTTTAGTTATGACTTGTTTACCAGCCTACTTTTGCATATTATGTAAACAAAGGATTAATATCCTGAAACCGATAAAAATATTTAATACGTTTTTTTGAAATAACTTTAAAGCAATATTGTAATATTTGTAATATATGTTTTATGGATACTATTAACAGAGTAAGAAGAAAAATTTAATGTCGCCCTCTGGCAGTGTCCAACCGCATTTTATACATTTTCTTGCTTCAATTACAACAATGTCGTTCCATGTCTTTATAGTTTACATTTGTCATTGGTACTTACGTAAATGCAAACGATAATCCAGACATTTTTCGGTGGAAGATAAGGAAAAGGTGCTGAACATTTTTAAGGCCTACGATAGGGAGAATCCGGAGAAACCAAAGATGGAATGCATGGAGTTTACTGCAAAGGCAGCAGGTGTGAGTGTTCGAAGTGTTTCTAATATTCTTCATGAATACAAACAAGCACACCAACTTCAGCCACCAACAGTGTGTCACCGACAAAGGGCAGTTTTGGACAATATCGATGAAGGAACTAAATGTTCTCTCAAGCGTATAATCCATTCCTTTTTTGAAAGAAATGAACCACCAACTGTAAACAAAATTTTAGCAGCGGTGCATGAGGGTGATTATTTACATCATCTTAAACGGAGTACTTTGTGGCGATTAATAAGAAAAATTGGCTTTCGGCGAGTGAACGGACTCTATTTCTTCGTGTTGTAATGTAATTATTGTATTTGGCTTTATAGGTTCTCAAAAAGGTCACGTAATAGTGCCCTAAGGGAAAAAAATGAGTTTATTGTTTGGAGGCGAAGATTCCTGCGAGACATCAGGAAATGCCGGGAAGAACATAAGAAGTTGCACTTTTTAGATGAGATTTGTGTGAACGCTGGCCATGCTGTAAGTAAAGTATGGAAGGACGTTTAAAAGATCCATCGAGCAAGGGAAGTCATCTTGTAGTCCTACACATAGGATCCGAGGACGGTTTCGTTGAGAATGGTTTGTTATGCTTCAAATCAAAGAAAACTACCCTTTGTCGATGGTACACTTTTGGTGACTGAAGTTGGTGTGCTTGTTTGTATTCACGAAGAATATTAGAAACACTTCGAACACTCACACCTGCTGTCTTTGCAGTGAAATCCATGCATTCCATCTTTGATTTCTCCGGATTCTCCCTATCGTAGGCCTTACAAATGTTCAGCACCTTTTCCTTATCTTCCACCGAAAAATGTCTGGATAATCGTTTTCTGGGTGAAGAAATTATACCTTCTTCAGCCATCATAAACCTTAAGAAAAACCGTTTTAACATTTAATCCATATTAATCGTTTGCATTTACGTACCTTATTTAACTCCCAGATGAAATGTCACAAAAACTAATAACACAGTTGAGAGTCACGCCGTCTGACGCCGGCTTCCCATTTATTCGCGTTTTTCATACGTTTCGCCTTTATGCGTTCTAATTGGTCTGTTGCAAAATGTATAAAAGTTTAATGCTTTGCGCGAGTACTTGTAGAGTCGGTCTTAGTCGGTCAAATCTAGCGATGGCTTTGTAATTCGTGTTCTATAAATACGACTAATAGAGAAATTCCATTCAAATTTAGCGGGCATTTTTGGGGAGGAGTCTATTTGCATCTGTTGGTGAGACAGATTATAAATGGCTATCGCAATAATAAAAAACGGCTAAAATGTAACCCATTATCCAAAAAAATTAACAAAAAATGATTATTTTAAAGAGTCGCAAAAATGACGGTGACGTTATGCAAATGATTGCTGTCGTGGTGTGACGTCAGACACTGGCATTTTCATTTAATGTTTGATGTCGTGTAAAACTCGTTAAAATAGCATTTAATGCAGTATTTTGCAGTGGAAAAGAAGGATATTATTGATATTAAGCATCCAAGGTACTGTTAAATAAATCAATGCCAGTCGTCCACAAGAAAAACACCAGAAAAATGATTTGTCTCATTACCAATATACGATCAAGCGCTAAAAACGAAAATTATGGTTACGTAGGTACCATGAGAAGGAGTGAAATTGATATATCAGAAAACACTAAAGGGGTTGTACGTGGGGATCATTTCAACGTAAGTGCGATTTTGTACCTTTTTAAAATCGTACAATTTTAGATTATGTATTTTACTTTTTTTTCAATTAGAAGAAGATTTAGAAAACTATATGATGTTTAAATGAATGGGTAGTTACATACATTTAAAAGTTCATGTATTTTGATTGTCAAGCTGGTAGAAAAAGGCGCCTTCCACCTAAACGTAGTACAGCAACAAGGAGAGCAACATTGGCCAAATTAACTATCTGGGTCTTTACAAAATCTGTTCCACTCACTTTTCCGTGAAAAATGTTAATATTTTTTAACACCGAAATCGCACATTGAATCTACACCTAAATAGTATGATATATGCACAACGGCGAACATAAAAGATTCTAAAGTTCTGTCAAAAAAAATTGACGTCACGCCCAGCACGGTGAGATGCGAATTTCATCGTTTGTTCTCGGTCAGTGGTCGTAAACTTAAAAATAATATAAATTTTAAGGTAGTTGCTTCATGAGGCGAGAGCCATCTATTGACTCCTGTAGATAACACGTAGACAAAAAAATATTGTCAGCACTGCTCTGACTTTCTTCAAATTTGTATTACGCGCATAAGTCACGTGAGCGGTAGCACTACCAACTGCAGGTTTCAAGTAAGGCTGGGAATTGAATTCGAATAATTCGAATAGTCGAATATTCGAATATTCAAAATTCGAATAAGTTTAAAACTAAATTATTCATATATTCGAATACTCGACTATTCGATTATTCGACTATTCGAATTTTCGATATTCGAATATTCGAATATTCGACTATTCGACTATTCGAATATTCGACAATTCGAATATACGAGTAAGAATCTGAATAAGTAATCGACTAATAATAAATTGAGTAAATTAATATTTTCAATGATCTAATATTGAACTTAGGGGAAAAGAAAGCTTATTTTATTAGAACAGTCGGGTCCAATCACCGACGCGACGCCAGGAGATAAGTTTTTTTTTAAGTTTTCAACATTTCAAATTTCAACCACTCCTTGTAATTTTTGCGCATATTTGACTGCGGTTATAGAAGTTTCAGAATAAACTAAACTTCTGTTATTAAAGTATGACTTCTTCGATAAATTTAAAATAAAAAAATTTGAATACTTATTCGACTATTCGAATATTCGAATATTAGTCTATTCAATAATTCGAACAATCGAATAGTCGAATATTCGAAGAATCGAATATTCGAATAGTCGAATATTTGAATAGTCGAATATTCGAATAATTCGAATACTTAATTCGAATATTCGAATAATTCGAATAATTCGAATATTCGAATAATTCGAATATTCGAATAATTCGAATAATTCGAATATTCGAATAATTCGAATATTTCGAATATTCGAATAATTCGAATAATTCGAATAATTCGAATATTCGAATAATTCGAATAATTCGAATATTCGAACTATTCGAATATTCGAACTGAAATTGGAAAGAATATTCGAATTTTGAAATCCATAAAATTCCCAGCCTTAGTTTCAAGCTCGGTTTCAAGTCTCTCTGGCCATGAGATTTCCGAGCTTTTTACGCTGTAACTCGAAAACTAAATGGGCAAGCATGGTTTTCTTCGACGCATTATTTTTCTCGTGACTTCATTAACATTTCCACAGTTTTTTGTTGAAATCTGATGGATTTTCAAGCTTCGGGAGTCAATTCAAGGCAAGGTTTCAATTCAAAGTACCTTCTCCTATGCCCTCCATGTTAAATAGATCAACTTCGGAGCTCTGTAACTTTCATTCAGGACGGTAAAATGCATTGAAATTCCAGATTTAGTTCAAGGAACACTTCCAAAAGATATAGGCAAAATTTCATTGATATCTTATGGAGTTCGATTCATGAGGCAACTACCTTAATTAACAAATACATAAATTTAGGGTATATTATTGATAAAATTTTATTGTTATTCATTTTTTTACAGCATTAACTATCTTTTATAACCAATGTTGCTTAAAAATCTAGCATATTATGCGCATACCCTATGATCAGTTTGAATTGTCACTTTGAAGTGACAATTGTCACTTCGATGTGACAATTGTCACTTTGATGTGACAATTGTCACTTTGAAGTGACAATTGTCACTTCGATGTGACAATTGTCACTTTGAAGTGACAATTGTCACTTCGATGTGACAATTGTCACTTTGATGTGACAATTGTCACTTCGAAGTGACAATTGTCACTTCGATGTGACAATTGTCACTTTGATGTGACAATTGTCACTTTGAAGTGACAATTGTCACTTCGATGTGACAATTGTCACTTTGAAGTGACAATTGTCACTTCGATGTGACAATTGTCACTTTGATGTGACAATTGTCACTTTGAAGTGACAATTGTCACTTCGATGTGACAATTGTCACTTTGAATTGGCAATTCCATATGTTTGTAAAAAAATAAAGTTGTTGGCCCCTATACGCCTTCGTATTACTTTATGAGCGCACTGTACCATGTTTATGATGGGGACGTTTGTGACTTGTGGCAATGTTAGTCTAAAAGCGAATCAATAAGAATATTATAACACTAATTTTGTTTATACAGTAAGTCCAGTTTGTGTGTGAATCAGACAGTAAAGTGAGAGAAATGTCTTGTCAGTGCTGCCATTTACTTTTGTTTGTTTCACACATTAAACTGGTCTATTTGGAAAGTAAACTTACTGTATAATTTCTATATACTTTTGAACCTCAAATTCGAGACAAGTATTTAATTGACCACTGAGAGAAAATCTAAATATAGATTAATACAAGTAAATATTTAAAGCCTGGAATTCGAGGTAATATTTACTTTCGCAATCAGATTTCTGTGAAAAACGTCGGTCTCTCAATTCTAATGAACCTAAACAGCTGAGGCAGAAGATAGAGCGAATTAAACCCAATCATCGCACAATACACATATTTACAACCCAATTCGACGATTGTTTTGTGTTTATTTTGCAAAGTGTTTTCAGATTTTTTCAAATTAGTAACGTCTTCCCTCAACAAGGCGCAAAGGAAGTGATACGTGACGCTTTTACAAATCTGCCTCGTTAATAACACACCGGTAAAGCCTATTATTGTGCGAAGGATTAGGCAACCTAGCATTGTATATGATGGCCACATGATAATATACGGCGCTGTTAGTTCCGTAGGTATCATCAGGCCTGTTTGATAATTTAACCAAGCCCCTATGTGGATGCCGACGCAGACGGACAATATCATCGCTGTGTCACCCCTGAAGAAAAAAAAAATTGTTAATATTCTTAGGTATACGAACTCTGTCTAGAAAATAATAAAATGCATTCTATACAAATATTGAAATATTTATTATCAACTTGATAACACTACAACTTTACCCACTTAAAACCCTGTATTTGGTTTTAAAACCCAATATAGATATAACTAAATGTGCCAGGGAATAACCTGCTAATGAATTTATTCCCGAAACTGGGTTTTCCACTGACGGTGTTATTATTCTATCTATATTTAGAAATTTAATTTCTGGTTTTTTTCTTGAAGTAAAACAACAGTTGATAAATCTTTCATTTCTTAAATTTCTTGTTGTTTATTAATTTGATTCGATGTATTTAAGTAACCGAAGTAAAATAATAATTTTTTTAGTTATTACCGAGGTTATTACACTTAAGACGTTTATTAATGAAAAATTATTTTACCACAAGTTCCAAGTGTTGTGTAACTTATACGTTACCTTGTCGGTGTCCATTTTCCACTGTTAGGGTAATAAACTATCATAAGTATAGACGAAACTAATAAAAGAAGCGGCGCTGTGGGACTTTTGAGAAAGTAATCGTCCAAATGATCGACTATTGGTACTAAAGGAAACATTATAAGCACTGCCAATGCCAAACCAACAATAACATCCTAAAAAGAAAAAATATTAAATACGAAATTGCAATACAATTCCTTCTATTAATGTTTAGATAAATATTTAAATTTTGTATAGGTTAGCGTCGTTAGTGATAAACACAGGATACATTAGTCATTTTTAGAAATATAACAAAGTATGAAGTTGAGCTATTCAATACAATATTTTAGACTATTTTGGTACTTACATTAACCATGTAATAATAAAGTAATAGTACTAAAGTCTTAAAAGAGGCAATTTAAATTAATATAATAATTGATCAAAGATTTTCAAATATCCATTTCGTTAGTTGTAGGGCTGGTACGGGGCTTTCGAAAAAGTCTAGAAATGGCTGATTTTCTTGAAAACTAAACATTTTAGAAAAAAATATTTCTTATAATATATCACAGTTCTTAGAAATCTACCATTATACGATAATAACAAAATTCATCCTATGGGTGAAGAAGTTCAAGGTCAACCTGGTTTTTTCTTAATGGAATGATTTGGTTTTTATTTTGAAGTTTTAATTACCATTAATTACGAGTAATTATCAGAATATTAAAGCTTTAAAATTAATAGTCAAGGCGATATTTAAGGTTATCTAAAAGATCCTTGATTATCTTGAAAATATCACATGTCATAAAATGTGGTTCAGTACCTTTTTACATAGAATTTAATACTCTCTGAAATCTGAAATAAAAAATATAATTTTATGCTGAAAAAACAAGGCGATTTTCAAACAAGCTTTTGGTATTTCGTAACGGAAAAATCAAGTTTTATAATTTTTGCATTCATTCTGTATTTGTATCTTGTAACATTTTTGTTGGAAACAAAGTATTTTCAAGCTTTCCAAATAGACCTTATTTTTAAAATAACCTTGAATACCTTAGTTACCCACTTTAACCTTTAAATCATTTTTACGCAGAATTTAATTGTTACTCAAAATTCCGAATCAAAAATACATCAACAATTCTATTAAAAAACATGTTGGCCTTCAAATGACCTTGACACTGCACCCATAGAAAACTGACCACCAATATCTAGTAAATTTATAAAGACCATACCAGTTTATAAGACCAATTTTTTTCTAAAACGCCTATTTTTCGAAAATATTGCTCGTTTTCTATTTTTGGAAAGCCTCGTTTATAGTTGGATAAACCAGATCAAGTTCTTTTTTCTGGTCAGATACTCAACCATTAAGTTTTGGGGTGTAAAAAATATATACAGGGTGTCCCACTTATCGTGCTCACCATGGGTATCTTGGAAACAGTAAGAGGTACAAGGGTAGGTTAAATGTAGAGCTTATCAAGGCTTATTTATGCACAATAATAATAATAAATAAAATATATTTTATTGTCCAGACGAAGCAAGGTCTCGTTGCCAAAGTAACAAAAACAAGAAGGAAAAAAAGAAAAAAATGTGTAGGTATACATAGGGTGTAAAATTAACATTAACAACTCGTTTTTGTTTCATATGCAAAAAATTGATTTTTGCCATTTTCATTTTTCTCTCAAGTAACTAACTAAGCTTAAATATTGGCTCTTATTAGATTACTTAATTAATTATATGAGATTTGATATGGTTAATGAGGTTAAATTGCTGCTAAATTATATTTCTTATGCAGTAGCTCGTGAATTATTTTAGATACGATAAACTATGTAAATTTATTTTATTGTTGTTCTAAGATACATACATTAAATAAGTATCTTAAATAAATATTTGAACTACTTCATCATCACAACTTAAAATAGCCTTATAAAAATTCTTTTCATTCCGTTTTCTTATATACTAATCTTAAAAAATGCACTTTATCGCTCTACTGTTTACCATCAAAAATTAATTTTCAGTACTTATTTGGGTTTACGATTAAATCTACTAAACGCAAGTAAAATACTATTTTGTGCTTCATGGATCAACTAGGGAATTTTGGCTAAATTTCACTTCGTTGTACTCTCATTGAAAACACTCAGAATTCCTAGTTTTACATTTTTTTTAGTAAAAAGATGAGGCGAACTATTTTGATTACATGAAAAATTTTAAATAATATTCGAATTCAATTTTAATTTAAAAAAAGCGTTTCACTTAAATTAGGCTCACCCTGTTCATACAACATCATTTTACAAGTTATATATCAAAATATTTGAAAATCACCCGTGGTTTCACCAACACAACCTCCGTCAGTTTATAAAATCCTTTCAATTATTATCTACGGTACTTGTACTTATCGTGAACTTTAGGAGGCGGTGTAATAAATTGCTTTTAATTACGTTTTTCATCTTCAAAATAATTAACTACAGCTTACCAAAACTGTATGCATCCCCAGGTACAATCTACTTAGGCAAATTATGGTGCACCATAAAACAGCAATGCACAGCCCAAGAGGTACGTTATACTGGTATCTACCCATCGTATATAAAAGAACGGAAAATGGAATGGACACACCTACCATAGCATGAGTTGAAGGCATGCCATATTCTAGCGCCCATTTGTTTTGTAGTCGAACAACTGGCGGACCCGGTCTAGGCCAACGCACTATATCCTTGATACCCTGACCTAAAACACAATATTGAAACTGACGACGTAAATATTAGTACTGCAGTTTATTTACCTATATACATAACGATTGCCCAAACCAACACCACTCTTCTTCCAACAGCTCCGTCAACATTCCAAAACCAAAACGGAATAAATACCGAATAAAAGGTCTCATCTCCCAATGCAGTTCCAAAGATAAATAAATAATAGACGAACTTATTGGTTATAATGTATTCTTTTTTGTTATCGTTTGCAGCAACATTATTCTCACCGTTGAAATTAGTTTTAACTCCAAAAAAGGATTGAATTTTAGCTACAAGCTCAGGCTCTTTTAAAAGATCCATATCTTCATCTGACCTGACAAACTCAATTTGCATGAAATAAATAAGTATCACAAAACGAATGGCACTGATTTGAACAGTATCTACTACTGCTTAATCATCTTGACTTAGACACACTTCCCATCACATCACCAAAAACGTCTAAGTACGTGTATGAATGTACTTATCAATTATATCGTAGTTCGTGATTATATCCTACAAGTAGAACCCAGAGACATGGAGTAGGAGTTGTCTCTGTCTCTGGTAACACCTAAAACGAGGAAATGAAATGACACAAAACATCTGACCATTTGACGCAACACACAACACTGCCTGAGTAAATGCCCCTGACACCTGCAAACTGCGGCAACCGGCAGTGCAGACGTTAGATATTCTGTGGTGCAGACTAGCTGCACTACACAAGGTAGAGTAAAAATGTTATTTTTATAATGAGTGTATTACCTACACTCAGAACGGTTTGTGAACACCGGATATTTTTGACATATATCAGATGACAGCTACACTAAGTTTTGTGAACACAGAACTAAACATTTAGTGTAGTGTGTCCACTAGTGTAGTCGGTACAAGTTTTTTGAACAAAGCTTCTACCTATCCTATCTCTTTGTACTCAGATCAACAAAGTTAATTTTAGTTTCGTAATCCCTTAAACTTATATGTCATACCTATTATGACATACTGTTGGTTCAAAGTTATTCCTTTTTTGAGTTTTCCCATTAGATATCCTGAAGAGTACCAACGAACGTACCTATCATCTGATCGAACGAACGCACCCCGCGACAATCGCTAAATAGAATTCAAATATGAACATCTAGCATCTAGCACTCTGATTGTTTTTTGTCTCATTGTTTGTGTGACGCTGAACGAACTGCAGCGTTCTTTCGATTAATGTTGCGTAATTTAATTTTATTAGCAAAAAATGTTAACAAAACATTGAAAAAGTGTCCAGTGGGTACGTTGAAAGTGCATATAGGTATTCTTGCGTCCTGCTGAAATAATAAATAATGTAAGTAAATATTGTCGTCAAATAAATTTTCATATTTTAAAGAATTGTATGTTTCGTTGTTGGCTTTGCTTAACAATTGAAAAACGTTGAAAAAATGGGGTTAGTTGGTAGCAAATAACGCGACCAAAGAAATGTGTTAATGAGATAAAAAGTTGCAGTTTAATAAGGTATATTTACGTGTTATAAGTTATAAGTAACAAAAATATGTTTTATTAGGTGGACATTTAAAAAAAATTGTACCCAAGTAATCGTTCAGCAAATATATAATATTGTCAATGATTGCTCGATTAAAGTTTTTTTGTTGGTGCAGGAGGTGGTGCAGACGTTAAGCTGAAATTTCCTGATGGTTTGAAGATGCCTATATATAAAAGATGGTTGCAGTGAATGCAGTGGAAAACTCACAAAATGTTTGCTGATGAGAGTTGAGACTACGATGCTAGCAAGGCGTAGGTAAGATTTATTTTGTTTATTTCAAAATCTTATTCCCTGCATAATAAATAATATATCATGATACCGTATCGTGAGGCTCGCCTCAGATCGATGTATATACATATACTGCTGTAATATTTTGTATCATGAACAATTTGAAGTAGTCTGTAATATGGTCCTTCGCGAAAAGAAATATTGATCTGTGCCATACTGTGTTCTATTTGCAAATATCAATAATATGTTGTGAGACTGTCGTACGCACTCACAGACAGCTGCGACTTGTCTCCGACTCGCTGTTTTTGTCTCCATGTCTTCCGTCGATGACGGGATACCAAGAGCTGGATCGAGCCTGCGTTGAACCATATGAGGTGTACCCAGATAGACGGTGAGATATGTATCAAGAGACAGTCTCGATACCATCTCTTGATACGTATCTGTAAGTCTGTAGCAGGCTTTAGGCCTGTTATGGACTTAGAGGTACATGTCATGTGGTTTATTTGCGCTATTCGATACAGCTTTTGGTATCCCATCGTTGACGTCAAACATGGAGATGAAAACAGCGAGCCGGAGAAGTCACAGCTTGTCTATGAGTATGTACGTCGGTCTCGCTGCATATTATTTAATTATTAATTTATTTTTTTAATAAACAATGACATGTATGAACAAAAAGTCGCATATCTTCGCTCACAGATGTGATAGAAAGATGATTTAAAAAACAAAATGTTGACAAAGAATGAGACTAAATTGTGATTACTATTGGGGTTTCAGCAAAGGCACTAAGACATTCCATGATGTAGGGCGTTTAAAATTTTTTGGTAAATTGACACCGTCATTTAATAATCTGTAAGTCAACAAAACTTCCCGAGAGAGATAAACCAGCCTCATATGCTAAGATTCTAGAAGAATCAAGCTATAATCCAAAAAAAGAAGATTGAAATCGGGGAAGTAGTTCAGAAAATATTAAAAATGAAACTTAAGGTCACTTTTAAAATATTCAATAATTTTGTCCGTGAGTGTATTTATTTAATCCCGAATTTAAATTAAATCGTGCGTCGTCTGAAAACTTTCTTATTAACAAATGCTATAAATTAAAAGAGTAAGTATAAAGTAAACTGTTCTGCTGTTAGAATACAGATTTTATATGAGCTATAGTGTTGCTATTCGAATAGTAGATGATGTAGGTACTCAAAGCTCTCGAAAAATGTGGTCTTGTCTGTCCACTGATTTCTTTTTTGAACCGAAATATCTATTATATAAATATGTCGAATATGGGTAATATTTTAGCAATTTTAAGTTTCTCCGGAAAAATACCCTCGGTCAAAGATAAATTAAGTAATGTCATTGGTGGTTTACTTATATCACATGTGCACATCTTTTTAGAATATCTACGCTTACTTTTAAATTCATTGCCTGTAACGCTGGAATTTTTGAGATTTCTTATTATATCAATTATTTTTACTTCAGTCATAGGGTGAAAGAAAAATGACTTATCATTGTGCAATTGGCTATTATGCTATAATTATTAATTACTATTTTGTTTGCGATTATTGGTGACAAATTTTTTTGGAATGTTGTTAAAGTAGCTGTTAATACTATTGCATATTGCTTCAGGGGAAGTTATTATTTCATTATATTATTTATTTTCAAAGTAAGTGGTTTTATTTTTATTGTAACTGGTTGAATCTATGTCTTGCCAATCTAATTCGGTTTTCTAACTCTTGTAGGTCGGCAATACCCCATATATGTGGTAGTACTGTGGGTTGCATATGCTTGAAATTTGTACCAAATATTAATCCTTTCTTTAGCAGAGTTAGTCAGTGTCGGATATAGGCCACCAACCTTTCATCAAATGGAAAACTTTTAGGCGAGTGAAACTTCTAGTAGGTTCAAGTTTGTAATAAGAGACAAGAGACACATGTCTTTTAGAATTGTCTACGTCCATTTTGTAGGACTGCTCATCTTGTTCTCCTGGCAAAATATAATTACCAAATCTAGAGTTTTCCTGGTTAAAACCCATAATTATTAATCTATTTCCAAAGTTAATTAATTAAAAAAATAATAATAATAAAGCTTAAGGTCCATGGGCACCCTATTAGGCCAACATAACACTTCATCGATCCCCATATCAATTTTAATTAAAATAAGATGCTTCTTTAATTTGTCTTTAAGACGTAACCCAGAGAAAAAATTTTCGGTTTCATTTTGTATTAACATATTCTATATCGTAATTGAAATTTGCCAAAATAAACACCATCACTGAAAGGTAAAAAGTTTTTCAAAATTGAAATACAGAGGTTTTGAGGCCAGATATTATTACTATAGATACTTGATATTAGACTTAAAATGAATCTATACGAGTGTAATGGTCCTGATAATAAAGTTTGCGTACCCAAATGATTATACGCACAAAATGCTATAGTCTTGCATAAAGTACAATCGGCAACTGTCGTAAATTGTCGCAATTAAAGATAAAAATAAAGTTTTATTAATTTTTTGCTATTTATTATTGGAGAAAAATTTCTGTCAATTGGCAACTAAATTTATAGTGGAAGATTCTATTACTAGTTTCTTATTTTTTTAATTTTACTATTGAATTTCAGCAAAGGCACTAAGACACCCCAATGAACACAAGAAAATCACCGTGAAGTACTTAAGAGGTAACTTTGTGGAAATCAATGTCCCTTGTGATGTCTTGCACAACTTGCATAAGATGCTTCATAATCAGCGAAATGTCCGCCCCGTTGAACATTACAGACAAAGCTTAAAGGAATCGTTTTGTGAACATTGGTCAACCTCTTACAAAACTTTTGTAAGAGTTAAATGACAGAATTCTTATTTAAATCGCAATTACATCTATATAAAACACCACTGTGTAACTTTAAGAGTATCTCTGATTGTAATGTTAATAGGCCTTGCAATGTGATTGTGCTTTAAGCCTTTTAATGATTGCTGATAATACATTGCATCTTTGCAGTTTTTAAACATCGCTATTGGATGTTAATAGGCCATTGTTTGTGAAAATCTATAGCACTTTTTGAATGACATAAAAAAGATGTTTACTTTAAATTACTTACCGTAGTCTCTAACAAATATACATTGAGGACCTTTTTAGGCCCTTAATATAGGATGGAACAACTGCTAAGTGATGGCACGGCATAATACCTATACGTGTGTCCCCGGATGGAGTTGACAAGAGGAAACCAACCTTTATTATTGATTTTTCATTCTTCATAAAAATCTTAATTTCATGTTATTAAATTAAGAAAACATGAAAATTTATCAAGTGATAAGTCTACCATTATTTACTTCTTTAGGCAAAATGTTTATCAAACAAAGTTGTTTATAATTCAAAATAGAGTCTAAAAATAAATTTTTTAAGCCTAAATTTAGAATTTTGTTTTCATTGTATTTATCTTTATGAAAATTCAAATAAAAAATTCTACACAATGAGACTGAAACAATGAGATTTGTCAATTCAATATTATCGACAAATTCTCTTTTTTAATTTGAATTTTCATAAATTCTACTTAAAAGATATAAAAACGATAAAAACATAAAATCCAAATTTAGGCTTCAAAATTTGTATTTAGGCTTTATTTTGAATTATAAACAACTTTGTTCAATAAACATTTTTGTTTAATTAAAAAAATAAATAATGGTACCACTTCCTCTTGAGGCATTTTCATGTTTTCTTAATTTATTACTAGGTACTAGTACTACTAATTTTTAAATGGTAAACACATTCTTTCAGACAAAACATTTTTTATAAATAATCACTATTCATCGTGAAACCAATAATAAAGATTTTTATTCTCTTGTCAACTCCATCCGGGGACACACCTGTATGTCATATGAGGGATTTTATATCGTCTTACATGTTAGAAAAGTTTTGCTTTCCACAAAAACAGGATCTCAGCATCAAAAGTACAATGAGATGTACAGGGTATTAAAAAAAAAACAACAAAAAAGGATAAAATATGCTATAAAATAGATTTTAAAAAGAAACAAATTGTTTCAATAGTTGGTAATTAGAAAATTTAGAAAATACTACCAAATTAACTTTCTAGAAACTTTTCTATTTGGCATTTATCGCTGTAAAATATAAAAATAGTTTCTTCCAAAGTTTTTTCTTAGCATTTGGATACCCTGTTTAATTGTATTTTCTATTGTTAATTCTATTTTTGTGGAAACCACAATTCCTCGAGAGAATTTTTGTAAAATGTGAATATTTCTCTGGATAGTAGTTAATTCAAAGGACTAACTAAATATAAATAGGTGGTATACATAACTAAATTAAAACTTATTTTCACTTATTTTAATTTGCTAAAAATAAAATAAAGTTTTTGGTATCTGCAATTTTTCTACCTGTTGCCATTTTATAGCCGCTTTACACTTTTTATTGCTGGCAATAAAATTACTCTTGTGCGTTTGCACACTACTACGTCTTTTGATCATCTGTGGCAAATGTTTCCTGCATTGCAGAAATTATAACTGGATCTAATTTTAATTGTATTGTTGTGGCTTGAGGTTTTTTGAAACATTATTGGTTTAAAGTTAGGGAAAATATTCAGGAGAATAAGGGCAAAATTGAAACTGACGTAATTCAAAAACAAGATTTATTTTCGATTCATCCACATACATCGTTTCCTACAGGAAAAAAAACCATTATTAATGAATGTATTTTATAACATTGAATATTACGTAAAACGATGAAAAAAAAATTATTTTAACGAAAGTGAATTACTTATAATAGGCAGACTTCAAATAACCAAGGCTCAAAATATAAAATGCACTTTTAGATGTTAAATACAGTACATCTGTGACCTCAAAAGCAAAATGTCGTATGTGCATTACAGTTCTATTACAAATAATTAGATGAATATTAAAAACATGCACAGATTTCAACTTTCCAAATTTGCATAATATGCACAATATACTTACTTTGATTTGCCCTATTATACATTTAAGGCTATGACTACCTATGTGAACATATGTATACCTAATACCTATCTAATTATTATTCCTAATTTCCTCCCGCTCTCTCCTTTGTTTGGAATGCCTTAGCCACTCTTTAACAAAAATTTCAAAATCACATATTGAGTAACGCCAGTGGAGTCTTGAACAGCAGCTGAAATTAACTACATTATGGTATATAATTATAATAAATAATGTGTAACTACATATATAATAATTAGGTAGGTACCTATATTTTTGTAGCAATAGTATCTTGATAGGACAATATTATTATTGAAAATTCAAGTCTGATTTCTATGCTCCTTACACAGAAGTCAGTGGCTTAATAAACAAGTAAATTATTATCACATGAAAATCAGACGATTGGTCTAGAAAAGCATCTGCTTTAAAAGTAGTGATTATCTGTTTTCATTAAAAAACTTTTGTTTTACTTGATTCGCAAATCTTTATTACATTAAAATTCTTACACAAGGATGAAAATAATGAATAAAAAAGAGTGAGAATATTTTGATAACCTAATGAGTAGGTATTTTATACTTATTTTAGTATTTTAGAGCGAAAATATAGACATGGAAGTTGTAGACGCCATTTTCTCTAGAAACCTTTCTTTTCCGAGGTGCAAATAAATATATATCGAGATTGGATGTAATCTAAATTTATAACTTATCTTAGGTATAATAAATAAATAAAAACTTACTTACCTCTATATAACATGAAGATAATAGTGATTAAAACAGACGATATTACCGGTATAACCCCTTTTCTGGGATATAAATATAACACAACAGTAACGCGTGATGGCTGAAACTAAAAAGGGCGAGGTTGAATTTTCTCGTCTAAAATAAAGCCTTATGTTATGTCTTATATAAGGATTTATGTAATTACCCATATGACGACAAAATGGGTAAATTATATAGATCTACACAAATCTATTCAACACTACCGCCAACCGTTGCCTTTAAAAATACATTACAGTTAAACCAAAATGTACGTAACGCTGTGAGTTCCATAAGATCAACAACTGGCAAAATTATACAAATTGCAATCAAAGATCGTCGCATTGTAATAAAAATATATATCCTTCTATACATTTTGTTATTGTACCCAATGTAACCACTCTTTTTCATTACACTGGTAATATTAAATGAACATCCGCTTTTTTAAGTATATGCAGCCTCCATACGATGTAACAAATCTAATGTAACATTTTAGATATAATTTGAACATTGCAAAACCTCCTATACAGTTCTGTGTTCATTGGGACTCCATAGGGCGTTTTAAATTTTTTGGTAAAATGACACCGTCATTATAATAATCTGAAAGTCATAACAAACTTCCCCAGAGAGATAAACTAGCCTCATGCTAAAATTCTAGAAGAATCAAGCTACAATCCGAAAAATGAAGATTGAAATGGAGGAAGTAGTTCAGAAAATATTAAAAATTAAACTTTTAAAATATTCCATAATTTTGTCCATGAGTGTATTTATTTAATCCCGAATTTAAATTAAACCGTGTGTCGTCTGAAAACTTTCTTTCTCGTTAACAAATACTATAAATTAAACAAGTAAGTATATAAAGTAAACCGTTCTGCTGTTAGAATACAGATTTTATATGAGTGTTGCAATTCGAATAGTAGATGATGTAGGTACTCAAAGCTCTTGAAAAATGTGGTCTTTTCTGTCCACTGATTTCTTTTTTGAACCGAAATATCTATTATATAAGTTTCTCCGGAAAAATACCTTCGGTCAAAGATAAATTAAATAATGTCATTAATGGTTTACTTATATCACATGTGCACTTCTTTTTAGAATATCTACGCTTACTATTTCATTTCCTGTAACGCTGGAATTTTTTAGATTTCTTATTATATCAATTATTTCTACTTCAGTCACAGGGTGAAAGAAAAATGACTTATCATTGTGCAATTGGCTCTATATGCTATCATTATTATTACTATTTTGTTTGCGATTATTAGTGACTAATTTTTTTGGAATGTTGTTAAAGTAGCTGTTAATACAATTGCATATTGCTTCAGGGACTATTTATTTTCAAAGTAAGTGGTTTTATTTTTATTGTAACTGTTTGAATCTTTATCTTGCCAATGTAATTCGATTTTCCAACTCTTGTAGGTCGGCAATACCCCATATATGTAGTAGTATCGTGGGTTGCATATGCTTGGGATTCGTACCAAAATTTAGCAGAGTTAGTCAGTGTCTGATATAGGCCACCAACCTTTCATCAAAATCTTTTGAGTGAAACTTCTAGTAGGTTCAAGTTTGTAATAAAGACACACAATATGTCTACGTCCAGTTTGTAGGACTGCTCATCTTGTTCTCCTGGCAAAATATAATTGTATTACCAAATCTAGAGTTTTCCTGGTTAAAACCCATACTTAATCTAAACTACGCGGCAATTGAACACTCGAACACCTTGAATTTTGAATAGTTTTTCAAAGTATGTAACTCAAAAACTAATAGATCGATTTTGCTCAAATTTTGACAGGTGTGTGATTGTTCCTTTGGCCTTTTAATTTTCAGTTAGCGATCCATTTTCACCTACTTGCTCCAAGATACAGCGTCAAGAAAATGTTCGTGTTTTTTGAAAAATTTTTTAAGAGACTCCCATTTTGCATGTAGAGAGGTTAGGTACATATTCGATGTATAGTAAAGAAGAGTAGGTACCTTAGTATACCTCGGGACGTTTTTGAGATTTTGTAGATATCATGGCCCACTACAATGATAAAGATATTTTTCTGATTTTCGATAAAATTTTTCAGAAACATACACGTCGTAACAAGGGCGACTGTGTGTCACAACGGAGACCCCATATGATTATTTTTCAATTATACCGAGTGTTAGAATTTTAATAATCTATCGTAAATGTCAAAATATGACAACATTATAAAATAAATATCATGCAATTCAGTTAACTACACAGTTAAGGTAATGTTTATGCCTTTAATGGGTCTTAATTTACACTACTTAATTTTTGTTTTACCAACGCTTACTTTGTTTTCACGATTTAACTATAGAAAGTTATATGTTTTGAATACGAGCTGAAATATGGTAGACTGAAATGGTTAATGTTTAATTTTTTTGAAAATTACTACTAATGTACCTATTATTTTCTTGTAAATGCTTATCAGATAAACACTCGGTATAATTAAAAAATAATCATATGGGGTCTCCGCTGTATACCTACACAAAACAATTTTTCAGAATTTTTTCACAATTTTTCAGAAAATCAGAAAAATATCTTTATCATTAGTGGGCCATATATGATATCTACAAAAACTCAAAAACGTCCCGAGGTACTAAGATACTCTTCTTTACTATACATCGAATATCTACCTAACCTCTCTACATGCAAAATGGGAGTCTCTTAAATTTTTTTTTTAAAAACACGAACATTTTCTTGACTCTGTATCTTGGAGCAAGTAGGTGAAAATGGATCGCTAACTGAAAATTAAAAGGCCAAAGGAACAATCACATACCTGTCAATATTTGAGCAAAATCGATCTATTAGTTTTTGAGTTACATACTTTGAAAAACTATCCAAAATTCAAGGTGTTCGAGTTCAATTGCCGCGTAGTTTATTTCCAAAGTTAATTAATTAAAAAAATATTAATAATAAAGCTTTAGGTTCATGGGCGTACCCTATTATAGGCCATTAACACTTCATCGATCCCCATATCAATTTTAATTAAAATAAGATGTTTCTTTAATTTGTCTTTAAGACGTAACCCAGACAAAAAAATTTTCGGTTTCATTTTGTATTAACATATTCTATATCTTAATTGAAATTTGCCAAAATAAACACCATCACTGAAAGGTAAACAGTTTTTCAAAATTGAAATACAGAGGTTTTAAGGCCAGATATTATTACTAGATACTTGATATTAGACTTAAAATGAATCTATACGAGTGTAATGGTCCTGATAATAAAGTTTGCGTGATTATACGCACAAAATGCTATATAGTCTTGCATAAAGTACAATTGGCAACTGTCGTAAATTGTCGCAATTAAAGATAAAAATAAAGTTTTATTAATTTTTTGCTATTTATTATTGGAGAAAAATTTCTGTCAATTGGCAACTAAATTTATAGTGGAAGATTCTATTACTAGCTCATATAAGTTTTAAATTTTGGATTATAAGTTTTTCACATTGTAATCTTTTTTCAGATTAAGCCAATGGACCAACTATTATGGAAAGAAACAGATATTCAAACGTGTTGTAGTTTCGACATCCATAGCATGAACGACAAAGTGCATCGCGAGTATATACTTAACAGACATTAGTTTTTGGACATTTATTATTTGGACATATCTTTACTTTGATTGCCAAATGCAATTAGCGGTGGAATAAAATTATGAGCACATCGCAAAAACTTTCAGAGGTCAAAGTTTTATATCCAACAAGTTCCAGTGGTGAGGAAAGTGGCTAGGATTGGGTATCGTTCATAGTTCACTCTATCGTAGAGAGAACCGCGACCGGTTTCGTTAAACCAGAGCCGAGATCTCGACGAGTATCTTGTCAATATTTTTGTTATTTCTAAAATAGCAGGGGTATTACAAGTGTTAAGGCTTGTAACTGTATTCGGGGATTTTCTGGGGTCTTCGGAGTCCAGAAAAGCAGTTAGTAGGCTCTGGTTTCCGCGTGCGAGTGATGGATGCGAGTGATATGGATGCCCAAGGATTGGATGTCGCCCTTTTATGATCTTCGCACTATGCTAAGTGGTGAGTAATATTATAATTCATCTTATAGGTACAATTAGTCTCGGATAGTTGTAGATATTTATTAACTTAAGTATTTTCTGATCTTTTCAAGTACTTTTAATAAACCAATCCTAGCAAGCCATACGTATCGAATTACGAAAATATAATTTATGATTCTGTAGCCTCCACTGGACACCAAACACCTTAACACTTGATGCGTTCAAGCTGGTATTATTGAGAGAAGATTGAAAAAGGTTTAATCAGTTTCCAGTGATGCCAATTTGAAAGACGAAACGCGCGTCGATTATTAAATATTAGGTGTTTGGTGTCCCAGTAGGAGTTACTTCAGAAGCAGTACCACATTAAAGGTGTCAACTTTCTTTTTTGGGATAAATTATTATTATTTGAATCCCGCTGCTTGTTCCTCTTTCGGTTAAATAGTCCATAGTACCAATATAATATTTTGACGAAGCAGTTTGTGGATATATCAGTATTTTAACTTCAATATTAATTAGTATTATAATGAACTCTTTGCAATACTACCCATAAGGAAGGGTGGTAAATTCTGGAACATAGTTTGTCATTTATTTGTCTAATTGTTTCTCTCTATTGTTTCAGAGTGTGTATATGAGGGTATGGTACTATTATGGGGACGAACCGCTTTAGGAAAAGGAGATAAAGGCATGTATTATTATATTATTCAATTATTATTCTTACTAATTTGTATTTTTCTATATGTAGGTAGGTTCCGAACGAGATAGGACATGGTGAAGACATCTTAAGGTAAATATACCCATACCCTACTGTTTTTACTAATCTTACAGATGCAAAATATTCGCAATGTGATTTGGTCAAAACGTCATGTCGTCCTTCCCAGATCAAAATACACTCTAATAATAATTTATTACCGTTCTTCCATCAAATCTACTAAGATTAACAGTGATCAAAAGATTTTTTTCTTGTTGCAAAAAAAATTATTATATCGATCAATAATTATTAGCGCACCAGATTATCTAATAAAAGATTTACTTGCTTGCTTTTTCTATAAAAAATTGTTTGTTGAGTTTTAATCAAAATCAGTTCATAAAAAATTCTTTAATACTATCTTGAACGGTAGGACCAGTATTGTTTTCATTCATAAAAGTATTAGTCTTATATTTAATTTAAGTGGTTATTATGAAATGTCTAACTATTTTTTTCTTTTGTTTCAGGGTGAGTGATAGGGTTGATATTGTGCCACCATAGAATGTATCGTAAAAGGGAAAGGGGCTTCAAAAGAAAAACGTTTAAAAAATGGTATGTATAAACATCGTGCAATTATACCGGGTGTAAACGAATAGTGGGCCACCTATGTAACTTCCTCGTTTTTAAAGATATCGGGATAAAATTTCGTATGGTGAAATTAGGTAAGATTTCCAATTTTTTGAGACTTATCTGCCATATTTCTCACTTCCGGTTTCACGGGAAATGACCCCAATAGTCTTTTCTAAATGGACCATTCTGTATGTTTTTACATTTTTGAAATAAAGATCAAATTTTGGATACATTTATACTATTTTGAACAATTTATACAGGGTTGCAGGAAAATAATTCGAATTTCAGGTGTCAATCTAGATGGCTAAATTATTTTTGTTCCAATGTAATTCATATAAAAAATACGGAAACGTCAATTCATACAGGGTGCTCTAAACTCATTAAAATCACATTTTTCAAAATAACTCTTTTTTCTTAATATTATGATATAGGCCACCGGGATATTCAGAAAGCTCTCTTTAGTAGGGGGTTAAACGGTACCAAAAGTTCCGCAATGTGTAATCGTTACCGGCAGAAATGAAAATTTTTCTTAAGAAATTTACGATTTATATTTAACTTTAATTAAATTTTTATCAACTCTGTATATTTGTGTTAAATAAAATAAATAAATAAATAAATAATTTTATTAGTCCATTTAGATCATGTTACATGATATTGGATAGGTCAAATAAATTTAAGCAGTGTTTACAAAAGAAAGAAAGAAAAAAACAACTACTTACACATCAAAATATAAAGGAATAATAATTAATTAAAGAACAAATACAAATGTAAAAAGACAAATATTGTTGTAAAAGGAACAAAGACTAGTGTAAAAGGGACAATAATAAATGGAAAGGGGACAGAGACCCCTAATATTTTATGATATAAATCATAAATTTCTTAAGAAAAATTGTCATTCCTGCCGGTAGCGATTACACAGTACGGAACTTTTGGTACCGTTTAACCCCTACTAAATAGAGCTTTCTGAATATCCCTGGTGGCCCATATCAAAATATTAAAAAAAGATATTTATGCGGTGTTTTTTTTTGGGTTATAGGTCCTATTTAAAGAAAACACTTATTTTTAATTTGCCGACGTTTCGGTTATGTATTTAACCATCCTCAGGGCTCTACAATTAGATATAACATGATAATGTATATAACAACGACCGAACAAAAATCTTATATTTATTAATTAATAAAAAGAAGAAAAATAATTTTAAACATTGTAAAAAAATATATTATATATATCTAGGTATTATAAAATTACTGTTTTAATGCATCTCAAATTTTGTTATTAAATTGTTTGATATAAACGAGTTGAAATTAAATTATCAATAAATCATAATCAAAATTTGGTTTTCCGCGTTTCAATTATAAGATAAATTCCAGGATTTTCCAATAGATAATTATTTGATTTTTTATTTAACTTTAGCTGCACCTCTATATCCATATATGGTATATATGCAATTATATAAAAAACACCGCATAATTATAATATAGCTGGTCCAGAGCCTTTGTTAAAAACATTAAAAAAAGAGTTATTTTAAAAAATGTGATTTTAATGAGTTTAGAGCACCCTGTATGATGTATTATTGGACATATTGACATTTATTAAGATTTGTATGGTGATCCAATGAATAATTACAATAATTTTATTAGTGGGTGATGGGATCATAAAAATTAAAACAAAATTTCTTTTCTTAAACTTCTTTTTTTTTTTTTTTCTTTTGTTAAACTTGTCGACGTTTCATCAAATATATTGACTTCTTCAGGACACTAAAAAATAATATTAGATATAATGAGATTTTTAAAAAAAACACAAACGAAACGTTAAAAATTAAAAATAAATTACACAATTAAACACATTAAAAACAAGTTATTTACAATATTGTATAACATGGATAAAAAAAAAACATTTTACAAGTTTAAGAAAAGAAATTTTGTTTTAATTTTTATGATCCCATCACCCACTAATAAAATTATCATATTGACATTATTGAATTTTTTATATGAATTACATTGGAACAAAAATAATTTTAACAATAATAATAATAATAATCTTTATTTCTCACTCACTTTATGTTACAAAAACAGATACAGCCTTTAATAACATAAGTAACTGATAGAAAGCGTCAGTAAAAGCAAACACATGAGATATATATAAATAAATAAAAGATATGTATAATACAGTTATAATCAACATTAGCATATTCGCAGCCATCTAGATTGACAAATAAATTCGAATTATTTTTCGTGCAACCCTGTATAAATTGTCCAAAATAGCATAAATGTATCCAAACTGTGATCTTTATTTCAAAAACTTAATAACATACAGGGTGGTCCATTTAGAAAAGATTATTGGGGTCATTTCCGGTGACCGGAAATGACAAATATGGCGCATAAGTCTCAAAAAGTTGGAAATCTTACCTAATTTCATCATACAAAATTTTATCCCGATATCTTTAAAAACGAGGAAGTTACAGAGGTGGCCCACTAGTCGTTTACTCCCGGTATCTGTGTCTGAACGGTAAGTACTATTTAAGTGTTTTATTAAATGTCTAACTATTTTTTCTTTTTGTTTCAGGGTGACTGATAGGGTTTATATTGTCACACCATTGGCGTCGCCTCCGAGATTTTCAGGGGGGGGGGGCAAAGCATTTTTTTTTAAAAACATTTATAAAATGATGTG
This sequence comes from Rhagium mordax, assembly GCA_963680705.1. Taxonomy (NCBI): domain Eukaryota; kingdom Metazoa; phylum Arthropoda; class Insecta; order Coleoptera; family Cerambycidae; genus Rhagium; species Rhagium mordax. The sequence continues at coordinate 74,249,289 of OY796661.1, read as the reverse complement.
TCTTTAACCACCTTCCAATTATATATGTGTCTGAACGGTAAGTGCTATTTTGCAGTTTTTTCGTTAGATAACTTACAATTTTTTTTCTCCTTTGTTTCATGGTGAGCCTTGGAAAGCGACAGTGTTTGAAATGTGAAACAAGAAGAGGAGTTGGTAAAGTCACTAAACGACAAATGCCAGTTATTCTATGGATTATTTTAAAACATCAAAACGAAATAATTTATACTTTTTGGCACTTGCCTAGATGAGGTAGATATGGTTAACCTCTTTGGAGCGTTATTATTAGACTTATTGTTTCTTTTTTTGTTCCAGGGCGAGTTTTATAAGTGATAGTGGTTAAATTTCCCTGCAACAGGACGTATTGTAAAAGGGAGAGGAGGTAGGCTAAATAGGCTAAATTAATATGTTTTCTTTCTCCAGAAAGGTAATAAAAGTACAGGGGTGTAGAATGTCACTATATATCTACTACTATTTTCTACTTTGATTTATTTAAATGACGTAGACAAAAAGAAAACCAATAGTATCCATTCGAAATATTTTATTTATACAGGACATAAGTTGTATACATTCACACTAATACAACTATTTTGGCAAGTTACTTAAAAAAATGGCCTCTTGTATTTATTCCTCTATACAGACCAATTTTAAGTTCAACATTACACTTTTAAATATAATACAGTTTATGGAAATCTACATATGTTAGTAAATTATACATAATACAAGTGCGACTTTGGGATACACAAATATAAGTGATTGTGTGATTATATACAAATTTCTTTATATTGGTAACGTTATGTTAATATCACAGGTTTTAACAAAAAGTCAAAATTCTATGTACATTGAAACATCTATAAACCTTAACATGTACATACAGTCATTATTGAGAATTAATAATATCTCATAAATTTGTAGAAAACCGTTTTAATAGAAATTCTGATATGTGTGAGAAAATGGTACATAGGCAAGCGGAAATGTTTAAAAATTTGTATTGTATTTTAAAAGCAACGATCCTTTTAACAGAAAATTTAAAACGATTTTCTATATTTTAATAGGTGCACTAAATAATAAACTATCATAAGACTTTATGGGCTCATTCGATAAAATCTTATGAAAAATTAACTTCTATACACGCTTTAAGAAAGTATAAAAAATCTTACTTCAACCTACGAATATATCCTAATTTCTGATGTACAGATATCAGTAAATATACACACCAAATGTTAAGTTAAATTATAAGTTGACAAATAAGTTACCCTGCATTTTTTTCTCTACAACTACTTTATTTATTATTATATGTTATTTTAAGATTAATCATGCGTCATACAAAATAGTTTCATTATTAAAAATCACATACGTGCAATGTTTTGATAATAAGCAGTAAGAGAATTTCCACAACTGAAGTTAAAGTCGTACTGCTTAATTTCTAAACACCCTGTTCGTGTAAATAATATTTGTTGGTCTCTTCTTACAAAAATATAAATCGGACTCGGATTTCCAAATATTTAATTATCCAATTTTAAAAGCTCTCACAGATTTTAATAAGACTGTGAAGATAATTCTCCGTCGTAAAATTAACCTTGTTCGTCTGCCATAAATTATTTAAGGTATATTTTAATATTTCTACAAGAACCCTGCATAGGGAACGCAATATTTAAATAATTTTTATTAGGTACGTACATAAATTAATTACATCACAGATACGAATCTTAATCGGTAAATTAAGCTAGATGTTTTGGTGTTTTTCCGTAAAAAATAAGTTAACGATTTATGATTAATTATTTTTATACTTCTGCGGTATAATCCTCATAATGGCGTTTTTTCTTTTAAAATGACAAAAAATGATCATGTCTTGTACAGGGTGATCATTTTAAGTGCCTCACTCGATTTTCCTGCTTTATTCTTCACCTAGGAAAAAAATTCAAAAACCATACTTGTGTACTTTTTTCCGAGGAATCCGATTCCGAAAAGATAAAAACAACTGAATGTCAAAGAAAAAAGTTATGGCCGAAAAACTGAAAAAGAACCTATCCATTTCCGCATTAATATACAGGGTGTATATTTTTTCTTTTTCAGTTTTTCGGCCATAACTTTTTTCTTTGACATTCAATTGTTTTTATCTTTTCGGAATCGGATTCCTCGGAAAAAGTACACAAGTATGGTTTTTGAATTTTTTTCCTAGGTGAAGAATATAGCAGGAAAATCGAGTGAGGCACTTAAACTGATCACCATGTACATCTCTTTATAGAAGACAGCAAAACCCAAATTCTTTGTTTTCTTTTACATGTATATAGGGTGGACCATAACTAATGGGATATAAAGCAGCCACAGATTATTTAGGACCAAAATATGAGGTTTTTAGCCAAATATGTCTTGGTAAAACGTTGCTGGGGAAAAAGATATAGGGTGTGTCAAAGTTTAAATAATTTTTTCTTGTTTTGGTTAGTTATGGTCCGCCCTGTATACTAATAGACTTTTACAGAATTTCTCCTTTGAATAAGCGTTACCAATTTACATCAGCCATTTTTCCTATTTTAGTACTTGATACCTTTAGGTTTTTGGTTCCCTTGCTTTAACTATTGTCAAATCGGCTTCCCTTTGCTTTTCCAAATGTGATACCGGAAATACTATTTCGTAATATATAATAAATATGCCTATGTAAACTTATTATTTCGCGATAGGCACTTTTTAACGTTTTAAATATTTACCCCGTAAAAAATTTTAAGCTTTTCATACAAAAATGATGACAGTTCAAGCATTGTGAATTTTCGAACAGTTGCAGATTGTCGCAATAATTACTGGATCACTGAGAATAGGAAAGAAAGTGGCTTTTCTTTAATTAAACTTTGCGAAACTTACAACTAATGATTTAATAATGCAAAACATGCCTGGTCAAGTAGCACGAGGCTTCACGCCGTGGATTTAGCAGCTTATAGGTAATAATAAGATTCCTGCAAACATAAGTTTACGGTTCCCCAATGTTTCCTACAGCAAAATAACCTTTATTAGCGAAGGGCTTACTCGGAGCTTCTGGTTGGTAAACTAAGAGATTTAGTGCTGTAATTTATATACGCCAGAATTATTTCGTTCATGCTCACGTAATATAATAACAGGAATATTTTTTAAATCAAGTTAGAAAAAATTATTTGCAATTTTGTTTTTTACCAAAAATCTGACAGACCCACTCCATATTTGTGAAATATCTAAATAGTGAGTTTTTAACTATTTTTTGTTTCTAATTTTCCATCTATATGAAAAAAGTCTAACCTATGTGAGAAAATAAAATGAATGCAAATGGGAAAGATGGGGAGAGTGGAAGTTTAATTTATGCAGTGAAGCTACAGAAAAGACCCCAAGCCAAATTGATGAGTGTATCCGATAATCCTAACCTGGAGGTAGCTCAGGACCTTATCAAAACTTTATAGGCGATTAATTCATAACACAATGTTAAACAATGTTTTGATAGATATGCAAAACGACTCAATTTTATGTACCACGTATTGCCACGTTAACTAAGACGTATTTTTTAAATTTATTTGTGGAGTTACTTGTAAAAATATAAAAGTTTGCCACATATCCTGATACTTTAGATAAAATATTACTACTATTTTAATGACTATAACTTAAAAATTTTTATTAATAAATAACTGGACAATAACTAGGTATTTAAATACTGAACTATTCGAATATTCTACTTTTTTATTATTGGGTTATTCTTTATCTGTTACCATTCGAATATTCAATTATGCAAATCACTGGTGGAGAATAATTACTTTAGTTAATCGTCGAAATGTTATTATATCGTTGAGTGAAAAATATGAAGAGCCGCAATTTCTATTGTCTTGAGCGTGGCACACGAGCCGAAGGCGAGTGTCGTAAATCACCCGAGTGGATAATAGCCATTATATGCGAGTAGAATGCATACATTATTAAGTAGTCGTGGATAATGTCATTTATTAGCGTTTAAAAGCTCCTTAGGGCACAAAATTTCATGCTAAGTGCATATTTTGCAAGCATATAGGCAACAAACATTAGAGTATACGGTTTAATATTTAAAAATTTTTGGAATAAATTTTTAGGCAAAGGCTTTCAAGGTCACTGATTACAAACCTGTTGTGAAAATTGGCATATTCAAAATGGTTGGCTCTAAATGGCGCGAATTTCAAATACAGAAATGGGATTTTGACGTTATTTTCGATTTTAACTGATAATGACGTAAAGGAAAATGTATTTTGTGTATACTTTTCCAGGGTTTTTCGTTTTTTAATTTCTCTTTAGGTTTACCCTCACCCTGGCACCCACGTACCCCTACCCCTTCTTTTACCTTTCTTCTAACTCTAACTGGAGCAACCCCTTTATTTTGAATTAAAAAATATAACTCCCCCCCCCGCTCCCCACTCATTACTTTCTTGTACATTTGTATCACATGAGAATTGACCCCCCCCTATAACTTTTTTATTTTTCAAGTTAAAAAATAATATTTCAAATAAGTTGTATGGAATTTTATTAATTTTTTTATGGAGATCTCTTTGAATATATAGGGTGTTCCATAAAAGCGGGACAGAGCAAACTTGATTTTTAAATAGAACACCCTATACAGTGTGTCCCAGATTGGGGCCCGATGCATTGCTATCTCGCTTATTAACGGAGATGGAACGATGGTTAAATGGGGAAAGTTTTGCAGATTTTAATGGCCATTTCGAATCCGTTTTCAAATTTTATGTAGCACCCATAGTTTTTGAGTAATTTTCCAAAAACTGAAAGATTGCTTTTTTTTATTTCCCCCATAACTTTTTAAGCATTATTTATGCAGGTTGGAAACTTGTACATTATTAGAACACTTTTTAAAAATACATCTAATAGTAATAGCAAAATGTTTCTACCGTCACTTGTTTTCGAGACTGACACATTAACTTTTGTTTTTCTTATGGGCGCCATATTGGATTTTTATTTCATCAAATAGCATTTTTTATGCGCTTTTCAACGATGTATCACAATCTGAAAAAATTCTATACTGAGGTAGCAACGTAATAGAAAAACAGGTTTTTTAATGGTAGGCTATGAACAAAATTGGCAATTGTTCATAATATCTGTTTTCTCCTCATTAGAAAACCTTAACGCCATATTCTTATTTAAAATTATTAATACCTACTCTTGAATAAACTAGTGAACCCAAAAAAATAACAAAAAGGAACTCTTATTGTGTTGTTACTTTGTTTATTGTTGTTGAGTTTCATCGTTAAGAGTTCCTTCGGTCGCTGCTAGGCTCTAAATAAGCTATCAGTCGTTGCTGAACCGAGCGGGATTTGAAATTTCAAGTAAATAATAAATTAAATGTAATTTCTGGAGACAGAAAGCGAAATAGAACACGCGAGTGCGTAATAGTGTTGCGGCTCTATATATTTTTCACTCAACAGTTATATGCTACTGCCAAATTTACTGCTAATTCTCATTCAATAATTTAAATAATCAAATACTTATCCGCATATCTGACTATCCGGAAATGTGATTAACTGATTTAATTTGAATGTTTATTTTGTTTCAAAATAATTAAACTGTGGTTAATCAGGTTGACGTCTTTTTAATTTTTTATACATGAAAAACCCAACCAATTAAAATTACGGATACATTTATGCCATTACGATAAGAGCAGGTGTTTTGACGCGCGTATTCCGCCCCTGCGGCTGCGTCTTCATAATAAACGTCATGTAATAAATACCCTTTGGGTCTGCCTCGCCGCACGGAAAATCCTTACCCCAGACGAGTCTGGCAAAGTTTTCAGGCAAGTGGAAAATAAACACTACTTCAAAGTGGAAGGAAAAAATGAGAATAGAGCATATGTGGGTTGTACATTTGTACAATGTACATTCCCTATTTTTTTTATGGAATGTTGACAATGAAAAGGAAATGGGCAGCAGGCCCAAATGTTCCCAACGCTCAAACACGAACGGGCATTAGTAAAATTTAGTTGTTAGTAAATTAGTCGCAATATCCAGTGTTAATGGGGATGAACTTGGTTTACCTCACTCTAATGTCGTTCCATTTACAGGGAAATGTAAGGAAATTGCGGAAAGAGGTAATTTATGCGTAGAACATAATTTTTAATTTCCTCAACCTGTTAAAAGTAAAATCAAAATTTTTCTATCACTATCCTTCGCGACTTTATGTATTTAAAAAGACTCCTTGACCGTCACCTTGGTGTAAAGCGTATATCCCTGGATCCCTGACTATTTTACTTATTTTTTTTAGATTTAATTTTGCTCTAGAATTCTGCTAGGTTTAGATAATCTATTATTGTAAATATTATTTAACGAATAATAGTGGCTGAATGGGGGTAGGCACACAAAAATTTTAAAGAAATATTAATAAATAAATAAATTCTTTTTGAAGAAGAGAACCCTGAATACTCCATAATTTTGGTAACTCTTACCATTTGTATTTACGAATTAATGAAATAATGAATGTATTTCACAATCTTAATTCTTCCTTTTCGCGTAAAAATTACTCGCTTATTTTATTTTTTTGAAACAAATTACATCACTGACACATTAGAAGAATTTTTATTATTATTCATCAAATTTTTACCTTACTTTAAGTGTTCAACTGCAAAAATTAAGTAGGAAGAAAACACTTTATTCTCCAACACTTACAAACGCTTCGTTGTTTTTAAAATTCGTTCAAGTAAACACTTGCATTGATTAACTTTATTAATACTGTTATTACAAAAATACTTCTTAATTTAGAATTAGAAAAATATACATAAATTTTGTGCTTTTAGTTCGTCAGAGAAAAGGTTAAATTTTCTTTAATTTAAATACCGGTAACTATTTATCCACCGTCCATTACCACTAATTCATTTCCTAAAAATTACCAACAAAAATTATACAAAAAATTACAAACTAGTCGGCTGCGACGTAATTGCGACACCATTCCTCACCAAATTATTTTTACAAACGTTGTCCCTGCTGTCGCAGAGCGTGGTGGTGGTGCGACTCGTCATGGTAATCGCAGATGTCGACGCGTCACCTTTGCTCACCAAAGGACCAACGTCACATTCGTCATCGTTGTTGGCACAAATTGAAGTTCCTCGGGTCCTACTCGGTTTAAATCTTTCCGAGTTCTGTTTGGTTTTCTTGGGAAATACGCTATTCTCCAGATGTAGCGTCGCGTTGACGTCCTTATTCGCGGCGCAAGTACAAGCTTTCAGGAAACTTTTCTTGAAGTTGTCGCTCAAAAACGCGTAAAGGATCGGGTTGACTGCCGAGTTGGAGTAACTCATACAGGATGCCAGCAGATGGAGGGTGATGGAAAACCTGCAACAAATTTTATAGATGACAATTTGTGAAAGGTAGAGTTCAAAAACTGTAAGATGTAATGCCTGCTCATACTTACGTATCGTCGCTACCATTTAGAGCGAGCTGTGTGATCCAGTACGGGAGCCAGCAGATGACGTACACTGTAACGACGGTCAGCACCAGATTCGTGACCTTCCTGTGCGACCTCTTCTTCTCCTTGGACTTATTTTTGGGGCCCACAGTTTTCAGTTTCCTGATAACTAACCAATAAAACACGAGGATCAAACAGAGGGGTATAGCAAAACTAAAGAAGAACGTATACATAGTGAAAATTTTCGCAGGAGCTGCGTCTGCCTCGTCGGTGGAGTTGTCTGAGAAATTGGCGTAGTCGAAATTCCCCCAATCTATGACGCAAGATTTTTTCCCGTTGTATTCTATCTCTTTGGCATGTTGGATGATTGGGATTATGAGAAAAATACTGAAGGTCCACGCCAGTAGCGACACCACCTTTGAGATAAATGGGGTCCTCCATCTAGGAGAAGATATGGGATGGCATACTGCTATATATCGATCAGCGCTCATTATACAAAGTAAAATCGAACTGGTAAATTGGTTAATGCTGGTGGAAATCATGTACGCCTTACATGCGAAATAACCAAAAATCCAATGCCGATGTAATAAGGTCGCTATTAGAAAAGGAATACCTATAAGGAAACACTCATCTGCTATGGCTAAATTTACAATGTACATATTCGTAACAGTCTGCATCTTAGAAAAACGAATCACAACATAAATGACTAAGGTGTTGCCCACGAGGCCTACTAAACACACCACTGTAAACAGTATAGTCTGGATTATTTGGACCACCAAGGGAAATATATTATGGTCATGGTTTTCGTGAAACGTCTCCGTGTAATTTGCTGTAACGTTCATTTTGGCGCTGGGCTGGGTCCAAGAGTCACATTAAAAATCTTCGTGTGTATCTGAAACCAACAGAAACATTAAATTATCATAAATCCCAATGCAATTTTATTGAACGACAATATTACTGATTTTATTTATTTTTTATTCATATCTACACTGCTTCGTCCTGCGGACAGATGCATCTTCATACGGAATAGGGGTTGTTTTGACCCAAGTATTTGAGGAAGTGGAAAAACTAAAATGTTTTCTGTCTAGATTACTCACTAGAGTCCAGTTTTTTAGGGCTTTAAGATAGTATTATCTTCTAAAATTTGGTTTATTAGAAGATGATAATCATAATCAGCAAACTTCTTAATAATTATAAAGGTTTCATCAAATATTCAGTATTAAACGTGGGAAGATTTTTTGCTCATGAATATAGGACCAGAGACGATTTGGATTAGATTCACCTGATTTTCAATTCCAATAATAGATTTCATTAACTAACTTGTTAGATTGGATTTATCTTTAAGATAGCATTATCTTCTAAAATTTGGTTTACTAGAAGATGAGAATCATAATCAGCAAACTTCTTAATAATTATAAAGGTTTCATCAAATATTCACGTGGGAGGATTTTTTGCTCATGAATATAGGACCAGAGACGATTTGTCTGATTTGACTGATTTTCAATTCCAATAATAGAATTTATTGACTAACTTGTTAGATTGGATTTATCTAAATAAATATTCTATTCTATTCCATGTGTTGCAGGAGTGCTTTCGGTTAATAAAAATATATCGAGCAAAACTTTAACCGGGATTTGTATGTTTTTTTTATCGCAAAATGGCCGCATTTCATTTTTCTGTATATTGAATAAAATTTAATAGTAGTGCAATACAAAACTTTTGCTATTAAAGTTTGTTTGCGAGAGAGGTGTTTGCTCAATAACATTTTATCTACCTAAAGCTCCAGCTGGTATTAAACTTGTTAAGATATATATGTTTTACTCAATCCCTATATCCCATATGCCACTCCTAAGGAAATTATGTAATTGTAAGAACTAGGAGGAATTATAAGCATCCATCGCTTATTCAAGTTCGACGCCTTCCATTAAGGCTTCCAACATTTCTACGAAGCGGGAATTTTAAGGTATTAGCTTTGGGTAAGTAAAAGGGCATATTCACCTCCTGATAAAGCAACTGTTTTCTTTGTGGTCGTTTAGATGAGATAAATACCAATGCTCTGGAAACTCGGCCTATCCCGACCTAACAAGCACATAATAGCCCTTTTTCTGGCTGATAACACTCTGCCAGAATAAAGAACATTTTCGACGTCTTTAAAATACGGAAATAAAACAATCGAGAATGAGTTTGTTTATTCAACATTAAAATTAAAGGTGAATGAAATTTTAGTAAGTTGGCTACACAAAAAATCATTAAAAGTTCTACCAGAGAAGATTTTTAGCTCGGTTCAATAAAATAAACCCTAGCTTATTTGAAATATTAAAGTAACATGCCTAGCACTGGCAAAATTTATGTATCTCTTCTTATTTATGGCCCAAATTAAAGTCCCCTGACAAATAAACCAATAGAGCCAAAATATGAGTCTAGCCAGCGCAGCATACCATAAATATTTAATGGCTATAACGAGGATTGTGTTATGATAGATACTCGTAGGCAGATACAGATAGTTCTCACATCGTTGCGGATGCAAATAACTTAAATAATCTACATGAGATTCCGGTTTAGGCGTACTGGGATTGAATAATAGGGAGTAAAAGAGAAAATAAATATACGAAGGATAAAAGCTGAAACGACAATCTTAGGGATGGAGAAGTGCCATATCGCGGTCAAAGTAAACTGCGGATGATCGCGTTCATTTGCATACATAGTAGAAGCTTTCAATGAAATACTGACCTGCTCTAGTAGGTTTAAGCTGGCGTTGGCGAAAGTTCAAATCGAGCTATTTTTCTTTCCATAACAGGCTGTTCTCCAATAGATATCTGGAATGAAAGAAAAATTGGGTTATTATCGTGATTGATGGCATGGGTGCGAATATTCAAGACCCTAATTTTATGGGGAATATTATCGTATTACCAAATTCTGTGATAGAGAAGAAATCTAGATAAACCAAAATAATGGACAATTTCGATACCGTCCACAATTGTGGCGTAAATCTTTCTACGAGCCCAATTAAATTTCTTCTACATTGATAAAATAATTGCAGGAATATAAACATCAACATTGATTGCTTTCCCTTCATTAATAATTGAGGCGAAACCAAGAAAAGGAATTTAATTATTTTCTTATGGAAGGATTAAAATATTTCCAGAATGGGACGTCATAAAGCAAATTGAAATTTAATTGAAACTAGCTACCATTAATTAAAATCTATTAAAATTAAGACTGCGATTTCAGCTGAAAGAAACGAGCGTGAATCACATTAAGTGTGATCTTAATTAATTTAACATTCATTTGGAAATAGCACCACTTATTTATACTGGGCAAATCTGTTACTTTTATACACGTTTGACGTGATGATTTGATCACGGATCCAAATTTGATCTTCAACAGAAAAGATGAGGGATTCGCGAAGTCTTAATTTAGTGGAAGTAGATAAAACATTTTTGGGTGGAACGGACGACTAAAGATTAGTATTTTTAAAACAATATCTCCTCCCAGCACGTCTTTTCAGTAAAAATCACGGATTAAGAAGGACGAAAGAAGACAGCGTGCTAGACAACGCGCTCTAGCGGCTTCGCGACGAACGAACCCCCAGACTATATGCAACCCACACTACATACTGATGTAGTGCGGGTGGCCATGACCACCATCTACGAGTTGCTTGTCATCGAATCACGTTCGTAATAAGTCGCGACGTAATAAAATTTTAAAAGCATACATGCTTTAATTTTGTTCCAGTTTTACCGCCGCCTCTGAAAATTAATTACATGGCGCTCGTGATCACGCCTGAAATTAAGTCATCACATTACGTTTCGATGCTATAACAGCAATTTACCGAACCCTAAAATATTGTAGAGCCAATTCGCACTATACGTTTCATATTATATTACAGCAAAATTATCATAATTCTATATTGATGTTCAAACCATACACCTATATACGTACCAAGAATTGTGTCTCGACTTTCAGGTAGCACCTCAAGACACGGGCGTAATAGGAAACTCAATTACGTCGACGGAAAGACAAACTTAACTGAGTTACAAGATTAGTTTATAAATTCGAAATTTCATTAACTTTGACGGTTCGGTTCCTGCAGGTAAAACCGGAAACTTTCGATGGGTTAAGTATGAGGAACGTTGAAATCTCAGCAGATCGTCGCGGTGAGAGAAAATTCTATTTATTACAGTGGTTTAACGTTTAACCATTGTCAATTTTCGGAGCAAATTTAATTTATTTACGACATGGCCTATTTATCTAAGACATTGCCTGTATCTTGCTATGCATTTAAATGAGATAGGCGTTGAAACATACCCACAAGCATCATGTAGAACAGCGACAGGAATTGTCGTTTAATATCATTTATGATCATGTTCAAAAAATTAAAAAAAACAAAAGAAATTAAGTACTTTTGATGATAACTCCTCGTGTTAAATAAATCGCCCATTCCTTCCAGTTCCTCATCCCCTAACACGACCCTACGACTATTACTGCCTTAGTAACACAATTCCTCACCATACATTAAGTTTATAACATTAGTCCTCTCACGCATTGTATTTCCTTGAATGTTGGATAAATCAACAAGGAATCTCAGGCTCATAATGAGTCTAAAAGGCTGGCTTCAGCTTACGCTGTTGTTTCAAAACTAGGCAACAATAGCATTCTTCTTGGGTATGCCGGAGTGCTGCTAAATAAGGATCTATTACCCGGCCTGTCAAGAACATGTGTTAAATTAAATACTAAATGTACTTAGACCCCAAAGTAGTGCGTGGGTTATTTATGACAATTAGATTGCATACGTAAGGGTATAAGTTCTTCCAGTTAACGTACAACTCTCTGGAGTACAATTAAACAATACTCTAACTATCTTTAGTTGCGAAAATGCGCATTGTGAGTAGTTAAACACACATGTCACAGTGGTCTAGGGATATTTAGGGGGTTTCCGTTTCTGTTTCTCAAGTATTTATAGTAACATCTTTATAATATTGCGGTTTGTATACAATCAGAAATTTAACGCCTGACAATTAACTAGAAAGAATTTAAACAAAAATTTGAACATCTTTCATTTTCAACGTTATTTTGGTTTAATTTATTAAGATACTTATCTTTTTATCGTGAGACATAAGTAAATCTCTGGAATATTGCTGTTTATATAAATAAACCAGGAGTTTAACGCCAAACATTTAATTAAAAAGGATTGAGGGAAAAATTTGAATATTTTTCACTTTGAACGATATTTCGTTTTAATTTATGAGTAAGCACGTATCTTTTTATCGTGAGACATAAGTAATATCTAGAATTTGCTGTTCGTATACATAAATCATTAGCTTAACGTCAAACATTTAACTAAAAAGAATTTAAGCAAAAATTTGGATCCTTCATTTTCAACGTTATTTCTTTTTAATTTAATGCGTCACTTATCTTTTTATCGTGAGATATAAGTGATATCTCTAGAATGTTGCTGTTTGTATACAAAAATCAGAACTTTAACGCCAAACATTGAATTAAAATAGATTGCAAAACAAATTTGAACATATTCCACTTTCAACGATATTTTGTTACAGTTTATAAGATATCACGCAACTTTTTTATCGTGAGATATAAATAATATCGGTAGAATATTGCTGTTTGTAAACATAAATCAGAGGTTTACCCCTAAGCATTTAAATAAAAAGGATTTAAGGACAAATTTGAACATTTTCACTTTTAACATTATTTCGTTTCATGTACCACGCATATTTTTTATCGTGAGATATAATTAATATCTTTAAAATATTGCAGTTTGTATACATAAACCAGAAGCTTAACGCCAAACATTTAATTAAAAGGAATTGAAGGAAAAATTTAAGCATCTTTCACTTTCAGCGTTATTTCTTTTCTATTTATTGTACCACGTATCTTTTTTATTGTGAGATATATATAATATCTCTATAATATTGCCATAAGTATACATAAATTAGGATTTTAACGCCAAGTATTTAGTTAAAAAGTATTGAAGGAAAAATTTGAACATTCCAGTTTTAACGATGCGCGATGTTTTGTTTCAATTTAAAAGATATCACGTATTTTTTTATCGTGAGACATAAGTAATATCTCTAGAATTTTGCTGTTTATATAAATAAATCAGGAGTTTAACGCCAAACATTTACTTAAAAAGGATTAAGGGGAAAAATTTGAATATCTTTCACTTTGAACGATATTTCGTTTCAATTTATGAGTCAGCACGTAACTTTTTATCGTGAGACATAAGTAATATCTCTAGAATTTGCTGTTCGTATACATAAATCATTAGCTTACCGTCAAACATTTAACTAAAAAGAATTTAAGCAAAAATTTGAATCCTTCATTTTCAACGTTATTTCCTTTTAATTTAATGCAACACTTAACTTTTTATCATGAGATATAAGTGAAATCTCTAGAATGTTGCTGTTTGTATACAAAAATCAGAACTTTAACGCCAAACATTGAATTAAAATAGATTGCAAAACAAATTTGAACATCTTCCACTTTCAACGATATTTTGTTACAGTTTATAAGATATCACGTAACTTTTTTATCGTGAGATATAAATAATATCTGTAGAATATTGTTGTTTGTAAACATAAATCAGAGGTTTACCCCTAAGCATTTAAATAAAAAGGATTTAAGGACAAATTTGAACATTTTCACTTTTAACATTATTTCGTTTCATCTACCACGCATATTTTTTATCGTGAGATATAAGTAGATATCTTTAAAATATTGCAGTTTGTATAAATAAACCAGGAACTTAACGCCAAACATTTAATTAAAAATGATTGAAAGAAAAATTTAAACATTTTTCACGTTCAGCATTATTTCTTTTCTATTTATTGTACCACGTATTTTTTTTATTGTGAGATATAAATAATATCTCTATAATATTGCCATAAGTATACATAAATTAGGAGTTTAACGCCAAGTATTTAGTTAAAAAGTATTGAAGGAAAAATTTGTACATGTCAGTTTTAACGATGCGCGATGTTTCGTTTCAATTTATAAGATATCACGTTTTTTTTTTATCGTGAGACATAAGTAATATCTCTAGAATTTTGTTGTTTGTATAAATAAATCAGGAGTTTAACGCCAAACATTGATTTAAAAATGATTGAGGGAAAAATTTGAATATCTTTCACTTTGAACGATATTTCGTTTCAATTTATGAGTCAGCACGTATCTTTTTATCGTGAGACATAAGTAATATCTCTAGAATTTGCTGTTCGGTATACATAAATCATTAGCTTAACGTCAAACATTTAACTAAAAAGAATTTAAGCAAAAATTTGGATCCTTCATTTTCAACGTTATTTCCTTTTAATTTAATGCGTCACTTATCTTTTTATCGTGAGATATAAGTGATATCTCTAGAATGTTGCTGTTTGTATACAAAAATCAGGCGTTAAGCCAAACATTGAATTAAAATAGATTGCAAAACAATTGTGAACATCTTCCACTTTCAACGATATTTCGTTACAGTTTATAAGATATCACGTAACTTTTTTATCGTGAGATATAAATAATATCTGTAGAATATTGCTGTTTGTATAAACAAATTAGAACTTTAACACCAAACATTTTACTAAAATGGATTGCACGAAAAATTTGAACATTTTCAGTTTTACCAATATTTCGTTTCAATTTTTTATAAGATATCACGTATTATTTTTATCATGAGATAAATAATATCTCTAGAATATTGTTGTTTGTATAAAAAAATTAGAACTTTGACAATAAACATTTAATTAAAATGGATTGCAGGAAAAATTTGAATATCTTTCAGTTTCAATGATATTTTATTTCCATTTATAATATCACGTATCTTTTTTATCGTGAGATATAACTAATATCTCTAGAATATTGCTGTTTGTATAAAAAAAATCAGAACTTTAACACCAAACATTTAATTAAAAAGGATTGCTGGAGAAATTTGAACACCTTTCACTTTGAACGATATATCGTTTTAGTTTATAAGCTAGCACGTATCATTTGTATCGTGAGATAAGTAGTATCTCTATAATATTGCTGTTTGTATAAATTAATCAGGAGTTTAACGTCAAACATTTAATTAAAAAGGATTGAAGGAAAAATTTGAACACCTTTCACTTTCAGATATATTTTGTTTCAATTTATAAGATACGTATCTCTTTTATTGTGAGATATAACTAATATCTCCAGAATATTGCTGTTTGTACAAAAAAATTAGAACTTTAACACCAAATATTTATATAAAATGGATTGCAGGAAAAATTCGAATACCTTTCAGTTTCAATGATATTTCGCTTCAATTTATAAGACATCACGTATCTATTTTATCGTGAGATATAACTAATATCTCTAGAATATTGCTGCTTATATAAAAAATCATAACTTTAACACCAAACATTTAATTAAAATGGATTGCAGGAGAAATTTTTGTTTCACTTTGAACGATATATCATTTCAGTTTATAAGCTGGCACGTATCATTTTTATCGTGACAGAATTTTGATATTAACTAAAATTTCATCACGATTAATAAAACCGTTGATTCAAACTTACGGATGTTCATAATTAGCATAAAAACTGAAAAACGTCAACAGAGTTAAACGATATTTACCCTACAAGCCCCCCAACTCCCCTAAGCCGAGCAAAACCGTAAAGAATTGTTATATGAACATTAATTGTTCCCTCCATTACGCCGGGTTACTCCATCATAATAAAAAATGATCATTAACACTATTATAAAATATAACACAACGTTGATACTTTATATTTTATTACAGTCGTGTGCATTTAAAGTGTGCTGCTGACCAAGGTAAAATTAATATTTATGATCCCTCTTTGTAATATGTATTTGTTTTAATATCCCTACGGTTTAATAATTGCTGGGGAAGTTGTGTGAATAATGCGGCAGCAAGGTATGGAAAAATGCAAGCTGTGTCCCACAAATATTAATATAATGCGTTTTGGGGTCACACCTATTAAACAGAATAATTTTAATAGTGACTTAAATGCTGTTTTAACTCGCTTTATACCGGGTGGCCACGAAAGTGTCTACAAATACAAATATTTTCATTTTAAATAGAACACCCTGTATATTTTGCACTGCGAAATTTTGATTTCAGTGTTACGAATTTGCATTTGTTTAAAAAATGGTGTCGAAAATTTGGAAAAATAGGAAAATACAAATAGGCTCTGAGGGATTTTATTTTTTAATTTTACAGAAGTATATTAGACGCATGGACGTGATTTTTGTCACGTCAAAATTTTTTTAAAAATTCGCGGAAATATTAAAATTTTGTGAACGAATTTTAAATGGGAACATATTTTTTATTGCACCATAAAAAAGGGCGCACATTCAGCTTTTATTTGATGTGAATTGTGTTTCTGGTTTTCTTTCGTAGATATTTCTTTTTAATTGCTATTTATTATTATTGTCCTTCTACTTTAATTTTATCTGAATCGTATCTTCCTGAAAATTTAATTGTATTGCAATTCCTTGCAATGCTGAGAGAAATTAAACCTGATTTCAGTATACGTTGGCAAACTTTTCATTTGAATTAATAAAGTTCCAGAGATTTTGACAGCTATTTGTCTTAACTATGAATAATGGAAAAGTTTCAAACTTTAAACGTACAGGAAGTATGAAATTAAATCGAAAGAACAAAGATTTAGCGGTTAATAGGTAAAAGCTTATATTATCCAATCAAAAATAAACCAGAGGGAGCATTTTAGTGCTTTTATAATAAATACATGACGATGGGGTTAAAATGGTAATAACGTTTTATTATGTTTTTAGAGAACGTTTTTATCGCTGCATTGGAAAATCCGATTAAGTTAATAAAATCCTGGAACCTATATTATACCATAACATAATTTGTGCCCGGCGCCTCCACCATATGCCACGACTAGGGTTAAATAATTAAATAGTCATGCTCGTGGACCTTTTTTCTTATAAAAAATTATATTGATTAATATCTGTAGCAAAAAAGTTTTGGGCGCAAATACTCTTGAACGGGTCTGTTAGTGTGGAATGAATGGAAGGATGTGAGTGATACCCGATGAACGGATAAGTAATTTTGTGGACAGAAGAGAGTTAATTGGAAAATATGGCTATGCAAGTTATACAAAGGGTATATTAGCGTACGATGTACATTGATTAGTTAGACGAGACCGAATCAAATATTGAGATATTGGAGAACAAAACGTATACAGCGGCGTAGCTAAGCTTCTTGTATTGGTAGGCCAATATTAGGTTCGTTGTACAAGGATACTATCTTTAATTTATTTCTAATTCTCTAATTTTGATACACTGTAATTTAAAATCAATAATTTTAGCCAGACGTGATGTAGTTCCGCCGAGAGCATTCCCTAACGACGCCACTGGTTACAGAGATTCGTTCTGAACTATTCGGTTAAAATGCTTCAGGGTATTTCAATTACCATTAGGGGCGCTACGTTCGCCTTTTTAGGCTCCATTGAAAGCCTCAATTAGCGTCGGAGACAAGAAAAAAATTGTAACGTCTGATGATTGTTGGTACCTACTGTGTCACAGCCGACACGCCGACAGGTTTAGTATAGAAAATTGGAATTGAACAATTTTTTTTTATTATTTGTTACGCAATTGTATATTTTTCTGTCCTAAGCAAATCTCTTAAATACCGAAATAACTTACAGTAGTATTATACAGGGTGTGTAGAAAAAGTGAGTCTAAGACAAAAGTTTATACAGGGTGAATACCAATAACTCATTTTAATTTTATGGGATGGTAGGTCCCTTAATGGTAAGGCCATATACCAAAAATAAAAAATATATACCCTGTAGCTTTCGAGAAAGAAAATAAATTAAAATGCGTCAACATTTTCAGAACTTCGTAACTGACCTATCTCAACATAAAATAAATCAGGATAGGTCTTTGCCTCTGGCATTCACCTTGTTTTTTGCAATCATAAATTCACTAGTTTTTGCTGTCACTGTCAATTAACTTGTCTCCGACCGCAAATTTATAACATTAGAACAGTGTCGGCCTGTGTTGCATTTATGATTTTTTTCCCTGTGTAATTTGCAGGTGGTTGAATATGAAAGACCGTCGAACGGCGGCTTAACTTTATTAGACGTTTTTTGTCACGTTTTTTACGTTAGAACTTGGAGTCTGTGACTTGGATACAAGGCATGTTGTTCACCCCATAAGTGGGTCAGTAGAGCGACGAAGCGGTACTCAAAAGTTTACCAGAATTTTACGTAGGGTAGGTCAGTTTTTCAACTTTCTTTTTTATATTTTTTTATTGGTAATTTGTGTTATAAATATCAACAGAAACCCCCTCCTAAAATTAGAATGAGTTATTGGTATTCACCCTGTATACACATAGGTTCGGTAATGCTTCGTTTTCAAGATACAGTGTCAACATTTTTTTGGAAAAATAATTTTTTCGTAAATATCTTATTAATCCTTTAGATTTTGTTGAAATTTGGCAGTGTTATTTATGGTAGTAAGGTTAGACCCGATGCAATCGTTTTTGATTTATTTTTAACTTTCAGGTGTTATTGTTATTTACGATTTTTTGTTATTTTTATAATTTTTTTATTAAATTTTCTCAGGGACATGCAATAAAGTTTCTTCAAAAACAAAACAAGTTACGATTTTTTCGCTTCTTGCATCGTTTTTGATTTATTTTTAACTTTCAGGTGTTATTGTTATTTACGATTTTTTGTTATTTTTATAATTTTTTTATTAAATTTTCTCAGGGACATGCAATAAAGTTTTTTCAAAAACAAAACAAGTTGCGAGAAAATGCTAGAAAGAAAAAAGTTGTGTTTTTAGTTTTTATTTTCAAAAAAATTTTGACACTCGTCTTAGAACCACTCAAGGAATCACCCCTTGAAGTTTGGCCACGTACTTAAATAACACCCTGTATATTAATTATGTAACAACCACCTAGAATGCAATTACACATCGTTTATGAAATGCAATATATAATTAACCAATACTCACTGTAGCGGCGCATTTACAATTCAGTTTAGATTAATCTTAATTGTATAATCGGGAATCGAGTATACGTCAACAAGTTGGTACCACTGAGGGATATAATCGATATTGACAGTAACACATTACACGAGTAGGTAATCAGCAGTTGCGGATGACTATACAGGCTGATTCTCCAAAATGATTTGTGAAATATTTTTACAATACTTACGATAAAAAGAGCGTTGAATAATTGCCACAATATTTGCACAATCTTAACGGTGTCCGAGGACATTTTTCAGTGGGAGCTAACATGAGTGTACAAAAGTAGGTATGAAATGAGAGTTCTGTTCACCCCCACCACATTTGCACCTCCCACTTCAGCCTGCCTTTCCCCCACTCATACTTAAGCTTCGCCCTTCGCCCACTACTATAACTCCAATAACGACTCCTTCTCAAGAACAGGAATTTGTACCACCACTCCAGCTCTAAGCCCCGCCCATCTCCCACTATTACAGTCGCCACGCATTTCCTAGCCATAAATGGGTGGGAGATATTGCGTTTATTGTAGTAGCGGCGGAAGGCGGAGCTTATATTTGGAGATTTGGAGCGGGGGAAGGACTGTGTTAGAGTGGCTGGAGGGCGGAGCTGGTGTGAAGGTACAGAAGTGGTGGGGGTGACCAGACCTCTCATTTCATACCTACTTATAAAACTCGAAATAACTACAGGGAAGGAAAGGGCAGACTTTACCAATCGATAATTTAAATATCTTTCAGCATGTTTTCAAGTAATAACTGCAAATTGGATTACTGAATATTCATGATTAACTGAACAACATTTACAGCCTGAAAATATTGATGTAAAGATGCGTGAAGTAGTTGGATTCATTCATAGAAATAATACTTTTAACTAACCTAGCATGTCCTGTACGTATATTTTACACCCTGTGTGCATGACCGCGTTTTAATTGCATGTTTATGCACCCGCGACAGCTAATTTGTCGAGTACGTACGCGATACTAATTAACTTTTTACAAAACACATACCCACATAGATATGCATTACTACAAACATAACGTGCAGGAAAGTGAACAACTGAGCGCCAAAAACTTTTCGTGCATAAATTAATGAAGATATAATATGAGCGTTAACATATTTTTGTAAATTGGGGTTGACCGAGAAGGAACTCTCAAGGCCGAAGCCGTTTAGTTTTAAACCGAAATTACAGGATGGGACGTGGTTTTCCGTGATATCCTGACCACAGCCTATTTTGTTAAAAACCTGTGATCCTGACGTTTACTTGGAGTTGATAAGCTTTGGTCTGAATTATGGTGTACCGCAAGGGGCACTCTTGAGCGCACTATTGTTTACCGCACGCATTAATGTTCTATCTATAATAATAATTGTGTTCCTTATTGCCTTTTTTCATAAATGAGGATTAACCATCAGCGAAAGCTTCTTAAAAAAAGTATAGGTACTTTTGAAATATCACTAGTAATTAAATTATGCAGTTAAGGTAATTTTTTTAAGATGCACTTTTTCAGTTTTTTCAAAAATAGTATCGGAAACGGAGATAGCTAGCTCAAATTTAAAAACGTCATTTTGGGACAGACTGTATATCCTTTCAAATTTGAAAAATACAATATTAAATTTATCAATTGTCGTTAATTAATCAGCGCAGTTTAAATTAATAATAAAAAACTATATCAGTTGCGGAAATATTACGCTACTAGCTCTCAATTTCCACTCATATTGAAATTTAATTTGAATTATTACTCAGCCAGGCATGATGAATTGAATACAAAGCAATTTGGAACAAGTTCCGGTTATATTAAAAGCTTTTGTTTGTTGCAAATGTATTAGTATATTAAAATAATGGAAGAATTGGTAAAATTAAATAGTTCCCTAATGAATGCGTCGCATTTATGAATAATTTGCAAATCTATTATCTGTATCTACTTGGTAAAAGTGGCAAATATTTATAAACGACAGTGTGTAACTACCAAGCCGAAGGACTTACTTGGGTTAGCTATAAATCCTTATTTTTATACATTCAGGGGGTTCCAGGAATCTCATTAATGGAGAAACTTATCTTTCTCAAGAGTTATTTTATTTGTAATATTAATAAAGATTTATTTAAATTAACCTAAGTTTATTGATATTATTCAAGAGTACTTTAAAATCTGGGTCATGCTCTTAGAGTGAAGAAACTAATATAAATTATGCACAGTTTGTGGCATTTGAATACAGATGTCTCTGTTATGAGTTTTCTTACCTCTTTCTAACACGAGACCAATGAATGGGATATAGATTTAAGTTTATAAAACATAGGTGTCTCTAATGAACGACATTTATTGAACAAATACATCGATAAATAAGATATGATGGTGAAATAATTGTAACCAACCAAAGACAACTTAAAATTAGCTTAGATTTAATGGACAAAACTGGTAGAGTTATTTAATTTATTTAGAAATGTTCGTAACTGTCGATCATAATATTAAATGCTTTTTATCAATTATATAGTTTATGGTAATGTCACTTAAGTCTCGCGTATTCTACCTTTTCAGTTCAGTGATGCATAATTTTAATGGCGGCTCGTGCTGGAATGTTCTGGGCTATCCAATTAAAAGTTGTGATACTAGCCAGGATAATTTTGATGTAAAATTATAAGCTAGGTGGGTACCTGATTTTATTTATCTTCTCATTCAATAATCCTTCTTGACTTCAGCATAATAACTTGGTCTGTATATAGTGAATGAACATACCTTTGTCATGTAACTGTTTTTTCTTACTTTTTAAACGAATTTCTTCGGGATTTTCATACTTTTTTTTAGGATACGTGTTTTCTCGTTCTCCCCAATTGTTTTTGTTGATGTTTCCAAGATATTGTCAAAAAAATATTGTCACTTGTCACAGCATACTAATATGTTTTAAGATTCACTACACTGTCACTACTTATAGTCTAAATTTACAACATGTCTAGCCATTTGACGTAGATTATCGATTTTACATGAATTATTATACTAATTTTATCTTTGCTATTAAAGGAGATATACCGAGTTGGGAAAAAAATCTAAAATTTTTGTTCCTTGGATGCCATTATTTTTTTACTTAACCGATTCGAATAAACTTGGCATCATTAGATAGGCAATTTAGTAGGCTACAAAACCTATAGGTAGTTCAAAATCGTAGTCGTTAAAAAAATCAAAATGGCAGCCACCTTTAAAAATTTGTTTTTCTATCCTCATCCATATCTATTAAAATCTGACATTCTTTATTAAAACCTGATTTATTTTTTTCGTGAACAGGTACCGTTTAGAGTGATAAAATGTCTAGCTCCGGCCCTGAAATGTACGCCCAGTTTAAAAGCATGTACGTTCAGAAAAATATCTTTACAGTTTTCGGGCCAATCGTCCAAGTTTTCAGTAACGGAAATAAAAACAGCATTCGCGTTTAAACACATGGTCCTGGCATTAGGCAAATTAGCTTATTTTAAAAAATAAAACCCATTTTATTTTTCATGCACCGCTTTTCCCTTGTTCTTTTATTATATTTTCAGAACATGTTTTGCAACGCTTCCGTAAGCTGTATTCTCCTCGAGGCAATAAAAACAGTGAATATGCCAATACCATAATAGAAAATGGTTTCTTTGACGGAAAAGTTCACCAAATATAAAACGCTTACTTATTCTCTTTAGGCCGTTTAGATCCAACCCTTGGCAGTTTAGGGTTCACAGTCGAGATCCCGGCAGCAATAAAACTTGCATAATTGCAGGACAGCCCTAAAAAATATGGCCAAAATTGAAACAAATGCCTCTTTTGCTTTTTTATGATCCTGATTATCGCGCAGTTAGATTTTGCCGGCGAGAGAACCTCTTACGAGTTTTTAATCACAGAAATGAGGATGAATGGGTCCTTTCCTTTCTTGATTACTTTTCATTTCTCGCTTCTTAACCTTCGTAGTTGAAATCCAATGCCCTCAAAGAGATTTCATCAGTGATGGTTTGTGATTATTTTAATTAGCCTGAGAAGGTTATGTGCAAGTTATGAGGGCTATTCAGGAGCTTTATTGGAGTTTGCGGTTGTATTTGGCAGGCAATATACGAGGCAAAACGATACGAGGAGTATATAAACTATCTCGCATTTAATTTGAAAATTCTCGGTAAACAAAGATACAAATACATAGTTTTTACATTTTCTAATTTGCTAGGAAGCTCTGATTTCAGCGATATGTCACAAGTGGCATTTGTTTAAATGGCGTCTAAAATGCGAAAAATTGAAAATGCAAGTAGACTTCTGCGGGATTTTACTTTTGAATCTTATAGAAAGTAGGCGTTGGATTTGATGCATGGTTGTTTTTGCCAATCCATGCACGCAAATTCTTACCTAATTAAAGAAGCGTGTTTTTAGTATTTTTTAAAATTCATAGTAGACAATTAAATTTTGCGAACTAATTTAAAAAAATTATTCCATGGACAATACTTTCGTGGCCACCCAGTATGAGTTCAACAGAGCGACTTCTATATATTTAAAGACATCTCTGAGAATGTGACGTTTTATATAAAGAATGGATAACCGCGAAAGACAATATGATTATAATAATACTTTTTGCATATGCAGGATCGCGATCCCTGATATATTACTTCATTGTTATTCCCAGTATAAATCGTGAGGTTCTTGCAAAATGAAACTTTGTGTAGAAGGACAAGAGGATGTTTTTTGAGGCAGGACGCAACGTTCTGATTGATACGAATGTCTACCCAGTTCGCTCCCTCCCTACAGTGATATATGGTTTGTCATTCATCCCATTCTACATTGACGTTTACAACCACCGCAATGTACGTACCAGATGAGATGAGATTCTCGATAGTTGACGACATTTTTTTTCTAAATCTAACTTGTCCCCTACAGGTTTAAAGTGAGGGTTAAGTTAGCAAATCTCGCTTAAACGGAACAGTTTAAAACATTGTTAATCTTAATACCTAATCGACCTCATAATAAAATAAAACATTTACAATAATGATAATAATAAATAATTTTATTGAGAAAAGTTGAGAGTTTAGAAAATATCATTTATTTTTGTGAAAATATGCTTATAATCATTTACATGAAAATGGCCACCTACATACGCCCTTTCGCTGAACCATCAAAAACAGTGAGATCTCAGGTATGAATTTCAATCGCGATACATAAAACGGTATTGCAGACCATATTTCACGATAAGCGATAAGTTATAACAGATTTGTTGGAAATGTCCGCAAAGCCACCTAATTTGTGGCTATTTGCTGTCATTCGATGATTAATTCGTAATCAATAACGAATTTATCTTGATTAGCATCAACGTCCCACAAAACCTTATTAACGGAGTGCGTTGATAAAATAATTGGAATTACATGTTCGAATCGAAAAACGAACTGTGAAATCTAGACGGTAAATAACTAGTAATGTCATTTTCGATTTCACATGTCTGTTTGGCTGTCGAATACATTCTACATTTATATTGCAATTTTTTGGCGTGTTCTAAATCACATTACTTATCAATAGCACTTTGTGGATTTATAAATTTTCGGGTACAATTGAACTATGAAACAATAAAATACCTTTTTCCTACGAGCGTTCGGAAAAGTATACTTTTCCGCACGCATTTTAGTTTCGAAAGCTGCACTTTTCCGCACTAGTGCGGGAAAGTGTACTTTTCCGCACGCTCGTAAAAAAAAATCTAACGATATTGTAGCCATGACTGTCTGATTTCTACATTCAGCCAGTCACTTATTTTCTTCAAAATTCAACATCAAAAAATAAAAATTCACTAATACCTCGAGTTCGTATGGAATTGATATGAAATTTCCCCTTTAGTTTGAAAGGCATCGTTAAACTGATACAAAATTTACAGTCAAATTCAAGCGCATTTTATATAATATATCATCTCTAGAGGTACATTATTGTTTTTCCGCTTGGCTCCGCGCGGCGCGGCAGTATAATGCAGCAATCTATCCTGATTTCTTCCAACGACGCCTATGGCGAAATAAATCGAATCCCCTGCCCTAATCCTTAAGGCAATGCTGTTTCCATCTAGGTACATATTTATCACGTCGAATGTATCTGGTGTGGAGACTTTGAATAACTTCGATTTCAATCTAATATTCAATTTGTAACCTGGTTTATTGCGAAATGTAATTTACTGGATTCTCAACGCCCATATTTCGCGTCTGCCAACTGTTGGCACCCCTCCACGCCAGAAAGTAAGAGTCCTTCCTTTCGTTCTCCTTAGACATTAACCTATATCCACACCTATAAAGGGATTAATCGGGAGCGAATTTTTTGACGCGGGTTGAAAAGGTGCCCATTTGTAATGTTTCGTTTTCAACATATCACTGTCAAATTGGCCTTTATACGATAACATGCGGACGGACAGGGTTATGTATGTTTTTAATTTCTCATGTCTTTGTGGCAGGAAATAACATCTTTCTCGTGTTAGGTTCTCTGGTTTTGATTTTGTGGCAGTATGTCTGCATAATCAAAGACAAAAAATTCCAGGGCCGGCTCAACTAATTTTAATTTTTAAGAGAGGAAAATGTAATTTTATAAATTTATTTTGTGCAGACCTTCGATTTTGGCGAAAATTGATCATTTATTTAAAATTCGCCCAAAGTGTGGCAAAACAACAAAGTACATGTTTTCGATCATTCTTGTATGTAGTTTCATAATTCAGTATTAGAATTTAAAAATCACGTACACAGGGTGAATTTTTTCATAGGAGCCCTAAAAATAAAAATTAGTTGAGCCGGCCCTGGAATTTTCTGTCTTTGATTATGCATGTAAATTGACAATTAATGGTATACTATATACCCACAATATGAGCTGATTCAAGTGATTAGTTTAAAAGATATTACCTTAAGAAGAATTGGGCAATCATAAATCACCCTGTAGATCAATAAAAAAAAGGCGTAGGGTTTTTTTAATAGTCATTTATAATTCACCTAAGTAAACTCTATCTACCATAACATTTTGTCCCTTTCCTCGTGAATCACCCTGTATAATATAAATTTATTAAAAAACAAGGCAGATGTAAGACGTATTTTAAATTATTTTATATTTTATGGGTAAGTAAAAATGCCGTATTAATTAATCTCATAAAACTACAGAAAGGTTAAAACTTAAAGTACACATTTCCTGCCAAACTGAGTTTTTATGCGATTCACATGGTTCTTTCTACAATATAGGGTAAATAGAAAATAACGTGCTTCCGGTTAATCCGCACATAAGATGTGTTGTATTAATATACTCATGACATAAGAGAAGCGCAAGATCGTTTGTGTAATGAAATTTCTGCTTTACATTTCATTTTCTTGCTTTTTAACAGTTAAGTGCATATGCAGTTCTCCTGTATAAATAGAACATATTGACAAAACTCGTATGTATACAGGGTGAACCTCAACTTATGTATTCTCTTTTCCCTCGTTACCTGGGGAAAAAAATTAGAATTTGGGGTGCCAAAATTGCGGTGTGAATATATGTGGTCAACGCTCTTTTGTAATTAGAAGCATTAAAAATGGTAAGTACATTAAAATATTTAATTTATTATAAATATGTAATAATTTTACTTGTGATTTTTCTTTCAGGACTTTATTTTGAGGGGCTCCAGCAGAGATAACGTATTGGTTGCTCTATTTTGTAAGGACGGAGACTCAGGGTCGATTTTGGATATGAAAAAATATTAGATAAGTATGAAATTTGAAAAATAGACGCAACAAATTCTCCTGAACGTCCTGCAATTACTTTCGCTCTTTTTCTTATAAAAAGAGATTTAAAATTGTCGTTTTCTGCCAACTGCTTATTCTTCGGAATGATAGTGAATAGTAGAGAGCACCGGGTTACAGGTGTAAACACAACTCTGTTGATTTTTTTTTTTGCTGCCCACAATGTCCTTGGATGATGGCTAAGAAAGAGCCTTTTTATTTTTGTGAGATTCCTTCCCCTCCACGATGAACGTAGTTGACATATTGTTTTTCTTTTGTTTTAGATTTAATTTATTACCGAAAAAGCTTGTGCATTGAATTTTTTCTGAATGAGCGTGTGTAAAAGCAGGTGCAATGAAAGAGCTGATTTAATTTGGTTGATAATTGCTGGATTCACTTTGTTAAAATTTAACGTCCGTCGCGTCGCGAGTTTTTTATTGGTTTAATGTTTACTAGATTTAAGTTAGGTTCAGTTGTTATAATTGAATTGAATTGCAGGTGCGGACCGTTGCGTTATGATGTTGGCAGCGTGAGAGCCGGGCGAACTCTCCATGTAGAGATGCAGTGATCTGTTCTGCATTTGTTGCCTGCGTGTAAGTGAATTCCGGTCGGACCGTAGACTGAGCGGTGGCTGAAAGGCCCCTTGCTTGTGTTTTTCTCCCATAAAATGATCGTATGTAATTAACTACACACGTCCGGTGTGACACGAGTCGGAATAATAATTTATTTTTATAAAATATTGATGTTTCACGGAATAAACGCATTTTTTTATACCATTTGTTTATCAATCATTATAGATTAGTTCACTTAACTATTACAATTACATTTGAGCCATAAGCTATATTTTACGCAGAGCAGTTAGTAGCATCCAGCATGAAAAGTTATCGCAACTTTTCACGCCCAAATAAATACCCTTCTTAAATCTATCCCCAGTATACTTCGAACAACAGTTTATAGGACTCAAGAGATACTGTACCGGGGAGGTTATTAAAAAACTTTTTAAATGGAATATAATACTACCTTATATTTATTGTGAACACGTGTGAAAGGGAATTGAAACTCTGTCTGAAGCATTACAACTGTTTATCAAGATTAGCGGAGGAGATAGGGATGTTATCTGCTGAATCTTTAGACGGAATGATTTTATTGCGCTGCCAAAGGAGCAAATCTGTAATATAATCGGAATTAAATGAAAACGGTTTTGCTGATAAAAAACGATTAAGTAGTAGTAGATAGTAGTAAAATATTGGAACCCATAACATGAGTATTACATAAAAAAAATTTTGCCAACAGACTGCTTTGATAAATCGAGCCATTTGTGTTGTTTTGCATCGGATTTTTCGGTGGGCTGCTCTAAACATCGAAAGTTTACTTCCTATGGTAAACAACTTATTTTGAACACAGGCTGGTAAATTTACAATTTTAAGCTCTCGACGAAATGAAAGTTTGTGTTAGTTCAGTACCGGATTCTCTCTCCGTAGATGAAAAGTTAAATACATCTTTCTCAGAAACCTGGAAGGAAGGAACAAACAGAAAACGCAAAGTAGTTGCGGTGATTCTCCATTTCTACTTCTGAGGTCGGTAAATAAGATCACATTCCGGTGCTCATTCCACTACTTAAACTTACAAAGCCCGGATTGCTTTTTAATTAATTGCTATTTCAAAATCAGCACCGGCTCAAGCTCTTACCCCGGGGATCAGATGATATTTCTTGGAGTTTAAAAATTTATTGTCTTTACAACTTTCATTAAAATTCAATTAAGAGGCTTCAGATATAGCCCTTCTTTTAACGTCATTGGCAAGATGATCCAGCCACATTTGTTTAGTAGCAACCCATATTTTTGTAGGCAGGCTTTGTTTTGCTTCTTGTGAAAACTAATTTTTACTTAACAAACTGCTTTCGTAGACAATGATCTTACAGTAATTGATGCAGTAGCTTTTCTTCTGTCGTCTTCTTCCCCATATACTTTTCTGCTCTCACTTTGGATTTTACTGACTTTCTGATGAAGACCATAATATTTTTCCAGTCAAAGCGCTCAAATTAGATTTAAGGGTCATTAATTAACAGTGTTTGGGTTTAATATGAAATATCACAACATTCCCGGTTTAACGAAAAACTATATCTACTTCAGGCTTTTAAATCACGAGAATATTGAGATAAAGAATAAAATGACGTAGGTTGAGTCGTTGCCAGGTCTTGGATGTTTTTAGAGTGGAATTTATTTGAAATACGCAGTATATTAAAAAATTCAATACTGAGACCTTATTAAAACAGAATTTTGGATTTGTAGGAAATGTTTTGCATTCATATTATTAACGAGAAATTTGTTAAATTAATTTTTTTTTAGAATATATACCGAATCTACTGTGTTTTGTTGGCAAACAACCCACAGGCAACTGATTTCGACGAACCGCAACGTTAAATTAAGATAAGTACTGAATAAATACGAGGCGAAGTAACAACTGCTCTCATGTGCTCTTAATTAATCATTGTGTAAAGGCGATGTTTATAATATTATAATATTATAGGAACAATATTTAGTTATCAGTTATTTAACTCCAAATTCTGTGGCAATTGGTGTCTGTTGACGGATATCAATATTGGAAGGTAAGTTGATATAATAAATAGTAGTAGTAGTAATTGTATTTTGGCTTTGATTTTCATAAAAAATCATTCGCTCAGCGCCATGTGAAAAGGTACTTTTTTTATTATTTTTTATTATTTATTTATTTTTTTTGTTAAACAAAAACAGTCGATAGTCTCCAATTTTACAATTCAGAGCGTACAAAATATAATAAATCATAAGAATAAATTGTAAAGCAATTTTTGCGTGGAATTTGGTATTGCATTTTGAAGTTTGACAAGACTTTCAAATTCTACAAAGGAACGAATGTTTACTTTCGAATTTTTTTAAAATGACAACCATTTTCAAGCGCGCGCGTGTGTGTGTATGTGTGCAGATAACAAAAACGTGAAGGTCAAAGATGTGAAATAAAGGATTATGCATGTTATGCAAGCTAAAATAATAATGAAAAAAATCAAAGTAATACTCCTTAGTAGAAAAATATAGCCAATAATGTTTGACTGCCTTCTAAAAGATGTTCCAAAGACGTGTCTATTGCACCGAAGATTGGGGTATTATTTTTTATGCCAAATTTTTCGTAGATCATGTTACTACTAATTCAGCATATTCTACATTGGAATTCATCGTTCGTACTACCAAATCTTCTTCTGATAAAAAAATTTTGCAAATTCTTTACTTTTTATTTGTCCATAGGAACCTGGATTTGGTACGCTTTTTATCAAACTCACAAAGATGCTGTTGCAATAATTCAATGGAAAATTCTTAAAATACTTTCTGTTGAAATAGACGAAGTGTACAGACAGACATTTGATGATTAATAACTGTTGTTCGTTTTAGTTTATCTCCTATTTTGTTATCAAACAATTTGTTAGTTATTTTTGTTGTTTTTATTCTCTCATATTTATCCTGTAATTACGGTCTTGGAGTTAAAAAGTATTCTTCGAGAGCATAATTAAAATATTTATTTAAAAACGTTATTAAATGATGATCCAAATTCAAGAATAAAATTATCTTCTTCTTCTTCTTCTTCTACTTCTTCTTCTTCTTCCACTTCTTCTTCCACTTCTTCTTCTTCTTTTCCCTCTTCGTCTTCTTGACCTTTTTAACGGCAAATTACATTCAATACATTTCTTTGAAAACAAGAAAACTCGAGTTCATAGCTTTTTTCAACAAACTGACGATTAATTTTTCCTGAAATATCAAACCGATCGATACTTAATTCCCCTTAATTTACGATTCCATTTCTTTTTTTTTTCCTGCAATAAAGTAAAAGGTACCCAGAAGACTTTGATTTGACCTCAGTTTTGTTGTTAAAGTGTACTCTTATAAATCTCATCGGTATTGACTTTTCAGCACTTCCTTTATTCCAGAGCTGAGATATTTATTATTGTTCGAATTCAGATATCTCTCGCAGCCGAAGATTTGTGCGTGATTTCCGAGTAATATTTGAAGCGTGATCCGAATCGAATTTAATTTAACTTTTATCTCCTTCAGTATTGTATAGTATAATTTCTTTTCGACTACTATACCATTTGGTCAGTATTCTCGTTTGGAATAGTTTGAAGACCTTGATAACGAATTATTCGTTTTGATGATGATTATTTGGTTTATGTGTCTAATAATGCGTTGTTGCACTAAACGCCTCGATTAGCCCAGTTTCTAGTAGATAAGAGAATAAATATGATACATGGCGATAATAAAGGCCACATGAAGGACATGATGTTAATGAGTGAGTAATTCGGTGCCATGGTCAGCTCTCCGTCGGGTAGCGAAACTAATGGGAGGTACAGGGGGAAATTGTGAGTGTTTTTTGTTTTGTATCATAAAAATTAGGGAGGCAAATAAAAAATCAAATAATGGCGATATCTCCATTATTTCTAAAAGTAAAGTATTTTTCTAATATATCACTTTAAATTGAAAGAAAAATTTGGTTTTAGCTATGAAAGTTGATGTTGTTAATATTTCAAAATCTAAAAGAGCAAAAATATTAAAATTTTTTAAAAATCTGCATCAGAAGTGCTCCAAGAATGAAAAAACCTCATTAAAATATTTTCATAAATAAAGTTATAAGTAATGGAAAAACGAAAATGACGAAAATCAGTTTTTTTGTTTATGAAACAAAAACGAGTTGGTTTTACTAAAATATTTGTGCACATAATAGTAAGTCTTGATAAGCTCTACATTTGGTACCCATGGTAAGCACGATGAAAAAAATGTCAGAAGACCTCAACTTTGTGGAGTCGCACACCAGATTTGTTGTTGACTTTAGCGCTATACATATTCAGATTGCCAAAGGCCAATTAATTTGCTAATGTTGATTTTCAGAGCTGTAACTAATATTTTGTTTTGTTTACAGATTGTCGACTGACGATGACTTCTCACGAATATCTGAACATAAGTAGCGAATTTGAAAATGATCCTTTCGAAGAAAGTCATACAGCCCTCGCAGTATTTGAAGTGTATATATGGTATCTTATGATAGTTTCTATAATACATTTTCTACTTTCCCTTGTGGTATTGTCGGCAGACATATTTCTCATTTATGTTATTTGCAAATTTGAAAGACTAAAATCTAGAACTAATACGTATATTTTGAACTGTTCGATTTTAAATATTCTTTACCTAATAAGTAGACCATTGTTTTATATTTTTGGCGAAATGTTCCACCGTGAAAATTATTTTGAGTGCTACCAAGTTCACTCAATGAACGTATTCTTAGCTCTGTACATAGTGTTTGCTTTCGCACTTGCATTGGATTGGTTCTTATCAGGTTATACACCTACTGCGATGGAAAAGTACAACAGATTTTATAAATATGTTTTTATCGTTTTGTACGTCGTGTTTTTGGTAGATGGATCAATTGCTATGACTGTATGTTATTCATCTCATGTAGTGTCCCGATATTATATTACTATTAGCTTTTACATAATAGGTCTGATTGTGGTTGTGGTACTAAATATTCTAGCAAAAAAAGTTAATTTGAGGAACGGGTCTTCCAAAACAGCTTATTCTCTAACAGTCACCAATATTATTATTTTTTCGTATTTTCCAATGCTGATTTATCATGTTATATTCGATATTTTGCCTAACGATTACCTCATTATGTCGTTTATGGAATTTATTCCAGAATACATAGCCTTAACCCATCCCATTTTAGTTGTCTATAAGTTAGGAAAACAAAATAAATATTTTAAAATGGCTTACCAACGGTGCTTCAACAAAAGGTCCATTAGAGACTACGGTGATGAAAATTTAGACGAAGGCTCTGATGTAGAAACCGATATCGGTAATGCCAGATATACAGTAAATCATTCAAATGAAAATAAACAAGAACTGAAATTGGCGATAGATAATTGATTCGGTTATGGCGTGTAACGTTACTAGCCGAGGAGGTAGTCTTTAGGATTAAATTAAATTTAAATTAAACATTGCATGTAATACCTCTTTATCCCTGATTGAGCGAGAAGAGATAACAAATCAGTATCTGGTATACTGGAGAAAAAAACTGCTTCCTCAAAAGAATCTCCAGCATCTCGACCGGAATTCGAAACGAAAAACCCTTCGGTGCGACGACGCCCGAAAATGTATCAAAGAGTGTATCATAAACGGCTAGAACTCTGGCAATTTAATTTTAATATATTGAAATAAGATTGCATAGTTACCATACAATTAATGGGTGGTTTTGGAGTTTTTTACAGTAGCTGTAATTTGGTAATATTTTTATAACTGAAATTATGCAATTCTGCGATAAAAAAGCAATTAGTATAATATACCATTTCAGGAATTGAATGCTTCAATTTAGGTTTATTTATGAAAGATAGCAAGTACAACGGTCATATAGTATTAGATTTGTTTATATTAGTAAATAAATACTTTTTGTACACATTATTAGATTTAAGTTAAAAATGTGATAATGGAAAAATGCAAGACAATACTGATATATGAGAAATATCTTGAAAATCTATTTTCTCGTTTGTTGTTAATATATTTATTGTGTTAATGTTATTTATGTTAAATAATAAATATAATTTTTCTTAAAAATGCTATTTTATTATATTTTTAGGGAATTTATTCGTTTCTTGAATTATCCAATGAAGGATATTTAATAAATGTATAAATAATTGATATAAATTTTCCAATCGATTGATATAAAGAGCCAATATGGTCGACTTCCGGTTTCGGTGCAATTTACATGAATATAAAATTTTTAAATGGGGCAACCGGTGTATATATTTTTACATATTTGGATTCGGTCGAAATACATGGTGATATGATTCAACCCTCAGATATTATTTTGATACAATTTTTATTTTTTTTTAATTTTTAGTTTTAATAATAGAAGGCAGCGACGTAGTCAAAATTGATAAAAATTGGTCTGTGGGCACCTGTTAAATGTTATCTGTTCGAATACTAAAATTAATAACGATTTATTCGTCATTAAGTCGATCGAGGTTCGGTTTTCCGCGGAAATTCTTTTTAATTTAATGAAACTGGGCACTTATATTACGGAAAAAAAAATGGTATACCTACATATTTCCTGCTTTTTCGTTGAAATGAACTTGATTAATAAAAGGAATATTTTAGTGAACGATTTTTTCCGATAATTCTTTCAATAAGTGGCAAGATGAACCAATTAATACAATGAAATGTCCCAATTGAATGTAAACCTGCCTTACTAATAGAACATAAATACCCAATTAAGTGCACATAAGAAATCTAAAGCCTAAACTTTGAAATAGGAAACAGATATAGTTTCCGAAACGTCAGCATTATTGCATTATTTTAATTCCTATTAGTTGTCAAAAAACACCCTATAACTGTTCCAATTGAATATTTTTTACATAAGTCATCTTTTTTTGGGTAGGAATTTCAAGAGATGTTTTAATAAATCCCAAAAAAGAGAAGGAAGAGAAAAAATAATAGTATGCTTCCTTAGGTGCAATGCACAAAAAAATGTCTCGGTACTTTTCGTGTTTGTTTGTAAACTCAAAGCGCCCGCCCTCACAAAAGTTCCTTGCGATAAACTGCCAGATTTCGCGAGTATATTCAGATATAAAATAGAATGACGTAGGTTCAGACTGTGCCAGGTCTTGGATGTATTTAAAGCCGAATTTATTTGAAATACCCATTATATTAAAAAATTCAATACTGAGACCTTATTAAAACAGAATTTACGATTTGTAGGAAATGTTTTGCATCCACATTATTAACGAGAAATTTGTTAAATATTTTTTTAGAATTAATACTAAATTTACTGTGCATCGCAGGCAAGTGATTTCGACGAACCGCAACGTTAAATGAAGATAAGTACTGAATAAATACGAGGCGAAGTAACAACTGCTTTCATGTGCTCTTAATTAATCGTTGTGTGGTGATGTTTATAATATTGCAATATTATCTCGTAGGAAGAATATTTAGTTATCCGCTATTCAACTTCCAATTCAGTGGCAATCAGTGCTGTTGACGGATATCAATATTGAAAGGTAATATAATATTTGTTTTTCCATTTTGAACTTTGACAAGACTTTCGAATTCTACACAGGTAAACGAATGATTGCTTCCGAATTTTTTGAAAATAGCGCGTGTGTGTGTGCAGATAACAAAAATAAGAAGGTCAAAGATGTGAGATAAAGAATTATGCATGTTATGCAAAGTAAAATAATAATGAAAAAATCAGTTATCAAATCTACAGAATTATTGTTGAATTAGATATACTTAGTTGAGTTTTGCCAAATTTTTTCGTTACTGGTTCATACTATTTCAAACATATTGAAGCAAAAACTAATGTTTAGAAGTTGCTGCTTTTAAACACTTATTTATCCTATTTCAATGGGAATTGGGGAAAATCAAAAGCTCTGGATAATAGGACGCCAATGTTGGTTACTCTACCAAGCCGATAAGGTTAATAAATATGTTATCACAATATGAAATGACAAATATCAATAAACAAATTTACAATACTAAGAAACCGAATATTAAAATTCCAGAACCGTCGAGTTGGGAAATTTTTGATCTTACCCATTTATTTCTATTTCTATTGATTATAGAAATACTAATTCTATTGATTATAGAAATAGGTATTAAGAAATATTGGATTCGCAGATTCTTTTAAACAAGATAACTCGTGTTCATAGCTTTTTTCAACAAATTAGTACAAACTGACAATATTACCGGTAATATCAAACCGATCGGTTTAGATGCATCTGTGATACAAATCTAATTGTGTAGCATAAGAAATGAACTAAATGATATTAGATAAGTTAACTCAATAATAACACGTATATGTCGTAGGTTGGCAACGGCCAATTAATTTGCTATTGTTGATTTTCAGAGCTGTAACTAATTTTGTGTTTTGTTTACAGATTGGCGAGTGACGATGACTTCTCACGAATATCTGAACACAAGTAGCGAAATTGATAATGATCCTTTCCAACAAATTAGCTACAGAATGTTTCAATCGTACATGTGGTATCTTATAATATTTTCTATAACAAGTTTTCTACTTTCCCTTGTGGTACTGTCGGCAGACATATTTCTCATTTATGTTATTTGTAAATTCGAAAGACTAAAATCTAGAACTAATATGTATATTTTGAACTGTTCCATTTTAAATATTTTTTACATAATAAGTGGACCATGGTTATTTATTTTGGGGGAAATGTTCCCTCGTGTACATTATTTTGACTGCTACGATTTTCGCATAATGGACGTATTCTTAAATCTGTACATAGCATTTGCTTTCGCACTTGCATTGGATTGGTTCTTATCAGGTTACACACCTACTGCGATGGAAAAGTACAACAGATTTTATAAATATGTATTTATCGTTTTGTACGTCGTGTTTTTGGTAGATGGATCAATTGCTATGACTGTATGTTATTCATCTCATGTAGTGTCCCGATATTATGTTACTATTGTATTTTACATACTAGGTCTGATTGTGGTTGTGGTACTAAATATTCTAGCAAAACAAGTTAATTTGAGGAACGGGGCTTCCAAAACAGCCTATTCTTTAACAGTCACAAATATTATTATTTTTTCGTATCTTCCAATGCCGATTTATCGTTATATATTCGGTATTGTGCCTATCACCGGTCGTCTCATTATGACGTTTACGGACTTTATTCCAGTATACATAGCAGTAGCTCATCCCATTTTAGTTGTCTACATGTTAGGAAAACAAAATAAATATTTTAAAATGGCTTACCAACGGTGCTTCAAAAGGTCCATTAGAAACTACGGTGATGATGATTTAGACGAAGGCTTTGATGTAGAAACCGATGCCAGTAATGCCAGATATACAGTAAATCATTCAAATGAAAATAAACCAGAACTGGTATTGGCGATAGATAATTGATCCGGTAATGTTACTAGCCGAGGTCGCAGTCTTTAGGATTAAATTAAATTTAAATTAAACATCGCAAGTAATACCTCTTTATCCCCAATTGAGCGAGAAGAGATAACAAATCAATATCTGGTATACTGGAGAAAACTGCTTCCTCAAAAGAATCTCCAGCATCTCGACCGGAATTCGAAACGAAGAACCCCTCGGTGCGATGACGCCAGAAAATGTATCAAAGAGTGCATCATATAAACGGCTAGAACTCTGGCAATTTAATTTTAATATATTGAAATAAGATTGCGTAGTTACCATATAATTAATGGGTGGTTTTGGAGTTTTGTACAGTTATAATTTGGCAATGGTTTTGTAACTAAAATTATGCAATTCTGAGATAAAAAGGCAATTACTATAATATACCATTTCAGGAATAGAATGCCTCAATTTAGTTTTGTTTATGAAAGATAGCAAGTACAACGGTCATATATTATTAGATTTGTTTATATGTATCAGTAAATAAATATTTTTTGTACACGCTATTAGATTTAAGTTAAAAATGTGATGATGGAAACATGCAAAACAATACTGATATATGAGAAATATAATGAAAATCTATTTTCTCGTTTGTTTTTAATATATTTATTGTGTTAATGTTATTTATGTCAAATAATAAATATAATTTTTCTTAAAACTGCTATTTTATTATATTTTCAGGGAATTTATGCGTTTCTTTAATTATCCAATGAAGGATATTTAAATGTTGCTTGTTTTGTTCTTAAATTGTGACGTATTATTGTAACTTTTGAATGGGTGAATGGATTTTGTTCCAAATTTGCTGTAGTAATTTACCAATTAATCGCTGTAAAGGTTTTGGTTTTGAAAAAGGAAACAGATTTAGTTTCGGAGACGTCAGCGCAGTGTTTTTGCATTATTTTATTAACTATTGTCAAAAAACACCCTCTAACTGTTGCTCTGATCACGCCAAAGGCGTAGAGGTTATTTCCCAGTTTTAAACTGATAATTTGTATATTTTTTAGATAAACCAACTTTTTTGGGTAGGAATTCCAAGAGAGGTGGTAATAATTCCCAAAAAAATGGAAGAGACAAAATAATAGTATGCTTCATTAGGTGCAATGCACAAAAAAAATTGTCTTAGTACTACGACGGATTTCTCTGGTTTGTTTGTAAACTCGAAGCGCCCGCCCTCACAAAACTTCCTTGCGATAATCTGCCAGATTTCGCGAGTGCATTCAGATAAAAAATAAAATGACATAGGTTCAGACTTTGCCAGATCTTGGATGTATTTAAAGAGGAATTTATTTGAAATACGCAGTATATTAAAAAATTCAATACTGAGACCTTATTGAAACAGAATTTGCGATTTGTAGGAAACGTTATTAACGAGAAATTTGTTAAATATATTTTTAGATTGCATACTAAATTTACTGAGCATCACAGGCAACTGATTTCGACGAACCGCAACGTTAAATGAAGATAAGTACTGAATAAAAACGAGGCGAAGTAACAACTGGTTTCATCTGCTCTTAATTAATCATTGTGTAAATGTAATGGTTATAATATTGCAATATTATAGGAACAATATTTAGTTATCCGTTATTTAAGTTCCAATTCAGTGGAAATTAGTGTCTGTTAACGGATATCAGTATTGGAAGGTAATACATATAATAATAATAATAAATTGTAAAGCAATTTTGCCGTGGAATTCCAAAGTTTGGTTTTCCATTTTGAACTTTGACAAGACTTTCAAATTCTACACAAAGAAACGAATGATTGCTTCCGAATTTTTTTAAAATGTCAACCAATTTTCGAGCAAAACGTAGCAAATGTGTGTGTGTGTGTGTGCAGATAACAAAAATAAGAAGGTCAAAGATGTGAGATAAAGCATTATGCATGTTATGCAAGATATTTGGACACCAGATTCAGATTAAAATACGTAATATATAATGATTGCAAGTCAAATTACATAATCGCCACATCAGGGGTACCCCAGGATTCAATATTAGGGCCCTTACTGTTGCCGTTATCCATTAAAGATTTATGTAACAATATATTTTGTGAACAATCGTTGTATGCTGACGATTTGAAATGTGTAATTTATTAAATTAATTTTCAATACTGGTTGTGTGTTTCTTCAGCAGCAAATCAATCACTTAGGAGGTTGCTGTAAAGAAAAATATCTTTTTCTCAAGGCATTGGGTCGTAGAGCATGCAGCCAGAAACATATGAGTAATATACATATACTTAAAACTTGAATATAACAAATACCTATATTCATCCATTTAAAAAAAAACCTAACAATCATAAAGAAGAAAACGAGAGTGGAGAGTACAGGGACGCTCGTTTCTCACCCTGGGGTCTTTCAGGGCATTATATAATAGAGATAACAAAGAGGACCACAGAAGGAGGGGGGGGGATAATAATAACACAGGGTAATACAAAGGGAAAACAAAGTAACCTATAATTTAATATTTACTTCAACCAAAATGGATATAATAATAATAATAATAATAATAATAAATATAGTTCACTAATCTGGTACTCTTTTTCATTTTAGTTTATCTCTTATTTTGTTTCAAACTATTTGTTAGTTTTTTTCTTGTTTCTTTTCTTTTATATTTATCCTGTAATTTGATATTGTTAAATAAATATTATTATTAATATTATTAATGTTATTATATTATAATAATGGCACAAGACTCTTTAAATTCACTAAATATATAATGGTGACGAACCAACAATTACGGTTTTGGAAAGTTAAAGTATTATTCGAAAGTATAAATAAACTATGTTTTTAAAAACGTTATTGAATGATCTTCCAAGTACAAGAATAAAAGCATCCTCTTTTTCCTTTCTACTTCTTCTTCTCCTTCTCCTTCTTCCTCTTCCTCTTCGTCTTGGACTTTTAACGGCAAATTACATTCTATACATTTTTTTTAAACAAGATAACTCGTGTTCATAGCTTTTTCAACAAATTAGTAGAAACTGACAATTAATTTTTCCGGAAATATCAAACCGATCGGTTTGGATGCATCTGTGATTCAAATCTAATTGTGTAGTGTAAGAAATGAACTAAATAATATTAAATCAGTTAACTCAATAATAACACGTATATAGGTCGGCAACTGCCAATTATTTTGATATTGTCGATTTTCAGAGCTGTAACTAATTTTGTGTTTTTTTTACAGATTGGCTCTTCTCACGAATACCTATATGAACATAAGTAACGAAATTGCAAATGATCCTTTCCAACAAATTAGCTACACAATGTCTCAATTTCACATCTGGTATCATATAGTAGATTCTCTAAGTTTTCTACTTGCCCTTATGGCATTGTCGGCAGACATATTTCTCATTTATGTTATTTGTAAATTTAAAAGACTAAAATCTAGAACTAATATGTATATTTTGAACTGCTCCATTTTAAATATTTTTTACATACTAAGTGGACCATGGTTTTATATATATCGTGCATTATATTATTTTAAGTGCTACGAAGTTGACTTAATGGAAGTATTCTTAGCTCTGTACATAGTATTTGCTTTCGCCCTTGCATTGGATTGGTTCTTTTCAGGTTACACACCTACTGTGATGGAAAAGTACAACAGATTTTATAAATATTTTTTTATCGTTTTGTACGTCGTGTTTTTGGTAGATGGATCA
Source organism: Rhagium mordax (assembly GCA_963680705.1). Classification (NCBI taxonomy): domain Eukaryota; kingdom Metazoa; phylum Arthropoda; class Insecta; order Coleoptera; family Cerambycidae; genus Rhagium; species Rhagium mordax. The sequence continues at coordinate 74,208,609 of OY796661.1, read as the reverse complement.
ATTGCTATCACTGTATGTTATTCATCTCATGTAGCGTCCAGACATTACATTAATATTGTATTTTACATAATAGGTCTGATTGTGGTTGTGGTACTAAATATTCTAGCAAAACAAGTTAATTTGAGGGACGGGTCTTCCAAAACAGCTTATTCTCTAACAGTCACCAATATTATTATTTTTTCGTTTCTTCCAATGCTGATTTATCGTGTTATAGTGGATATTGTGCCTAGGGGTCTTCTCATTATGAGGTTTATGGAAATTATTCAAGCGTACATAGTCATAGCTCATCCCATTTTAGTTGTCTACATGTTAGGAACACAAAATAAATATTTTAAAATGGCTTACCAACGGTGCTTCAAAAGGTCCATTAGAAACAACGGTGATGAAGATTTAGACGAAGGCCCTGATGTAGAAAGCGATATCGGTAATGCCAGATACACAGTAAATCATTCAAATGAAAATACACATGAACTGATATTAGCGACAGATAATTGATTCGGTTATGTCGTGTAATGTTACTAGCCGAGGTCGCAGTCTTTAGGATTAAATTTAATTTAAATTAGACATCGCAAGTAATACCTCTTTATCCCTGATTGAACGAGAAGAGATAACAAATCAATATCTGGTATACTGGAGAAAACTACTTCCTCAAAGGAATCTCCAGCATCTCGACCGGAATTCGAAACGAAGAACCCCTCGGTGCGACGACGCCAGAAAATGTATCAAAGAGTGTATAATAAACGGCTAGAACTCTGGCAATTTAATTTTAATATATTGAAATAAGATTGCGTAGTTACCATATAATTAACGGGTGGTTTTGGAGTTTTGTACAGTTATAATTTGGCAATGTTTTTGTAACTAAAATTATGCAATTCTGCGATAAAAAGGCAATTACTATAATATACCATTTCAGGAATAAAATGCCTCAATTTAGTTTTGTTTATGAATATTATTAGATTTGTTTATATGTGTCAGTAAATAAAAATTTTTTGTACACGCTATTAGATTTAAGTTAAAAATGTGATGATGGAAACATGCAAAACAAAACTGATATATGAGAAATATAATGAAAATCTATTTTCTCGTTTGTGTTTAATATATGTATTTATTGTGTTAATGTTATTTATGTTAAAAAATAAATATAATTTTTCTTAAAACTGCTATTTTATTATATTTTCAGGGAGTTTATGTGTTTCGTTAATCATCCAATGAAGGATATTTAATAAATGTTGTTTGTTTTGTTCTTAAATTGTGACGTTTTATTGTAACTTTTGAACGGGTGAATGGATTTTCTTTCAAATTTGCTATAGTGATATGGTATAAATTTTCCAATTATTTGATGTAAAGAGCCAATATGGCCGACTTCCTGTTTCGGTGCAATTTATATGAATATAAAAATTTTTAATGGGACAACCGGTGTATATATTTTTACATATTTGGATTCTACCGGTCAAAATACATATCTATGATTCAACCCTCTATGAGAAAAAATTTTTGGGCACCGTTCAAAAGTTACTGACTTTTGGGTCTCACAAAAGTGATCATAAACCTGGTAAAACAGTTATTAGAATAATGCCAATACATTGATTTATATACAAAGTATTTTGAGTGGGTGAAACTTCTGGTCATTTAATATCCTATACTGAGAGATCAGGTTCAACATCATATTGATAACACCTACTAACAAACATGATAAAAACTAATTACTGCTAAATGACGCTTTGAATTACATATTTGTTGGTGTGTTTATCGTATTTAAAATAATGTGAGTGGCGGATAGAGATGATTGTTCATTTATTACATAAATGAACGTCTAAAGTAAAAATAGTGTCGTGAAGAAAAAGTTATATGAGCTGAAACAGGAAGTAAGTACTAATAATTTATTTGTGTCGTACAATTTGTTTTAATGTATAAAATTTATAGGGAATTATGTTTATCAATATTAAATACCAATTGGTCATTCCTAGATACGCACGCTAGTGTTGAAAAATTCTAAACTTTTTAGTATACACTTACCACTTACTTAAAAACAAATATTACTTTTTAAAAAAGTTGCTGCGCAAAAAATTACCCAATGACCAAAGCAAAAGAAAAAATTAGGCAGCCTCTACGTTATTCGCCATAATTGTTAACACCCATAATCCAAATTTGGATGAAATCACGTTTAATAGTAATAGAAATATAACAAAAAGTTTAAATAAAAAAATTACTTTTAACGCTCCTTAACTTTTTAAGGGAGCAAAATATGGTACTGAGGTATGTTCAGCTAAAATGATTTATTTTTACTTAAAGAGCCTACTATTACAGTTTGACCCATTCTTTCATGAACACCCTGTATTAGTAGGAGATCCCTCGACCAAAATTTCGAGTTAATTTCATAAAAAATGTTTAGTTCGAATCAAACGAAACAAGTTTTATTTGTCCCAGGATATTGCGGAAATTAATATAAATAAGACAATAAAAAAGAAGGATGAAAATAAGTTTTCAGTCGTTTTTCTCGATTTTGCCTCCTAAGAAAGCTATGATTTTATGAAAAGTTCGATTTTGCCGAAAAACTGTACTTTTGCGCGGGCCCTTGCCCGCGCGGATTTTTTCGACCGAACTTTCAGGAGAGCTAGAACCAACCTTCCTCTCGGATCCCTTTAGCAACGAGATAGACGTCAGTTACAATAGAATTTTTTTTTTCAAATTATATAAACTATTGAAAAGAATAATAGAATCCTCGTGTCGCGATGGGGTCTAAAATCCTGGTCGGGGGCTCTCCTACTAACAATGAATGTATTTCCAAAGGTCTCTTAGTTGGTGACTTATTTTAGGTTTAAACTCTTGGAAAATGGACTAAACTGGTATTCAGTCCAACACCTTGACCGTGGTAGTACTTTCGCAGCACGCACGATACTTGGTACTGTAGTATATTGGCGAACCTAGAAATGGGCAGCATGGAGTATAATATTACCCAACAGGAAGAAGATCCATTTGGCGACATCAACCCAGATATTATAGTGAACTATGAGAGAAACATTGGGGAACTAGCGTTGCATTACACTTTTATAATTACAGAAATCATAAAGCTAATACTCTGTATATGTGTTGTAGTATTTGATATATTCTTAATCTATGTAATTTGTAGATTCAAAAAACTACAATGTCACACCAATAGCTACATAATGCATTACAGTGCATTAAATATTTTATATTTTGTCTCGAGCCCTATATTTTTTATTATGCTTGAATTAATTCCTTATCTAAGGCACTATAATGTAATTTGTCTCATAACTGACGTAGAAACTTCATGTTTGTTAACAAGTTTTCTTTTTGCATTCGGTCTTGGTTTTGACTGGTTAGTAATGTGTTTTAAACCTACAATAGGAACAAAAATTTCTAAATATTATAAACATTTCATTTGGATCATGTACGTTTTTGGTTTAATTACGTTTCTATCGTGGTCAATTTCTTGTATTAATGAATTTTCTACTGTATCGCATATTATCGCACAGTTAACTTACTTTCTAACTTTAGTGTTTATTATAGTTCTAAATTACTTAAAGTACGTAAGAAATGCTTCAGATAACAACGCCAAAATCTCACATTCTCTAATTGTAGCTAATATTATTATTCTCAGTTGGTTACCGATGTTCATCTACCATTATTTGTGGAACTTCATTCCAGATGACAGACTATTTTTATCTTATTTCTTATGGCTTACTGAATTCATACCAGAATGGATCGGTTACGGTCACCCAATTGTCATTGTCTTTGTGTTAGGCAGATTGAATAAGAATTTTAAAATGGCATATTTGAAGGTATTCAAAAGATCAGTTGCGAGTTACAGTAATAATGAAGATAACTTAGATGAATCGGATAATGAAAGTCACACACAGCCCACCACACAGGTTTCCTATAACAACGATGTGCCGATTTAAACATGTACACGGCTTTATTATGGCATTGGTTATGATGATCCGTTTGAATTTAGATGGCGCTACGTATTTGTTAAATTTCTTTTAGGTCCATTGTTTAGTGATGTTTTTCCATGTTTTCCTGTCTTTGGTCTTTATTCTTCAGTTTTGTACTTATTTCTCCTTCAAATTTTCCGTAACAGCCTCTTTCCATTTCCGCCTAGATCTCCCACTTTTTTCTCTTTGACGGTTCCTCCTCTTAAGGTGTTCGTCCCATCCGCTCCAGTCCTCTGGCTTCCACCACTCCCTTTTGGATTGTAGAGAAATCCTTCTGATTTTGCTTCCAATCTCCTGTTAATAATATTGGCCATCACTTATTCAGCAAGGCTATTCGTCTAAACTTTTTAATTCAGTATCGTCTCCTTTCTTATGCAGTGGTACGATAGTGGCTTTGCTCCAAACTAGTGGCAATTTCCATTATCAAGAAATATTCCAATATTTTCCTTCTTAGGGTTTTACCTCCACCTTTTCCATAGTCTGCAACTAAGTTTTGTCCCAGACTTTTGTTATTTTCTAGGCATCTTATTATACCCTTCTTTTCGTCTACTGACGATTCTGCTATTGTTTCTTCTAGTTCTTCTTCGCGTCTATCTTCCTCATAGTACCTTCTTTATTTCCGTTTCTTCTAAATATTCCCTTCATTTTTCCGTTTTTGGTTTTTTATCACCGATGTGATTTCCTTCTTTATCTGTACAGTTAATGGCTTTGTCTAAAATCCTCTTCTGGTGTCTTTAACAATTTTATAAAAATTTATATTTTTTCTTATCCTTAGTCTCTAGTTCCGTTATTAATTATTGTTTTTGTTTTCTCTTTTCTTCTGTTCTAGCTATCTCTTGTGGTCTGCTCTTTTATCAAAAATGCCTGTCTTGGTATTTGTTTTTTGTTTATCTTAGCTTTACAAGCCTCATTCATCCAAGTTTTTTCCCTGTCTTTGTAAGCATAGTAAAAAGATCATGAATAAATTATATGCCAGGAGAAATTTGTGTGTGAAAACTAGTATTTGAATATTTCGATACCAATAGCTTTAGTGAAATAAAATCTAGCATAAGGTATTCATACATGTTTTTTGATGTTGTTGCAATAATTTAATACATTAGATTAGGTTATGTTAGGTTAGTTATCACTGTATTATTCCTGCTATTTGAAATGGGGTGATAAGTTAATTTAGGCTCTTAAGAAAACTGTATTAGTATTATTTATCCTTATTGTATTTACTTCCAAAAATACAACAAATAATAATAATGGAGGATTTGATTTGTAGATAAGTAATTTGAAAACAATTGAACCACGTTCAAAAGACTCGATGGGCTAGTTTTGACAAGGAAGAAAACTCTTCTACAAATCATCAGCTCCACAATAGTCTTAAAATCAAATCAAATCAAATAATTTACTGTTAATATTTTTTTATTACTTTCATCATCAGAATCATGCCTTATTTAGCCACATTTCCTTGGCCTTTGACACCAGAAAGATATTTGCTATAAAAGATAGTCTTTCAAAAAGTCTGACGATTAACAGGTCCAGAAGCAATAAATCGAAGAAAAAAAAAGAAAAATGCCATCGGAAACACCAGAATGGGTGATCAAACAAACCTAACCTAAATATTTGACTACTAATAAAGTGACAGGCCCTAGTGGTATCTCCGATATTACACCAGAAATGTGTACTAACCTAACCTAACTTCAGCACTTAATCAACCTCTTGATCCGTCCTTTTCAGCTGAAAAATTTCTTGTCCAAATCCAAGGAAGGAATGAAAATGAAAATTTCTAAAGGTTTTTATTTAATTCCAAAGTTATGTTATAATATGTTGGCGTTAGTGGTGCTACGAAATCGAAAAAATGTTTCCAAAACAATAATAATAGTCAGATTCCTTTAAGATGTAATAATAGCCACATCAGTCCCATATACTGTAGTGCCGACAAACCTGGTCAAAGGGATAATTTATATTCGACATATTTTGTGTGGGGGAGACAGATATCTGGTCTAATAGAAAGATCATGTTCAACATACATTGATAATAACTATTAATAGCCATGATAAAAACTAATTACTGCTATTGGTAGACAAGCTTTTGACTAAATATTTCGGTTGTGTCTGTGGTAGTTAAAATATTTTAAGGGGCGTATAAAGGCGAAATTGTTCATTACATGAATAAAATTGAATTAGTATCTGAAGTAAAAGTAAAGTGTCGTGGCGGAAAACTGCATATATCAAGATAGGAGGAAGTAAGTAACAATATTTTATTTTATAATATTAGAATTGTACCTATTGATTTACAGAGCCTATCAAAAATAGTGTTGCAAACATTTTAATATTATTTTACCTTTCCCTATACACAAATATTTTAATTTTAAAAAGAAATAATTTAAATTGAAAATAATTATTTTTTTGGGAAGTTGCTAGAGAAATTAATGTGAGGTAGTTTTGACGGCCTCAAAAACTATTATCTGTTTTGGAACTGCACGTAAAAAGTTGCGAATTTCTGGCAATTTTTTGACCACATCAAGAACAGAAGAAACGTAAATGCCAAGTTCTACATCAGACTCTTTTCTTTGTTGTTACTTGAAATTATGTTTGGAGTCACCGATACTATAATCTGCTCTTCAGACACACCAAATATGATAAACATAATTTCTTCAGCACATTACAAATGTTAGTATACAGTTAACGCACGACTTTTTGTATATTTTGCAGAATCTAGAAATGGGCAGCCTAGAGTATGTTACCGAACAGGAAGAAGACCCGTTTTGGGACACCGACAGTAATAATTTAGGAACCTATGAGATAGACCTAGACATAGCATTAAATTATGCTTATCTAGTTACGGATACCATAAAGCTAATACTCTGCATATGTGTTGTAGTATTTGATATATTCTTAATTTATATAATTTGTAGATTCAAAAAACTGCAATGCCAAACAAATTGCTACATAATGCATTACTCTATATTAAATATTTTGTATTTTGTGTCGACTCCTATATTTTATAATATGCTTGATTTAATTTCTTATGCAGGGAACGTCGGCATTAATGTAACCATATATTGTGTTATAGTACAGGTGGAAAGTTCATGTTTGTTAACAAGTTTTCTCTTTGCTTTGGGTCTTGGTCTTGACTGGTTAGTGATGTGTTTCAAACCTACAGTAGGAACCAAAATTGCTAAATATTATAAGTATTTTATTTTGATCTTGTATATTTTAGGTTTAATTACGTTTCTAGTGCAGTCCCCTTTTTGCTTTACACATTTTCCAGCTATAAGGCATACTATCTCACAAATAGGTTACGTTCTAACTTTGGTATTTATTATAGTTTTGAATTTCTTAAATCAAGTAAAACAGAATACAGATAACAATGCAAAAATCTCATACTCGCTAACTATAGCTAATATTATTGTTCTTTGTTGGTTGCCGCTGTACATCCATCATCACCTGTTCACATTTACCCGACGAAAAATTTTGTTCTATATTTTGTGGTTCATACAATTCATACCGGAATGGATAGCTTACAGTAACCCGATAGTAATTATCTTTGTGTTAGGTAGATCAAATAAGTATTTTAAAATAGCGTACCTGAAGGTATTCAAAAGGTCAGTTGCTAGCTATAGTATTAATGAAGATGAATCTGATGATGAGACCGGCACGCAGTCCAACACACATATCTCTTATAACAACGATATATCGTATATTTAATTTAAATAGCTTTATTAGTCTGGTCGTTACATTAAAAATAATTTTTTTCGTAGCTGAATGTTTTTTTTTGTTGGACTCCTCAACACTCTCAACAGTGTTCTAATTTGCACGGAATCTTATTGATATAGCTTGCTTACAGGCCAAAATGGTCAGATTTTCTCACAATTTAAAAACCTCAACCTCAGGGTTCAGTTTTTGGGCCCCTTATTTTCATTATAGCCACTAGATGCTCAAACATATTACAGCTTTTCTGTCGAAACAATTGCTATGAAAAATAATCTACATGTGATTACATTGTTGCACCATAATTTTAAATCACCTTGTATAGTTGTAGACACACCACCGCAATTTAGTACGACACTAAAAAAAATGTCATAACAAGAAACAAAATTTTCTCTAAAATTGGGAAATACCTCCTGTATTTTTGGCATGTACTTACATAAATAGGTGTTTGTAATTAATATGGAATAGTCTTATATTATGTAAATATTATTTTTATTATCTAATGACTCATTGTCAATATTTACGAATAAATATCTACATACTCTTTATTATTTTCATTATTTTATTACACTGTATCATTAAATTTAAATAACATTACTATCAAAGTGGATTAATTTTAAGAAATTTTTACAAAAGGAAACTTAATTTCCGTGTATATTTTTTTGCGTCACCCTGTACACGAACTGTGTTAATATTTTTTATAAATGTTTTAATTGGTTCCAATGTATGTTATTATGTTATGTTCGAGATTTTTTTTGTTTTTACCCCCCGAAATTTTGTAATTTCCTATTTAGCACATTTTAGTAAAAGCTTGTTTTAAAAAATATTTTTTCCGCTTGTTTTTTGTTGTTGTTTTTATTTTAAATATTGTTTTTATGTTATTTACAAATGAAGTATAAAATTATTATTTACAATCTTGGAACCGACAAGTGTTTTTTATTTTTTCTCTAAAACCAAAAAAAATTCGTATAAACCACGGAAATACATATATCCCCAGCGGACTTCTCTCTGTTTGCTGTGCGCTCTTAAAGATAAAATTAAATGATTACTTTGTAATGCACAACACTGATGTGTAAAGCTTGGTAGTCATAAAAAAATGTTAATTAAATTACTGGGGCACACATGACACATGAGTTGTCCAGCATAAAGAGTACGTAATGTTGTAATTTCGTAAACAGCCTTTTGTGTTCATCAATTGCAACTGTGTAGGATTCGTGGCATTCATTAAATTGTTAAAAAGACCGTGACAAATTTAATAGAGCTGACAGTTGTTAAGAGATATCTGCTGTGGTTTGTGCAAATTTCGGTACGTAATCACTATAATGATAACATTATTTATTCATTCTGCTCTCATCTCATACGTTACATATCCGGATTCCTAACGTTTTTCAATTTTTCTGTTAAATGTAAAGTTTAAAATACGATGTGAAGTGTACAGCATTGCAAGGTTCTACATAAATATGGGAATATCCAATGCTACTACGTATTTTTGGTAACTACTATTTATATGGGTGATTCGTAAAAAAACCCACACGGAGCAGGACCGCGCGGGGGAACTTAATTGATGCTTTAATCCAACCCTCTTGTGTACAAAGTTGCACCCCAGAATGAATATAAGCCTTCAAAGTGAAAAAAAATATTAAATTTACAATACGTTAACGATTAATTAACGGTAAGTTAATGTTATGGGAGCACTGCAAGGGGTCGATTAGGGGGTAGTTCAAATTAAATAGAACGTTTCTGTCCACAGGCTGATTTTAGAGAAATTAACTTCATTTTACAGCTCTTTTTACTCTTGTTAATTTTTAATAAACTTTATGGTTTTTTAGAAAAACGGGATTTACTATAGCAATGCGTGAATAGTTTAATTAGGAAATAACCAAAAATTCAACAATATTGCAGTCTAGAGAAAGTTCAATGCTATTTTAGTCCAATAAATTTTATATTTGTATTGGCATGTATTTTAAACTAAAACCCCACTAATAAATTAATAAAAATAAAAAATAAATAAATTCAATTCCAACCAGGATAAAATGAAAATGACCCTCCTAATAAAACTAGAACGAGAAACTTACGTATAGGATGCTCATGAGATAAATATAAGTTCAAAAAAGGATATAATATCGTAAAACCATTTGTTAAATCAGCTGTAGGACACCTGTTGAGGCGAGAGAGGTCAACGAGCCTTATATAAACAAAGGAAAAACTACGCTAAAACAAACCAAAAATAAACAAATTAAAGGCGTAAATGAAATAAATACATTGTGCTATGTTTCTTTAAAATAATCAATAACATAACAACTGTCTGTTACATGCTTTAAACAGAGGTTGAACGTTTGTCAACTACGGTTAAATAAAAATGGACTTTATTTATATAAATTTTTATAAAATTTGTAGTCAATTAATTTAAAACAAACCTGTAAAACCTCCAGTCTAGTCAAATGACCAGACACAATGTAAATTAGTTCCTAAGAAGTGAGTGCAGTGATATTCGATACGGTCATGTAATCACTCGTACGAGCCAACGGCAGATCTAAAATTTATCTCACGTAATATCGACACATGGGTATCCAAGGATTCATCTTTAAATAAGGAAGCTAAAAATATCATAATTTCATAGGAAAAATACATAATAAAGGGGAAGAAGGCGAAAATACCAACCTTTATGACAGTTGAAAATCCCGAAATCCATGGTTTGGCAAATTTTCTTCTTGTCCTTAGGAACGAAACAAAAAAGAGAGTTGTTATTGGGTCGTAAAAGAAGCTACCCCACGTCCAGATCGCTCCTGAAATACATAAAGAAATACGAAACTAAAAACGAAAACTTATATTTCTAGTACATTTGAATAATGGTTTAAGGCCAAATACAATAAGGTACCAGAAAAACAACATCAACTTACCAGCAATAAAGGTAAAATTAATCCTAAATAATAAGCTGCCACCTGATTGGTCGAAATCCGAATGGGCATCCAAGGCCTATTTAGTTTATGCAGATCCAGTAAATAGGGCACTAAAGTGTAAAACTGCCAGCTACCATATCTGGACCACAAACCACAAGCGTCAAAACTTAATAACAGGTCTGCCAATTTAAAGTAAATAACGTGACACGGTAACTTCAGTGTGCCGGGAGTACTTTGAACTAAAATTCGAAACCTTAACTTTATTAAATTTGTCACTTTTCACAAGGACACTGTCCAATATTTGTTGTAGATTAAGTTAGTTTGAGATAGAACAGGGACATAGTTTATGGAACGTTTCACTTTGAATTGTCATGTGTAATAAATACGACTTGTTGTTCCATCTATGTTTAATTGATACAACTAAAGCATACAAATCCATCTCAGCTGGATATCTATATTAATCTATAATACAGCAAAAACAGAGACATCTAGCTGTCTAATAACAAAATAATATTCATTCTGATGAAGATCTCTAACATTTCAAGATCCTTACTAATCAAATAAAAAACAAAACTAGCACAAAATTTAAATAATCTTTATTCAAAACGTGTACAACAGCAGATTAACAGGTAAGATATTTCTTCGATGGTAGAAGGGAACCCCCAAAGGCCCTGAAAGGTAAAAGAGTAATTATAGCAAACCTATAGTAAGTTTCACGTAAAATTATCTTAACATCATACGCACTGTCGCTTATTGTTCAAACTGTTGGAAAATCCAGCCTATGGCGGACTGATCGTAAGTTATAAAATCGATAATTCAGAAAACTATATACAAATACTTTAGAAAAATAAATTTAAAATTCAAAAACTAAACAACTTAATTACTAGTGCATGCATGAAAATATAATATATGAGTATTAAAATTAAATATCTAGACGTGCAAATATAAAATATAATAAAATATAAAATTCTTAAATTTAAAAAACTTACCTTGTAATAATAAAATAAAATAAATTAAAATAGTATTCAAAAATCAAAAATTATTGTTACCCCAAAAGTCCTCATAACATTACAGTATGTTCAGAAGTAGAATAAATATAAATAAATTTATTAAATTGCTATTAACGGTCACAGCCACTTCAATTCAATTTTCTTCATAAAATACGTGCAATTGTACCTTTCAGCACCGGTCATAAATTTTATTGGCAAATTTTATAAATGCAACAATTATTGGTATCTCCCATAGTAATTAAAACCCTAAGCGATAAAGATGCTGTAGTTTCATAGATTTTCAGCTAGTTTATGTTCAACTGTGATTTTGTTACAATCATCATGTTGCTAAGAAAAAAACGTTTGTCTCTTAAAAAAAATCGAAAAGTTCAGTACCAGTGCTCGAAAGTTGGCTGAAAAGTATGGTATTGGAAGGACACAAGTTAACGAAATTATAAAAAACAAATTGGTAATTCGTTTCCTAATAATGATGCTTCCTAATTATTTTTTTAATAAAAACTACTTAAAACACAAGTGAAGAGGTTATTTAGAAATATTCAAATATTTTTTTAGATTATCTGTAATTTCAAAATTTTCAAAAATATATGGTAATAAATCCCAATCAAGAAAAGAAACAAATAAGTTTCAATAATACATGAGCTTACACTTCTTCTATAATTAGACTAAGTATAAATACTCCAGTCTTACCTGCTGATTAACTAAATTGGAGTTTTAAGCTCATCAAACAAATTGAACTGCATCATACATTTCGTAATACATTATATTATTTTAGATTCAATGGCATCCGAAGGATCTCCTTGGGACGACGATCCACACGTCCTCAAACCCAACTCCTCGACCAGCAGAAGTGCATTGGACTACCTTGGACTCTTCACCGACTATTTCAGCATTCCACTCTGCGCTCTGGCAATACTAGCGAACATACTACTGATTGTTGTCATTTTAAAATACAAGAGGCTGAAGAACAGGACCAATTTTTACATGCTAAATTTCGCCGTGTTCCACATGTGCTATATCATATCCACTCCACTATTTTATATAATCCTAGATATATTTTACAACGGTCAGCTAGAAGTGCACTGGTATTGCGTATGGATCCGCGCGGAGAATCTTGCAATGGGTTTGGCTCTGACATTCGTTGGTGGGTTTGGGATCGACGCATTTCTAGAAAAAATAAGGCCCAGCTGGTTTGGCAAATACGAGAGGCGTTATTTGTATGTATTTTCATTCTTCTACTTCTCCCATTTCCTTATTTACGTAACAGCGGCCAGTGTGTGCCTTAAAACAGGCTTCTCCAACAATTTTAATTTTTACTTCCTCACGATTTACTACCTCATAATACTAATATTAGTTTTGTACGTAACTTACAAGGAGAAAAAGATGGAGGCAAGTTTCAAGTTGTCCACGCCAAACAAAGCCTACGCTTTAACTGTCTCAGTAACCATACTTCTGTGCTGGCTACCGCTGTTCATTTTTTACAATTTGATGAACATATTCAAAGATGTGCACAAGGTGGAACACGTTTTGTGGTACACGGCGTTCCTGCCGGAGTACCTGGCTTATTGCTGCTCACTCATCGTCGTCTATAGGTTGTGGAAATCCAGCAAGTATTTCAAAGTGGCTTTCCGCAAGGTTTTCAGAAGACCAGTGCTTGAAGCCGAGTACGACGAGTTGAACGTGGACGAAAACGGAGAGGAAATCTGCAAACCGTTGTGATAGCTCCTCACTGGGGAAGTTTAAGTGGCTTGGACGCTTGTTTTTTATTATCAACTTATACTATTGCGTGTAATTAAACTGGATTAATTGCTTGCTGTTCTTGTAATTTTTTCGTTAATAAGTGCACCGTTGAGTGTTTTAAAATAAAATATTTATAATTCTGCATGCCTTGTGTTTTATTTAAAGCTTTCACAATGCCAAAACATTCTTCCTTTTATTGTGGAAGGGGATGCTTCATGGTTTTCACTATTATCTCAAAATCTCTCAATATTGAATGAAAAATGTTTTGGTATTTTGTATTTAATAATTTGGGCCTTTACCAAAATAATCCATTTTTAATATGCTTAATTTATGAGAAATGCTAACCTAACCTAACGTTTTTTTATTGACGTATCTTTTATTAAATATTGTGCACCCAACGTACGGAGATTTATCACAACCAAGAGGAATTTGTCATTGGTTAGGTACCTATTAAAGTTGCAGAGAACACTTGGTTTCATTTGTTTAAGAATTAAATAACAATTGTATATATATTGTATGGTTGTTATTTAAAATTTGAATGGAAATATAGGTCGGCAACTTTCAATATAAGTAATGTACAATGTTGGTAATCCACACACTATATAATTGAATTGTAAATTTTCTTAGAACTCTAATCTGGAAGATTGTTTCTGTAATATATTTTTGATTTATGTGTACCAATAAGAAAAAACAACGCGAAAAAAAATTTTCACCCTCTATATCTATAATTTCACACGTATACCAGGGAGTAAATTTATTTTTTTGCTTTGTTTTTTCTTATTGGTACTCATAAACCAAAAACAAATTACAGTTCTTCATAGAGACAATTTCTAGATTAGAGCTCTAAGAAATTTTATAATTCAGTTATATGAAGTAGGAAAATCAGCTTCTCTAAAGTTATGATATTGCTTACTTATATCATTAGGAGAGCTTCACTATTGGATAGGAAAATATGCAAAGCTGGTTAATGACTATCCTTGTTTAAAAATGAAGCCGTTCCATTATAGTGCAATTATTGCATTGGATACGACGTAATTTCTGTCATAATAAGAGGAATTATATAACAATGCTAGAAATTACTTTTATTCATCTAGACCAGTGTGAGACACAATAAATTAATGCGCTTGTCTCCCCATAAATTATTCAATAGTCATGTAAGTGTTTCCATTGTAGTACTATAAGCAGGAACTATTAAAGGCCAATTTTTATAATCACGATTTACTATGTAAATACATTAACTTAGCCTTAACCAAACACCAAAACATTGAATACTTAATTCCACGTGCGTTTCGATCTCCAAGTTGGAACCATTGGGAGGTAATTGAACTAATGATTACACTCATATCTCGGCGTACATACATAAATCGAAATCAAAAAGTTGAAAATCACTATGACAATGTTGCTCTACTTATTTGGAAATTGGTGCAGGAACCAAAATGGTGGCCATAAATAACTGCCACTAGTTTCCTAAAATTGGCTATAGCTGTTAATTCATTTCATATTGTAGAATCACCCAAGCCTCCCAGAGATCCCCGAACAGCAATTATTTTAAATTTTAAAATTATGCGACCTTTACGTAATCATTCACCTTGAATCATTTGTTTGAAAATATAAATAAAATATTGCGTTTCGAGCCGCTGCGGTTTTTATTACATCGCCATGAATGAATATTACGAAGTGGTTTTAGTGGCGCATGGCGCTGGCTAAATTTTGGGAAATACGTTTACAAAGTAACTGTTAAAGAAATCTTACCTACCTTCAGTTCACAGCAGAGATACTCCGTATGTGGAATTCTGGAACAAAAATACAATTAGTAATAAATTCTTATGTGGTCTCAATGATTTAAATATCGAAAATCAAATAACAAGCAAATATAATAGCAAAACTATGAGGCGAAGAGTAAAGGTTGATGAGGTCAAAACTTCTGGTCCATGACCAAAGCCATAATCTAACAAAAGAAGACAGCTTTACAGCGACATCATCAATATATAGCTCTCATCTCTTTGATACGTTTTTCTTGGACAGAACACTAGACTCCCAAAAGAAGTGCTTCAATCTTATGTATAAACAAGGTATCTTGCTATCCAACTGGAGGATTTTTCTGGTGTAACTCAAAATAGGGAAGAAAATGGATTTAAATATTTACCGTTTTACCACAGTTCGCTATGCTATCTAAAGAGATGATGAGTAGCACAAGGAACTGTTGGATTGTCTCATATCGGTAGATATCTTGGCAATATGCATCAGAAGTATTCAATAGCAAATTTGCTCACATATATTACCCATATATGGAACCATGCAATCGATAGATTTGGAGAATCGCAAACGTTGGTTTTAGACATAGAAGTAATTGATGATGGCACCAAGATCTACTACATATGTTGGTGCCCATGGAGATCAGATTTCCTCTCCAACCGCTCTTCGTATGTTGTTGATGAAGTCGCATCAGAAACTTTCTTTACCAACTTGGATGGTCCACAAAGATCTGCTTTATTGCCAACTTTGTCAATTCTTCATAATAATGGTTTGTATTCGCAACCCTATTTTTACTGGTGACAGTTTGTTCTTTTGAAGACCAAAGAACTGAATTCCTCAAAAGGCATAGAGACCATCTTGATACGTTTTGATATGGCTATATAGAGGTAAATGCTACTTCAATTCAGATCCTGGTTTGGAATATTGCTCACATATTTGGTGATGACGTCCAAATTTTTGGATTCAATCCAAAATCGAGCATTCGAATGGTTGAAAGATTCTAGTCACTTATTTTCCGTGAACAAACTACACTTCGGTTATTTGCTTATCTGACCACGTGACGTCAACAAGAATTTTTTGTAACTTTAACTAAAATATAGTGCTAAAATGCTTCAATACGAACGGTTTGCCAGTATAGTAATTTCGAATTAATTGTGCGCCTCACTGATAACAGGTTTATTATGATTATTGCTGCTCGGCTTGGATTCCCAACGTAAACATTTTAATAACTAAGTAACAGTAAATAGAAGCGCAGCAATTAATTTCAAAATAAACATGCTCCTTATTTCTATAACGCATCGCATCGTTCCGCAAAGGTGATACTTGAAATTAATTAACATAATTTCGTCGGAGCCACGTTCGTCTTTAAACTTATAGTTTGGAAGTATCTTATATCTATCTGAGAAGTGTAAACATGTGAAGCACAGTTATTTAATACACTTAATTATGTTCGTTGTTTCTAGCATCGAGAGCGTACGTTTGTGCGTTCAATTTAATTATGTAGGTTAAATATATACTTAATCTGATACCTACATGCTTAAAATGCTATTCCTCCGTCTATGTGCATCATTTAGCTTGGTTCCAAATAACAGCAAAGGTATTTTTTGGACTCCTTAATTTTTTTAAATCTTTGACGAAAACATATTTTTTTTTTGTCAAACAGATCAGCCTCGTATTTTGGAATAGTAAAAAGCGCCTTTAAAGTCATCAGTTATCATCGTTGACAAGCAGCTATGGTATTTTTTCCCTCTCTACAGGCAACAACTTAAAGATATCACTTGTATGTTTTTCTGTTAATAAAGTTATAATTTTTTTAGTCATATTCTTCTCCGAGGCTACAATTTGGATCTTAAAACGAGGCGTCCGTGACTATGCTTTTGGTTTCATTTTGGATTGATTCTACTCGTAATTGCTCGAGCAAGTATTCCGCTCTGTGCTTAGAGGAACAATGTCGGTCATTTATTTTGGGTGGTCTTACTCTTACAGTACACATTGGTTCGGATTTAGTGATGATGGGAAGACTCCAAGTGATTGGAAGTCATGGACTTTTGAGGAAGAACAGATGATAGCAACTAATATCCTTGCCATTCGGTTACTCCTTAAAATCAAAGTGGAATAATTGGGTGTATAGTAAAGGACTATAAAAATTGACTCAAGTTCTCCTATTCAACATATTTTTGGTACGTTGAAAGGCAGCTGGGCCTAAATGGGACTTCAATTGCATTGATTAACGCCATTGTGCAGAAGACCACGGTAATAGTGGCCTATGTTGGTCCTTTAAATTAAACGTCATTATAAAAAAATATCACGCTTTAAAGTTCAAAATTAAAACGACCCAGGATTAATCCAATAATTTGTCCGTTTAACAGCGCATTAATTAAGCATATTCAGCATATTAATAGTGCACAAGGTCAAAATGCATATAATAATTAAGTGTCTGTTAGACTGTTTGGCTTTTTGTGTAGTTTGATATTAAAACTAGAGACGCACTGAGTTCAGCTTTTTGGCTAAAACTTTCTGGGAGTACAATTAAACTAAGCAACTAGTGAATAGTGTTTGGAAAATATCAGTATTGGTAAGCAAATGAAAATCTAACTTAGGCGTCAGATGCTCTAACAAAATTGAATCTAAAGTTTGGGACTTTATTTAGCAGCCAAAACAGTTAATTATTCGGACAATAATTTATAAAAACAGTAGACGATAATAATACAATGGCTGATCCAGCCATACGCATTATAGAATGTTCGAAAATAAACCATAATTTAATTGAACAAAATTGAATATGATATTCCACGCCTACTCTGTTTTCTGTTGACCTCGCGATACTAAGCTTATCTTCTTCCTTCGACTATAATGCTGCTCATTAAACAGTTGCTGCGATTATTTCAGTTCGTAGTGATTACTATTTGTGCAACATTTAATAAGAAAGGGTAAAAGTACGTTTTAAAATTTTTTATATCTATATTATTTTTTCGATACTAAACAATTTCTTGATGGAGCTACTAATAAAAAAGTTACTAATTAGTAAAATTGTATGTCAGTTTTATTGAGGTGTTCCACGAAATTGTTAAGAAAACTTATGCCTTCCAAGTTCCAATCTACAAATTGATCAATCAAAATTTTACCAATGAAAACAGAAGCAATCGCCATTGTTTAAAATAATTGTTCTGTAAGAACAGCTTGATAAAGTCACAGGGTTAAGCTATGTTTAGATTTCAGATATGGGGCATCTTAAAACTGTGGCATTGATGCAATTGCTTGTTATTTGTCTTTATTCATCTATATTTCATGTAAATATATTTGCTTAAATTTACTGAATTGATTTTATTTTTACTATTTATTAGATATTGGGTTCAGTTAGAGAACTTGGAAGAATTAGTCGTGTTTTTCACAGTGACAGAATTAATATAAGTCGGTGAGTAACAATATATTTTACATTTTCTACTTTAAAGCTTGTTTAATTGTGCAATTCAATAATCCAAATCTAAGCTAAAGGTGAAATACTGTGTAATGATTAAAGGCTAAGATGTTTTGATAAAACTGAAATGTTCAAACAAAAGTAAATGAGTATAGTTTACACAAAGATTGAAGAAAATTTCAAATGCGTTTAGTAAATTAAAAAAATTATTACCCCTGTTTCTTCCATCCTACATTTATTAAACTTGGCGGGGTTGAGAGGAGGTCAAAGTTGCAACGACACTTGTGAATTGAATTGGCCCAATTCCAAGGGCAGCCAAACAATTAGCTCCAGCTAGCTACAGCGTGGGGGTCAATTCGGTGAAACCTTGTTTTAGAGTACTGCGATAATATTGAGAGCAATATATGGGCGCCAGAGTATTTATAACTAAATACACAAAAGTTTATCGAAAACACAATTAGGTATTTACTACATAAACTAGAAAGAAAAGAAAGCTGTGAATTTAACAAGTTTATTCTTACAAATTCTTTACAATAAAGAATGACTCAGAACTAAATATAATTAAAAATATTGAAAACATGAACTAAAAATATGAATAAAAATTACAATTTAACCAATTTCTCTGTCTGTCCGTTTTACTGTTGTAAAGGCTTACTCGACGGGAATGAACTGAGACGGACGGGGTTCTCCTAGTAGCGATGAATCCTGCGAGTACTCGAGGTTGATGAAAAGGTTGCGAGATCCTGTCTCCACACTCTTACTCAGTCCAGAGTGTCCAGGTTCCAACCAAATTTATTACTTTCCGGGAACACCCAATATCTCCTTACTTCTGATGTTGTTAACTCAGTATCGATTTCCAGTGAGTCAAATTTCCAGAAAGCCAGATGTCATGAAATAAAGACAGAACAGTTGAGAAAAGGAAATAGAGAAATAAAACTAGGTTATAAATTATTTCAACTAGTGGTAGATGAAAAAATAACAAAGTTCCGACAATATAGTTAAATTACTAGATAAAATTCACAACATTAATATTTCTTAATATTACAATAGAAAAAATTGTCAAAATGACACAACAAGATATTAGAATTTGTAAAATTACCAAATTTACATAAAAATACGGTATCTCACACCAACTACTAAAAAAATTGAATTATTAACAAAATAATACTAAAATTCGAACACAAGAATTTAGTAAGGTTGCAAAACTTCACTATCAGTTCATTAACAAATACCTAACTTGATTGAGTTTGTCTTATAGGTTGAAAACCATGAGGAGACTGTAATTTTTAAAGGACTATAATTTAATGTCAGATTTGTACGGGACAATTTAAACTTAGAAACGTTAATGAAGTAATAACTCTAAAGATTCAGATATTTAATATTAATAACAAAATAATTGGTAACAATAATCACAATATTGAAATAAATTCGAAATTTTAGCGCACATAAAGATTTCAAGTTAATATTTTACTAATAGTTTAACGAAAAAAATAGCAAAAATTAATTTATGAAATACCGATAATGTCTTTCTCTTTCCGACGGACAAAAATGAATGAACTTATGCCTAATTCAAAATGGCAGGAAATACGTGAAACCAAGGTAAATCTACACTCTTGTAACTTACACGAAAATTAAGGAATGAACTAATAATAATAATTTGTCAATAATAAAATCGATATAGAACTGTGATAGCGTGAATATGATGGAAAAAGGAAACCAGAAAATCGGACTTCTGTCACATCCGAAGCAAGTGATCAAATGTGCTACAAATTGATTAATTCAAAGAGAAGAAAAAAATACTATAGATCACTTACTCCGTATGCTTTGGAAGCTCCTGGACAGAAATCTGTAGCTCCGGACAGTAAATAAATTCGGCAAAAACCTATGTCTCAAGTGGACTTCCTTCACTATCCAAAACCAGTGTAGTTTTCCTTTTTTCAGCTTATATGAACCACAGTCGAACCTAATAACAATAAAAATCCACACAGAAATTATTCTATGTACGAAATAACGATAATCTGCAAGTTTCACTTACAGCGATAATTTATACAATTTAAATATTGTATAACGTGTCAATTAACAATAATTGATCCTCGAAAACGTCTACTTTAGACAAGATACTGCAAAACGGAAATGGGAATACCCATCCACGTGCTTAAAAAAAGCAGTGCTACTAGGTAATTATCTGAAAATAATCCAAAATATGGAAATAATACGAAATACGGTAATTATTTGACAAATTATTATTTTTACTTATAGCACAATAAAGCCGAAGCAATAATTAATAAGCAAATTTTATGAATAGCGATATTTAAGCGACTACAAGAAATGTATGACTTACCTAGGTAAAATTCGAAAGGCAAAAGACGCCCTCTCTAGCCCGGGACGAGCCTCGTTCACAACGTTCATCCGCTGTGGCGTTTTTGTTGTATTTTTTTCTACCACATACCGATCAAATGCGAATACAGGGTTATTCAGTTGTTGCACACTTTTCTGTAAAACTATTTTGGTAAAGTTTTATAGAGGGCACAGCATTACCTAACAACAAATTCACCAAAAACTTTTTTGTCAGATAATTGGAAAACAATTCCATAACATGACGAAATGTCAGTAGTCATTATTTTGTTCCTGTAATTCCAGGTATATTTTATAAGTAAAAATTGAGACAGTTGATTGTTTATGAATAATTATTAAATAATTTCTTGCAGTGTAATATTTTAATTGTGCGAAAACTAGTTTTATAAATATTTTTATTGCTTAATTATATTAAAAAATAAATAATCAATTTCACAGTAATTATTTATAAACAGTATTTGTATGGTTGGATTACTTGCTATTGGCCTAAAATTGTAACTCAATTAGTATATTATATGATTAAATGATTTAAAAATATCTACTAGATGTTTCTAATTGATAAGAAAACATCTAATTGATATTTTTAATTGAATTAGACATATTAAAAATTATCTATTAAATGTATTTAAATCAATTAAAAATATTTACTAAATAAAAATAACTAGTAAATATTTTAAAACCATTTAAAAATATCTATTATCCTTATGATCCTTATCCTTATATCTTTATTTCAACATTCCCAACTGAGTCCATGAAAAATCACTTATTATCACGTTCTCTGTTAAACCTATTGCATTAAGACACCCTGTATAATTTTGTTTACATTTTATGCACTTAATTAACAAGACAATTAACTGGAATTAAGCTAATTCTTAAAGACGCTGGTTTACATGTAATTAATAGAGTGGAATCAATTTTTCTCGCGGTTCTCCGTGTGCTATTATGACCTTAAAAATTATTATGAAGTAGAAAGAGAATCATCTATGAATTTGTTAGTAACAAAACGAGTTCTGTGCGCATCGCACCGTGTTTGTGGACTAAAATGTTTACGAAATGCCGTGTGAAAGCCAGTGGGTCAAATAAGAGGTAATTGGGAATAAGAAGAATAATGTGTTGAGTAATTATAGGTAAGTAAATATGTGTTTTATTTCGTTAAATATAGATAGAAGTGTAGAAGTAAAAATAAGGAGCATACGGTAAATTTCGTAGAGCACATGGTAGTTAATAAATTAATAGTAGCGGTATTTTTCACTTGCAAAGTTGATTTGGTGCGTAGTTTCATTCTTTTATGAAACATTTAATGCTGAATATTACATATAGAAAAATCAGAATCAATAGTAACAAACCTATTAGTAGATGACAAGTATCATGGCAAACAAATATCAGATATAGGTACCTACCTACCCAATTTTAGAAATTTCTTTTATAAAAATATTCTAGGCGTATATATGCTTTATTTTTATTAAAAAAATTGCCAATCAAGAATAATTCGCCTCAGAAAAGTAATCTACCTTTTAGGTTTAAATCACGAGAACTGGGAAGTTAATCTACTTCATGTTTCACTGTTATTTTTATTTCTGGAGCGTTCGTGTTAACAAGAAATTTAGCAAAGATAATTGATAAATTTGCAAATTTTAATAGATCTCTCAGCGCGATAAATCTAGTAGGTACTCAGGTGAAACATGTGAAACGAAAATTTGTTAAATGAATTTGTAACATTGAACTCGTATTTCTTACATAGTCATTAATTACTTCAGATACGACCGAATCACCAGATTTACTTTCTTGATAAAAATGCAAAAGTCGAGTTTTGTGGCAAATGTCTCATAGTTTCTTCTGGTAAATAAAAAAAAATCTGAAATGTCTAATTTTAAGATAATCACATAACCTCACTTTTTTCAAATGAATTGGTAAATTTATTTATAATCAGTTCTACATCTTACTTTTTCCGATTATGTCGATATAATACAATAACAATGTTAATACCCTATGCTTCAATTATTTCATTCCTTCGGACGTATTATACTTATTTTCTTTTTAACAAAATGTGCTCTACAAAAATATGCGTGCGCTAAATTTTGATATGACCCAAGGAACTCGTCTATTTTAAAAATATTGATATATAAAATGATGAATAGAATTATTTATAACGTACTAATTCTAAATCATCTTTTTGTACAGAAAATGGAGCCTACCACAGAACGGCCTATGAATAAGACAATTGAAGTCGATAACGAAGAAATAGAGCAGATATTCGAATCGTTGTATGAATCTCTTCTCACCACCTTTTTAGAAGTTTACACTTTGCTCTCCTTAGTTTGTATAGCTGCCAACGTACTAATAGCGTTTGTTATAATAAAATATAAGAGGCTACGCCAAGAGAAATCCAACATAATTCTTTTGCACTGGATCATACTTAATTCCGTATTCTTACTGTGTTCTCCGACAACATTAAGGCTTGCTATTGTGTTTAGATTGATAAAACTAGAAAGTACATATTGTTTTGTAAAACAATTGGAGTATACGCTGCTGTTCGCCAATATTTTGCTAATTATACTACTGACGATATATTGGTACATGAAATTGTACTATCCCAATAAGTTTGTGAAACTTGTTCAACACTTTAGGTTAACTCTAATTTGTATTTACATTATATTACTGTTTTTTGTAGGTCTACACGTGGATACCTGTTACAATAACAGACTTTATGCTATCTCTGAAATTACTCTATTTTTTGCGTATTTGTTGTACATTTTGTTTATGATAGTTATTAATATAATACACGCCGTCAAAAAGAGACGTCTGGTCGAATACAGTGATAAGAAGAATGTGCCGTTCATACTAACGAATATATTTTTCTTGTCTTATTTGCCAATTTCAATATCCATTGTCATGGGACCGATTTTTTTTGACCTTATTGGAAATCTGATATTCGTAATGACGACGCTGTTACTAGCGTTTTTGAATCCCATTTATTTTTTTGTAGTACTATATAAATGCGATAGGGATTATAATATATTTTTTAAGCACGTATTTAGTTGTAAATGTACCAAATACGAAAGTGAACTTATAGAACAACCTGTTATTTACAATAATGAAGGGGAAAATACATGTTGATGAAATGTTTGTGGCATTTTCATTTTCTAATTAATATTTATTTCTTAATCGTAAGCTGCTAAAATACTACCAGAGGTCGGTGGGATCAGTGTGTTGCTACTGATTTTCATAAAAAATTGAATTTTAATTACTTTCAAACTGAGTGTACAATGTGTACCAAAATTGTTTGATTTTAACTGTTTCTTCTAGTTTCAGACCAGGTAGAGAGAAGCAGACCAAGGTGTCTAGAGCTTTTGATGTCTCTAACCGTTTTCTAGATATCAGTGAAAACTGACATTTTTTGGCAGATTTTTTATTTGTGATAATTTTTTTATGCAGTAAAAACTTTTCCAACAATGATTCAGTATTTAAACAAAAAATTTTCGTTAATATTATTTCAAATGAGAATTAAAGTTAGCTTTGACTCAAATATAGGAAAAAATTCATTATCCGAGAAGAAATAGCGATTCTTCTATTTAGAAAAAGAACTGTATATAACATTTTTATAGTTAGCTATGGAAAATTACACAAGTGTTGTTTTTTACATCTATTTCTATTACCATTTTTACAGACAATGGAGCCCACCAAAGCGTTGGCTAGGAGGAATAATACGAGTGACGCCATCAATGAAACAATAGGGCTGACAATATTCTTGGATCTTTACACTTTGCTCTGTTTCGTTTGTATAGCTGCGAACGTACTTATAGCATTTGTTATAATAAAATATAAAAGACTGCGCCAAGAAAAATCCAACTTAATTCTTTTGCACTGGGCTATACTTAATTCCATGTATTTACTGTGTTCTCCTGCCACTTTGAGGCTTGCTCGTATGTTTAAATTGATAATATTAGAAAATACATATTGTTTTGTAAGCCATTTGGAATTTACGCTCCTGTTCGCCGATATTTTGTTAATTGCACTATTGACGATACATTGGTACATGAAATTGTACTGTCCGAACAAATTTGTAAAACTTATTCAACACTGTAGGTTAATTCTAATTAGTTTTTACATTATTTTATTGTTTCTTGTAGGTCTAGACGTGGATACCTGTTACAATATTAGACTTACCGTGTACGCCCACGCTGAACTAGTTTTATTTTTTGCATATTTGTTGTACATTTTTATGATAATTATTAATATAATACATGCTGTCAAAAAGAGACGTCTGGTCGAATACAGTGATAGAAAGAATGTACCGTTTATACTAACGAATATATGTTTCTTGGCTTATTTGTTAGTTTCAATATCTGCTGTCATAGGACAAGTTGTTTTTGGCCCTTTTCAAGACCTGATATTCGTAATGTCGATACTATTATTTACAACTTTGATTCCCATTTATTTCTTTACAGTACTATATAAATACGATAGGGATTATAATGTATTTTTTAAGCACGTCTTTAGTTGTAAATGTACCAAATACGAAAGTGAACTTGTAGAACAACCTGTTATTTACAATAATGAAGGTGAAAATATATAAAATGTTTGTGAAATTTTTATTTTCTAATTATTGTCGTCTAATTCATAAAAAAATTAATGATAAGCTGCCAAAATACCACCAAAGATCGATATGCCACATTTTCTCTTTAAATTCCCAGGGGACGTCCTCAAGTAATTTTAGGTATCAGGTGTTTTAAACATGTTGTTTGTACACGAGTATATTAACTGGTTGGTGTAGCGACCAAGAAATTTGATATCCTTGTAAATATCATCCATATGGCTTGGGACAAGTGAAACCAGAGCAAATAGTTTTAGGCATGGGGGATATTCTAAAAACAAACATGAACGGGACCCCGAAGTTAATTATGTTATTGAAATACAAAATTGTTTCCATTTTGAAGAACATGTCGCTGATGTGGATAAAGACATAGTGGCAAGAGAAGTGCTGATGATCAGATTATAGAATCAGTGAGGAAATTCGGAGCCTATACTACAAAACTGTTGTTTCGTTCACTCTTTCTTATCAGCATAGTTTTTTTGCTTTATGTCGAATTTAATTGATTCATTGCGTATATTCTGATTTGAATATTTTGGCAATACGAGGTAAAATCCATTTGTTACGGAACTAATTTTTTTCTTCTGGTCATAGTCTAGCCTAAACTGAGTTGTATTTCTGATTGATTTGTTAATATACGAATATAACCTAAGTCAATAGATAATGATAATGAAACTAAAAGAAAATCGGTTAACATAAATACGAGCAGGTCGGTAAAGTCACAGGGTTAAGCTATGTTTAGATTTCAGATAAGGAGTATCTTAATACTGTAGTATTAATGCAATTACTTGATATTTGTCTTCATTTATCTATATATTTTCATATAAATATATTTGCTTAAATTTATCGAATTACTATTAGATACTGGTTCAGTTAGAGACTTGGAAGAATTAGTCGTTTGTTCCTCACGGTGACATAATTAATATTGCTCGGTGAGTAACAACATATTTTACATTTTTTTCTTTAAAGCTAATCAATTGTGCAATCCAATCCATTTTACATTTATCAAACTTTGCGGGGTTAGGAGGAGGACAAAGATATTTGTGTGTTGCAAAAGTTTGTTGCACACTTTTCTGTAAAACTATTTTGTTAAGTTCTAAAGCTTATTTTCAAAATAAAATTTTTAATTCCTATAATCAATCTCAGTCTTTACGTAACAAATAGCTAATAGGTATTTTCAAATGATTTAAAAATATCTACTGGATATTTTTAAATCAATTACTGATATCAAAAATTATCCAGTAAATATTTTTAAATCAACTAAAAATGTCTACTATAGATAAAAATTTCTAGTAGATCTTTTTAAATGAATTTCAGATATCTCTAATTTATGGTACATATCGACAAATAGTGAATAGATATCAAAACGGCATTCCATGCGCCTTTTTAATGTTTATTCACTATTTATTAATATGAATTAGAAATACCTATATGAAAATCGTTAAAGATATCTCTAATTAATTTCAGATATCAGAAAATAATTAGAGATATTTCTAAGTAATTTCAGATATCTCTAATACAATTTAAAATATCTACTGGATATTTTTATATCGTTTAAAATTATCAAGTAAATATTTTTAAACCATTTAAAAATATCTAGTAGTCTTAAATCATTTATCCTTATTATCTTTATCCTTATTTAAAACTTTCAAACTGGAATAATAAAAAATCGCTTATTATCACGTTCCCTTTTAAACCTATTGTATTAAGACACCCTGTATAATTCTGTTTACATATTATGCACTTTTAATTAATAAGACAATTAACTGGAATTGGGCTAATTCTTAAAAACGCTGTTTTACATGTAATTAATAGAGTGGAATAAATTTTTCCCGTAGTTCTCGGTCTGCTATATGACCTTTAAAATTATTATGAAGTAGAAAGAGAATCATCTATTTGTTAGTAATAAAACGGGTTTTGTGTGCATCGCACCGTGTTTGTGGACTAAAATGATTACGAAATGCCATGTGAAGAAAAATAATGTGTTAAATAATTATAGGTAAGTAAATATTATAGGTATTTTTGTAGTGTGGAATTAAAAATAACGAGCATTGCGGTTTATTTTGTAGAGCACATGGTAGTTAATAAATTAATAGTAGCGGTATTTTTTACTTGCAAAGTGGGTTTGGTGTGTATTTTTATTCTTTTGTGAAACAATTTGATGCTGGAATGTATACGGAAATTTAAATAATTGTTGATGCTCATGTAAAAGTTTACAAAATGATGTCCAACTTTTAAATATAAAATTATTGTGCATGATTATGTGTAGACAGATACGATTGTAATCAGCAAAAACTAACTAAACAACACTTTATTACCGTCTGAGAATTGTTTAAGTGCTTGGCACAATTAAAAATAATTCTGCTAGACAAATTGATCGTATAAGCAAAAATGAATAAAAACCAGGATATATTTTACATCAGTCCTTAGGAAGGATAATAGTAGAATCCAAATCTGTAGTAGCCTCTTGTAATTGCACCATGAGCGTTAATCTTCCATTTTGGACATAAAGCCTGCTTACAAAATTTCAGTTACCAAATTTTTTTATTGGAAATCATCGCACGTCAGATGGAAGACAGTGGACACGGGAATTAGTCATTATGGTATTATGATTATAGAGTAAAATATTACATATAGAAAAATAAAATTAAACAATTAATAGATTAACATTTATTTATTTATTTATAATAACTTGTACACAATATAAAAATGTTCGTTTAAATACACACATTACACATACACATATTTAGGTATGTGCATAAATTTTTCTCTCCTTAAAAATCATAAATAATATAATTTTTTTAAGTGAATTCAGGAACTCTACAAAAGTTCATTAACCTTAATTACAGTGCTTCTAATTTTGGAACTATGACAGTGGGTGTACCTCAAGGTAGCATTTTTGGTCCCTCTTCTTTTTTCTATTTACACTTCCGATTTTTATCCTTTTCGCTATTATTGCTCTATTCATCAATATGCTGATGACACTCAATATTTTTCTTTTGATTTCAATAAGATTTTATTAGCTAAAGATAAGATTAACTCTAACTTGGAAGCTATAACTGTGGTAATGGTTAGTTCCAAAACTCAGGTGATGGTTTTTGGCAAAGACGTGAATAGATTATTTGATGATCCTGATTTTAAAATCTTTCTTGAAAATAAACCGTTACACCTTTATACAGGGTAATTCACGAGGAAAGGGACAAAATGTTATGGTAGATAGAGTTCACTTAGGTGAATTAGAAATGACTATTGAAAAAAGCCTGAGCCTTTTTTTATTGATCTACAGAGCGATTTATGAGTTTTGCCCAATACTTCTTAAGGTAATATCTTTTAAACTAATCACTAGAATCAGCTCGTATTGTGGGTATATAGTATACTATTAATTGTCAATTTGCGTGCATAATCAAAGACAGAAAATTCCAGGGCCGGCTCAACTAATTTTTATTTTTAGGGCATCTATTAGAAAATTCACCCTGTGTACGTGATTTTTAAATTCTAATACTGAATTATGAAACTACATACAGAAATGATCGAAAACATGTATTTTGTTGTTTTGCCACACTTTGGGCGAATTTTAAATAAACGATCAACTTTTGCCAAAGTCGAAGGTCTGCACAAAATAAATTTATAAAATTACACATTCCTCTCTTATTCAAACTAAAATATTTGTTATACAAAATTTTGTGATTTCATGCATGATTAATATGAAATAAATAATCAAAAATAAATAATTTCAACATCAGATTAAGTAATTTTTATTTCTGAGGTTTCTGTGAAAAGTCAGTCCGTATACATTTTTCTCTAAAATTAATTGTTGCATCTCAAATAATTCCCTTAATACTATGTCCAAGCACGTTCCAGTTATAAATAGTAGGTAGTGCAGTCTGTAAATAACCCCTTGCATAAGTAATAAAAAAAAAATTCTCCTTTTGAATAGCTTTACCGCAAATTATCAAACAAATACCCAATTTTAGAAATTTGTTTCATAATAATATTGTTGGAGTACAATACTAGTATAATAGGTAAACATTATTTATATGAAAAATTGTCGCTCAGAAAAGTAATCTACCTTTCTAGGCTTAAATCACGAGAACTGGGGAGTTAATATACTTCATGTCTGACCGTTGTATTTATTTTTGGAGCGTTCGTGTGAATGTGAATTTTTCTTATGTCAAATTGTAAATAACACAATTAATACACCAAAGATTTTGGCGTTAGTATAATTAATTATACGTAACGCAATAATACAGGGTGCTTCATGACGAACTGTACATACTTCTAAGGATGATAGAGGATTCCTTGACTGTTCACGATTGGGTATAGAAATCTGTCTGTTGCTCTTAATTACTGAGATACAGGGTGATAAACTACTTATGGCCAATAATTCCTTTGGCCGGAACTTCCTTACTATTTGTCACAATTTGTTCAAATTTTATACAATTTTTGTACTTATCACAGTTGATATAATGCCGTTTTTAATAACAAAAATTTTTAAAAGTTTAAATTTTAATACATCATTTGAAAGTTTGTATCTAGCCTAATCAGCTGCCACAAAAAATATATGGCAATTTTTTTTAGGTTCTACATCTGTCAAAATTTCGACAGAATTTAGAATACATATTTCAAAAACCGCTCAAGAGAAATACGTGTTATGATAGTTCATAGGAAAGCTCTTGCCATTCTCTAATCAAATTTGGAACAACATATAGGGTGTTCCATAAAGTTGGTTACCGCTCATATAAAATGGAACACCCCATATGACTAGAAATATTTTTGGAACATGCAACGTTGATTGCTGAACAACTTTTCTTTAAAGATTTCTGTCTATCTACAACAGCTAAGGAGTTATGGAAGAAATACGCACTACGTGAACATCCCTTATACAATGATCAATAATTATATCACCTTCCACGTTAAAATTTCTTTCTAGTATAATGTACTAATTCTAGATTATCTTTTTTTACAGAAAATGGAGGCTACCACAGACCCGTTTGTGAATTTGACGTATGAAGACATCAATGAAATAGAGTACACATACGATAGGTCGCATGATCCTCCTCTCACAACCTTTTTAGAAGTTTACACTTTGCTCTCTTTTGTTTGTATAGCTGCTAACGTACTTATAGCCTTTGTTATAATAAAATATAAGAGACTGCGCCAAGAAAACTCCAACATAATTCTTCTGCACTGGACTATACTGAATTCCATATTCTTACTGAGTTCTCCGACAACCTTAAGGCTTTATCTTGTGCTTGGATGGATATCAGGAGAAAAAACATATTGTTTTGTAAAGCAATTGGAGTATACGCTTCTGTTCGGCAATATTTTGCTAATTATACTATTGACGATATATTGGTACATGAAATTGCACTATGCCAACAAGTTTTTAAAACTTATTCAACACCTTAGGTTAATTCTAATTTGTATTTACGTTATTTTACTGTTTTTTGTAGGTATACACGTGGATACCTGTTACAATCAAAGATTTTACACTGTATCTGAAATTACTCTACTTCTTGCGTATTTGTCGTACATTTTGTTTATGATAATTATTAATATAATACATGCCGTCAAAAAGAGACGTCTGGTCGAATACAGTAATAAAAAGAATGTGCCGTTTATACTAACGAATATATTTTTCTTGTCCTATTTACCAGTTTCAATCTCCCTTACCATGGGGCCATTATTTTTTGGTTTACTTGGAAACATGTTATTCGTAATGGCGACACTATTACTAGCAACTTTGATTCCCATTTATTTCTTTACAGTACTGTATAAATGCGATAGAGATTATAATATATTTTTTAAGCACGTATTTAGTTGTAAATGTACCAAATACGAAAGTGAACTTGTAGAACAACCTGTTATTTACAATAATGAAGGGGAAAATATATGTTGATGAAAGGGATGAAGTTTGTTTTTTCGTACAATTATTATCACTGGCACCAAAAATTTAAACCATATGAACCATTTCATCTCTTGAAAACTTCACTACTGAAAAGTGAGAATTTTATGGTAAAATCTATAATTTAAGATAGGTGTGAATACTCAAATACTTTGTCACAACGGTTAATAATTAAACGTCATTAAGGGAACTCTCAAATGTTTTCATTTTATGTTCAAATCATGACTACTAGATCAGCTGGAAATAAAAAATGTGATAATTTAACTGTTTTTATTGAAGAAGTGCGCCAAAGACATAATTACACACCGGATACACACCCAATTTATTCCGTGTCACGAACGGGAATTGAACTCGGAGCCCCAAGGTGAATGTCGGTGTCAAAAAGTCGGTTGTGAATAAATTTTATTCTAACTCTTTGTTGAATAAATATCAAAACTACATCCTTAAACAATTTCTCTGTGCAAATTTTTGTCCCAGGGCCAAGGGTTCAGTTCCAAAATTTCGATTTGTTTTTGTGAGCACTAATAATTTTGATCATGCCATTGTTATTTATTTTACTACATATTTTTCTTTTTAGAAAATGGATATGGAATCGGAAGCTTTTATAAATTTGACGAGTCTAGTAGAGGATGATATAGTGGCAGCAGTAGAAAATTTTTCCAGCACCTACGACGGTTATGGTTTAACCACCAGAATAACTCTAGAGGTGTTTACAGTGTTAGCCTTAATTTGTGCGGTTGTTGACGTAATTATAGCTTTTGTTATTATTAAGTACGCAAAGCTTCGGCAAGAGCCCTCTAATATTATTCTTTTACACTGGAGTATTATAGATTTGCTATTTATGATAACTGCACCTATATATATAAGAGTTATTTATATATATTCCGCACATGTCTTTTCCATACAAATTATCTATAGTGTGGAAATGTTGCAGTTTTCACTAGTTGTGGGAAATGTTTTGATGATTACACTTTTAACGATAGGTTGGTATTTGAAACTGTATTACCCGAATTGGTCCGTTAAATTCAATAGACATTATATATTTTTCGTAGTCTGCGTATATATCTTATTTTGTTTTTCTTTTGGATTGCATGTCGTTGCTTCATCGGAATTATTGCTATGTTTTACTGTTTTATTTTACATATTCTTTATGATTATTATTAATGTAATGCATGCCATAAAGAAAAGAAAACTTGTCAATTATGAAACCAGCCAGAGTATATCTATTGTACTGTCAAATATTTTCTTCTTGACAGTTTTACCCCTTCTAGTATTCGCGGTAAATGCGGCTTTTATGCCACCATTATTCCCATTCTATATTCTTACCACTTTAGCTGTATTGTTAGCAAAGTCAAACTCGATATATTTCTTTATAATTTTGTATAGATACAGTAAGGAATTTCATATCTTTTTCCAGCAAGTTCTAAGGTGTAAATGTAATAAGTACGAGAATGAACTTCTCGAACAACCAGTTTTGTATGATAACGATCAAGTTTCTGTAACATAGACTATTAAATGTTTTATCCACGACTAGTAAATAATGTATGCATTATGTATGTATTTCTTCAAGCATAATGCTATCCATTATTCACTGATCCATTATTCACTGTAGTGAATAATGAACAAAGTTTGTTCATTGTGAATAATGTGAAGTGAATAATGAACAAAGTTTGTTGTTAAAAATGTTATTAAAGTTGCCATGACAAGTGCGTTGACGTTGGCGTTTAAATTTAATTTATGACAAGCCGTTCTTTTGGACATAAAAAATGTTAAAAATAAATATTGCTGATAAATATCTTCAGTAGATTCAGTCAAAAATATTTAATAGTCGTGGATAAAGTACCACTTGCATATAATGGCTACTATTCACTAGGGTGATTTATGACACTCGCCTTCGGCTCGTGCCGTAAACTTTCACCCTCATGGATAATATAGGATTGTGAAATAAACTACTAATGTACCTTAGTGTTTTATTTTAATAAAAAATAATTAAAGGTGAATTTCGAGACTTGTACAAGGTGATCATTTTAAGTGCCTCACTCGATTTTCCT
Source organism: Rhagium mordax (assembly GCA_963680705.1). Classification (NCBI taxonomy): domain Eukaryota; kingdom Metazoa; phylum Arthropoda; class Insecta; order Coleoptera; family Cerambycidae; genus Rhagium; species Rhagium mordax. The sequence goes on along the minus strand of OY796661.1, from coordinate 74,175,233 downwards.
GCTTTATTCTTCATCTAGGAAAAAAATTCAAAAACTATACATAAAAAAGTTATGGCCGAAAAACTGAAAAAGAAAAAAATATACACCATGTATATTAATGCGGAAATGGATATGTGACATTTCACTGATTGTAAATGTGTATCGGATATATATTTTTCACTTCCGGTTTGACCGGAAATTGGTTTAATTTTTTTATTTTAGGTGATACACCCTGTATATTGAGCTCAGTTTAAAGAACATTTCTTTCTGAATTCAGCAATATATAACATATCATCATTTCTTTCATAATTAATACGATATTTGGGGTTTAAATTTAAAATAACACAAATATATGTTATGAAATAAAATCATCCATGAAAACAAACAAAAGCATTTAAATAATTTTTTATTTATTTCAAAAACTAAAGAAAATAAGTTATTATGCTATATCTTCTTTTGTTTTTGAAATAAATAAATAATTTAAATGCTTTTGTTTATTTTCATGGATGACTTTATTTCATAACATATATTTGTGTTATTTTAAATTTAAACCCCAATATCTTATTAAATATGAAAGATAATGATAATATGTTATATATTGCTGAATTCAGAAAGAAATTTTCTTTAAACTGAGCTCAATATACAGGGTGTATCACCAAAAATAAAAATATTAAAGCAATTTCCGATCAAACCGGAAGTGAAAAATATGTATCTGATACACATTTACAATCAGTGAAATGTCACATATCCATTTCCGCATTAATATACAGTGCGTATATTTTTTTCTTTTTCAGTTTTTCGGCCATAACTTTTTTCTTTGACATTCAATTGTTTTTAACTTTTCGAAATTGGATTCCTCGGAAAAAAGTACACAAGGATGGTTTTCGAATTTTTTTCCTAGGTGAAGAATAAAGCAGGAAAATCGAGTGAGGCACTTAAAATGATCATCCTGTACAACACGTGTTAAGTTTTAAAGGGATGATGATATTAAGAGCTAAAGGCATGATTTTTTTCCCTATGAGCTTCTCAAGTTCTATAAAATTAAAATAATGCCCATTATACAGGGCATTTCATTTCTACTGGGCAGGTATTAACTTTGTTTTTCTTAATGGCAACCTATGTTTTTTATAATTCTTTCGAAACCTGTAAAATAAAGATTAATACGTCAGATTTTCATGAACATGGTGTGAATAAATGATAATTCTATCGGAACCGCACAAATTAAGGCAAGCAGTGTAAACACCTCTAAAATTATTCAGTCAGCTAGAAAGATTTTCTACTTACCTCTCGATCAAAAAGTCAGCCGTGAACATTTATTCTAATTCTTTGTTGAATAAATATAAGAACTACTTACATCCTTAAACAATTTCCCTGTCCAATTTATTTGCCCCAGGACCAAGGGATCAGAAAATTTCAATTTGTTTTTATAAGCACTAATGCTTAAAATATTTTGACCACCAAATAACTAAATCTGTAGGCATTAAAATGAGATTCTTCATGTAATTGCATTAATTTATATCATGCTATTGTTATTTATTTTACTACAAATTTTTCTTTTTAGAAAATGGATATGGAATCGGGAAATTTGACGAGTATTCTAGATGAAGTTATAGCGGCAGCAGTAGAAAGTTATTCCAGCCCTTACGACCGTTATTTTATAACCCAAAACATAATTTTAGGGGTGTTTACAGTACTAGCCTTAATTTGTGGGGTTGCAGACGTAATCATAGCTTTTGTTATCATTAAGTACGCAAAGCTTCGGCAAGAACCATCTAATATTATTCTTTTAAACTGGAGTATTATAGATTTGGTGTTTGTGATAATTTCGCCTATGTATGTAAGAATGTTGTATGAATTCACACGTGCCTTTGAGGCAGAACAAATTAGATGTACTGTGATACAGATGAAGTTTATATTGATTATAGGAAATGTCTTAATGATGTCACTTTTAACGATAGGTTGGTATTTGAAACTGTATTATCCGAACTGGTCCGTTAAATTCAATAGACAGCATATATTTTTCATAGTCTGCGTATATATCTTTTTTTGTTTTTATTTTGGATTGCATGTCGATGTTTGCTATAATTACAGAGAATTTGGTTTACCGTGGGAATTATTGCTATTTTTTCCTATTTTATTTTACGTATTCTTTATGATTTTTATTAATGTAATGCATGCTATAAAAAAGAGAAAACTTGTCAATTATGAAACTACCCACAGTATATCTATTTTACTGGCAAATATATTCTTTTTGACAGTTTTACCATGTTTAATATTAAAGTTAATTGCGGTTTTAATACCACCCTTTCTGAACTATTTTCTTACCACTTTAGCTGTATTGTTAGCAAAGTTAAACTCGATATATTTCTTTATAATTTTGTATAGATACAGTAAGGATTTTCATATCTTTTTCCAGCAAGTTCTAAGGTGTAAATGTAATAAGTACGAAAATGAACTTCTCGATCAACCAGTTTTGTATGAAAACGATAACGTTTCTGTAATATAGACTGTTAAATATTTTATACCTTGGTGTTTCATTTTGTGTAAAATTAAATATGTATTAAGTCTGTCTGCAAAATATTAGTTATTGTGAAGAAAACCCTGCTCCTGCGACTCGTCAAAGAAAAGGTATTAATTAATTAATAATTAAATTCAGAATCTCAAATTTTATACACCCCGTATAATATTGATATATCAACATACACCTGACGTAATAACAAACCAAACGATGGATGTAATTAATTGGGTGGGATGCATTTCTCTCGCAGTTGCGCGTGTTTTATTGTGACCTTAAAAATTAATCCGAAGTAGAAAGACAAATTTCTATTTGTTAGTAACAAGATGAATTCTGTGTGCAATACATTGTGCTGTTAATAATGGACCTAAATGCTAGCAAAATGTCATTTAAAAACCAGTGTGTCAAATAAGAAGCATTTTCGAAAGTGGATAATATATTGGTGAAACTATAGGTAATTATATTATATATATTTTTTTACACTTACATTTCTGTAGCATAAAGTAAAAAATTGGAACATTGTATTTCAAGTGGTAAATTATTGGTAGCGCAAATATAATATAAAAATAAAGTTCAAGGACACAAAGTCAGTATTTATATTCTTTAATCTGTTGTTTAATACAAAAACGTTAAATTTTAGAAGGCAATTTACGCTGCACGTAAAACTCAGACCTGTTGATGTCCTACTTTTAGATAGGTATTATGTAAAAATGTTTATGTTCACTATGATCAGCACAAATATAAGTTTGCTTTAAAAAGTGGCATACCTTGACACATCAGAAGTTGATTTATCGTAAATCACTAAAAATCCGGCGTTAAACATGATTAAATTTTGTTTTAATTACTTCCATACCACAACGAAATAGTTATTGCTTTCGAAATAGTAAAGTGTATCTAACTCGCGTCTGATTGGATTATTACTATTGTGATTTTATTATTAATCAGATTGAACGTTAAAGTAATGTAACGTTAGTAAAAACATAATATGCAAAAAATGTGCAATTAACATCTTGATTTTTGTCGAATAATAAACACTAGATAAGTTTTAATGATCGTTCGAAACTTATATTTTTTAAATGGAACACCCTGTATATTTCAAGGGTATAGATTCGCCGTTCTTTTACCTATAAGATATCGCATTTTGGAAATTTTGTTGGAACGGTATCTCCAAAAAAACGCATTTCGCATGGGTGTACTGAAAAATTTAACATGAAGGTATTTTAGAGTTGAAGCAAAAAAAATTGGTATACCTACACATATTACTGGTTCTATTTTTGATGACCACTATTCTGAAATCTATATTTTTTAAACTGAATGTTTTCCTCGTGTTAAATTGTTAATTTTCAAAAAGCTGCAATCTTTCAAATAGAAGATAAATGTTCAAAATGGAAGACAAGACATTTTGCAATATATACGTTTTTAATCGAGGTCGAAATGATTGGGCAACACACCTCATCATTTCATTGGGTATTCCTTTGCGAGCACTCTGGATCCTCTCTTTCAAATAGAGAAATTTTATCTTTCAAATTGAAGGCAAATGGAGGACGAATGGAAGAGAAATGTTCGAAATGGAAGGACAATGGAAGACATTCTGCAATACATATGTCTTTAATCTACGTCGAAATGATTGCGCCTCATCATTTAATTGCGTATTTCTCATAGCACTCCAAATCACGTCTTTCAAATGGAGGATTCCCATCTTTCAAATTGAAGACAGTACTATCTTTCAAATGGAAACCAAATGAAGGACAAATGGAAGACAAATGGAAGACAAATGGAAAACAAATGTTCGAAATGGAAGACAAATCTTCGAAATGGAATACAATGGAAGTCATTCTGCGGTACATATTGTATGTGTTTTAATAAATAAAAATTAAATTCAATACTTTTAAAAAGAAAATAAAAATTCAAAATTGTTTATATAGAACTTCACCCCGAGTAAACACAGCAAATAACTTACTTTAAATAAAATAAAAAGGTTTAAACACATAGTAAAAGGATACCACTCCGAGGAAACTTATCTTCGTTGCAGAAACACCTGTTACGGGATAGCAGTGAGACGGTCCACCAGATGTGGCTCGTACCACCTAAAACAGTAAATTAAAACCACAAAAATAATAAATAAAATAACATTAACCATCAGAAAGGTAATATTAAACAAGTTAATCAATCAGTAGTGTCAAATAAGCAACAACTAATAAAAAATGAGCAAGATTGTAGTTTTATCAAGCGCCACAAGGATAGACACATTGTAATTTAGAATAGTAGAATGGTGTAGTGAAGTGATATCTTAAAATCTAGTGCATCATCGTAGCAAAGAACTGCAAGTGAAGCTGTGTTCTAACGAAATGTGACATATGGGATATGTATAGATCGGTCAGGAGACCCAGATTTCAAAAATGGCATGATTTCCACAGCAAAATTACATATAAGAAAAATATTTTCAAAAATACAAACCCAAAATGACAGTTTGGCATCTAGTATCCTCAAAGAAAAAAGAATTCAGGATCACCATGGATAAAGGAACAAAATAAAAGTTGTTGAAAAATCAGCTCTAGAGAGGCGTCACGTATTTGAAATCGTTCCTGAAAATAAAATAGAAAATTGTGTTAAAAACGAACAAAGTGGAGGTAAATCACTACTTACCAACAAAAGTAAACAATTTAACAAAGGTTGGACGAGATTATACCCTGGCTACTCCAGAATTCAATAAACAGAAGATAGAAAAATCATGTACTTACATATTATATATTTGAGGACTTAATCACTGAGAATAGTCTTGATTATTTGTGGAAAAGCACACAATAACGAATAAGACAGTCATTTTACCACGGTTAATATGAACTTTAGCGAAGGCCGTTAGTCTAAAAATTCGTTAAAATCCATAGAATATAAAAATAAATAGACTGCTCATCCCTGATCAGACAAATAAAGGGAGACATTTTCTTTTGGATCATAAAATTTAAGAATTTCATTGTTAATAGTTTTAATATAGAAATAAGTTATCGCAGGCTTCTAGCTTAAGTAATCTTCACCCAATTTTGTTGATAAATATGAATAAAAGTTGTTAAACTGAATCCTACCTACGTCTATACTCGGGCCAAAAAGAGTAGTCAGTAGAGCAAAAACTCACCGGCAATTCTTCAAAGGATTTAGCTGTTATGGAATACAGAAGCGGCAGCTCGTTTTACCATATAATCCCATATAATTCAGAGAAATATATCCAGTTTTCTCCGCCTACCAGAGATGAAAACCACAACTAGGTCATTATGTTTAATTGGTATAGTCAACCAAATACAGTAAATGCTTGAACGTGCCGCCCTTATACCCAATAATTTGTTCGGCTATTGGAAAGGTCGTCGAGAGGGCTTAGATAGCGCATTCAGTGGCGTCACATATGCTGCAACGCAAAGGATGTGCATTGTTCAACTGCGTTGCTATACCTAATTCGTGGAGATAATGTTGCCAGATGTAAGCATATTATTTAAAATTTAAGACATGGTAACTCATATTCATGCATAATTAACACAATCCGCTTTCATTTGTTCGAATTATGGAATTTATGAAATTCGTAAATCCGTACGCCCCTGGCTCTACTGACTACTCTTTTTGGCCCGAGTATAGTTTGATAAAACGACATCTGCAAGCCTAGCTAAAAAACTACACGATTGAGGCTTATACAGTTCAAACTCAATAAATACAGATCCCTGCACTTCATGCAATACCAACTTTCATTTAGAATCACTTTAAAATAATACAAAGCACATAGTGAACTTAATTTTCATTTATTGATAAAATTTACATAAGATGAAGAATTCGAAAGGTAAGTTTCTTCCTAAGAACGATCCCAAGGAGACCCTGAAAAATAAAACCAGAATTACAGAAACCTGAAAGTAAGTTATTCGTTACGCACGGCACACACGGTCGTTCATCACGCAATAGACTGGTCGCTGTGCATAAAACGTAGGTATTAGTATTTTGCATCCGTAGTACGGGTGGATGAAGTAAAAAAAAATCATAATTATAATAAACTAGTAAATAAATTCTAAAAAATCAAATTACTATATTTCTTAAATAAAATAATACTAAAAACATGCTTTAAAAATATTCTTAAAACTATTATGCAGTAAATATTAAAGTAATAAATACTACCTACCTTTTCCAATAATTTAAAATAATCAAATAATAAATAAATAAAATTAAATATATACCAAAATTTTCCCTACCATAACAAACAACTTGGCGCCCAACGTGGGGCCAACAGAGACAATAAAAACCAACAATAATAAAATCAAATATAGAGAAAAATTACATTTACATCGAAAATCCCCAACAATATGTTCTTAATCGACGTTCAAATGATTGCGCAACATGCCTCAAAATTTTATTGCATATTTCTCAAACGAAAGAATAGTATCTTTTAAATGGAAAGCAATGCTATTTTATTATTAATAATGCAAATTTCAGTCAATTATGCCTGTAGCCTGCAAAACATTTCTTCTTCATCTTTGACAATAACTCAATGGCGCCGCAACTATTGGTATAGGCAAAAGAAAGGCGAATCGATCCCTGAAATATACAGGGTGTTCCATTTAGAAAAAAGTAAGTTTGATTCACCCATCTGCACTAGACCACTCTGTATGAGTGGAAATAACTTCAAATGATGGCCCAAGAGGCGGAAAACTTACATTTATGTACGCCCGTTTACGTTTAAAATATAATATACTAAACCAAAATTCCTTACTTTTCAGATAATGAGGTCTACAACAGAAACACCTACGAATACATCGTCGACCGAAATCAACTTAGCGGAGGAGTACGAAAGAGAGACCGCCCCCACTAGTACGGCTTTTTTAGAAATTTACACTTTGCTCTCTTTAGTTTGCATAGCTGCTAATGTACTTATAGCGTTTGTTGTGATAAAATACAAGAGGCTGTATCAAGAAAAATCGAACATAATTCTCCTGCACTGGGCCATACTTAATTCTCTCTTTATGCTGTGCTCACCTACGACCATAAGGCTTGCTTATGCTTTCAGATTTATAGAAGCTGATAACACGTTTTGCTTTGTGGAGCAATTAGAATACACTTTCCTGCTGGCTAATATTTTTCTCATCATCCTATTGACAATATACTGGTACATGAAACTGTACTATCCCAACACGTTTGTGAAATTTACTCAGCACTTCAAGTTTTTTTTAAGTTGTGTCTATATTTTTTCGCTGTTTTTTATAGGAGTGCATATCGATGCCTGTTATAATGACAGAATAAATACCTTTTCCGAAGTTGCTCTTTTTTTTGCGTATTTAGCTTACTTCTTTTTTATAATAATTATTAACATTGCGCATGCGATAAAAAAGAGGAAACTTTCCGAATACAGTGACAAGAATAATGTACCGTTTATACTAACGAATACGTTTTTCTTTTCTTATATACCAGTGTTAGTAGTCATTTTCACAGGACCACTTATCTTATACTTTGAGTATCAAATTATCCTAACTGTAACATTGTTGATATCAATGATGAATCCCATTTATTTCTTTATAATATTATATAAGCGTGATAGGGATTACAATGTATTTTTTAAGCATGTGTTTAGCTGTAAGTGTAGAAAATATGATGATGAACTTGTAGAGCAACCTGTTACTTACAATAATGAAGCTGAAAATAGATGTTGATGTTGATGAAATTAGTTTCTAATTGGTATTTTACTTCACTGATAGCGCACTCGGCCAATTTTTCTTTAAAAATAGTTACATTAGAATCAGTATATAAAACGCATAAAAAACTATTGCCTAGATATTGTGATGTATAATTGGACAACTCCAGACTTTCGTTGCCTCACGTTGGGATTGCCATTAAATTATGTAGTGTAGTGTCTTTTGTTGGAATCGCCAAAAACCCTTATTTTGTTCGAGGTAGTGTGCGCGATACTTTACTTTAAGTTTATGATTTTAGATTATATTAGAGTTTACTATACAGGGTGATTCACGCAAACCGTTCATTAATTCTGAAAATTTGGCTACTTACATAGTTTTTTTATGGTCTTTTCATTAAAAATATTTTCAAGGTCATTGCACTTCCGCTTATATCGGAAGTTACCATCAACTTCGTTATTTTAAATGGAATGATATATTTTTACTGCATTTTTGAATTCTACTAGTCATTTTAATAGGACTTTGATCATGCTACCCTATCCCTAAATCTAACCCTACTCGAGATATATTGACTTTTCTGATAATTTGTGTTTTGACACCGAGTAGTTTGAAATTTGCTCTTTACGTGTTTATTATGTGTTATTAAGACCGACTATTATATAAAAGTTAAGTCGAAAATAATATGTTTGTAAATTATTTCCAGCTAAACCGGATATGCGATATTATGTTAATACACACAAGTGAAGGACTTTCTGTATTATTTAATAAAACGTATGATACCAAATTTCAAGAATTTGTATTTGTCCACCTCTTATTTAAATAACTAGCTCAAGATCAGTTTAAATGTGTATTGAATCCTGCATAATCAAACGGTTCGGAGTTTCTGCAAAATCGACAAATGACTTTGTTTAGGATTTATACAAGCATAATAATAACAAACATATCCAAATTGATATACTCATATTTATGTTTCATCTCTAAACATGCTATTATTAAATTCATTGGACTTTCTTTAATACATTAGGAATATTGGATTAAAATTATAAAATTCAAAACGTCTAAAAACAAATTATTAAAAAAATTTTTTTTTTTAACTTACCACAAAATTTATTCATTAATTGGTGACCATAATGAATGAATTTTGTGGTAAGTTAAAAAAATAAATTTTTAATAATTTGTTTTTAGACGTTTTGAATTTTATAATTTTAATCCAATATTCCTAATGTATTAAAGAAAGTCCAATGAATTTAATAATAGCATGTTTAGAGATGAAACATAAATATGAGTATATCAATTTGGATATGTTTGTTATTATTATACTTGTATAAATCCTAAACAAAGTCATTTATAAATAAGTGTTTGTTTATTTAAACATCCCTTTTTTGTATATTTTGTATATTATTATTATAAATAGGGAGTGGTTGACAATAACAATTAAATTCAGAATTACAAATTTTATATACTTGATGTGCAATGCCCGATGTCCTTTATTGGGACACCCCGTATATTTCATATATCAACATCCACCTAACATAATAATAAAGCAAGCAGATCTATAGAACGACGGATTATATGTAATTATTGTGGGATGCATTTCTCTCGCAGTTGCGCGTGTTTTATGATGACCTTAAAAATTAATCCGAAGTAGAAAGACAATTTTCTATTTGTTAGTAACAAGATGAATTCTGTGTGCGTTACATTGTGCTGTTAATAATGGACTAAAATGCTCGCGAAACGTTATTTAAATGCCAGTGTGTCAAATAGGAGGCACTTTCATAAGTGGATATATTGATGAAACTATAGGTAATAATATATTTTTTTTACACTTTGAAGTAAGTGATATTTTTATAGTATAAAGTAAAATATTTGAACATTATGTATTAAATTATTGGTAGCGTAAATTATCATTTGCAAAATAAAATCAGTACCTATTTATATTCTCTTATCTGTTGTTTAATATAAGTTCAATGTTTTTAGAGGGCAATTTACGCTGCTTGTAAAACTCATGTATCTGTTTTATACATTTATTTATAGAGTTGTAAACAGACATTGCTGAGCCCGTTGAATATATACACGGTCATTGTGAAGCCCAAAATGACGCTCTTCCCATCTTCGTGTATATCTTGATTAGTTCTGTCACGTGCGCTGCAATTAGCAGGCAAAATTTAATATCGTACACCAACAACGTTCTAAAGAGCGGGATCAACAGCGACCTGTTGATATATCGGGCTCAACAATGTACCGTTTATAAGTATATATAAAATACACGTAAAATATTATATCTCTCACATTGTGCTTTTGTTTAAAATATAATGTACTAAACCCAAATTTTTTTACTTTTCCAGATAATGGGGTCAACAACAGAAACAGCTACTAATATATCGTCGACAGAAGTCAACTTAGAGGAGTACGAACTAGAGACCGACCCCGTTATTAGGGCTTTTTTAGAAATTTACACTTTGCTCTCCTTAGTTTGTATAGCTGCTAATGTACTTATAGCGTTTGTTGTAATAAAATATAAGAGGCTGCATCAAGAAAAATCGAACATAATTCTCCTACACTGGGCAATACTTAATTCTCTTTTTATGTTGTGTTCACCTGTGACCATAAGGCTTGCTTCTGTTGTCAGATTTATTGAAACTGATAAAACGTTTTGTTTTGTGGAGCAACTAGAATATACTTTCCTGTTGGCGAATATTTTTCTCATCATACTGTTGACGATATACTGGTACATGAAACTGCACTATCCCAACAAGTTCGTGAAATTTATTCAGCACTTCAAGTTTTTTTTAAGCTGTGTCTACCTTTTTTCGCTGTTTTTTATAGGAGTGCATGTGGACGCCTGTTACAATGAAAGAATAATTACCATATCCGAAGTTGCTCTTTTTTTAGCGTATTTAGTCTACTTTTTATTTATAATAATTATTAACATTGCGCATGCGATAAAAAAGAGAAAACTTTCCGAATACAGTGACAAGAATAATGTACCGTTTATACTAACGAACACGTTTTTCTTGTCCTATTTGCCAGTGTTAGTAGTCATTTTCATAGGATCATACATGTTGCGCATTGCGAACGAAATTACCTTAACTGTAACATTGTTAATATCAATTATGAACCCCATTTACTTTTTTATAATATTATATAAGTTTGATAGGGATTACAATGTATTTTTTAAGTACGTGTTTAGCTGTAAGTGTAGGAAGTATGATGATGAACTTGTAGAACAAACTGTTACTTACAATAATGAAGCTGAAAATAGATGTTGATGTTGATGAAATTAGTTTCTAATTGATATTATACTACTTCATGGATAGAAATAGTTACGTTAGAACCTGGTGCAATTCAGGAGTTTCAATTCTCCTTGATCTTCTAATGAAAATCTAATTGGGAGAGATCATTTTCTCCTTCAGAAGCGGTTTTGACCCCAGGAGTTGCATACCTTAGGTTCTACTAAATGCTCTATCAGTAATATATAGGTAATTCCTAAACTTGTAATACAATTTAGGACCAAAGGTATCAAAAACAATGTTTTATTAGTTCCAGTCGATCCAAAGGAGTCGTAAGGGTTAACTGATTAAATCAGAAGTCTGAGAATTTGACCAAATGTTCATTTTGGATCCTTAATAGATTTTATCTTTTCTCACTTTAGTCATAGATATAGATCGGGCACTTTCTTACGTGAATTATTGCAGAAGTTAGAATTATTTGTAAAAGAACTTTAACAATTCTAAAAAATTCCACCAATTAACTACCGGTTAGAATTTTTGACATTGGTTGAAATCATGTCATTATCAATTATAACTGGTAATGTATATTTGCGAAAACAGCACCCATGTAGCTCGTTTCAATTTACATTATCGCGTAATTCAATGACACGAAACAATTTTTAAATTAAAACTAATTACCTTTTCAAACTAGTGTAGGTCGACGTCTTAGAAGAAGAGTATTACGATTTTACTAGCTAGTTTCGTTAGGCACATTTTCCTGTCCAAACAAATTCTCGTAATTGAGTTAAACACAAACTTAACTTATTGCGCGCTTAGGTTTCGTCATCACTTTAATTTTATAAAGTGGTAATGCATTTCGTGCAGAACAGAATAATGCAGTTTGAAATTCACGTTGCCTTTAACACTGCACGGTAAGTTAACTCGAATATGGCATGAATTTGCATGATAATAATTATTGTGTCTGAAAACGCTTTGCTCCAAAGTCAGCGTCTTGCTTTGGTTATCTGATTTGTTTCTCTGTAGAATTGCGTATGAATTTGTGTTTCGTGGTTTTACTAAGTAGTTTATTATGTACTGTGTTCCAAAAACTGATGTGCAATGTTTTGCTTATAAACTTTCGCGGGGCATTGCCCATTAGATAAAAAAATATATTACTAAGTATAGATGACTAAGAAAAATTTATCTCTTGAATCCACATTCTTGTCAATTCAATTAAGTCGAATCCTTCGAATAAAGAATATAAGCACCATATGCTGGTGGACATACTTATTATATCTCGTTTTGGTTTCTTTATTATATATTTCCAAAGACTCTTCCTTTGTCATAATTATTGGTCTTGGTGCTGCTCATTTGACATTAACTTTTGATAATTATTTCCAGATAAGAAACGTAACAGTACTGAAGAAAAATGGACCTGGAAATACTGTACGAAAATATTACTCAGAATTCAACATTCGTTGCAAAGACAAGATATGAGGTTGCTCAATACCTCTACATGGAAATACCAATACTTATAGTAACTTTGTTGTCGACGATATCAAATGTATTGATAATTCTCACCATCATTAAGTCCCATATTTTGCACACAAGATCATATTTCTATTTAGTTAATTGGTGTATATGTAGTGCTGTGGTCGCCATATCCTTTGTGGTCTTCTTCTTTTTAGGCGTAGCAGAAGCCATAGAAGCCATAGCGTTTTGTATATGGCACGTATTCTATTGCGTATTTTCGTTTGGAAATGTGATTTTTGTTGGAATAGTTGCTGTGGATTGGTATACAACGACGTTTGTAGGTCAAGGATATTTTGCAATAAAGTGCAGAAAGTCATACAGATTGATCATAACAACTGTTTGGTTTTTAATATCACTGTTATTTGTAGCCACAATTTCTTTGTGCCTAAATTTATCCAGTTTCCCTTTAGCTATCCAGGCGTATCTCTTCAGTTTTTTTATTGTATTTGCAATATTAATTATAATATGTGTTATGAGGATGATTAAGTTAAAAACTTCCAACGTATTAATCGAGAAACGTAATTTGGAGTTCAAGTTGGTTATGTCTTTTTTCTTGTGTTGGTTGCCTAATGTAATATCCTTCATTTTATCGTATATTCATTTTAATGTTATTTTATCTTTAACGTTAGAGTATTTGTTTCATCTGATAAGTTACACCAACGCCTGTGTTTTGCTGGTATTGTTATATCTTTACGATAAGAATTTCAAGAAATGTTTGGGTGTACTTTTAAATGTTAAATTCCGCCAGTCTGTTGACGATGCTAATGAAGACACTCAAAACCCTTTCTTAGTAATCGCAAAATAATTAGTTTTTGTTATCGTATAATGTATAAATATTGATTGATTGTACTACAACCATGAGCAGAAATATTAAATAATTTCGTTGTTCTTTTGTTTTTTTTTTTAATACATGTGCATCTTATTTTATAAGGTGACGTTTACACCTGGCACCAGGCCATGGCATTTTACATAATATCCATCAGACAGACGAAAATGATTCGCCGATTTTACGTCGGATAGTTTCCTTATCAATACGAATGAACATGTGAATAGATATTGGGCAGGGAGTAATGGGCGCACTTTCTACCTATTGCGCTCACTCAACCAAATGTAATAGATTTTTCTTGTAGAGTGCACCGAGACGCCGGTGTCATATATAGTAAATGGATAGTACTTTAGTCTGCAGTTTCCAACACGTCATTGATTTACTTGAAATTTATCAAACCTGCAAATAAGCATTTCTCCGGTACGTATTCTAAAACCATTCAAATATAATTAATATATAACAGATTGTTTACACACAAAACAGTCACCTTAAAGTTTACCCAGCATTACAGAAATTTAATACACTAAATTTATGTTGATCCGATTTTTTATGGGCTACAAAGAAAAACTTTTTAATTTAAAGTTTGGTACATTATAAAGAAGCCACAATCATTTCAGCTGATCCATCACATTTTCCTACGTCTTTTGTATATGGCGAGTGGGGCAAGTTTGCTAATAACAACTTTTTAATTTGTTTCAAAACTCACTTTACGGCAGGCAATAATTTGCAAGTTATTTCGAGAATATCTAATTCCGGGTCAATGATAAAGCGTATTGCATTTCTTGAATAGCAATGAGGATTTCTTGGCGCGTTAAAGAGATAATGAGAATACATTTCTTACAAGTACAAAGTTTGTAATTATCATATATACCGGGTGACCCCGCTTTGCATCTTGTTTTTCAAGATATCAAAATTATACTCGGCATAGGTATTGTCATGTATTTTAAGCCTAAACCCCACTAATAAGTTAATAAAAATTAAAAAAATAAATTCAATTCAAACCAGGGTAAAATGAAAATTCCTCCTAATAAAACTAGAACGAGAAACTTCCGTATAGTATACTCATGAAATAAATACAAGTTCAAAAAAGGATATAATATCTTAAAACCATTTGTTAAATCAGCTGTGGGACACCTGTTCAGTTGAGGCAAGCCAGGTCAACGAGCCTTAGGTAAACAAAGGGTCAGCTACACTAAAACAAACCAAAAATAAACAAATTAAAGGCATAAATGAAATAAATACATCATGCAATGTTTCTTTAAAATAATCAATGACTTAACAACTGCCAGATGCATGTTTTAAACAGAGGTTGAACGATTGTCAACTACAGTTAAACAAACATGGACTTTATTTATATAAATTTTTATAAAATTTGTAATCAATTAATTTAAAACAAACTTGTAAAACCTCCAGTCTAGTCAAATGACCAGACACAATGTAAATTAGTTCCTAAGAAATGAGTGCAGTGACCTTCGATACGGTTTTGTAATCCCTCGTATGAGCCAACGGCAGATCTAAAATTTATCTCACGTGATATCGACACATGGGTATCTAAGGATTCATCTTTAAATAAGGAAGCTAAAAATACCATAATTTCATAGTAAAAATATATGATAAAGTGGAAAATGGCGAAAATACCAATCTTCATGACAGTTGAAAATCTAGAAATCCATGGTTTGGAAAATTTTCTGCTAGTCCTTAGAAACCAAACAAAAAAGAGAGTTGTTATTGGATCGTAACAGAAGCAACCCCACGTCCGGATCGCTCCTGAATACATAAAGAAATACGGAATTAAAAACGGAGATTTATATTTCCAGTACATTTGATTAATGGTTCAAGGCCAAATACAATAAGGTACCAGAAAAACAACATCAACTTACCAGCAATAAAGGTAAAATTTATCCTAAATAATAAGCAGCCACCTGATTGGTCGAAATCCGAATGGACATCCAAGGCCTATTTAGTTTATGCAGATCCAGTAAATAGGGCACTAAATTGTAAAACTGCCAGCTACCATATCTGGACCACAAACCACAAGTGTCAAAACTTAAAAACAGGTCTGCCAATTTAAAGTAAATAACGCGACACGGTAACTTTAGTGTGCCGGGAGGACTTTGAACTAAAATTCTAAACTTTAACTTTATTAAATTTGCCACTATTCATAAGGACCATGTCCAAATATTTGTTGTAGATTAAGTTAATTTAAGTTAAAGCAGGGACATAGTTTAAGGAACGTTTCACTTTGAATAGTCTCATATGTGTAATAAATACGACTTGTTGTTCCATCTATGTTTAATTGATACAACTAAAGCATACAAATCCATCTCAGCTGGAGATCTATACTACAGCAAAAGCAGAGCCATCTAGCTGTCTAATGACAAAATTATATTCATTCTGATAAAGATCTCTAGCATTTCAAGATCATTACCAATACAATAAAAAAACAAAACCAGCCCAAAATTTAAATAATCTTTATTCAAAAGGTGTACAGCAACTGATTAACAGGAAAGAGATTTCTTCGATAGCAAAAGGGAACCCCCTTAGGCCCTGAAAGGTAAAAGAGTAATTATAGCAAACCTATAGTAAGTTTCACGTTTAATTATCTTAAAATCAGACGCACTGTCGCATATTGTTTAAACTGTTGGAAAATCCAGCCCAGTGGCGGACTGATCGTATGTTATAAAATCGATAATTCAGAAAGCTATATACAAATACTTGAGAAAAATAAATTTAAAATTCAGAAACTAAACAACTTAATTACTAGTGCATGCATAATAACAATATGGGAATATAGAACTTAAAAATCTAAACGTGCAAATATAAAATATTAAATATAATAAAGAAAATCTTAAATTTTAAAAAACTTACCTTGTAATAATAAATCAAAAATAGAATTCAAAAATAAAAAATCGTTGTATCCCCAAAGTCCTCATATCATAACATAATTTGGCACCACCAACGTGGGGCCCTTGATCAAAAGAAAAACCCAAATAAAAAGAAAAACAAAAAATAAATATTTCCCCAATATCATTACAATATGTAGACGTAAAATGTCATACTTTGATTTAACAAGATTTTTTTGGGCTTTTGGACTATACGATGGCTAAAACCGTTGATTGAAATAAATATTTCAATCACCGCTAAAACTGAATATTATCATTATTCATTTTTAAACAATCCAATTATTTACAAGAATCTACGACCCTCCGAAGGAGTTCACACTCAAACTTGTAGAGAAATCTTAGTCGACCCTTAACTTTGTGAAATATTGTTACATCTGTTGAAACGCTGTGTGTATGAGAAATTTCAATGCCCTTGTGCCCATTGTTTATGGATTATAATGCCGTAATGGGATCCGAAAATTCTGCACCAGCACGAGATGAACAAACGCAGTGAATACTGAATCCACGCTAACCTGTATCGAACATAACAGTGAATTGTTAGTTGAGATGGAAACCTAGAATATATGATTTATAAACCATCTCAAGTCAAGAGACCATTAGTAATATGACCATTAGTAATATGACAAACATCAATTAAAACTTACTAATAATGTAACTAATATTTAAAAATTGCACTCCCTGCCTAATAATGTTATACTCAGCATTAGCACACCCCCCCTGCATCCCTCGTGCGAGACCCACCCAATAGTCAAATCGGGGATGCTATTATATAATCTTGATCTTGGTGCTCCAATTAGTATGATCTTTGGCCAACTGTTTTCGTCATGAATGGGGTCCCATATTGATTTCGGTTTCGGGGATTTCTATGATAATAAACAACTATGTTATTATTGTAATAAAATAACTGCTTTATATCAAATACCTTTGTATCAGCGTAGACAAATTTTAGAGGATAAGTTTTTTTCTTTAAGCACATTAGATTACTTTTAGTTACCTCAATGTGCTGAAAAATATTGGTTTTCATAACAAGCAAAATTAAACCAAATTCGAGAAACTTTAAACGCAGGATTTGCACCTTTAGGATTTTTGGTCAAATCCAAATATATTTTACCGTATCATTCAGTTTAGTCATTCGAAAACATTATCGGGCACTTGCAAAAAGGCATGCCTTTGTCACATTGTTGTTCCAACCAAGCCAAACCGATCAACTGTCGACACGGTCCGCTCCGGTTTTCACGTAACATCATCCTGACACGTTTCCATGAATTGATTTAATAATTGATGATATTTCATATTTCCCGTAGATTGCTGGAAACATTTCATTACTTCATACCTCATTACATTATTCACGACCACCTACAATCCCCGTGTGTATTTGTGAATGTTCATCGAAGAGTGATATCGATAGCAGCTTTGACGGTCTTTTTATTAGAAATTTCATCCCACGTGAACTAGCAACCGGATAGCAGTTTATTACTTAATAAAGTTACAAATGCTAGGAGATTTATATATCGAACTTATATCTAAAAATGGGATGCTGGATGCTCAGAGAGGTTCGCGTTTTCATCTTCTGGTGGATAATTCCATTAGTAGCTGTAATTGAACTTTTCTATCGATTGAATTAAATCGATGGAAAGCTTTGACTAAAGTAAAAATTAGATGTTCCATATTGTTCACAAATTTAATTCATGAATAGAAAGGAAGTTTTTAAAAACTCTTTATGTAGTGATTAAGACAGGAGTAGTTCCTTTGATGAAAAACCAGCAAACCAAACTTTAGATTTGATTCTTGCTAAATAAAGGAGCTATTGCAGCACCGATATAAACCCCAACGTATTTCAGAACCTAGGTGTATAATTCGATTTCGATAAGAGTAGACTTCAAAAGACAATTCTAGCTCGTTTGCTTTATGAGGGTCAGGTCATTTACCTCTGTCCATTACCGAACATACACTGGGGTATAAATAACGCGATACGCGATGCTGAAATTGAAAAGGTTAGTTAAATTTCAACGAGATTTGTACGATGAGAAATTTCCGATAACATTTTCACTGAAAAGCAACTGCAAAGTAAACACAAATTTGATGTTCCATCATCGCATTACGCTTTCTCTTTCTGGAATGGTGCTTTATTTTATTTGGGTATAAATATAATGTTTATGAAATTAAACTCTGAACCCCTAGCACTGTAAAAATAATGAATACCAAAAATACTGTCACTAAAATAACAACTGTTCCTATTGTTTTACTATTGTTTGTATTTTAAATACTAAGGTTCTATAAATATTACTAAATGTTCACCAAATTTAGAACACCAAAGTTACGCGACTTATTGCCAAAATAAATATTTCCTTTTTCAATTATTTTAAACACATGTCATGATTAATATAATGTATCCACTACCACTATATTAGGAAGGTTTAATAGGTCTGTTTTTCGTGGATTAAAGGCCCTATAATACACTACTGGATTAGAATTCATAATACCACGCTTCTATTTTTTTGTTCAAAATCAAAAGATTCTTAGTCGAAATAAACTTTTTTCAAAATCAGAATTTTTCAGCTGCTCTCATACGGCTTTCACGCTCCTAATTTGGCTATGGTCGCAGATAAAACGTTGAATTAATTACATTCGGGGATTAACAGCCTTCAATCCACTCGAAAAAATGTGACTCTCGGCTGCGCCTCGAGTGCACATTTTTTCTCGTAGATTAAAGGCTTGTTAATCCCCTTATATAATTAATAACTAAAAACTTTAACACAATAATAATTAAAAGTTTGATTTTCATTGTTTTATGTTATTAATTTTTAGTTAGTTTAGTTAGTTTAGTTGGTTTAGTTGGTTTAGTTGGTTTAGTTGGTTTAGTTGGTTTAGTTGGTTTAGTTGGTTTAGTTTGTTTAGTTTGTTTAGTTTGCTTAGTTAGTTTTTAGTTCTTTAGTAGTTTTATTAATTTCAGTTCCAAATATCATTAGAAATAACATCCTGTTTTACGTTTGGCAAATATTATTTTGTTTACAAATGATAAAAGAGACTAACAAGAAGTAAATATCTGGTCATTAAATTAAAATTAGATATTGTCTAAAATTTGGTGGACATTTATTATTTATGAGAATAAAAAAGTTTTTTTATTGGTAAATAATATAAGAAAATGACGGCAAGTCAATATCTGGTTATCACTTTACGTTATGTCAAAAACCAACCTTTAACTGTTCCTTTGACGTAAAGTCACAGGCGTAAAGGTTATTTTTAAAAAAATGCAGATATTTTTTTAGATTGCGTGGATAATGTTCAGAAGTGTGGCAGTAAATCCCAAATAAGAACAGAAAAAAAATCTTATCTTTCTTCTTTGTCGTATTGACTAGTATAAGATATTATCAAAGGCGTATATCTATGATTGCACGAAGGACTGCTGCTTATGCCAATTTATGAGACATTTACTGTGAATTCGCCGGTTTGATAGGCAAATTGGTTTTTATCACGGTGCTTTCGGCAAGATTTCGCTTGTGATCATCTAGGATTTTCGGCATTGTCTTCAGGAGAACGGAGGTCAGGCCCATAGACCGATAAGAGGCTGGTAGCTTATACTCATACTCATTTCAAATTTACTCCATAAATCTACTAGACTTGGGCTTTCTAATGTAATTTATCTACTTTGCCCACCACACTCCTTGCATAGAAATCCCATACATTTATAAACATTTTATGTATTGAAAAATAAATAACCAATTCTTGTCAGATACATTTATCTTCAACTACATAATTTCAAGGCGGGAGTGGCGGTACTCACTTTCAAGTCGAGAGAAATTAATTTGACTTACCTACTTTATTTTCCGGTAATCCTACATCGCCTCCGTGCGGATTAGAAACGTCTGGGAAACCTGGAAAAGAAGGAAGCGTACAAATAAATTTGGAAAGTTTAATTCACCGTGAAAATAAATATTTCTGAGGTGTTTTAAAAAGATTATTCCAATTAAAAAAAAGCTTGTAAAGGAATAAAATTTATAATTTTATTTTTCCGAAAGACAATAAATAATAGTATAAGCCTCTTATTAGGGGGGGACCCTACAAACAAATAAATGTATAAAGTCCGATACGCACAAAGTTTGAGAAACAAGCGATTAAATCTACAAAATGTCAAACCGTTATCGCAAATGCGAATTGTCCACATTTCACTCAATGGAATTATTAAATGAAAGGTCCTGTTAAAACTAGAACTTCGGATTCTCTTTCAAGGTAAATATTTAATGCGGTGCGTTCACAGTCGCCTGATTATTGAAAGCTTTTCCGTGTACATATACAACAAACCCGATTCCGTTTGAAATAACCGTATTGTGCTTTCGCTTCTCATTATAAACAAAATTTATAACCAAAAGATCCCTGTCATATTTTTATTTCTGTTTTTCGTTACAGTTGATTTGCGAAATGATCAGCGACGTGAAAAAAGAACGCGGCAAAGCCATTTCCCGAGCTTAAAACTTTTTAATTGTACTTTGACCGACTTCGCCGATACTTCGGGCGAAATTCAATTTGTTCATCCCAACTTCGGCAAATATTTTAAAACTTTCTTCCCATATCCTTTAAATTAATTTAGAGAGTGCTCTAATGAATTATAATGTTAAATCCAGTCGCTTACATCATTAATAATTGTATTTGTTAACAACAAACGTAAAATTAATATAGTGAAGTGGGTATGTATAAACTTACATTAATATCAGTTAACAGCTTGGAATCATTAATTACTCATCCCTCCGCCTCATCTGTGTAATATAGCTATAGATATGCGGAAATATATGGATCAAAATTAACACACCTATGGAAATATTTATTATCTCTGCTTTGCTTTGATTATTGAACGATCCACAAAAAATCTATTCGAAAGCACATCTTTTGTGCCAACACTGATTTTAGTGAATTCTCCAACTGAACTGAGAAGAATTATATTTTCTTTGTTTTTATTAACATTTTTTTGGCATGTATTAATTATTATTTTACCGTATTTAATATTTTGAAAGATATTGATATTGAGTGAAATCGGTGTTGGCCGTTGTCTTGGAGCCTCCATTTTGATATTGACCGAGAAAATATATCTACATTGAAAAGTGGACGGAAATTGGATTTGATCCTAACAAGTTAAATGAAAGCCATTACAACATTATTCTGGCCTCATTTTGGTTATTTCAACTGAACAGCGTATGTACGTTGCTTGGATAATGAACACGCTCTTTGATATGGACGTGGTAATGTTTAAACTGAAAAGTGAAAAGGTTAGCAAAATTTCAACTAGATTTACAGGCTATGAGTTTTCAGATCACGTTTTCCGTGAATAACAACTGCAAAGTAAGCACCAATGTCTTTCTACGCCATCTTACACACGTGCCTTTATTCCCTAAATTATGTTATATTTGCTCTATTTTACAGTGATTTTTAAGTTCCTTATAGTTACGGTCGCAATTGGACATTTTCGAAAAAAATTAAAACTCTTGCCATTTAATGCAAAATGGACGTAGGGTAAATTTTTTTTTAAAGAGTAGGTCTTTTTGTGAACCTATACCAGAATCTGTTTATCAACTTAAAATGTCGTTTTTTTAATAAAAAAAAAAAAAAATTACTACTAAGTACTAATATTACATATTATTTTCATGATATTCTGGATATTATAGAAAATTATTAAACAACTTGTTGCACATACTTAACAAAAAGAAATACTTCTTTTCTAACTGCATAAGTTGGAACAACAAAAATAAAAACGAAACACGAAATATTTCCACTTATCAACTTAAAATACGTCTTACCCATAAAATACTTATTATTCAGATATGACAAATTTTACATTTATCTTTACCGAGCGTCTGGTCTAATAATAGTCATTCCTCTTAGATTATGTAAAAGGGCTGAAAATAAAAACGTGTTTATGTTTCATACATTGTCATCCAGCATGGAAATATGAAAAATGTGTTGTGCAATGTTTTGTACTGTCTATCCGGCATGTTATGCATTATTTATATTTCCGCAATGCTCAGCAGCCAGTGAAATTGGCTTTGTCTTGTACAGATCTCTAGCTGTTTAAACACGCAAAAATTATATTTTCTCTACTTAATAAAACGAGACATTTATTGTCATGGTGCATTACCGGATTGCTTCAATTTGCAGATGGAAATTAATAACATAAACAAAATTTTATTGCGTTCAAAAATGGTATTGCTGTATTGTCTGTTAAGCAGAGCTGTACATTTAACAAAAAAGTGCACTTAATTGATTGATACCACTGATTAAAGATGATTTGACGTACTAGGCTCCTACTTCCTTTTTGAGGCGATTAAGTACAAAACGTCAAAAAAGGGGACAACGGTTGGATAAAAAAATGCCCTTTCATTTGATATTTATTTTTATTGCCTTACAATTACATTTCTAATTATTTAACACAAAACACTGATGTGCGCAATATATACAATTATAATGACAAGTCAAAATGAGCGCAAAAATAATAATAAAGGAGATTCACCCAAAGTACTCATGAGGAGCAAAATATATCATAAATCTGATAACAGCCAACGAGAGAATAATATCGCCATAATTAAGATTTCACGTCCCGTTTTGTGGGTAGTTAATAGCTTAATTATGCAGGGTCGTAAATCAAGTACATTTATATCAGTAAATTAAAAATTCCAGATAATTTTAAAATAACATAAATGATTAATTTAATTTTCATGCATGAGGGCCATACAAATTTAGGCCTCGCTCATAAAGCTGAAGTGGTTGTTTAGTCGCTAAAAGAACCTTATTACCTGTTCATACTAAGTTACCTTTAACTCATAAATAATTTGTAATAATTTGGTAATTTTTAAGAGAACGTATTTTTATGATAGGTGACTTTTGGGGAAACACAATTATTTTTTTATTTATTTTAGAAATTCTATTTTTGATTTATTATTGCAAGGTAAGTTTTTTTAAATTTTAAGATTTTCTTTATTATATTTAATATTTTATATTTGCACGTTTAGATATTTAAGTTTTATATTCCCATATATTATTATGCATGCACTAGTAATTAAGTTGTTTAGTTTTTGAATTTTAAATTTAGTTTTCTAAGGTGGTTGTATATAGTTTTCTGAATCATACGATCAGTCCGCCACTGGGCTGGATTTTCCAACAGATTAAACAAAAAGCGACAGTGCGTATGATTTTAAGATAATTAAACGTGAAACTTACTATAGGTTTGCTATAATTACTCTTTTACCTTTCAGGGCCTAAGGGGGTTCCCTTCTGCTATCGAAGAAATGTCTTACCTGTTAATCAGTTGCTGTACACCTTTTGAATAAAGATTATTTAAATTTTGGGCTGGTTTTGTTTTTTTATTGTATTGGTAATGATCTTGTAATGCTAGAGATCTTTATCAGAATGAATATAATTTTGTCATTAGACAGCTAGATGGCTCTGCTTTTGCTGTAGTATAGATATCCAGCTGAGATGGATTTGTATGCTTTAGTTGTATCAATTAAACATAGATGGAACAACAAGTCGTATTTATTACACATATGAGACAATTCAAAGTGAAACGTTCCTTAAACTATGTCCCTGCTCTAACTTAAATTAACTTAATCTACAACAAATATTTGGACAGTGTCCTTATGAATAGTGACAAATTTAATAAAGTTAAAGTTTCGAATTTTAGTTCAAAGTACTCCCGGCACACTAAAGTTACCGTGTCGCGATATTTACTTTAAATTGGCAGACCTGTTTTTAAGTTTTGACACTTGTGGTTTGTGGTCCAGATATGGTAGCTGGCAGTTTTACACTTTAGTGCCCTATTTACTGGATTTGCATAAACTAAATAGGCCTTGGATGCCCAAACGGATTTCGACCAATCAGGTGGCTGCTTATTATTTAGGATAAATTTTACCTTTATTGCTGGTAAGTTGGTGTTGTTCTTCTGGTACCTTATTAAATTTGGCCTTGAACCATTATTCAAATGTACTGGAAATATAAATCTTCGTTTTTGATTTCGTATTTCTTTATGTATTTCAGGAGCGATCTGGACGTTGGGTTGCTTTTTTTACGACCCAATAAAAACTCTCTTTTTTGGTTCGTTCCTAAGGACAAGCAGAAAATTTGCCAAACCATGGATTTCTAGATTTTCAACTGTCATAAAGGTTGGTATTTTCGCCTTTTTCCACTTTATTATGTATTTTTCCTATGAAATTATGGTATTTTTAGCTTCCTTATTTAAAGATGAATCCTTGGATACCCATGTGTCGATATCACGTGAGATAAATTTTAGATCTGCCGTTGGCTCATACGAGTGATTACATGACCGTGTCGAATATCACTGCACTCACTTCTTAGGAACTAATTTACATTGTGTCTGGTCATTTGACTAGACTGGAGGTTTTACAGGTTTGTTTTAAATTAATTGATTACAAATTTTATAAAAATTTATATAAATAAAGTCCATCTTTGTTTAACTGTAGTTGACAATCGTTCAACCTCTGTTTAAAACATGCATCTGGCAGTTGTTAAGTCATTGATTATTTTAAAGAAACATTGTATTTATTTTTGGTTTGTTTTAGCGTAGCTGACCCTTTGTTTACCTAGGCTCGTTGACCTCGCTTGCCACAACAGGTGTCCCACAGCTGATTTAACAAATGGTTTTAAGATATTATATCCTTTTTTTGAACTTGTATTTATTTCATGAGCATACTATACGTAAGTTTCTCGTTCTAGTTTTATTAGGAGGATTTTTCATTTTATCCTGGTTTGAATTGAATTTATTTTTTTATTTTTATTAATTTATTAGTGGGGTTTTGGTTTAAAATACATGACAGTATGTTTAGGTGGCTCTTCCTGTTTTAAAGTTACGAAAGAAAAATTATTGGTTTTAATGTAACGACCAGACTCCAATAGAATTGTATAGATATTTAAATTAAATATACGCTATATCGTTGTTCTAAGCTATATCTGTGTGCCGGCCTCATCATCAGATTCATCATCATCATTACTATAACTCGCAAGTGGCCTTTTGAATACCTTCAGGTACGCTATTTTAAAATACTTGTTTAATCTACCTAGCATAAAGATAATTACTATCGGGTTACTGTAAGCTATCCATTCCGGTATGAATTCTGTGAACCACAAAATATAGTACAAAATTTTATGTTGGGCAAATATCAATAGGTGATGGTAGATGTACATCGGCAACCAGCTGAGAACAATAATATTAGCTATAGTTAGAGAGTAGGAGATTTTTGCATTGGTGTCTTGATCCTGTTGTATGTGCTTTAAGTAATTTAAAACTAAAATAAACGCTAAAGTTAGAACATAAGCTACTTGTGAGATAATAATAATATGCATTGTAGATGGAAAATTGGTAAAACAAAAAGAGACCTGCACTAGAAACGTAATTACACCTAAAATATACATGAACCAAATAGAATACTTATAATATTTAGCAATTTTGGTTCCTATTGTAGGTTTGAAACACATCACTAACCAGTCAAGACCAAGACCGAACGCAAAAAGAAAACTTGTTAACATACATGAACTTTCCATTTGTGCTATAATACAATATATGGTTAGATTAATGCCGACGTTCCTAATCATAATATTAAATATAGGAGTAGACAGAAGATATAAAATATTAAATATAGCGTAATGCATTACGTAGCTGTTTGTTTGGCATTGCAGTTTTTTGAATCTACAAATTACATAAATTAAGAATATATCAAATGCTACAACACATATGCAGAGTATTAGCTTTATGATATCTGTAACTAGAAAAGCATAATTTAATGTTACTTCTATAAAGTCTCTCTCATAGTTTCCGTCACTAAACGGGTCTTCTTCCTGTTGGGTAACATTATACGCCACGCTGCCCATTTCTAGGTTCTGCAAAATATACAAAAATCATACATTAACTGTATACCAAAATTTTTAATGTGCTGAAGAAATTATGTTTTCCTACGAGCGTGCGGAAAATACCACTTTTCCGCACGCATTTTCGTTTTGAAAGTTGCACTTTTCCGCACTAGTGCGGAAAAGTAAATTTTTCCGCACTAGTGCAAATAATAATTGCAAAACTTTGTGAAAAATTAATAATACTAAATTTATTGGAGCTTAAATTCATAATCAAGAATATTATTATTATTACTTTTATGCGGTGTTTTTAGGGTTATAGGTCCTATTTAAAGAAAACACTTATTTTTAATTTTCCGACGTTTCGGTTATGTATTTAACCATCCTCCGAAATGTCGGCAAATTAAAAATAAGTGTTTTCTTTAAATAGGACCTATAACCCAAAAAAACACCGCATAAATATAATATAGCTGGTCCAGAACCTTTGTTAAAAAATTATTATTACTATTACGAGTACTGTTATTATAAAAAAACATTTTTACTTACTTCCCCCTATCTTGATATATGTAGTTTTCCGCCACAACACTTTATTTTTTCTTCAGATACTAATTCAATTCACTTAATGAACAATTTCATCTTTATACGCCCCTTGAAATATTTTAACTACTATAGACACAACTAAAATATTTAGTCAAAAGCTTGTTTGTCAATAGCAGCAATTAATTTTTATCATGGCTATTAATAGTTATTATCAATGTATGTTGAACATGATCTCTCTACAGGGTGATTCTAAAATGTATGGCCAAATTGATACAGCGTCAACAGGAGACCAAAATAGGTTGATTCAACCCAATTTACCTATATACAAAAATGCACCCCTAAGAAGTTACAGCCCTTTAAATTTCAAATAAAAAAAACTTTAATAAATAGGATTATAGGAAACAACTACTGGACGGGCAAAGGCCCCGACTCCCATTGAATTATACCTATAAATCCAAAATTGGTAGCCAAATTTGTTATCTGTCTTTTCTCCACCAGACACAGACCGGTTTCGAACTCTTTATGTTCTCATCAGTGTGCCACAGGTAGCTGAAAAGACAAATAACAAAGGCAAACCAAACTGGTCTATGGCAGACCCAGCACATAGTAACTGTGAGAGATAAGTACATCCCTCTGGTGGTCAGTTGCTACTACCAGTCAAGACATCGAAGATGTCTAGTGACCGATAGCGGCTTGCCAAGCAAGCACCAAGAGCGGCGACCTCTAGCCCTGATGGACTAAAACATGCTTAATAAATAGGATTATAGGAAACAACTACTGGACGGGCAAAGGCCCCGACTCCCATTGAATTATACCTATAAATCCAAAATTGGTAGCCAAATTTGTTATCTGTCTTTTCTCCACCAGACACAGACCGGTTTCGAACTCTTTATGTTCTCATCAGTGTGCCACAGGTAGCTGAAAAGACAAATAACAAAGGCAAACCAAACTGGTCTATGGCAGACCCAGCACATAGTAACTGTGAGAGATAAGTACATCCCTCTGGTGGTCAGTTGCTACTACCAGTCAAGACATCGAAGATGTCTAGTGACCGATAGCGGCTTGCCAAGCAAGCACCAAGAGCGGCGACCTCTAGCCCTGATGGACTAAAACATGCTTAATAAATAGGATTATAGGAAACAACTACTGGACGGGCAAAGGCCCCGACTCCCATTGAATTATACCTATAAATCCAAAATTGGTAGCCAAATTTGTTATCTGTCTTTTCTCCACCAGACACAGACCGGTTTCGAACTCTTTATGTTCTCATCAGTGTGCCACAGGTAGCTGAAAAGACAAATAACAAAGGCAAACCAAACTGGTCTATGGCAGACCCAGCACATAGTAACTGTGAGAGATAAGTACATCCCTCTGGTGGTCAGTTGCTACTACCAGTCAAGACATCGAAGATGTCTAGTGACCGATAGCGGCTTGCCAAGCAAGCACCAAGAGCGGCGACCTCTAGCCCTGATGGACTAAAACATGCTTAATAAATAGGATTATAGGAAACAACTACTGGACGGGCAAAGGCCCCGACTCCCATTGAATTATACCTATAAATCCAAAATTGGTAGCCAAATTTGTTATCTGTCTTTTCTCCACCAGACACAGACCGGTTTCGAACTCTTTATGTTCTCATCAGTGTGCCACAGGTAGCTGAAAAGACAAATAACAAAGGCAAACCAAACTGGTCTATGGCAGACCCAGCACATAGTAACTGTGAGAGATAAGTACATCCCTCTGGTGGTCAGTCGGGGCCTTTGCCCGTCCAGTAGTTTTTTCCTATAATCCTATTTATTAAGCATGTTTTAGTCCATCAGGGCTAGAGGTCGCCGCTCTTGGTGCTTGCTTGGCAAGCCGCTATCGGTCACTAGACATCTTCGATGTCTTGACTGGTAGTAGCAACTGACCACCAGAGGGATGTACTTATCTCTCACAGTTACTATGTGCTGTTTCTGCCATAGACCAGTTTGGTTTGCCTTTGTTATTTGTCTTTTCAGCTACCTGTGGCACACTGATGAGAACATAAAGAGTTCGAAACCGGTCTGTGTCTGGTGGAGAAAAGACAGATAACAAATTTGGCTACCAATTTTGGATTTATAGGTATAATTCAATGGGAGTCGGGGCCTTTGCCCGTCCAGTAGTTGTTTCCTATAATCCTATTTATTAAGCATGTTTTAGTCCATCAGGGCTAGAGGTCGCCGCTCTTGGTGCTTGCTTGGCAAGCCGCTATCGGTCACTAGACATCTTCGATGTCTTGACTGGTAGTAGCAACTGACCACCAGAGGGATGTACTTATCTCTCACAGTTACTATGTGCTGGGTCTGCCATAGACCAGTTTGGTTTGCCTTTGTTATTTGTCTTTTCAGCTACCTGTGGCACACTGATGAGAACATAAAGAGTTCGAAACCGGTCTGTGTCTGGTGGAGAAAAGACAGATAACAAATTTGGCTACCAATTTTGGATTTATAGGTATAATTCAATGGGAGTCGGGGCCTTTGCCCGTCCAGTAGTTGTTTCCTATAATCCTATTTATTAAGCATGTTTTAGTCCATCAGGGCTAGAGGTCGCCGCTCTTGGTGCTTGCTTGGCAAGCCGCTATCGGTCACTAGACATCTTCGATGTCTTGACTGGTAGTAGCAACTGACCACCAGAGGGATGTACTTATCTCTCACAGTTACTATGTGCTGGGTCTGCCATAGACCAGTTTGGTTTGCCTTTGTTATTTGTCTTTTCAGCTACCTGTGGCACACTGATGAGAACATAAAGAGTTCGAAACCGGTCTGTGTCTGGTGGAGAAAAGACAGATAACAAATTTGGCTACCAATTTTGGATTTATAGGTATAATTCAATGGGAGTCGGGGCCTTTGCCCGTCCAGTAGTTGTTTCCTATAATCCTATTTATTAAGCATGTTTTAGTCCATCAGGGCTAGAGGTCGCCGCTCTTGGTGCTTGCTTGGCAAGCCGCTATCGGTCACTAGACATCTTCGATGTCTTGACTGGTAGTAGCAACTGACCACCAGAGGGATGTACTTATCTCTCACAGTTACTATTAAAAAAAACTTTAATTATTAATTATTCCCAAATGGCTGTAGATATCTTTTTCTAATTCAGTGTACATTCATTACCAATAAACGCCAATGTTTTGAGATTAACAGCAATAAAATTCATGGATGTGGTAATTTAGGGGCAGTCACCCTTTATATCACACCCTTATTTTTCTGTGCGTTAACGTATAGCCGATTTTCCAGTATCATTTGATAGATAATTTAATTTGGAAACTTTTTTCTATCTTCTATTTTTTTGATAATATCAATAGTTTGCAAATTAAACAAGAAAAATGAAGAAGATGCATCGAACTATTTTTAACCTCAGTAGCAAATATGTAATATTATTATTTAATAGATAAAGTTTTTGCCATTTACCCCAAGAAAGAACCATGATGCAGCTACGGACACGTGTTTCGGAGTTATTGCTCCTCATCAGCGTAGCGTAGCTTTTTCTTTGTTTGATTATTATTTAATGTACTAGTAGGATGGTTAACCCTTTAATGTATTTTATTGCTGTTAATCTCAAAACATTGGCGTTTATTGGTAATGAATGTACACTGAATTAGAAAAAGACATCTACAGCCATTTGGGAATAATCAATAATTAAAGTTTTTTTTATTTGAAATTTAAAGGGGTGCATTTTTGTATATAGGTAAATTGGGTTGAATCAACCTATTTTGGTCTCCTGTTGACGCTGTATCAATTTGGCTATACATTTTAGAATCACCCTGTATAAGACCAGAAATCTGTCTCACCTAAGTACATAAAATATGCCACTATGTATAGGACTGATGTGGCTATTATTACACCTTAAAGAAATCTGACTATTATTATTGTTTTAGAAAAATAGTTTTCCGATTTCGTAGCACCACTAATGCCAACATATTATAACATAATTTTGGAATTAAATAAAAGCCTTTAGAAATTTTCATTTTCATTATTCCTCTTGCATATGGACAAGCAACTTTTCAGCTGAAAAAAGACTATATTTTATACCAAATATCTTTCTGGTCTTAAAAGCCCAGCAAATGCGACTAAAGAAGGCATGATTCTGTAACGAATTTCAAGATTTTGTCGTAGGTGGAAAGAATATCTGGTGCAAGTACGGAGTTTGACTTCCAGCTAAAGTGATAAGTTCCTACGCTTACTTTAAAAAACATATTGACAAATTTAATTATGCACGACATCTTACAAAATTAGATGAAGTGAAGGATGTGCGATGTGGAATTTCATTTCTCGGATGTCACCCGTCTCATTCCCTTGGGTTATCAATGATTTCGTGATTATGAAATGGAAAACTGTATGGAAACAATAAACGAGACGTTGCCACAAACCTAATTTTCTTCAATAACATAATTATGGGAAAGGCACATTTTTAACTAGGAACTGCGGAGAAATTATTAAGGTTTGAAAACTATTGGTCTGTTTCATTCTCTCTCTTTCTTGCTCCCTAATTTTGAGGAAATTATTTTTAAGATGAAATTTTTCGCAAAAATCTTTCAGCTTAGTTGTTAAATTTTTTTATAATATTTATCGTATAAACCAAATCGTTTTCAACATGTCCTTTTTGGAGGACACCGTATAAAAATTATATAAATATCATTTAAAATAATAAAGACACAAAAACTCTGGAGATAAACATTACGTTAGTGTGGGTAATATATCATTCAAATTATATTTGCGACTTCTGTGAACGGATAAACATTCAGGAATACTTTATGAGCTTTTCATTTTCTTTTTTGGGCTGGCAGATTATAAGTGTTATATTTTACTCGAGAATTTAGTGGAAAAGATAAAAAAAAACACCCACGCTATCATGTGCAAAAGCAGTGGAACAATACATCGATCGTCGACTCATAAATTATTAAGAGCGCCATAATTCACTTTCTTTAAAAAATATTATGATGTGGAATTAAATTTCGCAAACATGGTCGACATGGCTTTTAAAATATTCTAAATAGGATTATGTATTTTTAAAGCCTTATTAATTGTAATTGGGTAGAATTTTATAGATTTTAAATTGTACAGGGTGAATCTTTGAGTGGGGGTTTAGGTTCTCCTGAAATGCAAAAGCTGCAAAAAAAGTTCGTGTTCGATGTTCAGTGAACGGCCAGACAGAAGCTAGTGTGGAACTTACTTCATTATGAAAATAACTACACAAAAATGACCATCTTCTATATTCTGGCAATATCCCGCTGGTGGTTTAATCCGCGTCAACAATTTGTGTGGATCGTTATTAAATTGTCTAAAATTTGCAGCAAAATTCTATGCCAAATATGTATGTACGAGATTTAACAAAGCCGCGCACTACTCGTATATACAGAAATGAATAAATTCCTACATTCCACACAAGAGGGGAGCAACTAATTACAAATTGCAAACAAATTTGAACCACAAGCTCGCTGAATGACAAAGATATATTTTAACACGTAGCTTGTGTTGCAAATTAAGTGGCTGTTAGTGGTGCCCATGCAAATAATTATTAGTATCAGGGCTGGTAAAGGAGTGAGTGCATAGTAATTAATTCATCATTTTAGCAGTCTGCGTTTTACTGACAGCGAGCAGCAGCGGGTTTCATTAACGGTTAAGTTCATATAAGTATCAAATATGCGATATACATAGATGATAACCGTGAGTTTGCTGTAATGCCGATATAGCAAATGTGCAGGATGATGAGCTCAATATGTTTTAAATTAGGTGATTAAACTGACAGATTTAGGAAATTGCAGCAACAAGAAAAATATTTTAAATTTAAGCTTCAATTCATTCGAATTTTGTTTTCACTTTTACTCTGTCTCGTAGAGGATCTGCTTGTATCAGTTAAACACGTTATTTAAGACAAAACATCACATAAATTGGAAAACGTTTCATTACTGTGCCGGCCGGGACGTTTTAATTTACTTAAAATATATGTTGTGCGTTTTTAGAAAGAATGGGCAACCACATAATGGCCATTCACCGAATTGTAGCGCAAGTTTACAAGAGGTTAAAGCATTCATATTTTATTAAACGAAAATTGAAGTTTATGCACAATTAAATATATAGAAACACTTTTGGGTACACCACTTTAACAAAAGGGTTTAACTCTGGAGCCTGGGTTGCTGTTTGGGAGCACAGTTTCGCTTTGTTCCTCAAAAGGACTTCTATATAATAGCGCATCTAGGCCAAATTCACGAATATGTATTGTATAGAGAATACAACATTTACGGAATATAAGTTTATTTGAATAATTAATGTGGAATTCATTGTTTTTCAGCTTTGTCAGCACACCAAATAGTGCAGTCAACACAAATAATACACACGCGTCTTTTGTAAAATATTAGGTGCTGTTAATATTTTCATTATTAACAGCGCAAATAGGGGAGAGTTGGGTAGAAATTAATATTTAATGTGGGATTAAGCAGGGAACATTTTCAATCAAAGTTATCAGAGAAAAATATTTTTTTTACTTCATAATGCTGGTAAAAATTGACCCAATAGATACTGTACTAGTGGATATGTGCCAGCTTGTATACCTAAGATAGCGCTTAAGTGATCTGTCTTATTCGAGCGTCAAAAATGTAAAGCAAGCAATGACAGCATCAATAAAAAAAATCTGACTATGATTACAAGACAAGAAAGAAATTTAATTTAAATTAATAACGTCAAATAAAAATAAAATTCTAAAAACTGCCAAAAATTTTTATTCTAGTAAAAATGTCAATTTTCATTATACTAAAAATTGACCTTTGACCTATGACGTCATCAAAATATAAATTCTAGTTAAAATGCCAAAAATTTTAATTTTAGTAAAAATGTCAAAAGTTTAAATTCTAGAAATGTTAAAATTTTAAATTCTAGAAAAAATTAACCTTTGCCATATGACGTCATCAAAATTTAAATTCTACTAAAAATACCAAAAATTTAAATTCTAGTAAAAATGTCAAAAATTTTAATTCTAGTAAATATGCCAATAATTTAAATTCTAGTAAAAATTGACCTTTGACCTATGACGTCATCAAAATATAAATTTTAGTAAAAATGCCAAAAAGACGATTGTCCTGAATGACGCCTTTTGTATCCATCTAACAAAGTTTTTTTTCTGTTTGTAACATTTCATGGGATATAATAATGACGATTATTATTAAGTGTACACGTAAGAAGCAGAATATATCCTACAACCAAACAAGCACATGATATGTGTCTATATTATGCTACATCAGAGTAATATCTAACAAACATGCGAAGGCGGCAACACCGCCTTTTACTACTAATTAATGTAATAATAAACTACTGATCCAAAGAAAATCTGTACATAGCAATTAGCGTTTTTCAAGGTCATTAACTTTTACTACGGCTTCAAACCTAGGAAAAAGAAAGTAAAGCAGTTCTATAAATCTAGATTTAATTATATTAAGCTTATGCATAGCAACGTTAACTGGCTGAAAGTGGATATAAGTGTGGGAGAAACCGGATCCTCCGGCAGTTTCTCTTAATAAGCGGGGAAAATATCCTTTATTTCACTTCCTTCCCTAAATTAGAAAGTGGCCGTTATTGTTAGATCTTCAAAGGCATGAAGTAGCTGAATCCGGCACTTTTTACAAAGGAGTAAGGCGATGTGGTGTCTCGTCGACGTAAAGAGGGTGGTTAGTAACTTCGTTTGTTTTATTAGCTAAAAGTTCCCTACCATAATTTATTACCTACAGGGGTAAATTATCATCAATTAAATATTTGAGAATATTGCAGATCAAAGTGCTAAAGCAGCAAACCTTTTCTGAAGGAAAAAAATTACAATTAATTTACACTTTTGTTTATATTTTTGCAGGTGGTGGGTTTCATTTTTCCTACTTCTAAATAAAGAAATGCTTAAAATAGCACGAGATAATGTAACGAGCAGCAAACCTCCTAGACATATATTTACGGGTCCCGTAATCTGTACCAGAAAACAATAAATGTTCTCTCTACTTAATTGCGGTGATATATGGATTTAATCTACTTAATGGAGTGTTTTCGTTAAATATTGCAAAACCAACACCACACCTACTTCAGTTTCATAAATCCAGCCGGCCAATAACGAACGTGATAACATTGACTTTTATTTTATCGCCCAGTAATTAGAACCTAAAATTGTGCTTTCTCAAAACTGGGCAAAAAATTAAGTGGATTGGACTGTAAAGTTAAGCGATAAAACGGTGAGACCGTAATAAAATCAGTAGTTAATTTAAGTTTCTTAATTTTATATTGCAGAGTGCATTTTTGGAATTCGTGAGCAACTTTTACAAAATATGTCTCTTCTTTTCTTAATCGAATTGTATTTCTCATAGATGCATTTTTATATATTTTTTAGTTTTTACATTCGATTCGATATTTTAACAATTCTTAAGGTTATCCAGCGAATTACTTCTTTAATTAATACTTAAATTATATTGCAACACCAATATTAGAAAATACATTTGTGATTTTTGGCAACAATTAATTGGATCTTATATGAAATTGCTCAGAATTGAATTTACTTGTCGAATGTCTGCTCCTGCATTAAAAAATAGGTTCTGACGTTATGACGCCCACATCAGAAACGCTAATTTGTTTACTGCATGTAAAATTGTACCCGCAAAAGTTGTCCACAAGACCCAGTTTGCAGAATAAAAAATCCATATTAGTTTTGGAGTAATTGGCACACCCTTGAAAATAACGTTTTCTTCTTAACGCTTTGAAGGATTTACAGTTGGTATACAGCTGTTTTTATTATTAATCCATATTTTTCATTACTGAGGTGGTATTAGGTAGGTATATGTAATTGAAAGCAACAGCTGGTATTTTTAATTAATTATAATAAAAATTTTTACGCTGTCTGTGTACTATAAATAATACAGAGCTTTACCGTATAATCTGGGTGTGTAATATTCTTTATATTTTTATGGAAATATATATACGGAATTATATTGTGTATGTATAATTATTACCGAGAACAAATAATGGCATTTATAATATATTAAACTAATAAATACCACCTTTTTTATATCAAAATCTACTACTTTCCTGCCATCAATAAAATGAGTGCGATATTAATAATATTACGAAGCATTAGGACACAGAAATAAATAAATAAGTTAATTTTCTCCCTACTTTTTCCTTCCTCATGTAATGAAATTTTTTCTGAAAATAATTGCGAAAAAAAATAGGATTAATTATTTATTATTTTTTGACAGTTGTTACAATTTTTTTCTCGAGAAAACGTCACTTTGACAGCTGTCACAAAAAAAATTGTTTTTCAATAAAACGTCACTTTGGCAGCTATCACCGAAAAGTCTAAAATAATTTTTTCTTCAAAAAAAATGTTAAAAGTTTTCCTACCAATTGCGCCTAACTAATGCGATAACCAGCCCCGTAGGGTCTACAACCCATTTATCCGATAGCCAGCCCCACAGGGGCTGGATCGTCTAGAACCTACTAATTATTCGGCCCCGCAGGGGCCTTTTCATTTTAGTTCCTAAATAGAGCCCCGCAGGGGCTCTGTACTTTTTGTTTTTTTTTCAAATTTTACCCCTAAAATCCTGAAATTTTCCCATCTCCCTGTCCTCACGACCCAATGTCGGACTCTACTTTTTTCCCGAAATTTAAAAAACCGTCTTTTAACTAGAAACCCCGAGATAAAACCACTGACAAAAGAGTCAGCCTCGCAGAGATAGGTTATTTATAAACATTCATATAAAATGTCATCATTTGAAATATCATAATTTATTTAATTTATGCAGCAAATAATATAATGGAAAAGACAATAAAGAATAGCAATAATAAAATAGCATATACCTTCTTGTAATATTATCAATGGAAAAATTAAAAACATTTAGACAATATATTATTTTATTTTATTACCCAAGCACCAACTTCACTATTCGCAAACTTAAGAAAAATAATAGTTTAATTAAAATAATATTTTATTAAATATTTAGACAATTTTTAATCAACGTTTTGACGCCCATTGGAATTGAACATGACTGATAATCATATGATCAAGCATTTTATTATGTATAATTATCTCAAAGATGGTGGCTTATGCTAAACAGGAAACACAACTATTATCTATTTATTATAATTGTACAAAATGTTTGATGAAGTATATTTAGAACTGGTTATTAATCTCCATCGGTTATCTCTGTAATGCTTTACTGTTCAGTGTTCACGTGTTATGCATAAAGTGGTATTTTACCCGGAACCTCCGCCAAAATTCACGAAATACGGATTCAGAAATCGGGTCCTGCTGAGAGATCTGTGCCTGGGAACTATACTTTTGTTACGTCATTACCACTATTTAATTACAATGTTTTTTTCTTTTATATGATCTACACATCTCCACGGTGGGGTCGGGAAAAAACTCCGTTCAAAAATCGCTGTAGAGCTAAAAATTTTTGAATCATCTTACTTTTGTTTTTTAAATGTTCTTTTTTGAAATTTTTTATTTTTAGCTATAATTTGTTATACTTACCTAAGTTAGATTTAAAATTGTATTTTACTAAAAAATATCGATATTTTCAATTAAAATGAGTTACAGGTCACGAATACATGTATTAGATTCGCCCAATTTAGTTTTAAACATTTACTTTACAAATAGATCACTGCCAAAACAGAATTTTTACTTGTTTTTCATCCTTGATAGCTGTCAAAATCACTGTCAAATTTAAAAATTGAATAATGTAGGTATGTCTTTCGTAATTTGGAAAACAATGTGATTTTTCATAAAAAGAGAGATATAAAGCGTTTTAAATTTTTCTATTTTTATAATTGCTAAAATAACGTTTTAAATTTTGACAGCTGTCAAATTTTCTGTCATCTGAATAAAAATGCTATTTAATAATTATTTCCACAAATGACTTTAGTACTTAAAACGATATTTTTCCATAGGTTTTGGAGGAAATAAATACGAAATTGTTATAAAAAAAATATTATATTTGT
The DNA here is from genome assembly GCA_963680705.1 of Rhagium mordax. Classification (NCBI taxonomy): domain Eukaryota; kingdom Metazoa; phylum Arthropoda; class Insecta; order Coleoptera; family Cerambycidae; genus Rhagium; species Rhagium mordax. The sequence goes on along the minus strand of OY796661.1, from coordinate 74,137,243 downwards.
TAGTAGCTGCCAAAACGGCTGTCAAATTTTAAAAAATGCAAGTGCCCTTTTCGTAATTTTGAGAATAACGTGAATTCCCATAGAAGAGGTGCTATTTTTACTAGTTCCATATTGGATAATAAAATAAAGTTCACTTTTGGCAGCTGTCAAAATTTTTCAACTGTTTTACAAGTATATCTTTCATAATTTGAAAATAATGTTGATTTGCATAGAAGAAGATACATAAAATGTTTTTAAACTTTCCAGTTCAGGTAATTGATATTAACACAAAGTTGTAACCTTTGACAGCTGTCAAAATTTCTGTCAACTTAATTTTATTATTATTTCAACAAATTAAAGTAATTAACATTGGAGGTACCGAATATGAAAGCAATACGAAAAAAATATCCTGCATATTTTTAAATTTAGCGCAGCAGTTTTGACAGCTGTCAAAAACCATAATATTTTTTTTGACATTAATTTCGTATTTAGTTCCTGCAAAACCTATAGAAAATTGTCTGTTCGGTACTTCAATTTATTGTTGAAATAATTATTAAATGGCATTTTTATTAGGTTGACAGAAATGTTGACAGCTGTCAAAAGTAAAAAATGTATTTTAATATCAATTATGGAACTAGCAAATTTAAAAAAACACTTAAATCCTTTCTTCAATGGAAATTCACATTGTTTCCAAAAGTAAGGAAGACGAACTTGCATATTTTTAAATTTGACAGCAATTTTGACAGCTACCTACCAACAAATCTAATATTTTTTTAAAATTAATTTCGTATTCAATACTTTCGGAACCAATAGAAAAATGTCTGCTTAGTATTTTCATTTGTTCAAATAATTATTAGGTGGCATTTGACGGAAAATTTGACAGGTGTCAAAAGCGACAGCGTTATTTTAATTTTAATTATTATTGGATTTAAAACAATTTATATCTCTTTTCTATGAAAACTCACATTGTTTTCAAAATTACAAAACACATAATTGTAAAATTTTAAATTTGACTCTCATTTTGACAGCTATCAAGAATAAATAAAAGAAAAGAAAATTCTATTTTGGCAGATCTATTATCTATTTTTAAAGTAAAGATTTAAAACTAAATTGGGTGAATTTTTATATTTTTGAGCCCTGTAGACTGATTTTAACTGAAAAAAGGATAATTTGATTATTTTTTAGATAGGAAGTTAATTTTTTTGGATAGGAATTTGATGAAATGTGGTATTAAATCCCAAAAATGAAAAGGAAGAGAAAAAAATGCCACAAGTAACATTTAAACAATAATTATGTATTTAAAAAAATGTACACTTTATTTGTTTTTATTGATAAAGGACCGTACAAGCTCTTATGAAAGTTTCTAGAAAATATGATTTTTACTTAGATACGCAGCTAAAAATATAAAGCATTATTTTATTTACTGCAAAACGTTCTTCAGAAACACCAAATACGGTTACTAAAATTGATAATGCACATTACAGTTCACTTAACCGTACCACATAAACGTAAAGAAGGATCTAAGAGATAGACACTATAATAAATTGCCAATAAAAGTGTGAAACGGTAGGGACCGGTATCCTCTAGAAAGTTAAGTAATCCACACAAGCGCCGCGGTAATAATATTTATTATACAGAGTGTTCGTTTTTCAACAGAATTGTATGCATTTCAGGACTCGAGGGATTTTAAGTAAGCAACAGCAACTTTATTAAAAAATAAATTGAAAAATTTGTTCTATATTTGAATTATTTTTAATATGGAATTTGTACGCAATTTCAGAAACGTATTGTGGCTATACTGTATAACGAAAAGGGTCCCTTCTCCTAATTGTTCTTTATATTCAGTGCAAACTGCTAATTGGTAATTATTATAGGCCAGATCGGCGAAGAAATCTCTATAAGACCCCTATAGAAGAAGAAATAGAAGTCATCCTTAACTGGCCTTAAACTCTGTAAATTAACCACGCTTATGATGTGCGCTGAATTACATATCCAACGTATCCTAAAACAGGGCAAATCAAATATCAAATCGTGCTGATGAAAATACTTGAATTTATGCGTCTACGAGCCACTTGCATGAGCCCCTCCGCCGCCGCCGTGCCCACTTACACCTTTCCCCAATAAGGCTTGCGACGAATAGGTTTTCCTAAGTTAATAAGAATCTGCACGACTTTCAAACTTTTTGAATAGACAGATATATTCCAGATTCATTGAAAACACCCTGGAAATATCGCCTTTTTATTCACTTAACAGAAAAGATAAACCGAAAACGAGAAGACATTCTAGCAAATGTCGCGCATAAATATCACGAAAAATTTGATAAGGGTCAACTGCTCGTAGGGGATACGAACTGATTTGGAATTGTGGATCTAATCTTGTTTTATATTGTCATAATGATAAGCGGATAACAATGTGTATGAAGGAGCGGGATTATTGCTATAATTCTTCCTGGTATGTAAATTTGAGTCCAGACGTTTCTTTACGCGCATTAATTTTATTTTTATCTGAATCTCCTGAAACGCGATAATTTATACGCCTGATTAGGTAAATAAGTGGCATGAAATATGCATTAGGAGTGAAATTCAAGGAAAAAGAGCAAGTTCGTATTTTACCTCTAGCGCAGAGGTACATAGAAAAGAATATCTGGTTAAGGTAATATTTTAGACCACATCTTTATAGTGCACATAAAAGACGTCGGTGTCTTTGATGCCGATAAGAACTTAAAACATCGTTTTTTATGTGCACTATAATGATGTTGTCTACTATAACGACGCAAGTCTAGCTGATCAATCTCTAAATTAGTTTGTCAATCCACAAATACATATAAAAAAAATCATTTGTGGGTTCTGTTTGTTGTGCACTTTCCCCAATACTCATTCTCTCCCTACCCTTTGAAATATACTATTAAACGCCAATTTATATTTCTTCCTCGTTTCTGTTTACACATAGGTTATTCTAAAATTGAATAAGCCACTTACACCAAGTGGTAACGTATGTATTTATGAAATGAAAAATTTGAAGTGCAAACATTTGCGCAGTCAAAGGATATTTACACACGGATATTAAGCAGTGGCGGCTCGTGGCTTTGAGCAATGGAGGTGCTGTAGACCAAAAAGCTGTGTACACGGGGCGCAAGTTGCAGGGGGTGCGGGGGGCGGCAGCCCCCCGCTATGCGCCGCAGGCGAAAATTTTTCAGATTTTTCAAGGTCATTGTGTTTTACAAGTACCTCAAAATTTGTATTAAACTTGATATTAATTTAAATATTTTCAAAATTGCATTTTTCAGCTTTCAAGGTTCAAGGTCAAAGCGCTTAAAATGAACCTCAGAAATTTCAGTAGTGATTACAGTATTTTAGAAAAATGGGTTTCCCTAGCAATAATTAAAAAATATTTGGAGAACTCTTGGTGGTGGGACTGGTGAGGCACTGGGTCTTGCATGAGGTAAAATGAAGTAATGCAAAGAAAATATTAGCACGAGTCCACGTCGTCCACGAGTATTAACACATAACTTTAATGCAGTTTTTTGTACATTAATGGTATCCGTCGGTCCTTCTTAGCAGTAAACTTGTCAATTACTTTTTCGTTAAAATTTGGCATATTGGAAATAAATTTTCTTTCTATTGACAACATTGAAAGAGCCGTTAAACGAACCTCACACATGGAGTTTCTCAAAAATGTCTTGATGCGTTTAAGCGTTGAAAAACATCGTTCAGCTTCGGCTGTGGTCATGGGTGTTGTTACAAGAATTTGTAACAATTTTTTTGTTTCTCCTAGTGTTGCATCCAAATTATTCAAAATCAAAAATTTCAAAAATGGCACAGCACCACGTAATTCTCTGCATTCGCTATTAGAATATATAACAGACAGCTCTGTTTTTAGACGTTCTTTATTTAAAGTTGGATAAGCTAAACAAGTTAAATCTAACTCATTATCGGGAAATTTATTAAAATAATCAACAAATTTTTCAGAAGAAAAAAGGGTTGCTGCTACCAGGTGATTTGTGAAAGCAAAACGCTCTTTTGCATTATTTATAATTATATCACATACTTCTAAGGCGGCAACACGATGATCTACTTTATTATTATTCAAACGTCTTCTTTTTACTTCGGTAGGACCAGTTACTAAATTAGATGATGCTTCATCTACAACAGTGTCTATCTTCTCTCGAATGCCAGCAACACTATGATTGAATACATCTGTCACTCTTTGAACTTCTGTCGGATCAATTTGCCTTTTTTGAAGCTGGTTAAATAATATATCGACGTGTGGCATGACTTTATGGAAAAAAGTCAACCAAAAAATAAACATAGGGTCCTGCAGAATACGTCGAATACCTGAAGCCCGATGGCAAGTTGTTGCGTTATAATCTTCTTCTAACTCTTCCATGCACTCAATTAGTGAGTCTCTATATTCATATACAACGTTGACAGTTCGAATATTGAAATTCCAACGTGTTGGAACAGAATGAGACACGTTTCTTCCCACAATGTTATTCAACACAGCTACTCGTTGAGGCGAATGACTAAAAAATCCAGGAATGTCATGTAAATTTCCAAAAAAAACCCTGACCTGTGAATTTACTGAACTAGCTTTTAACATAACTAAATTCAATTGATGTGCATAACAATGCACAAAATGAGCATTACTATATTTTTCCTTGATCTTAGCCTGAACTCCACCATGTTGTCCACTCATTACTGCGGCGCCGTCGTAACTTTGTGCAATGAGTTTATTATTGGCACCTTTTAATAGAGGATCTATTACACCTATTAATGTTTCAGCCAACGTTTCAGCATCGTGTTTCGGTGGTAGTAAGAAATTCCAAAAACGCTCAACAGGGTCACCGTCTTTGGTTGTATAACGCAAAATTGTTACCATCTGAAATTTTGCAGAAACGTCCGTAGTTTCGTCTGCCATTACTGCAAGAAACGGCGCCTCATCAATTTCTCGAGTTATTTCTTCATGGCACACATTAAGCATACAGTCTAAAAGGTCATTTTGTATTTCTTTAGAAGTACCTTTAAAAACGCTTGCATTTTGTAGATGGTCACGTAGAGTATTGTCAAGTTCTGCCGAAAAATTAATTAATCCGCGAAATATACCTGGATTTTCTGACGTTTCAGATTCATCATGACCACGAAGAGCCAATTCAAAAGCGCCACAAAATTTAATACAGTTTATGATTTTAGACAAAACGTATCTGTTTTTTGTTACTTCATCATTATGTTTTTGAATATTAGTCCAATAAGCCGAATCAAGTTGAGCCTGAATATTAATTTTTCCAAACAAATTCAACTGCATTATATTGGAAATATGTGTTTTTGAATTCTCGTGCTTTTTTATTTTTTCATTTAAATGCACCAAATCTCTTACCCCTGTCTCCGACCATGCTTTTTCACCATTAAACAAGACACAAGGAAAACAAAATAGAGCATTTCTCCTGTTACAACCACATATCCAATTGTTTTTCAGATATATTTCCCTATTAAATTGTCTTTTATAAGTTTTTCCACGGCTACTGCCCGCCACTTCAATGTTAATGTCCGGCAAGGGACGGCCGTTGTCTTTTACCCGCAATTTTTCTTCATACGTAAGCTTCAAAGAGTCTTTACTAAGTATATTGAATATAACATCCATTTTTACACAATAAAACAAAAAACTCAAACCTCAAACACTTAACACACGTTAATTAACACAAAACACAGAGGAGTGCGTTCGAAAAAGTGTATAATTGGTATAAGTTTTAAACTAGTGATTATCCTGTTTCGTTCAATAACGTGTATATATACCACTCTAGTGATATACTACACACGTTCGAAATTACTGGTATAATATACAAGAGTGTACTCCTTATTAACCAAGTATTGAGTTGGTTTAAGTGTCCATGACATGCGCAATAGTAAACAAAACAAAAACACTAAAAACGGCTGTTTTGTTTGCCATGCTCGTGCACATTTTTGTTTGTATTCAGGATTGTGATTAGTTTTCTAACGATAGGTTTGTTGTTTTTTGTTAATAATAATAATGGAAACAACAAACAACCAACTCGTCGCACCCAAACCGTTCATTTTTTTGGATAACATAATGATCAGCTGATCTTATACCTATACCTACTCTTATCCAAAGCTTTATATTTTTTTTCGAACGCACTCCAACGCAAATAGTCACAACACACAAGAGAATCGTTGCTGAACTGTGGGAAGATGCAGCACTTTTTATAACGTAAAATGCCTAACCTCGCGCAATGTCGTGGTACTCGTGATCATTCGTGCAACATTCATATTATTACAGTGTCGAGCACAGCTCCCCAATGTTGCTGAGCTATTTACTCAAGATGGAATACATATGATCTAGTATATTAAACTGCTGGCTCACTGCATTAGTAATTGGCTGGTGGGGACCGTACGGCGAGCGCCTGTATTAACAGACAGGGCTGGACTTCAAACATTTGTGTAGATGATAAATTATATTCATTAAAAAAATTATTAAAAATGTGGTCAACGTGGGTTCTGGGTGTTATAATTTTTGGCAGTGCTGCAGCTCTGCAGCACCTATGGAGCAGCCGCCACTGATATTAAGTAAACATTTTTAAATAAAATTCCCGACATCATCTATCAATGTTTCTTGTGTGATACATTAATTTCAATTACTTGTATCTGAACTAAGTTATTTATACATAATATTACAGATGTCTGGTGTATATTAAATCTATTATAATACGCCTGATGGCGTGAAATAGATGATATACGAGTATTAGAAAAACTTAAACCCGGTAAATATTATATTTGCCTGAGTGTCAATAAACAACCGGGTTCGTCAGTGATCGACTGATTGGCTGCCTGTATATTTTTTTGTCTGTGTAGGAGTTGATTTATCGCTTAGACAAAACAAATACACATTAATAAAAATCAATGTTGAAACAATGTGTGTTTATTTTTTTTCCGCATAGTTGTTATTTTTCATAATGTGTTTCGTATTTTGGTATGGATTAAACTAGGTACATACAGATTGTAAAATTATTTGTGATAATAATAATGGTACAAATAATAAAAATAAATTTGAAGAGTTTTCTCCCCTCCTGCTTTGATGTAATTAAATTTGTTATTTTTTTTCTAAAACATAAACGATAAATGACAAGACATGATTACGATTATGAATTTCTGCGGACGGCAGCAAAAAGAAAAGTGGACAATTACAGATTTTTATTTATGAAAAGGAAAAGAATAATTACGTCTTAATTCTTGATTTATGCTCTTAGGAAGCTGACGATTAATTTTAATTAAATACCGGGAAATCTCGCGTAAATTAATTAATCATTTAGATTTTCAGTTCTAGAATATTTTAGTTCAAACGGACTTTCTGCGATATGAATAATGAGGATGCACTAAAATAAAAACAGGGAACATTTAAATGAATAATTTTAATTATTAATTATATTTTCGCTTTGCTGTTTTAAATAATGCCAAAGGAATTGTAGGAATTGCAAGACTTTTTACTTATCATGTATACCGTAAGGTATTTTTATTACCATTGATTTAATTTCCTCTTTTCTACGAGTTACTTAAATTCAAAATCTGTGTGGTTTTGGGAAAGTTCTACATCATTGCGCCAAGCGGACAAATGGAAGTACTTAATATAAATCATTTTTAAAGTTGCTATTTATATCTCTTGGTAATTAATAATGAAGGATGGGTTATTACTGCCTAATTTTATACTTGGATAAATAAATATTAACCTAAAATAAATATTTTGTCAAGCTTTAAAGAAATTTCAATGTGCGATAATATTTATTTGTGTATTTTATGGCTAAAAAATTTAGAGGACCAAGGATCTATATAAATACATTTCGGTTGGGAAGTACATTTTTACAAGAGTTGAACATTCGACCATTGCGACGGAAAATCAATTTATTTAGAGGCCAGCGGCCAAGCCTGGGGCCATTTAGCAGGACTTTATGGGGAGGATATTCCATAAAAAATCAAATCAAAATGAAATATAAAATAAAGCACTGGACAAAAACGTTTTTTTCTGGCCCACCCGGACAATTAATTCGACGATTCTTATTTCGTACACAATACATTTTCACAATAAAATCGTTATTATTCCTCAAGTTCTTAATTAGCATGAGGAAGTTTATACGAATAAGCGAGTTTAAAATGATTTTACTATAAACATGGTGTGTTTGTAATTTTAATACCGTTTAATCCGTAATATTAAACTTTTTATGAGAATTTAAAAATACCCAAGTGTTTCATAAAAATAAGATATATGGAAATAGTTAAATCAAAGATTTCTGCAAAAATATATTGGGGCGTTATTAATTCGCCGCTTTTCGATAATGAATCCCTGAAACATTATCTACGTTTACTCCAAATCAAAGTCATCTGGAATCTAATATATTATTACCCAGACGTTCACGCTAACCTGATCGGTCTCGGATATTATGCTAAATAATTTCAGATCCGGTTATGCCCGTGAACTAAACCTACCCAAACAAGTGTCCCGAAATCGCTTCATAAATAGTCATTATAACCCCAACAAGTCATGTGGAAAATTACTAACACCTACAAATCAACCTCGAACTATATATTGCGTGTAAACAGTTTAATAATTACAACACTGTTGCCAGAAACGACGTCGCGAGGCTTATTATTTTGGGTAATAAAAGATAAATAGCTATTAGAAAAATTAAGATATTAAGACGTGAGAGAAAACACTTGTTTGTCCTTCTATACCAGCAAAATAATGGCAGAACTTTGCCATACGCAAAAGAAACCTCCCTTGTAATGTTTCGAAATCATTTATATAAAAGTGCCGCTTATTAAGTATACAGGAAAAAATGGGGGGAGGGGGTGTGTACCCTGTTACATCCTTTATAAGAAAAGAAAGTATATGAACTAAACGATCTAATTCGAAGCATCGTACTTTCTGACACGTAGTATATCTAAAAGAGCCTGGACAGTAATTGTCTCTATTAAAAAAACTACATGAAGCTTAGCTGAAGGAATTCGATAGGAATAATTTTCAGTAGATTAATTGATTTCGGAGAATTTCACCTTGTCCAGGTTCTGCTAGGTTTCCAAAAGGCTTTTAAACCGTCAACTTTAATTGATTATGATTTATGGTCATTTATACCACAGCTGATTAGCTTTAATCTGATATATTGAACTTAATGCGCTGTATCGCAAATACCATTAGAAAAAATGAAATATTGGCGACACGAAAACGATTTCAGAACACAAAATAAATATATCCACGTGTAACCTAGGTCAATATCCGCGAATTTCAAACAGCTAATAAATCACAAAAGAAAAATATTTTATTTTTGCATAATTGCGATACGGTTGATAATCAACACTTAGACTATTACATATTTCTACATACTTATCCATTTCTGCTACTAAAGTTTTCATAAAATAACTAACAAACATTCAATTAGCTAATTGGTGAACTCATTACAGATGAAAAACTGTTATGCTTGCACTAATAACATTTCCATCCAGGCATTATAGAAGCATTCAACTTGTGTACAGAATATTTTACGAGCGTGGCTCTCCTGCTACTCCTGGTTGGATGGTCATAATTATTCCTGCCCCTTGACATGTTTAATTTAAGTGCTGTACTACTTTCATGCCAAAGGAGAAATTATTCCACGCTAATTCTAAGAAGCAAATATTTTTCTGTAATTGAAAGTGCGTTATGGCATATCAATGTAGCTGCCTATAACAGATCGATATAGAATGTAATTAATTTAAATTCGCATCGGAGAGTAATTTTAGTAAGTATTGTCTACGGAATAACCCTTTCATTACATGTCGTTGTGTTTACATACTAATATTTCTCGATTAAGGGCAGTTGTCTCTGCGTATTTCAGGGCCAACATAGAGCAAAAAACCTAACAAAAGAAACAAATAAGGGCAGTTGTCTTCGTTATGGCATGGGTTTGACGTAAGCACATTGTTCAACGTATTTTATCTACAGGTACAGAATATCTTTTACATCATATTTTGAATTAAAGGATCTTACAAAAATTACCTTTTGTTACTCGAGTTTCAATCATTTTCGTATATTTTACACTTCTTTGCCACGTTGTTGGAAGAATATAACTCGAGAATACCGTTCTTTAATAATTCCACTTATGAAACGGTTAAAGTTTCATAAAGACACCAAATTACTCTTTAAACAGGTTAAAGGTGGTAGTTCGAACAATTTTAAATTAAATTTTCACTTGTTGGAAGGCATAATACAAACGTTTGAGCTGAAACTTTCACAAAAAGGATGTTCTGAAAAGTTTCGTCGAAAAACATCGAAAATTCTCATTTTAATTAAAACGAATAGAAACTTCGCCGTACAAAGCCAAATTAATCAGGTCGACGTGATTTTTATATTAATTAAATAAACTTAATTCAAAAAACTGATTAGAAGTTAACATGTTTTTCAAATGTGGTAAAAATTCCAGTTTGGACGATCAATTAAGTGAACAACGTTTTTCACCAACCAAGTTGGCATCATCGCAGTCAACTAAGCCAGCTAAACTTAAACAATAATACTCTTTGAGGTAGATTTTAAGTAAAAAAAATAATACAATTAATTATTAAAGTAATTTTAACGTTTTTGTTGTTCTAACTAGAACCGAAAATGCCGCGCCTTTGACTTTCAATAGAAGCTAGTCCTAAATGGCTGATGGGGGAGAGGAAGGGCCGATGCGGTGATGGTGAGCCCGCGGCGGATTGGCTGGGCATGGAAGGGGGAGGAGAACTCTCTCTGATTGGACAGGGTGGGCGGGGCTCTTTCTGATTGGACAAGGTGGGTGGAGCTCTTTCTGTTTGGCAAAGGATCAGAAAGAGTTCTGATTGGCTGGCGGGGCCGCTCTGATTGGTTGGTTGGGCAGTGTTCACTCTCATTGGCTGGATGGGCGGGGCTTAGCTGAAGTGGGGGGGAGGAGGTAGTACCAAGTGGCCCGTTACCTAATAATATTAAATTTAAAAAGGACGATCAGTATTTTTGTTATTTTGCCTTCAGAGATTTTCAATTCATCATTCTTTATCCGATGGCGATAACATGAGCTGAAATTAATACGGAAATTTCAAAATCTTATTTCTGTTTATACAAATTCATTTAACCTTCTTTGATCATTGAAGTCGTGGTAATTTATTTTAATTCCCACCAATAAGTAAACATTATATCTTTTTAATTTGCCCCTAAATTAAACAAGCCGCAATACCGTATTGCATTTAATTATCCGAGCTACGAAGTATCAAGCTCAATTACCCATTGAAGCAGTTTAAATCATTTTTCGCCCTTTAAAAAGGATTTGAAATATAAAACATTCATTCTATTTGAATCGTAATGAAAATTAATTACCCAACGTTTTAACCGACCTGAGTGGTAAACGTAAATGAACTTTTAATAAGTATCCAGTGGAGAAATTGTTACAAGTGCTGTTATTATAAAGGAGCTAAAAATTCAAAATAAAGAGGTAGCATAATAAAGAAACATTTGCATATTCACAATTACGAGTTTATTTCACCAACTTATCCTAACTGCTGAATAAAATACGTTTTCAAAACGCTAAAATATTTAAATTATTTTATGAGAAAAAAAAGAATTATATGAAATATTTATTCTTTCATATAGAGGGTGGGGCAATAGGACGTTGACTTTTAACTAAAGAGAATTCACTCTGAGGCACGTGGGTTGCTTGTTGTCGCTCTGGACACTGGTTCCAACGAAACATTACAAGGGAGGTTTCTCTTGCACGTCAGCCCAGAGTATTTAGCTACAAGCACAACCTATTTTGGATTCTACCAGTTTAAAACTTGACGATCATAGCAAAAATTCAGATTTGTATGTTCCGGGAAGATATTAATAAATATACGAGGGGGTATGGGGTGTCACAACACCTCCATATTTATAGAACATCTTTCAACAATTCGAACTAAGCAAAAGCATAACAAGCACCTCCATCGAAACATCTCGAAGAGTTCTGAAGATTACATGACAAGTGTTGTTTGACAATAAGAATAAAGGTCAAGCTTGTTAAAGCGAATCCACCCTCTGAATTGCTGACGTAAATCTCAAATATATGTGGATCTTAATTTCATGAAGACGTACGGTGCATACTTGCGTAGGTAACACTATAACGAATGCAAGCGTGTCATCTAACGAGTTCGACGAGTTTCTTTTACTGTGTGGCAGTTTCACGGTACGAATCGTTATTCGATACAACAAAACGTCTTGGCAATGTTATAACGACTTTTTGATTGCTTTTACTACTCAAACACGAAACTATCGTTGATGACATGTTCAGCTGTAACTATCTCGAAGTTACAGGGTGCATCAAAATTATTAATTTTTTACTAATTCTCCTCTAATAAAATATTGTTCCTCTTTCACCCCGTGCGCTTTTTGCCATTGTGACTTAGGGAGTTTAGCCCTTAGCTAATGATCGTTCTCGTTAACTTAATTAGCAATTTATATTAAATTGTTTCTCCTAAACAGAATTCGTTTTTTCATTAAATTTTACGTAACTCTAACCAGCGCCGAATTTAATTATTCCAAGCTACAAAGTATCAAACGAAATTATCCACTGAAGCAGTTTGAATGATTTATCGTTCTTTAAGAAGGAATTTCGGTATAAAAATAAGCGGTTTGTATAAATCATCTTAAGAAATTAATTACTAAGCGGGTATAAATAACTTTTTTGTAAATATAAAGTGACGACAAGGTATTCATTTTATAACTTATATTTAATACATTTTAATTAAACGGAGTGCATATCTAAGGGTAAAAAATATTAGTAGTGAATATCACAACGCCGCGCCGGGTTCAATAACGGTCACTTAGAATATAGAAATATACAACGGGGACTAACAACGTACGGTTTATATATCTGGGATCTGCAAGGTTATGTTTATATAGTATATAATTGTTGTGTTTCTATTGATAATTATATCCAGCTACGATTTACTAATAGTACCTCTTATAATTTTAGTTTTCAGTCTACTTATTTAACGTATTCAATTTTCCTTTAAATCTTTCAAAATTCGATGCTCTTCATCAGTATTTTTATTATTTGAAGTAGATTATTTGCAATACGTAGAACAGTATAGTGGGTTGCATATCCACTGGTGCTAAATTCCATGAATTCCAATGAATCCAGCCATTATTTGGAATTTCTTGCAAATTTGCATCTAGTCGATTCCGGATTGGATTGGAGGATATAATTGCGAACACAAGTCACCGACTTTTTTGTGTGGAGAAATTTCCTTTTAAGATCTTATGGACTGATTTCAAGAACAGTTTACCCTCAGATTTTTATGGTAAGATTTTACCTTCATTAGCTGAAATGTTGGGGTGGGGAGAGATTTTAATTTCTGGTAAAATTATCTTCTGAGAGACGAGCTTTTTGTCACTCACCCTATACCGCATTTTACTCGAGAGAATAACAAATGGATTTCCGCTCAAACGTGGCTAATAATCCCATTTGCTTAATACAACATTTTTATGTTAAAAGCTTTAGCAAAATGTAGTTCCGGCAGCCATATATTATTCTCCCATTTTCCATTTTTAAATCGATGCGCATACAACTACGGGATTTACAGTCTATACTTGATTAATCGTGTTAAGGGTTTCGACGGAACCCTCCGTTTCCGCACGATGTTAAGCAATTTTCTGCCGTAAATTTATTAGGTTCTGCATTCATTCGAAGCAAGATACACAGTAAGTGGCAAAAATTGCAGTTTATTGGACTAGAAATATTTGTTTGCGAGGAATTACGGCATTGGCATTCGATAATAACAACAAAGTAAGGTTATGAATTTTTGACAGCTCGATAGGAGCCCTGAGTGGAGGGAGTGGGGAATGGGGCGGGGCTTAGCAAGCGGAGCATTCTGATTGACTGGGGGCGGGGCTTAGCTAGAGTGGGGGGGGGAGGGGCTAGAAAGTGGAAGTGGAGGGGTTCTCTCATTTAAAAGACGTTCATATTATTGGGAAGACTAGATGATTTTTTTTCCCATGAATATAGGATCAGAAATGGTTGGGATTAGAGTTCCTTTTCAATAATATATATTTTTGTACACTGAGCCTATATCCAATTTCAGTTTTGCTCTAGTGAACGTAAATTCATCATAAACATTCTTGGTGCATCAATAACTTTTTGTAAAATTGGATGCTCATCAGGGCCTCAATATTTGCGCCAATCTACTACTTTATTTTTCTTTACTAACTTCTTAGGTGTTTCCTGAGCTGACAGAAATAGATAAAATACATGGTCCGTTAAAATGATTTGCTCCTGCAGAGTGCTTGCCGAAATAAGATATTAAACTGTCCCTTTTGTGGATAAACCCTATATCGGCGGAGAGTAGTCCTGAAAGTTGCCTAAAAACGAAAGGGTATCGCTTTGAAGGATTTCATCCAGCTAGGAAGAATATACTAAAAAATTCAATCCATTATTTATTACATATACCCACTATAAATATTAAAGGCTCGCCCGAATAACATCAACGTAAATCCTCTTGCGTCAACCATGTGAGAAAGGTCTAATTATTATTCTTTAAACAAATTCGGATTCACTTTGATATTTGCATATTAAAGCTTTTCGGATTAAGCGATGTTTTAGCTTGTACTGTAAATGTACCTGTCAACGGTGTACCTGAATAAATAAGGAAGCAATGATGCGTAAGCAAAGACGTTTCTGTTTTCCATAAAGTAAAAAATGCTCTTTTAGCTCAATTTGTCTACGTCAGGAATAAAAGAGGATTGTAAAAATCCTTCGCAAGGGAAGGATGTATATGAAATCGAATTTTTGCGTAACTCTATTGTAGTTTTCTGGGTATAATACAATGTTGGAATTATAATTTATGATACATATTGACACAACATTTTCACCTTGCAAGCATTATAAAGCCTTCCAAACTTACCTAATCATTGTGTAGTAATTTGCACCTATAAATCTATTATTGAACAATAAAAAAATAGGAAGTAAAGTAATTTTAAGATGGTCCTTCTGGTATTTGTCTTCACGATTTGCAGTCTTTTCTGAGCCACGTTTTTTTTCTCTATTATAGGTACTAAATATGTACGTATATACAAATCTATTATTAGAAGTGATTTTACTAATTCATCAGTTTGGATATTAGGTGTTAAAATAATTGAAGAAAATTTCATTTTTGATACTAATATATACTCTTCTCAAATATCATTTTGTTGAGTTGATTTATTGGAATACATAATATACGTTGAGAGTTCCATTATACGTGTTTATTTATCTAAAATATGCCACTGGCCGGCTATGGGATAGCAGGATAAATATCCTAGGACGAGACTTTTAAAATAAACGATCTCGTGAACGTCACGCGAAATTTATTTCAACCATTTGAAAACTCACTGAAATTAGTCCATTGAGAGCTGTTTCATATTTTAAAATGAAATTTTGTTCTGAAGCATAAATAATTAGTTTTTATTGCCGGAGGCAATTATTGATGTTTGCATGGTTGGTTATTATTTTACCTACGACAAAGGTTTTCCTTTTGAATATTTTAAAAATACACAGAGTTAAATAACGCGTAGTAAGTTACATGTATGTGAATTATAAGGGCCAATGCTACAGTATACCTGCGATGGAAGTTATACGCTTCGCCGTCGATTTATAGCATTTTTTATACAAATATTTGTTGCATTTTAAAATAATAATTTCAACAATTTTACTGCCATCTATATGGCAACAACGCCGGGCTCAACAACGGTCACTTAAAATATAGAAATACACAAGCGGGTCTAACAACGTACGGTTTACACAATCTGGGATCCACAAGGTCATGTTCATATATAAAATTTGTTTTTTTTGTGTTGTTACCAGTATCTGATTTTGTTCTCAAATTCTATGAATTCAATACGCAACATTGATTGGCTTAAATTGCAAGTGGTTAAAAAAAATATCCAAAATCAACATAGAATTGCATTACCATGCAAAAGCGAGCAACGGCTCTTAAAACTTGAAAGTTCACGCTTTCTAACTATGATACTTACGAACTTAGCAAGTCATATTCTGCACAAAGTAGTATGTTCTTGTTGTACATCAAGAGTCCCTGCTCTGCTGTAATTACGGCATATTGTGCCTGTAGACTATGCGCTAGAAATTTGGAACAAGGCTTGGTTAAATATACTGAGCACCTCTGAAATTATGCGAGTATTATGATATTAATTAGATCTAGGCCGCAATAAATTATTCATGATTTATAATAATAAATTTAAGACATTGTATATGAACTGTTGGGTTTTGGTTTACAGTTACGTCGCAAATATTTGGATAAAATTGTTGAAATGCGTAAGGAAATGAAATGAAAAATGTTTACTAACTCTTCTCCAGGTCACCAAAACAACCTTCTCTGAATCTAGAGAATCTAAATTTATATAGTTGAACACAGTAGGATCTAGACTAGACAATTGGGTGCATTTAGGGAAATTTTATTATTATATATGTTGATTTTACGTAACTTTCCCATTTATTTTCTCATCGCGCCTCCTCAAACTTATCTCTCTCCCACATTTGTATACATTTTTTTTGAATATACGAAACTAATAACCCCACTAAATGAGCTATTCCTGTTTTCTCTTATTCCGAAACTAGATTATCCAGCTTACGTGACGCAAATGCTAACTTGGAGCGGTGTTTTATTTTATTCAGACTTTGAACTGTATCACGAAGCCGAATTGAAGCTTCATTTGGGAAGTTTGAGATGCTCTAATAAACAACAAATTTGATCCCTTTGACTTATTACTTTGTAAAGCATTGTGCTTGTTTCACCGACCTCTTACGCCGGTTAATTTTAAACAGCAATCGTTGGGGAAATAATTAAAAAATACATGACAGTGAATGGCAGATGATTTTGGAAACCAAAAGTTCTTGTGGAATTTTAATGACTTGATGAAAAAATATTATTTCGGAATATAACGGGATATCTTAATTAATCCTTTTCTTCAAGAACTACGCTTCAATATTCCCATTTCATCAATATTTTTTTTAAATCTCGAATTTGATTGTTAATATTGTTATCATAACATTATGATTCTCACGTAAATATCCGGTGGCAATTGCGTTTACATCTGTCGATAAAGGATTAAAAACACATCAAGTTAAATAGTTTCATTATTATTATACTTAGTTTAAAAACAAACGAACAGCACTTGTTATTTGAGATTAAAATTTTAAGTGATTATTTAAAATAATGAAATACACAAACATATAAAATTATATCCGTTCCGTGAAATGGAAATAAATATCGTATATATGATATTTATACAACCGGCCATTAATATTTTATTTATTGTATAAATTGAAATTGAGAATTATGTATTGAATTAAACAAAAGCAATAAATTAATGTTTTTGTATTTCGACGAACCGGTTTTAACTAACCAGTAAAGCGGATTATTGGGGATGGGGCTTTTGTCGCTATTTTCTTTTTTAACCCTCTCCATATTGAGGAGGAAGATTAATAAGCAATGGACACAAAAATTGAGGCACCACTGTTTAAATTGTGTGACGGTGTCGAAGTAGTTTTATGCACAACTTGAATAAAAAAAACAAATAAAGAGTGTTAGAAACCTCGCTGACAGGCTCCACAGATAATATGAGAGGGTGTCCAAACGCTTAACTACTTTATAACCAATTTAACTACTTGATAAATACTCAGTCGACTAGTTGTATCGCACACTGTGGGTTGTTTGCCACCCTAAAGTTAATAGAAAACACCATATAATGTAATAATGAAAAGGCACAAGCGTTTATTGCGCTCTTTAAACAGTAAACGTTAAAAAAAAATTAAGAACAAGCGCAGTTACCGAGCGTGATATCACGATTGACGCACATTAACTTAATCTATAATAGAGAAAATTAACTCTTTCCTAAGACAAGAACCTTACAAGTCTAAATTTAAAACATATATAAATAATGGTCTTTGCGAAGAGAGCGATACAACTTGAAATTTTGAAACGAAAAATTTGGTGAAACGAAAAACGTTAAACCGTTCTTAAAATCATTGCCTAAAATAATAGGTTTTCCCATTTCATCGGCCAATAGAATCCAAGTTGCTAAATTACATAACCTAAGAGTAGGTAACCAAATATACACCCTGCCTAAGTTACCGCGTGAAGAAAAATTAATTATTAATTACCTTAGGTATGCAACCCATTTAACATAAAAGAGCCGGTGAATGTTTAATATGGATTTATTCTGTTACAATTTTTCAAAATGTAAATGTTTTCTCCCAATGTCCCTCTAAGTACTTTTTAATAAATAAGAATCAAACCAAACTTTGACCAACAGCTATTCCCCGGGCTATGTGCCCCGTCGAGCGCTGAATTACAAGTCTCCAGCTTGGCCGCACTTTGTATAATAATCTCATATTCGCACTAAAATGCTTGGGCTGATTGCACCAGCCGAAATAATTATTCCTAATAAGGAACTCTCGAGCCAGTTGTGTCGAATCACTTGTGGACTAGTTTCGTGCTTCATTGGCAATCATCAGCACAAGATAGGTGATGTGAACCTGCGGAAGCTATAACTAAATAACAAATGTATGAATTTATTAAATATTCTTAATTTATGAGTAATCGTGTATGCCGATGAAAATACCTACATTTTTATCTCAATAAATTATCGATGGACAAAACGTATGATTCGCAATTTTCATCGCTATTCCTAAAGATTTAATTAAAATAGAGTATTTATAATAGTTTTCATATTCCGGGATAGATATTTTGACAAAAAAAATATGTCACTATAATCCTTTCACCACGAAGCATATACCATTAAAATATTATGTTAAATATTTTGTCGCTATTATATATCAATATGTTTATTATTTTGGAGGTGTTATTGGAATAGATTTCGCAATGACGCATATAATATTCGTGATTGTGGATTTGGTAACAGTTAAATTTATCCTGTATTACTAATTTTTGCCTAACCTACGCCAAGACTTAGATTTATACAAAAAATTGTAGAAATAATGGCTCTTCGGGAAACAATTATTGTATCAATCTATTTAAAATGCCGGATTTTGAATTGTCTCATTTTTTTCATCAAAAAACTAATAATTTCCTCACCATCCCTGAGTTTCTTTTTCATCATAAATACTTTCGTTAACATCTTGTTGTGTGAAATAGCTCTATAAAATTTCCGTTAAATAAACGCTCATGTTAACGTTTTATGTTCCTCGATTTGGCGGTTTCACTCCAGAAATCTCGTTCCACGGTAATAACACTAAGCATTAACGGTTTAATTACAGAAATTAAAATATCAATCCTAATAATCCTCAACTTGATACTGGACATAATTATCATACTAGTGTTGTATATTTTAACGCTTAAGCCCCAAACAGTTATGTATCTTGAGCATTAGGTCCAAATGATCCCATTATTGTCGTGAGCGTTAAACAGCTTATTCTGTTCATGGTAACGGGTTAAATTACTTTATATGTAAGATAATTACGTCGACTTCGAAACAGTATTGATATTATATTTACCATACTACGTATATTACATACGTATTGTAATGTAAATTAGTCAAAATAATTGATGAAAAGTGATGTAATCGGGAAGTTGAATTTTTTCTTTGCTTTCTTTTTATACATGCAAATGAGTTGAAAACCAAAAAAATTAGCAAAATCGGGCTGGGGCTTCGTGTGATAAAATGGTAGTATTAAATAAATATTACTAATAATGTTAATCTACAATCAAATGGATATTATTTATAATGTATAAAGTGTTATTTATAACATATTTAATGTTACATATCTGAAATATTTCGGTTTAACATTAGAAATTATATTTGTATAACATTTTGTAAACACTTAAGAAAAAATGTTAAAGATACATTTAAGAGAATGTATTACAATGCATTTACAAGGTGTATCGTATGACATTATAGAAATATTTTCTAGTAACATCGAGTTAATATTGTATAAACATATATTAAATATTTTACATTTTAATATTTCTCAGTTTTTCTTTATAAACCATTTTCATCTCTATACCATTTATTATAAATAAATTTGACCTTTTTTCTTATTTCAGGCACTCACTTTTCGTTTAAATAACGAAACTTAATTGCATTTTTTATTAGTGTTCATTAGTTGCTGCTTTAACAAATCTTAACGCTTGCCTAGAAAAAAACTTATTATTACTTTTCTTGAGATTTACTGAGCCAGCAGGTATTCAGTTTTAATTAATTTCAAAGCTTGTTTCATCCGGTGATAAACCCACTCAGATCTCAGCCTTAATGTCTCCTTAGTCTTTGTACATCTGTTAAGGGAAATGTATTCCAAAGTAAAACATGATATAAATTGAAATCTTTAGGTGAATAAAATATATTGTAGTTTTTCTGAAAATGATATAAAAATATCCCCAACTTAAATTCTTTATTAATCATCAGAACCGACTTTTTGTTGTTTCGCTGGCATTCAGATCAGTACGTACTCGAATTTGAATTTCAAATTCATGAAACTTTAAGAGCACATCGAATTTCCAGAGCGTAAGTGCATCTTTCTTAGTATTCCTCAGGTGAACTTTCTCACCACTGGCGCTGGAATTTTCATCAACAAAACTCATTAATCAATTTGTTTGCCGACTACAAGAACAGCTCATTGTTCTTCGGGTTAGTTTAAATTCAAGATGCATCCGCTCATAAAACCATTAGAATTGCTAAGTTAAAACTAATAACTGATTTAAATAACAGGAAACAAATATTTGTGTGAAAGGTGGTTGAAAGTGACATTCACGTTAAATTTAATCTCGTATCCGTAATGAAAATGTTAGGAGTTGCATAACTAATAGGTTGACGTTTTATCAAAGCGAAACAAAATTAATATTCCTTAGGGTGGGGGTAGGCCTTCTCCTCCTGTAAGTTTAATGAAATCGTTTGGATTACAAGAAAATTGCATCTCTACCTAATATTATTCCAGAATATTTGAAGAGAAACACTAAATTTTTAACCAAATCCTTGATGGATTTACATAAATCTAAAATCCAAAATTTTCGCGGAGTTTTTGATGGTGTCTTATCCGCGTTTGTTATATTGAATGCTTGACGTTTTGATGAACTTGTGGTAATTTTCCGAATGATGATGACTCAAATGTCAAGCATTCAAAATAATTAAATTGGTAGATTTTCACTCCAAAGCTTAACAGCGCCTTATAGATAAAATAATTGGACACCCTATTTAATGATATATAAAAAGAAAGTAATAATATGTCAGCTAAGTCTACAACTGAAATGTGGTGGAAGTTCATAGCTGAGCAAAGTCCATCAATCAAGGCGATGATGAACAGTTTCCGCAATAAAACTTGCAGATCTGCTCTTCCACTCAATCTTGTCCTGCATAATACAAAAAATATATACATAAACAATACATTTTGTACATATGTTTATATACATATAAATTCATATTATGGGATATTGTGTTTGAGTTATTCAGGAAAAGAATTATAAACACAGCTGCACAATTTGATTGATCTAAGTTGGTGCCAACCATCTTCGGATTTCAACCTCTGGACCTAATTTAAATGAGCTCTAATTAAACCACATTCTGGTTCTAAGTGTATTACGTCGGGAGTCATCATATTAGATACTGCCACCAAAATTTCAGCATTCAGCTCCAGCCATGTATCGCGTCGAGTATATCGATCACATTAATTGAACTTACCCCTCGCTCACATTGAAGATTCAAGAACAATGCGTACCCACAGGTATGGCTTTTGTTTGGAATATGCCGGGTGATGGCATATGATTGACGTGGAAGGGGAGCGAAGATCTTGTGGAGAATATTTCATTTTCCAATAGTCTGTTGACGGCATGCTGTTCAAACGTCTGAAGTTCCTGTTTACAATGGCACGAGTATTTACTGGCGGTAGTAATTAGGTATCTATTACGTTCTGATTTTACGTGAACTAATATTTACGATCGGTGTTTAAGTGCGATTCTTCCACAACCACTTTAAAATGGAATTAAAAGGAAACTAGGTTTTACTTGCATTATCAAATAATCTATTCGGAAGTTGTATTTCCATACAGCTAGTTTTTTTTTGTAAATTTATCTTAAAATTTCTCACGTTTGTAATGTGGACATATTTTCATTTTATTTATTATTGCTTGCAAATCCGACTCGAAGGACCAACACTGAATCTCAGATTAAATGGATGGAATAGTTGGATAAAAGTTGAAAATTCTTCACAATATTTGTTTATTTTTAATACATGACACTTTTTTTGTATCCCTCATTAATATGATATCCAACACAGGTGCAAATGCATTTTAAAACTAATACTGGAACTGGAAAACAATAACTTACCTAAGTATATGTAGATATTGAAGGAAAGCTGCGATTCTGTAACAACGTATACATTAATTAGTAAAATTACAAATTACGACAAAGATAAATCAGTGCAAATTAAATAAACAAACGTTATTTAAAACCGCGTATTTACATAACCACATTGAAGTAGCCATAAGGCAATCGTGGAGTCAATTAAATTTGATCGGTTACCATTAAATTTTGATCTCATATATTTATGAATGTTTTGTTTAAATAAGAAAATCCAGTCGGTTTATTTTAGCTAAAATTGTGGAAATTGGTCTTCCACCTAATCTTCTAATTATTTTGGTGCTTAGATTTCTTTATACGTCATTAAGTCGGGGTTCAAAAGTATTTTTTGCACTGAAAAACATGCTAATTTATAAGTTTAGGCTATTCGCACTCCAATTAAATTAACAATTTATGCTCAAACAATGGATGTAACATTGAAGCGATTAATAAGTTTGTAAAGAAACCAGGGGTTTCACCTTTTAACTTTTAAAAAGAATTAAACAGTTTAATTATAGCTACTATAATCCGCTGAAAGGTGAGCGGGATTTATTACTTATATTATAATAAATTAACAACTCGTAAACAAACATTTAATTAAAGTGTCAAGAGCCGAGTGCAATTAAAGTTAAGAAATAAATTTAAAAGTTGTTTGATAAAACTTCGACTCGATTTATTTTTTATGGTATTTCTTTCGTTAATTTGATTAATTTATATTAATTGCAGTATTTACCAAACCGTGTCTGTGTTGAAACAACGTTTTTGTTGAATGTTATTTTTCCGCGTGAAAAATGGCACCCAACTTGTTTCGAATAGTTGCCAATTAATTAAGAGTTCTCCGCTACGGTTTTGTCAATTATTTCTCACACATATTCGCCGAAATTGTTTTAACATCTCATTTGTCGCCGCGTTATATAATAGGAGAATTGACACTTCATTGCGTGAAAACGATTGGAGTCTCAACGATCCAGCCGACAGTACATATTAGGAGAATTGACATTTCATTGCGTGAAAACGATTGGAGTCTCAACGATCCAATCGACATTATATCACAGGAGAGCTGATCCTTCATTGCGTGAAAACGATTGGAGCGTCACCGATCCGTCCGAGGGTGGAAATACATTAAATACGTATTTTTCACAATATCACTCTAGCTTGAAACCACAGGCCCCGTAAGAGTCTATCATTATTAATTAATAAAATCTCGCTAGTATCTTTGACTGCCCGTCGAAGGGAAATAAAAGACCTGAAACCTGCTATCCGCATTATTAAAAGCAACACTGGATCTATTAAACCTACACTTTAAATTGTCTTACGGTATGAATTGCGCAAAAAAAAGAGTTGCGAACTCTGACGTAAATGAATCTTATTCCGTTCTTAACAATCTCGTAAGGAGAGATGTAGTGAACTTGAATTCCGCGACGGAATTTTAATGCTATCTTCCGCTGAATATCTCAAATTACATTTCACATGAAGGATCTGATGTTAAACGTAACAAAATCCTCTTCTGCAATGTTTTTAGTCAATAAAATGATAGACAGGTGGAGGATTGTTGAGGATTTAGTTTTGATACCAAAAATGAATTTTTGCGAAAGCATTAATACTTTGTTCTCCCATAAAGCATTGTATAACAAATTTAGTCAAGCTCTGTGTCTTTCTGGTCGTTAGATATTTTCCGCTGGACGTTTGAACGAGCTCTTTGTAACTGATGGCAACTGCGGTAATCCTTAACACTTTGTAAAGTTCACTTGCACAGCTTGCGCAATAAAACAGAGCAAAGTGGGTGGCTAGAGCAGAGTTTAACCTAATTCCTAAACAGTTTAGAAAGTATTCCCTTTGAAAAGCCAACCGTAAATGAAGTTACGTGAGTATGTGACACCTTATTGACTCGACTTGTTTTTGCTCGCTAAATTGAATCTTCGGTAACGTTTTTCAGGGGTCTATATTAATGAGCTCTTCGGCATGCGAGAAAATTGGATTTTCAATTCAATCAGCAAAATGGAAAGGTTCTTTAGCTGTCATAATGCAGCTACTGTCCTTGTTTCGAACTAGGTTATATTTAGTTTTTGTGCCGTATTTTTCTTCAAGTATTTGGTGACAAATGCTCTCACCAAGAGGTAGCTGTGAGAGAGACTACCTTCTCCTTACATGGATATTGGGTGTGTCAGTTGTCTCTTAATATGTGATGTTAAAATACTATTGACTCCTGAAAAAATTGCACCAGTACGCGTAGTTTTAAACCAAAGTCTTCAGCTATCTGATTTTTATAATCTTGTAGATAAGTTTTCAGAAGCAGTAAGAAGGACAATTAATTGCATGGCGATAATCGATTGATTTATAGAACTTTTAGTTGTTTATCTGCATGAGAAGCGACAGCTGTGCGTAATAGATTCAAAAATGGAGGGTTCTAGGCAAAAGAGGCAATAAATTGTGATTTATTTAAAAGCCTATTTTAAATATTTTTCAGCTTCAGGCAGCGTCTCACCAGACATTCCCACATAAAATAATAAACTGCGCTTTTGATGATAAACGACAACACTAGCATGTTTGGGACGTAAACCCAAAAAAAGTATATACCAACTTCCAATTTGTAGCTAATGTGAATTTTTTAAATTCCTGTACCAGTCCTTGCAGCTGAACGACAGAAGTGTCCAATTAACCCAAATTTTATCCCACTCGAATCGGCTTTATTAATTTTGCAGTTAACAACGGCTCGCAGCAATAAATCAAGTCATCACAAAGCGAAAGCTTGAATTCACCTTATTTCAATTAAGTCTCGACCTATCGAACTTTTAATTTGTTTTGCCCGGAGTGAGGGTGCAGCCAACCACCCACTTCCTGTTTAATAATGGTCAGTCTTTGTCTGTTCCGGAAAATTAAAATCAAGCCGCACAATTCCGCTCAGGATCCTCCAAAGGCAATACGCGATTTTCCGCTTTATATCCTATTGGTCGCCACCCCGTTATAGGTAGCGATTTTTGCATATAATACACAATTAATTTGGGATGCTTTTAAATTACGGTTGAATAAATTCATGGGAGAAATAGGGGCGACGCCCACGGTTCAAGAACACCTCTCATAAATTTATGGAGAGTTTAGTTAGTACCCAATATTATTTCACGGTAATATAATGCTAAACGCATAATTGCCAGAGCATCCAAACTTGAATTTTTCGAGCTTTGCTATGGTCGGTTAAAACTGCTCTGGTGAATGCCTCCATGCTATCTGTTGCTGATTATGATGATGTTGTATATGACCCAATGTCTGACACCACCTTTCGAAAGCAATGTAAAACTGTGGTTCCATGTACGTGCGATGAGAGCACGTTGAAGACAAATCTGAAACCATTTCGTTGTTTTATGAATAAAAGTTTGTTTTGATTAAATAACGCATTTTATCTGTAAAATAAATTGGGATTCCAGTGTATACCAGGAAGTTCTAACATGGAAAGCTGACCAAAAAAATTACACTGGGGCAATAAATCATCTACATCTGGTATCTGGTAAATTTTTTAATATGAGACGGCTACTGTTAACGCGCAAAAATACGGTTTATTTTACTGGAATGAATATCTAAAATACCAAAGAAAAGGTTATAAAAGATTTCCAATATCTTCTACTGTAGCCGTGGATCTGACAATTTATTACATGTTGGAAAATTGTATCGCAGTCGGTATAAAGTTTTATTTATGTATATGCGGCAAATTGTTTCTCTGTTATTTTACAAGTATGTATTTCAAAAAGCATTATACGCCCACTCGTAGATTTATTTGCAACTGGCATTTTAATGTCGACAATTTAAATCGATAAATTCCCTCCTCGGTTTATTCACGGGTCGCTTAATTTAACTATTTTTTTCTCATTTGTGAATCGATTTTTAAGAGCCTATTGCATACAATATGAAAGATAGAGGAAGTCTTTAGGCATTCGTTTTTTCTAGACTCATTTTTTTATTTTAATAAAGAAGCTGCAGTATTTTCAAGCGAGGCAATTTCGAGAAGAAAAAATACAAACTATCTTTTTAATTTGAATAACTCTTTTGTTTTTGAAGATTAACAAACGAAATGTCACAGGGACAAAGAGGCAGGTTCGGGGTACCTTTCATCAAAAGTTCATCTTCCAATTCCTATGAATAAGAACGTAGGCCAAATTTTAAAATTGGTCATTTTTGAAATTTTTCTAAATATTTTTAGTAAAATGCACTAATTTCAGAAATTAATATAATTTTTGTCTATCAATAGAAGAAAACAAAAGTGAGTTTTAAAGTTGGACGCATTTTTGTTCTAAAAACAAGGCACCTTACGAACGCTAATAACTTTTTTGCTTTTCAAGATTAGGCAACGAAATCGATACGAGAGGAAAGAGAAAAGACTAAGGAATCTTTTTTTATGAAGTTTGTTTCACTACTTTTTTCGATAAGGACACTATTGACAGTGAATTATATCTTAAAATTTGCAGTCGAACAGGAATTTTATCGAAATTAATTATACCTATGTTCGTTTTTCAATGTGAGAGAACGAAAGTAATATGAGACGAGAGCGAGGAAAGAGAGAGAGGGAAGAGACAGAGAAGAGAGAGAGAAGAGAGAGAGAAGAGACAGAGAAGAGAGAGAAAGAGGAGAGAGAGAAGAGAGAGAAAGAGGAGAGAGAGAAGAGAGAGAAAGAGGAGAGAGAGAGAAGAGAGAGAAAGAGGAGAGAGAGACAAGGGAGAGATAGGGGAGAGAGACAGAGAAGAGAAAGAGGAGAGAGGAGTGAGGAGAGAGGAGAGAGGAGAGAGGAGAGAGGAGAGAGGAGAGAGGAGAGAGGAGAGAGGAGAGAGGAGAGAGGAGAGAGGAGAGAGGAGAGAGGAGAGAGGAGAGAGGAGAGAGGAGAGAGGAGAGAGGAGAGAGGAGAGAGACAGAGAAGAGAAAGAGGAGAGAGGAGAGAGGAGAGAGGAGAGAGGAGAGAGGAGAGAGGAGAGAGGAGAGAGGAGAGAGGAGAGAGGAGAGAGGAGAGAGGAGAGAGGAGAGAGGAGAGAGGAGAGAGGAGAGAGGAGAGAGGAGAGAGGAGAGAGGAGAGAGGAGAGAGGAGAGAGGAGAGAGGAGAGAGGAGAGAGGAGAGAGGAGAGAGGAGAGAGGAGAGAGGAGAGAGGAGAGAGGAGAGAGGAGAGAGGAGAGAGGGGAGAGGGGAGGAGGAGGAGGAGAGATAGATAGAGAGAGAGAGAGGGTATGTTTTTGCCGAGTTTCATTCCTCCATCTTCATAAATAAAGACGCAGCAAAATTTCAAAAATGGTCTTGCGGACAAGCCATAAAATTGGCTTTAAAATACGCTCTGTGTTGACCACTCGTAACTTATTTATTTTTCAAGATTAAGAAACGAAACTAGCACAGGTGAATAGAGGACGAATCGAGGAATCTTCTTGTATAAGGCTCATTTATCTGTTCGTATAAATAAAGGCAGTGCCGAATGTTCAAATTTGGTCATTTTTGAAAAGTGGAAATTTGGAATTTTCAGAAATGCACCTTCGTGAATCTTAATTTTTTAAGATTAAGGGACCAAAGAGACGTTCGTTTTTTCTAGACTTATTTCTTCAATTTTATAAATAAAGACGCTGCAGAATTGTCAAGTGAGGCATTTTCAAAAAGTAAAAAAAAACACGTCCTCTTTTAAATTTTAATAACTCTTTTATTTTTGAAGATTAAGAAACGAAATGTTACAGGAACAAAGAGGAAGGTGCGAGGTATCTTTCCTTAAAAGCTCACCTTCCAATTCCTATAAATAAGAATTCTACAAGTTAGTTATTTTTAAAATTTTTCGAAATACATATTTAGAAAAAAATGCGCTAATTTCATGAATTAATTTAATTTTTGTCTTTCAATAGAAAAAAGTAAAAGTGACAGAAGGAAAGGGGCAAGTTTCAGTATTATTAATTTTAAGTTTGATTTCTTAATTTTCATAAATAAAAGCGCTGGAAAATTTTAAACTTGAACATGCTCAGAAGATATTTTTTTTTTCTAAAAACAAAGCACCTTACTAATAACTTTTTTGCTTTTCAATATTAGGCAACGAAAGCGATACGAGTGGAAAGAGGAAAGTATAAGGAATCTTTTTTCATGAAGAATGTGTTATTACTTTTTTCGATAAGGACGCCATCGAGTGTTAAACTTGAATTTTGCGGTGGATTTTTTGAAAATTAATTTTATTTTTGTTTTACAATATAAGAGAACGAAAGTGATATGCGAGTAAAGAGGGAGAGTCAAAGTATCTTTTTGATGAGTTTAATTTCTTAATCTTCATAAATAAAAACGCTGCACATTTTCAAAAATGGAGATGCGCAGAAGGCATAAAATTAGGTTTAAAACACCCTCCCTCCGTTAACTCTTCGTAACTTATTTATTTTTCAAGATTAAGAAACAAAACTGGTACAGGAGGAGAGAAAAAGAATCAAGGAATATTTTTTGTATAAGGCTCATTTCTCTTTTCCTGCAAATAAAGGCGCTGCCGAATGTTAAAATATGGTTATTTTTGAAAAGTGGAAGTTTGAATTTTTTAAGATTATGGGACCAAACTGACATGTTTGGAAAGAGGAAATATCAACGAACTTTTTTTATTTGGAGCTTATTTTTCTACCAATTTTTCAGTTTAAATTTTTTTAAAGTAGAAACTTAAAAAAATTGAGAAAACACGTCCTCCTTTAAATGGTCGTAATTTTTCACCAGAAAATCTCTTGCAGTCACGTTTTTTTTTCTTCATTTGTTTGACCTTCCAAACCTGTGCAGAGTAACAATGAGAGATAATATATATATATTATCTCTTTCCTACTACACCAACTTACAAAATGCAATTGTTTCCAGTAGATCTAACTCGAGATTTGATCTTGACATGTAATAATGTTCATCGTTAACTTTGAGGACATCTCATTAACACGGAGCAACTTCCCAGGGGCGTCGACATTTCTAGCACCATAATTTGTCGACATTTTAAACTAAAGTTAATGCCAACATTAATTTCGCCTTTCCACACAAGGGATAATCTATACAGAATTCATTATATTACCCGGTGGCTACAAAAAATGTAATCTGCTTGTCAGTTAATTTCGTTCATCTATGCAAAAAATAATTCAAACGTTAAAACCTGATGCTCAGCGTCCAAAAACTGGATAGTTAGAAAAATACGTAAAAAAATAGAACTGTGTCATTTTAGTCCTGTTAGCGTTGGTTAATGAGCTTTACAAAATCAACAATCGAAACAACTACCCACGGAAAATCGTCCATAGTGCACAATTGCACACCAAATTGTTTAAACGCGTGTATAAAATTCCTTTGATGAACATTCGTTGCCCCAATGATGCTCGTTTAGCAGCGTTCGTGATCAGTTTTATTAATTTCGCCTGTTTTGTTTAATCACCGGGTAAACCCTTGTTTGCAGAAATGTATGATATAACACATGTTCCCGTGTTTGCTTTAGCTTAAGCTGAATACTGGAATAACGTAGGTATATATAATATATCAGCTAAACAATGAACTATTTTCAGATACGTGCTTTTCGCATTTTTTTGCACATATTCGGCAGAATATTTACTTGATATAAATTTGATATGTGCTGCATATTTGGTAAACAGGCGTATTGGGTTCTGGGCTGGGCGATATTAAAAACAAAAAGCAATAAACGCAGAAAAGCAGCAGTCTCTACAAAATGGGGTTCGCATTTAAGTCCCACGTGATTTCATGCACAGTAATGGATCTTGACCAAGTTGTATCAATTGCGTCACATATTTAGTTATTTATTTTATTTATATCCATTTATAAGACAAAACAGACGAATACAGTCTGTAAATTAATTACATTATTTCCAACATCAAACGTTGCAATAAAAACTACCATGATCCACGTATGTGTTCCGCGGACCCTAAGGTAGATTTTTTTCATTAGTAGAACCCTCTATTAAACTTGGTCTGCATCGTATATTTCCGTTACACCCTGTAAAATAAAATTTTTCAATAAGCAAACGTTAGGGACGGCGTGTTTTGTATCCATAACTACAGCCAATCATATCAACAGTTTCGAAAATGTTGCTTCATATATCCTAAGCCACGTCGATTCGCAGTTTAAGAAAGACAAATAACAGGCAGAAGTTATTACTTTTCTCAGTGGGTAGATGATAAAAAATATTGCATGGTAGCCTGCCTGGCAACGCTCAACGAATTTTCTATAAAGGTAGTTCCATTGAAGTGACAAATCTGCAGAGAAGTAAAATGGTCTCGTATTTGAACAGGAAACAACGAGGAACTTCTTTTATATAATTAATTTTGACTCACCAATATCGGAATAGCTGTTCCTTTATCGATTATAAAAATGTATTTGTCGTAAAATTTATATACAGAGTTGCTATATGTATGAAAACGAGACTGGAATTCGAAAACTGAGCCTCAAGGAGTGTTTCCATCTTCGTCATATAAATCTAAACCAAATTTTATTTTACACCAAGATTGAACACCACAAAAGACGCTTTCTATTATTGAGGAGTACACAAACATTCCATTATTATGGAATATACTATACACCTAGGTAGTTATTAAATGCCCAACAATGGGCTTCCGTGTGCACGTATAATAAAAGCGTAGTCGTTTTTTCCAAAGGAAACACAAAAGTTACTCCCCCCATATCCATTTTACAATAATTACATGTGTAACAATGGCTATTGTAGTTTCGTTAGTAAAACGCTCCAGCAGTAAACCGACGTATCACGCAACTTACAGTATTTACCGTAGTGAAAAGAAAAAACAACAAAAATCAGTGCCCCCGAAGATGATTTGGACACAAGCTCAGTAATTAGCCTTTTAATCAATGTGAACAAAAAAATACATCAATCATTTTATCACTTTTCGTCTGTTTTGTTAATCGTTTTTCTGAATAATGGCACAGTCAGAAGCAGATCATTTGTGGCATTTATCAGAGCAATCCTGGAAACGAAATTTGGAAGCATCAGAACACAATGTCCTGCATTCTGCAGCCGTTAATTCCTTGTTTTATCATTGCCGGTGCTCTGCGTCTGCTTTTTCTTGTATTTCGAAACTTTAAAGGCTATTAGTTTTCTTTTATATCGTGTGGAAAATATAAATGGTTGTTTTTATGTCGCCGTTTGCGAAAACTGTTGAGCTTTATGACATACCTATAATGGCCATCATTATGGCGTAATTGCCAAACGCATTGGATGTTCGCGTTTAAAATTTCGAGAGGAAGGTGTACTCGAGGTTAGAGTTTTGACAGTAATAAAATGGTAAATTTTATTATAAAAGCACACCTGCAAAGTGTGCAAGAGAATCAAATAAAGTTGAAGTACACCAAAATGTTGAGCACAAGAACGAGCTTATTTCCTTATTTTCAGCAATGGATAAACTGAAACGCAGTAGTATTGAACAATTTTCCTACCTAAGTTTATATAAAAATCTTAAGGCACCTAATTCCTAAGTGTCCCAGACGTTTCTGTATTTGTTTTATTTATTATAGTTATTATTTTATTAATTTAATTTATTTCATTTACTTTGTTAATTATATTAATTCAATTAATTCTGCTTATTCTATTTGTTTTTTTTTTACTATTTTAAAGTTATTCAGAATCTAATTTTAAGCCCCATCACTAAATTTTATTGCGAAATTCGATTTTTAGTTTTTTCTATATTCTTCCTCAAAATCCACACGCACAGTTACAATTTGGTTTTTAATTTAATAGGATGCCATGGAAAATTGAAAAAAATTATTAAACGGTCGATTTGACAAAAAATACATTTTAAAAGAAATGAAAAAATAATTGAATTTTTGTAAGTAAAAAACAACACTTTAAAGTAACAATCAATTTTAAATAAACATTTTAATTAATTATCGGATGTAGCCTCTATCAACTAATCCTTCTTCAATTTGAATACATTTCTTAATTTTTTTACGATTATGATTAGCAACTCTTCTTAGTTTCGGAATGCTGATGCAAAAAGTTCTTTTTTTTCTGCTACTACGAGCCGTATTATTATATATAGCCTTATTATTGCGATTTTTTTTTAAATGCAGGCGCATTCTACGATAATAAATTTTACATAATATAACAACGTTTTGTTAGATAAACATTTAATTTAATCATAGTTTATGTCTTCATGGCATCTTATTAAATTGAAAACCAAAATTATAACCGTGTTTGGAATTTGCGGAAAAATATCCCAGCAAACGCAGAGTGTGACTGTTTCGTAACGTTAAGTCACAAATAAGTAACTCTAGAAGCATATTTCAAAGTGTGAAACAGATTCGTAATTATGGCAATATATCTGTACCTGAAAGATTTGTTTTGAAATTGTTTAATATAATACAAAACATCTTTGGTGGGTTTGGAAAAATTCGAAACTGTTACCTAACAAATGTTATTCTTAATTCCACAAACGTAAATATTTCGTAACTTACAAAACGCCATACTTTCAATTGTTAAAATTTGAGAATATTACGCAATTGTTGATGCGGTATTCCTTCAGTAGCTATAAACAGAAACAATTACGGAATTATTGAAACAATTCATTTTCAGTTGTGAAGCGTTGAAAAATTTACATAATTAGTAATACGTTACATTTTCGCTATACATGTTCAAACAAATGCGTCGTTTCTATAGGCTAGAATTATTTCTGAGAGAGAGATAAAATTCAAACGACCAATAGAATCTTGGGAAGCTGCGCCGCGCCAGCGCGAAGAACTGTTTCCGGCTTCAACACAAGTTAGTCTGACTGAATGTGTAGTAATGTGAACTTGCACGTGTGGTGTAAACAAGTGTCTGGTATTTGTGCAAAAAATACTATTGTGAAAAACAATTGCACAATATATACACGTTTAGAGTATTAGGTAAGTAATAAGTACTAATAGATTTAAAATTAGATAAGTTTTAATTGTATGTATTGTAAAAAGCGTTAATTTCCTGGACAATACCTAACATGGCGTGGGCACATTAACAGCGTGGGTAGCGGATCTTTTTACTATTACCTATAAATCGAATAAAACAAACGCTTTTCTTAAAATTTCGTGCTTATTTAAATGGATAACTATAAATAATAATAAAGAATATGTACAAAACTTTGCTACTAACTATAATAATCTACACTTAGATTATTATATCTACTTTACTTGCACAGTACGTATTTATTTGCAAAATTGAATCGTTGAGTGTTCTTTTTTTTTGCTTAGGAATATATTATTTTGTATTTCTTTTTGAAGTGATTCTCCGATGAGCAAGAAACGCATGTTTTTCTTTTAAATTGTTTCAATCAAAAGGGAATGAAGTTCAGGGATTAACATAGCAATTTTAACGTTAAAGTGACTAAAAACATGATTCTTAATTTCTTTATAAACTACTGGTTTGCCGTAATGAATAAAATAGTTTTGATATACAGGATGCTTCCTAAATAACAAAATATTTAAAGAAGTAATTCTTCAGGTGATTTGAAGTGAAGAAAAGTTTATATGAACATATTATGTTCTAAAGATTTTTGTTTCTGAGATAGCGGGCGTTGAATATTTTATTTCACTTCTGATTTTATCTGATTTTCCACAATTTGTAACATATGAAACTGAATTTTATGGATCGTCTTGCTCTTCAAGTAGCCATTTATCTTACCGATTGTCTTTTTCAATATTTCACTTCGGTTTGTAATTGGACAAAATGTTTTCGTTTTTTATTAAATAATACCTATCTTTAAAAATTTAAATATTTTAACAAAATTTGGTGATTCAAATCGAGGGATTCAAATCTCAGTAATTATAGTTTTGCTGTTATTTGTAGGGGGCACCTCTGCGTATCGTTCATACGTTATGTTTTTGGGGGATTTTTTATTATTTTTTTGTAATAAAAATTCCTGCTTTCCCGTTATTTTTATGTCAAAAAGATATACCTTCTAAATGTCGCTACGAGTAACCGTTTTCAGGGTAATTGATTTTAAAGTAAGCAATTTAACCACTTTTAAAATATAATTAAATTTTAGGTTTATTTATTTAAAAGTCATTGTTATTCGTACTTTATTTGCTAGTGTTGCTATGTAATAAATTTTAAAAATCTGAAAAAGAGAATTTAAAGAAATTATTAAAATTAAATCGAAAGAAAAATTTTACTTTGACACCCTATATCTCTGCTAATATCAACTTTTGGACTCACTAAGGTAAGTTTGTTTAAATCGTAATATTTTTACATAAGGAATCTGCCATTACCTATGAGACACCATGTATTTATAGATTTTAAAACGTCCAATATTTTCATTTTATAAAAATATCTAAAAGGAGGTAAAAGGCAACATTGCTCCTGGGGAACTTTTTTAAGTTTCGCAACATTCAACACTTCCGATATAAACGTATAGGTCACAGCTGTGAGCGCTAATAGATCAAAGACATTCCGTCGGCCGTCCACTATATTCTTCCTCTGTGCCAAAGATATAAAAAAACACCAGATAGGTAGTTACATTATCGACAAAGTATATTGTCTGTCTGTTTCTTATGTACTTCGAAGGATAAATTATCCAAAAAAACTTCACAAAAAGGCCGCTAATAAAGTTGACGCGTTTAAAATGTGTAAACACTGGTATAAAAAATATGACTTCACAGCATTTATAGTGGTCCGGTAAAAGCCAATGAACGAATGTAAAAAACAAAATCAACCTGACCTATCCTATTTTCCCTTGAAATGAGATAGGTCAGTTAAATTCAAAATGTTGACGTATTTTATTTCTTTTTCTCAAAAACTACCGCGTGTATTTCTTTCATTTTTTTTATATGGATTTACCATCCCTTTGCAACAAACTTCTTTCTCGCAGGAATAATAATATATGTAATTGTTTAACTTCATTTATTTTATTGAGTGGCCTAGAGTTACATACCTATACACAGGTTTCATAATTGAAATGTTTTTCTCATTTCATGACAAAAATAAACCCGTGTCAAATTCTTGACAATTCCCCGCCTCCTCTTCTTATTTTTATTTTAAACTAGATATAGGGTGGGGTTAGCGTACTCACCTTAAGGAAATAAATAAATTGGGGTTCACTCTGTACATTGCTAGTTTGATTAAGAACTGATTTTTATTTGTAGATTCATGCAGGAAATGCTTTCCATTTATGACAGTTGATGCCAATTTTGAAGGTGCCTGTAAGGACTGGTTTAGAGCGGCCAGCCAGAGATTGAAGAAAACAGAGAAAATGAATTAATTATTTTATTGTACAATGGACAATAAATTGTTTTGAACATCTATTTGTCAATATTTTATCTTTTTCCTATATTTTAAAGGATTCCTCCAAATACACTAACAGTGAATATTAAGGATCAAGGATTAATTTCACCTAGATATAGAAAAGAGTTTGTCTTAAATGGATTTATGGTCTGTAAAGATGAGAGATTGAGAAAGTGAATTTTGTTAAATATTGCAAAAAGTGATTTTAAAGATGGGTCCTGAAAAAGTATGCCCCACTACTGGCAAAATGTGACTGCTGTCTTCGGAAAAGAAAATTACTCGTCCAATAACAAACGAAGCCAGGTTTGCTATACGTGCATATATCCACCCCCAGCCCCCGATCGCTCACCTGCGCACTCGATCATTGAGTCTTTTTTGTTTTTAAATGTATTTAGTATAGCATTTTACAGTCGCTTCAAAAATATAACTGGCTCTATACTATCAGTACATGTCCATCTTTGCCGAACAAATTATTTATTCACTGTTAATCAACTCGCGAGAACCAAAAAAACACTTTTTGGTTTTCGAGTTATTCAACAGTGAATAGGTAATAAGTGGTTCGGCAAAGATGGACAGCATGTATTGGATAGGGTCTGTCATGTTTTTTAGCGTCTGTAAAATGCTGCTATATGCATTTAAAAAACAAAAAGACTCCAATGATCGGGAATGGGTAGGTGAGGGATCAGGGTGGGAGGTGGATTTGTGCACATATATCAAACCTGACTTTATTTGGACTATTTGCATAATAAGTATAAAACAAAAAAGAAACTGATTTGAAAGTAAATCGTAATATTTATATTGCTTATGATAAGCAACTTTTCTGAAATTAATGAGCAACCTTAAGGTTTCTAATAACGTGCAACTGTTGTGTATCTGTACTTAAACTAAATTTGCATAACGGTTGCGAAGTATTTATAGAAGTTTTGTATTTACAAATAACTTGGTGAATGAAACTGTAAAAGCCTAAATGTTTCAAGATATATTCGGAGTTAGATTTTGGTAAAAACGAATTTATTACAAATGTAAATTGGCATTTGTTACGAATATTTTGTTTCGCAATTGTGTAAAGTAATAGTTGCAGTTTATTAACGATGCAATGTTGCGGACAAATAAGCAATTTGTCACCAAAAACACGCATTTTTGTGACTGAAACAAAAGTGTAACACGAAATATAAGTAGCGTTAATGTTCCTTAATAGTTTCGAAGCGGTGTTTGCTGGGATTAAAGAAACTGAAAACACATTTCCCAATGAAATTGATATTGGGGCTTAAAATTAGATTATGAACAACTTTTTCTAATAACTTTTTTCATCTTCAACGCGAAGAAAAATATCGAGAATTAGCTTCATCTGGGGGGCTGCCGTTGTCTTAGTTTGTTACTTGAATTTAAGTTGGTTGCGTCGAAATGTACGTCTTATATAGGACTACAATTATTGTGCCAAAGTTCAAATCTGGAGATCAAAAAATAACGAAAATATCCGGGTGTCTTCACTTTAAATGAGACACACTGTATATTCTATTTTTATTGGATTTAATTTATTTCATTTATTTATTTAATTTATTTTACTCATTTTACTCGTTTTATTCATTGTATTCCTTTTATTTCTATTATTCCTCTTATTATTCCTTTTATTCATTTTATTCCTTTTACTCCTTTTATTCCTTTTACTAATTTACTCATTTTATTTCTTTTATTTATTTGATTTTATTCATTTCCTTTATTTCTTTAATTTCCTTCATTTCTTTTACGCATTCTATTCATTCTATTCATTATATTCATTATGTTCATTATGTTCATTATGTTCATTATGTTCATTCTATTCATTCTATTCATTCTATTCATTCTATTCATTCTATTCATTCTATTCATTCTATTCATTCTATTCATTGTATTCATTCTATTCATTCTATTCATTCTATTCATTCTATCCATTCTATCCATTCTATTCATTCTATCCATTCTATCCATTCTATCCATTCTATCCATTCTATCCATTCTATCCATTCTATTCATTCTATTCATTCCATTTATTTTATTTATTTTATTCGTTTTATTAATGTTTAAAATAATTCGAGTCGATGTGGTTTGATAAAGAATTAAAAGATTTTTAAAAAGAAGAATCACTTAACCCGTTGCCATGAAATAATCATATGGGGCATCATAACTTATGACAGACAATAAAATTATGAAGTAATAAATTGAACAAATCCGTTTTAAAAAAATTAATGTCCAAGTTTTTTTTTTAAATCGTCTACTTACAAAATAGTTTATTCCTCATTTTAGCAGCACACTGTATATGAAAATTTAATATTTTACACCAGCGATAAACTGATCATTTTGGTAATTGGCGAATTACCATAACACTTTAATTTTAATTTCCTAATTATTTGTATAACGAAATTAAGTTTCAGCGAACTTTTTTCTACGAATTTACATTAAACTTCTATAACGTCCTCAGATTATTTCATGTACCTAATAGCTTATTTTTAAATATTTTTTTTATAAAAATGTTTATACGACATGATTTTAACATAAACATTGAAAAATAATTAAGAAATATGTTTGAGAAAGTATTTTTATTTCGCATAATTTGTCAATTATTTTATTTGTATAGTAAGTATGTAATACCAATCACAAATATATTATACGACGCAAGAAGGAAACTTTAGTGTGTCCTATATTTTGGACAGTTTCTTGCCTCAGTTTTTTCACATCTTTGTACTTTGTACTTGTCATTGGTAAAACTACTTTCTTTGTTGAATAAATAGCAAAAATTCACAGGTGCTCGCAATAGATTTTTTGTCGATCTCTAAGTAAAAATAAAAACTCGACAAAAGACTGTCCCAATTATTATCAGTTTTTCATTTTTGATCAAATATAATACAAGTCTGAATTCAGAGAGTTAAAATTGCATACTGAAATAGCATTGTTCTGTTAATAAGATGTCAATGTGCTGTCATTGCATCGTACGTTAGCATAATGTATAATAATATGTAATTTTGCATCAGTCATTCTCATATACCTTTTATGTACCTTCGCGTGCTGCATAAATTTAATTATCGGTAAAATCAGGAAGCTATAGAAGTGTCATCATTAATAATAACGGCGTTCATTCTAGATGATAAAAAATGAGATGATGTCTCCCGCAGCCTCGAAATTCACCTGATTTAAATCAATTTAAAAAGTTAGTTTTTAAAAGGGCTTTTTCTTGCCTTAAACCCTTAGAGAACCACAGGGGAAAATTAAATGCAGCTAGAAATGGACGTTCAGTATACTAGCTCTAGATTTCAATTGAACCAAGCATTAAGAGCAGTCAACCTGCAATATGGAGGACCGTTACGTTGAAATCTGTTTGTTTATTATTTTTTAATATTAACTGCCTCGGAACCTATATTTATTGCTCCTTTGCTTCGTTTAATAAAAACCATATATTTTCAGTAGTAGTTCAATAACCTTCAGAATTATTACCCTGTAAGCAGGATACATCTTACTTTAGGTAATAAAATTGTTGCAGCACGAAGTCTTTGGCCATTGCGTGTTCACTGTTCATCTCTTGCTTTATCCAGTGGTTGCAATTTCTGCCTAAATCAATCTTTATTAAACATGGCTGGTTGCAATTAAAATCATCTTGAAGGAAAACTAAGTGACAATCGAATTCTTGGCTATTATCGCGTTCACTTCTTATCCAGAACGATTTCATACTCATGCTATATAAGTATTATAATTGCAAGTGATTTTATCCATTTGGCCGCCTCATATAACACGCATAATGAACACACAGATTATTAATGAAAATAAATATGTTATATTCTGATTTCTGAATCAGTAAACATGTGTGCTGATCAATATTTTATGAACAAGCTGAAACGATAATTGAATCCGATAATGTATTTGCTCGGACAAATGTATATACATAATGCTCGGATTCAGCTCAATAAAGAGATAAGTAATTAATTTCTTTAGAAAGGCCTGTATTCAATTTGTAATGTTGCTTCAAATATTGGAGACAATTTCGATATTCGAAATTGACACTATGCTGAGACGACAAGAAAGTAAACAATTATAAATTTCTAGGATTTCCCAGATTTCTGTATACAGGGTGTCCAGTTAGCCGTTTTATGCACAATCTTCCGAAGGAACACTAACTGGACATCCTGTATACAAAAATCTGAGAAATTCTAGAAATTTGCAGTTTCACGACTTCACAATTTAACCTCGTGAACTTAATCCTTTATATCGCTCTCCCTGCCTCTAATAGCAAAAAGGTCCAGCATCATCGCGTAAATTAAAGGACGCCTCGACCTCTAAATACAATTCCATCTGTACTTATTGAGTATCACGTTCCATTCAAATTGGAAATGTATTACCGTTGAGTTGTCTTTCTAGTCCTTTTTGGAAGCAACGTGCTGAAACTCATATATTGGTAATGAGAACCATGCGTCACGTTTGCTAATAGACTTTCCGGAGTGCCTAAACCTAAAGGCTAATCGAACCGAATCAGCCAATTACTCTGGCGATAGTCGATTTAAATTACTTCATGCGATCTGTTAATTTTGAAGCACATTAATGCCGAATGTCGGTTGAAAAAGGGAATTAACATCGCAGGAATTTTTACTAATAATAAAAGTTGGTTGATGTCTTGATAGAGGAAATACAAATTTGCTATTGTAGCATAAATTAATGGTAACAGATTTTCCTAAGTGATTCTTTTCAATTTCCGACACAAATATTAGCTAATCTGGTATATTCCAGCAAGAAATCCAAGAACCAGGAAGTAATTGTTTCGTCTTCCAAGAAATCCCCCAACGACCTATCACAAGCATAACGTCACGCTTAAACATTGTTTAAGTTAATTAACTCGACGATGTAAATAGATTTAACGATAGTGGACGCTATTATGAAGGACATAATTCGTTAGACAAACAACTCAAACTCGACATCTCATTGGGTTACTTTTAATATTGTCTGGATACTGTTTACCTTCCACCCCATTTTAGCTGTCATGTTTGCAATGCTACTAGCTAATTAAACGCCCCAGTTCGAATTTAGTGTTTTTATTGCTCTCAGAGTCTCTGCCCACTCGAAACTGGCCCGCAAGTAAACATTTCGTTTATACGGGGTCTTAAATGTACCACCGGGATATATATAAGCATGTATAAAAAAAAAACAAAGAAAAAAATTCAACTTCCGGATTACATTACTTT
Organism: Rhagium mordax; assembly: GCA_963680705.1. Lineage (NCBI taxonomy): Eukaryota > Metazoa > Arthropoda > Insecta > Coleoptera > Cerambycidae > Rhagium > Rhagium mordax. Next base: position 74,096,476 of record OY796661.1, on the reverse strand, counting down.
TCATCAGTTATTTTGACTAATTTCCCTCCACTATATGCAATAATATTGGAATCAGTAACAGTGGAAAAGGTACTACAGGATACTTTTCCGTCCTGTCAAAATAAAGCAGCCCTAACTTACCCTTTACATTTCATCAGGGAAACAGATAAATAAGCTCAAAGTTGTGTTGGCGACAAATACAAAAATACATTTGTAACCCCCTGGGGGAGCATCACTGTTACTACCTGACTGAGGCACCCTGAGGGGAATTGCGCCAATAAATATAGGAAAAGAATTACCTCAAATGCAGTTTCAAACCCTGCCACAATAGTGCAAATAAAATAAATATTTACAATTTCTTGCGGGCCAGAGAATTTGCATACCTCCTCAGTTTATTGAACTTTCCGGGCTAATCGTTCTCGTAAGGGATACGTTCACGTCATCTTGGACGAATTATGTAAATATAATTTTTTTAAGTCACCTCTGTAAACATTTCATAAATTAAAATAAACACTGAAGCATTTTAGCAAGTGAGTCATGTTCTTAGCGCTGATTGATCGTAAAGGAACTTCTAATGTAACATTACCGGCTATAAAATTTGTTTTATTGGCTGAAATGGTTGTTATTGGTACTTGCCACTTGCCTAAACAGATTATAGTAAATGGTGTGTATTTTTATATGGGCTGCGAAATTAAGAAAAAATGCAAGTAAACTAGATAAAGAAGTCTGTAATTGGAAATTACAAGATCAAGTTCCTTTTTTTTAAAGGGATACTAAGTATACCAATAATTTTTTTTTCGTCACAATATTATTGTAGTCGATGTGTTTGATAGCAGAAGTTGAAGTTGGAATAGGAGCGATGAGATTCAAATCCAAAGCAGGAAATTCTATCAACCAATTTCCAACTGAACTCGATATGGTAAGCGGTTTATCAGGGCTTTAATTCTGAGCAATCGAATCCCTCGTTCAAACGATCTTGGAGTGTCTATAAAGCTGTTCTTCTTCCTCCCAAGCACGTAAACATTTCATAACGGTAACACATTACCAACAATTCGAGTGGAAATGTGCGTTTTAGCTATTACAACCCGCTCAGTCCTATAATTATAAATTGTCTCGTCTAGGCAACTTTAAATTACGTAATTTTATACAGTCGTTTATTGGCAGGTAGAAAATTAGAGGCGAAATATTGTTTAAGAGAGTAAATAAAGGAGGTCTTAAAATTATCTGATAATTGTGAGAATCGATTCGAAATAATAAAAGTTAAGGCAGTAATCCCTTTAATTTGTCCCTTTTTTGCGTGTAAAGCCACTCATCCAGATCGATTTTCATAATAAATTTATGCACTGTTGCAAACGTGACAATTATTCGAGTTTACATTTAAACCAATTACTCCTTCAAACAGAATTGACTTTACACATTATTCGATAGATTGCACATAATCAACTACAGCAGAAAAAATTCGGCAGCAAACGGACTGAAATTTATTTTATAAATCCTACGTCATGCCAGGTGTGTGTTAAGAGGTTATTGAATATTAAATTCGTACAAAAATTCAATTCATGTAGTTACAAAAAATAGTTGCTTTTATAAATATATCAAGTTGGATATTTTTTTATTATTACGCTTGTATAAAATCTAAATAAAATTATTTGTAAATATTTTCTATGTTGTGTTATCTATCGGAAAAATTAGATTTTGCGAACACTCGGGCCTCAAAATATAAAATAATATGCAGGCAGGAAGGAAGGCAAATTGGAATCGAAATAAGAAGAGCTGTTTCCGCTATTTTACTAACAGGAAAACAAAATGTTTTATATTACATCCCGGCTTGTTTCCCAGCAGCAACAATATTCTTTGTATTGCTCTTTTTGACTTTTAACGAAAGTTTTATATTGTACCTACGTATATTTTCCAAAGTGAAATTAATTGAAGTAGCAAAAAATATACATGTAATTTACAATATTCAATTTTTATCTCATCTAATTTACTTTACTTTGTTTAAAATACGTATACATAATTTTTATTGAAAATCAATTTGAAATCAAGTTACTTGCATCTAAAGGAAAAAATAATGAGATTATCATAATTCACATTTCGTCTGCAATCGCATTACTAGTAATATTATGTATGAGGTGTTTTATTATCAGATCGAATATACCTAATTTATGTATAGACTATAAATTTTACAATCCCACATAAAATTTAACTCACGTATTATTACCTGAGATTCTCTACGCTCGATGATGCATTTCGCAAATAATATTGTCATAAATTCGTGGTCATTACGACAGAGTCGAAAACAACCTTATACAAGGAACCTAAATATCAGATAACAAATAATGAGGATTGCCTAAATTAAGGAATTCCCTGTTAAGTATTTTGAAACAAAAAGTCCAACATTTCGAATTTCGATCAAATTTTTGCAAATGCGATCCTTGGGAAAAATCTCCCTCTTCAAAAGGATGCAATTCAATGTTGATTCACCCTGTATACTAATCATTTTTCTAGGGATTACCTTAATGCCTACATTCCTTTATTTATTTAAAAAGCCAAAGGTTGAAATTCTCATAATGACGCGAGCTCTCATTTTCAAACACTCAATTTTAATATTTCAGTGACTCAGAACGTAAACGGAAATAATTGACATTATATGCATGAAATATTTTAGACAGTCAGCGAACCTTTATTTGCAATGACATTTTATTAAAAATCGATAATTGGAAAGGTATATAGGCTGGTTAATTTAGGTGGGTGGCTCAAAATATCACGCTAAAAAATTGTTAGAATACAAATAAAGAATATTGACTCCTGAGGAACGCCACAATTGATGAATTCCTTTGTCCTTTGTTATTATTTTATTAAATTTATTCTCTGGAGTTTCAACATAAAATTTTCGATTTCCTAAATACGAATTTAACCTGTGATGTTCCTCTAAAATAATGGCATGCTATTCCAAGTTATCTAGCAATAAAGAATGTTGTAATGAATCAAACGCTTTCGATAAATCACAAAATGTTCCAAACGGAAGTGATTTGTCCTCCAGAGGAACGTTTATTTCATTAATTAGTGTAAATACGGCTTCAGTGGTGCTAAAGTTAGATCTGAAGCCAAATTGGACATTAGTAATAATTTGATTTGCTTCTACATAATTTGCTAGCTGATGTTTCACTAGAATTTCTAATATTTTTGCAAAAAGTATGTAACAGATAATCTCTGGAAATACACCAAAGTGACAAATTAAGGTGTTTTTTTTTTAAATTCCAATATTATGACACCAAATGTTTTGGTAAATATGAAAAATATCAAGAGGCTTTTTCGGTTTGCCTGTTATAGGGCTTCGTTAGGGTGCAATATTGAAATCGTCAGATGTTAAAGGTTGAATATTGCAACAATGGTCTTATGGAAGACGTACCAAGAAGGATTTAAATATGCTTGTCTGGTTTATAATTGGGTGTGCAGGTAATACCACCCTAAAATATTTCAACAACAATCATCGTCCTAAAAATTTTGTAGTTAAAGGAGTTTATTTATTTAAAACCGTTCCTCTGACTTCAATAAGCTGTAGGGCCTCGTCTTTCTTTATCTAATCCAAAATCTTAGATTTTCAAGGAATTACTTCGGTTATTGGGAGGCGGTGGAGAACATAATTTGAGAATTTTGTTTTTAAACAAGAGCAAGTAAATGGGCAGAAACCTTATTTTTCCAAAGATTGTTACTAGGTATACAGGGTGATTCACGAGGAAAGGGACAAAATGGTATGGTAGATAGAGTTCACTTAGGTGAATTAGAAATGACTATTGAAAAAAGCCTGTGCCTTTTTTTATTGATCTACAGGGTGATTTATGAGTTTTGCCCAATACTATAAATTCTACTTTTTAGTATTCAGAGTCTTGTCGAGTAGAAATACTTTAATATATATTAGTGTCTTTATTTTCGTATCGATTAAGACAGCTGATTGTGTAAAAGAATTGTTGTGGATCAAATAAAATTTTGCCTTATTGTGCAATTCATGCGTTGGAACTGTAAATTCTTTCTTTTATTAACTTTATTATTCTCTTTTGGGTTGTTTCGAGGTACCTATTTTATTACTGATTTATATGTTTACGCCTAATGGCCAGTGAGTTAAAACCAGGTAGAGAATCCTTGTACGAGGCGAACGGCATGATAAACATCTTGTCAAAGTTTAGAGTAAGTACTTTGTAATTGCACCATTTTTTATATCGCCAGAAGACTCAAGTTATTTATATACCTGGTGGGCCAGAAAAAACTGTACTTTTAAATTTTTTTGCCAATTTTTTATTATTCGGCCAATTTTAACAAACTTGACGTCTATAATTAGTTGATTAAATATACTATAAAGATCATAAGTGAAATAGGCCGAAATGTCAAAATTCAAGATGACGTCAAAGGCGTAGAGGTTATTTCCCAGTTTTAAACTGGTTAGTTCGAATATTTTTTAGATAAACAACTTTTTTTGGATAGGAATCTCAAGAAATGTGGTAAAAAATCCCAAAAAAGAAAAGGAAGAGAAATAAAAAGTGTTCTGCAAGGAGTATCTCTTAAAAAAAAACACCCTGTCTAATGTTAACCATTATATTGTAACAGTTTATTATAAATATTGTTTAAATGTTAATTGTGGCATTTCATAATTTTTTTCTATTCTTTTTCTTTTTTGGGAAAAGGAAGAGAAAAAAAGAGTTCATTATAAGTTTTTGCTACAGCAAGAAGCAATTTTCAAATTTCAAGAACCCCAAATTTATTTGGCTTATTACTACTATTAATAAAAAAAACAAATAAATAAACACCATTATAAATCATATTTTGGTACCTACGCAATGGCGAGTTATAAATTATCTGCTAAAATACCATCAATTTAATGTATTCTGTGCGTAAAACGGTTTAATTACGCACGATGATTATCATGCATGATGTTACGTAACTGAATTTAGCCTATAACGTTCAATACAGGAACATCCCATTATTTGACTTGTGAAGCAAGTTATAGCATGATATTAATTACGATGTATTTACATATTCATTTACACTTCATTTGCAAAGCTAATACAAACTCTCATCACATATGGATGGGTTAGCAATATATCGGTGGAACGTTATTACGGCGCCCCTTAACCCAATTAAAGTAAGATGGTACATGCGTTATATTACATCAACTCCAATCTGCAACAATAAAGGATATAGGATGAAGTCGTATAATACGTTATCTCCTCGGATAAAGCTTAGAGGTTCGCTTGATCTATCTACTTAGGGTTTTCATTAATATATTCCTTCATTAAACAGCTTCCTCTTCCTCTCGCAAGCTGTTTGTTAAAGGAAGTTGAACGGGAAATAGGCGCAAACGTGTCGAGTTTGTTTTTAAGATTCCGATGGAAAGGTATTTAACAGGAAAAATTAAACGGAAAATTCTCACTTCGTCAGAAATCCAGAAATCACATGAACGTATAAAAAATACAATTTTACTGGCTGATGCCTTCAGTGGTTGTGGTACCACGTCTACAGTATTTCAGAAGCAAATCGTTTATGAACATCTTGGATATAAAATAAAACATTTACCTACGAAACTTAAAACAAGATTGTTAAGAATGTAAATCCAAGAAACGTTTGATGATTTCAACAATATATTTCGTGGTGTAATTAAATTTGTGCAGCCTCTGGAAAAAAAATTCTTATTGGAAAGAGATTCTTTAGGCTCGGCATTTTTAACAAAGTGTCTACAATTGAAAAAGCTGTAAGGTAGCCAATAAAAATGACATACTTGGGAATATAATTTCTACATAATTGTTTACTGTTCGTCGCTCTTGATAAGTTTATTGTGTTTTTGTGTAAGCGTATACCCGCTGAATAATAAATCATACCCTTAAAGACTACTTATTAACGTGTTAGCTTAATTAAATAAAAATAATCGAGTTTACAAAAAGAAAATGAAATAAATAAATATGATATCTTTTAAGTTGGACAAACGGACAAACATTTTGAAAGCTCGATTTCTGAACAATCGTTGACTAACTAATATAAACTTATAAAAGAATATTAAATAATAGAGACAGACAATACGACAGAATGAACAAAGTTTTTGATAATAAAATCAAATTCAAAATGTACAACCAGATCTTGCAAATAGAACATTGGGATAGGTTTTAGTATATTTTTGTGACTACTTTGGAAACCAAAATACTAGAAGAATATACTTTATTGCAGTACCTGTTTACAACAATAGCAATACTCTTTACAAAGTATACTTAACAGCATAAGATGTGCCAAGCCGCTAAGGACCCCAGTATTTAATATTTCCAAGAAATTCCTACTTCAAAGTAGGCAAAATTTAGAAACATCTGTTGACAAAATTACCGACATGATGAAAAATATTGCTGGTGAAATGGATGGAATTTAAAATAACACGAAAATAACAGATTAGTCCTTAAGAAATTTGTTATGCAAATACAACTTTTTGGAAATTATAGAAGTTTTGCATACATATAATGACGAAGGTAAATTCAATTCAATATAAACTGATGCACAACTGAAGAGGATATTGGAAAATAAGGGCAATATTTGAACCTCATTTTTTTTTTCATTTTGTGATCGTTAGCAAAATTCATTGACCTTCGTCCACTGTAACCAGATTTTTAAATTGTTAGTGTTTTTTTATCTACAGGGTGATTATCAAAGCCCTTGGAATTTATGTTAAAGTTCATCGTTCTCCCAAATCCCTAAAAAATTTTTGGAATTTTTTTAAACATGTTCATTACGATTTGTAAGTAATTCTAAAGAACCAATTTGAAGATTTTTTTTAAAGCTTTGTTATTTTTAGAGATATCATTTGTTGCAGAAAAAATGGCGAATTTTTTGCATTTTAGGTTACAGCATTTTAATACGATTGCCAGTAACAATTCGACAAAAATTAATTAAAAATTTTCATTTTCACCAATTTTCTTATATTCGGAACTTCGTCAAAAACTGAAAATAGTTCATCAATTTTGATAGAATATTTCAGAAACTTGAGCAGTCTAGCTGCTTGAGAAATGACTACGATCTGCGTGTCTTTTCAGCGGTAATTTTAAAAACGATAGAAATCCATTTATTACCTTTTATTTTGTAGCAAAGTTCGCTATCAAATAGCAATATAAATAGTAGTTATCGATTCGTCTGTACAGCAGAAATAGTTGTTGAAATTAATTTAGGAAACCGAAATTAAAAACAAACACAAAATGTCCCAGGTATGGCTCAGCGGAAATAATAATTTTCGGGCACGGAGGGTATTGAAGGGTTTTACTTAATTTACTCCTTAGACAAATAAAAATTTATTTGGAAGGCTGCATAGACAGCACCTACCTGCTCACAATTGAAAAAAATATTTACAAATTCCCTTTGTACCTACGAATATTTAATGTTTCTTCCTAGAAACTCCCTGTAAGGGGTAGGGGCTCAAATGTATAAAAGCACGAAATTTTCAAAAAATAAATCAGTTGGTAGTTAAATCTCCTAGTGGAAAACGTGCTTAACTTGTGTACCAAACTTATTTCCTAACCATGCAGAGCGAAATGAGAGACCTACTTCAAACCACTCAAAATTTAGAAAAATCCCTGCAGAAAATTGCGTCCATGATGAAGGTCGTTGCCGACGAAGTTAATGGTATTGAGAACAATACTCAACTAATTAGCGAAATTCTCCATAAACTCGTCATTCAAGATGAAGAACTTGCAACGTGCAAGTACAAAATCTTTGGGACATTCGTGGAGAAAAGTTTGTTGAACATGACGCAAATTGAGAGTAAACACGCCGTCGCGGAGATCATCGAAACTCTCCACAAATATAATGATGAAGGTAAATACAATTCAACATTATAAAAACTGAATATAAAAACAATTTGTCCAAAAAAGATTTATTATTTTTTAGTTTCATTATTATTTTAACTGAAAATATATATAAAATGCTTAAAATAAAATTCATTTGATATAAAAATTCAAACATTAATACAATTATTGAATAACATAGTGATTTGATTTTAAGTTGGTAATAAAGTTCTTAATGAACTATAATAAAATTGTACATGGGAAATACCTAACTAATTTGATTTTTTCTTTCAGATTCATAGAGTTGGACACCACCGCAGTTCGTGTTTAGAGAAAATACTACTAATAAAGTGATTTTGAAAAATATTTTAAAATTCAAGTCAACTGGAGGCAATAAAAATAATTAACAAGTGCTCGTAACCAGGATCTTTTAGGTTCGATTTCAAAATGTCGGTTTCTAAGAACAAATGAAAGAAACTGACGAAGTTTGAAGAAAAGTGCACCCCTTTTGCTCTTCAAATATGGATAAAAATTTAAATTATTGATTTATATTACCAACAGCATTAATTTTACCATTCTAATAAAAAAGTGTATCATGTTTATTGTGGTTCTTTATTTATATGCAATTATTATTAGTATTATTGTAACAATCATGTAAAATTTAATATGCTAATGACAATGAATGTTTTATGGAAATATTTTAGCATTTTATGGCCTTGTGGGTTAAATAAAACAGTAATTAATCTACCGTATCTTCTTTTCGAAATATTTACAGTAGTTTTACTTCAAATTATATAATTACAGCAAACTTGTTGCAAATTTGGACAAGAAATTCTAGAAGATAATCAACTAAACGTCCAAAGTTGTAAAACAGTCAGTAGCACCTACATCAACCATCAAACTGCAGCGGTGAATCTAATACAAGGATTGTAAATATGGTAATATGCGTGGACGCGACTTAATTATGCAAAAGGCCAAAATGATGTCGCGTCAATGGCGGTGGTGTGGGAAAGCACGCAATTAAAATAATTGGCAATGGGATAGAAATGGTGAAAATGGCATTTAAAAATAGAATCGCAACATATCGCGGAAAGGGTGCTGATGGAGCGATTTCAGTTTTAAATGAGGCATCAGTTGAAATTTTATTCTGCTTGATGAAATGTAAAATTTTAGGGGTAATTCCCGCGGAATAAAATATATTTTTCGATCTCTTCATACATTAATTCCATAGAAGAGAAAAAATTGATAACATTTGTTAATAAATAAGATCTCTTGATGTCTGCCATCCAATATAATAGTGGAGGGAAATTAGTCAAAATAATTGATGAAAAGTGATGTAATCGGGAAGTTGAATTTTTTTCTTTGTTTTCTTTTTATGCATGCAAATGAGTCGAATATTGAAAAAATTAGCATATCGGGCTGGGGCTTCGCTAGTAAAACAAAATATAAACTGAAGAACTTGGATTTTTTGAGGTTAGGATGCACTTTTAATGTAACTATTCACAACAGTTTGATAGGCTATTCATTTATGAGTATTTCAGTTTTTTTTTAATTTTTCTACAACCAATAGAGCCGGAGATATTTAAAAAATAGTGTAGCGATGCACTCGAAATGTATCAAAAATATACTTATATGCGCTTTTTTCGCGAAACCCCACCCAATTTTGCTAATTTTTTCGGTTATTGACTCATTTGCATGTATAAAACAAAAAACAAAAAAAAATCAACTTCTCAATTACATAACTTTAAAATTCTAATTTCCCTCCACTATAAGAGAAATTCTCAGCCATTCACGATATTATATTTTATTTTATTTAATAAAAATTACATACATTTTAACAACAATTTAGTTTGTTAAAAAAGGCACTACTTATAGTATTATTATTTTACGTGGAAAATATTTCCATAAGAAAAATACTGATAGAAGAGCAATCATTATCGACGTTCACATTTCTTATACTTTTTAAATGATTTCAAAATATAACGTCTGTTTTAAAAGGTCATATCTAATTTTAAACAAATATATCATGAGGCTTACAATTTCTCTTAATAAAATGTTTCTCCTGACGAGTCATCCATTTTCAGATCATAAAGGGACAAATAGTACGTGTGAAATGGCTGATAAAATATGTTCACTCCATCTATAAAGATATTTCAACAAACCAATTTTCATGAAAGCCCTCAGTTTAGGCGAAACCAAAGTATGGTTTCACTAAATTAAATTTCGTGATTGTGATCACTTTACAGACAAATATAATTGTATTGATATATTTAGCTAGCTCAAACAAAGAGCATGATTTTTCTTAGATACTAATGAGATTGGTCGGTGAATTGCTTAGCAGAAACGCAGAACATGAGAATAAGAAGTAAGAGAACTGTGAGATTTAAGATTATTGATTTCATATTCCTTCATAACTTGACTCCATATCATTATTATTTATATTTTTGTTCGGCATCACAGCACTGTAAACTACATTTTGGAGTGAATATTAAAAATATTTGTCAAAAAGTGACCAAAATGAGTATCGGTATTTGGAATTGTGGATGCTAGAACACTCCTGACTCGCCTGGTACAATAATTTATTTTGACACGTGAGTCATCGAATAATTTTTTAATTCTTTTTGTTAGCCATTTATAACTAATTTAAAACAAACCATATCCAAAAATATTGCTACACTTTTAGAAAGTTGGTTTTATTTACAATACAATAATTCAATTTAAAACATTTTTTTCTCTGAACTCTTTCCGTGTATAACAGACGCAGAACTTGCCAATGTTGTCATGTTTTTGTTTCATTATGTACTTCCAACCACTTGTTTTTTGCTCTCTAAAAAACATTATTACTCGTAGAACGTTCCTGCTTTAGATCCTACGTGTTGAACTTTTAACAATGTATTCCTGTACCACATTCAAATAAAATTTTCGCCCATCTTGTTTATACATAACCTCAGGACTAATATTTACCAACGGGGGAGTCCTGCGGCGACATAATTAATAATATCACTGAAAAAGTTTCTGCTATGCGTGGGATTAAAACCGCAAACTCCTTAGTGTAGGTGTTCTTTCACGTATGTTTTATTTCCATTCGTGCTTAATCAGCAGGACCTTCGATTTGAAGGGTCTACTAGGCATTGATTTCTTTGTAGAAATTGTGTTTCCAATATGAGGTGTGTGATTTTGCAATTTACTTCAAATAAATCTTTCCTATTGTAAAATATACGTCCTATTTATAGAACAACGAGGTCATACGTTGCTCTCGTAATTAATTGCCATAGGAGTAATCCCACCTTGTGCAACTGTGGCTAGGATAAAGGATCAAATAATAACCGATATTTCGAAACTTAGTAATGTCTGTGGTGGAATAACTGGCGAGGACTTGGGGATTTATATTCCTTCAAATGTCCTGCCAAACGATATTTGTTTTGAAATTCGACCAAAATATGAAGTTTTGTCAAAAAAAAGGAGCAGGCAATTTTAACGTGGGTAAACTAAATCTTCCTGTTTTTACCTCAATAAACTTTAATATACTTTTGAAAGAAGTATTTTACAGTAAGAGTAACAAAAAAATGCTCTGAATATTGATTGGAACTTGCTCTATATAAACAAGAACGATCAAGGTTCTTCGATACATTAAATGGAAAGGAAATGTTATTTATTTCAATCACCTGAACTTCCAGAAGCTAACATCCCAATAAATATCCATATCAGCGCATTCTGCTGTAGACACGAGTGGTATTATCTTTTGTAAACACTAATAACAACTGTTTTTGTTTTCGTAATATTTGTTATCATTCTTGATCCCAGCTTTTACTATTTGAACTGAAACAAAATAGAATTTTGCTGTATCAGCAATTTCCTTATTTTTTATTTCACTAACGGTGACATAAGTTTTTTTTAGACTCATTACTAGATTACTCGTCCTTTATCCAAGTCCTCGTCAGCTACGCCACCACAGGCATTATTAAGTTTCGAAGTATCGGTCATTATTTGATCCTTTATCCTAGCCACAGCTGCACAAGGTGAGATTACTCCTACGACAATTAATTACGAGAGCAGCACATGTCCCCGTTGTTCTATAAATAGGACATATATTTCACAATAGGAAAAAGACCTATTTGTAGCAACTTGCAAATCGCACGCCCCATATTGGAAACACAATTTCTACACGGAAATCAAACCTTCAAATCGAGAGTCCTGCTGATTAAGCACGGCTGGAAACAAAACATACGAGAAAGAACACCTACACCAAGGAGCTTGTGGTTTTATTCCCACGCATAGCACAAACTTTTTCAGTGCTATTATTAATTACATCGCTGCAGGATTCCCCCGTTGATAAATATTAGTCCTGAAGTTATATTAGGGCGACGATCACACAGCGCAAACAAGCTGGACGAAAATTTTGTTTGAATGTGGTACAGGAATACATTGTTAAAAGTTCAACACACAGGATCTAAAGCAGGAACGTTCTACGAGTATATAATAATCTTTTTTAGAGAGCAAAAAACAAGTGGTTGGAAGTACATAATGAAACAAAAACACGACAAAATTGGCAAGTTTCGCGTATGAGATAAACTAATAAATTAATTAAATAAAAGCCGAGAAAAAAATATTTTAAATTGAATTATTGTATTATAAATAAAATCAACTTTCTAAGAAGTGTAGCAATACTTTTGGATATGCTTTGTTTTCGTTAGGAGTCATAAAAATTGTCTCATTTATATCAATTATACTTACTATTAGGTATATTCACCTAAATTAATAATAAATGGCTATCAAAAACAATAAAAAAATATTCGATGTACCACTTGTCAAAATAAATAGAAATAGAAATAGGAATAGGAATAGGAAGAGGAAGAGGAAGAGGAAGAGGAAGAGGAAGAGGAAGAGGAAGAGGAATAGATATTTCAATATGACAAAATGTCTGTTTTAGTACAAAATTATTATTAAAACAACCTTATACAGTGTATCCCAAAAGAAACGCATAGAATTCATAACTTTTCTTCTATTTTGCGTTCGCAAAAATACAAAAACATGTCAATTAGTAATATCAGATTATTGCTCTACTTGTGCGCAAAGAAAAACATTTTTTCTACTACCGATCGTAAAGTACTAATTTTTCACACGTTGTAGAGTGTGTAAAGTTAAACTTTACGCACTAGTGCGTAAAGTGTTTTTACCGTACGCATTGGTGACGTCATCGATATTTTTTTCAAATGGGACAACCCATATTTATTTAAAAAATTGATAAGTACGCCTTTTACAAAAAAAATTCAGTGATGTAGTTTTTTGGTTTCTTTTTTGTAAGACAGGAGAAACTGGGTAACAATACGATATACATGTGAGTAATTATTTAAATGTTGACCAGTATTTCATAGGTCCCTCCTCGCATTACGTCGGTTTAATCACGCGAAAGGCGTTAAATATTCAGGGGCAAGGTCCCGATCATAATAATTTCCTACTTTTCTCAGAATAACCGCCGCAATCCGATTAAACCTGTTTGATAAATATACAAATCTGCACAAATCCTCTTAGCATAATTTTGATTGTTCCGTTCATCAAATTAGGTTATTAAATTAAGTGAGCATCATCAACGGCTTTAATTTCTGCGTAATCCTTTTATAGACAAGCGTCTGATACGGCGTTATAGTATATAAATGGATTTCGTTTTCGAAAATGAGGTCGGCGGTGAAGTGTTGAATTTAATTTATCATACAGGGTGTGTAAATGTAACGTAGTTTCATGAACGATGAATTCCACCAGAATCGATTAACAAACGCAGCAAATGGTGGCGAAACATTATTACGTAGCTGTTACATATTTCCAATTTCAGAATACATACCTAATATAATATACACCACACAAACGGTGTATACTTATGATAAAATAATTGTATACGCATTTTTTCTGATAACAATGTTTACAAGTTTATCTAATCTTAATGTGTTGACCAAACATTTTATTGATGAATTAGAAGTTATATTAAAAAAAAAGCCAATTACACACGAAATGAGGGCAACTGGTTAAATGCGTTATAATTAAAGTAGGCACTGGAATGAAATCAAAGGCGATTAATGATTACAAATAAAATTGTCGAGATTAATACGTTGCGGTTTGTTTTATGTTTACTTAGCTATTAGTGGGTAATCAGTAGTATTCTGTATTGAATCGGCACGTGGTTATGCTTTTTTGCATGTATTTATTTAAATATTCAGAAAGTTAAAAAATAAAGTTTCCTTCAAATAATTCAACAGAAATAATTAGGTATCAGTGCTCCACATGCTGCGCATGTTGATTAACTGAGTCATTAGTGCTCTCAAACTTAAATTATTGCGACATTATTTAGGACCATGCTTAACAGTAGAAGAAAAAAATAAATAAAAAAATTTACGTATGAAATTCATTGTATTCCTATTTCTGCTCATTGAAAATGTATGTAGTAGTAAAATAAATATTAATTATTTGAATTGCAATGTTTTTAATTTAATAATGGAAAAATCTCAAAATCAAAATATTTCCACAAAAATTTGGATTTCGACTATTTTTGTGGTTCTGAGCAATTTTTTTCGATAAAATTATGCCTAATATGATTTCTCGAATTTTAGCATTTATTTTTAATCGTATTGCGGTGTGCAGGGGGTTATGCCTGTGTAAACTGATTTTTTCCTTAACCAAATTAATATGCATAAAACCTATTATAATAAAACCTCTCATAAAGATAATTATATTATCGACATGCAAATCATCAATAAAATGTAATAAATATCGTATTACGGCAGTTTGTTCTATCTAAATCTAAAAATCCTCATTTATCGTTAATAACATTTCACCATCTGTTACATAATAATCTAAATTAAATTTTGTTTCCGAATTAATATCTGTAGGGGTTTTATTAAAAGCAAAATATTGCATTTATTTGGGTTCGGTTCTGCCATACAGCCCACTTCCAGAGCAAGTAGTTATTACGTTTAATTAAATTGTATCCCTTATCATTTTAATAACGCAATTACGCCAATGTTATTTCGCTGCGGGAAAAATATGGAAAATAATAATTTCAGGGGAAAAACGTATTTACCGGAGTCGGCTAATTATATCAGGTACAATAATAAACATTTCGTAATTTAACACAATTTGTATTTATATCAACGATGGTGAGCGATGTAATTCTATAATTAGACTACGTACAACATGCAATTTTAATATTTTATATGGAATTAAATAATTATTTACTAACGCACGTTGTATATAGGGAATTCACAGTTGTCGAACATGGTACAACTTTCATAATTAAATCAAATAAAATTTACTCAAAACTGTTTCTAATAGTTTTAATGTTTTTAATAATACCATTTATTTTTTTGGTTTCTTTTGTAATACAGTACTACAGAGATTTGACGTAGTCCAAGTAAGCTGAATACTTTTTATTTATTACTAACTCCATGCCTGTGATAAAAGCTGTCAGAATAACTTGTTAAACCTTATTCATCAGAAACAGTTGACAGCGTAATAACCAAAGGCACAATATAATTATGGTTGATTTATATTGTCGCAATATGATTCTGACATTAACCAATCAACGATAATTTCGCCGTAGGTTATTGCGCCTCCAATTATCTTAGAGGATCCTTTAATTAACTGCCAATGACCATTTTAGTGTTTCCAATAATACGCTCTTGTTTGCACGGTTTATCAGTTAAATATATTTAAAAAAATACTGAACATCCAGTCGTTTCATCTAGCGCCCATAAATGCGATACGTTCCTGCTATTCCTGCTATTAATGATAAATATTGCGAAAATATTTTAAAGATACAGGCTTACTAGTTGCCCAAAAATGATATGCTTGTCCAAAAAATGTTGATTATTGTCTATTTCTTGTAAAAAAATGGATTGTAAAACTTTATAAGCATAATAATAATATAAATATATTTATGAGAAATTTAACTAACCGTTCTTGAGGATCATAATACTAAACGAAAAATAATTCCCAAAATTCTTCCAAACGCTTACTATTGACTTGTCAGGTATATTGTAACGAAAAAACGGCAAAATGAAAGTTCAAAGATGTGTTATCGGAAATGAGCAATACGTTGATGTTCCGTTGCAAGAACTCAGTTCAATTTCAATTTAACCCAAGTCTCTCAAGAATTTCATTATGTAAACACGTATTCCCAAGGACGTACTAATATTTTCTTTATCTCTTATCTTTAATATAGACGGGTTGGTGTGTATATACGATACGGGTGTCGGATATTAGTAATTTATCACTTGATCCAATATACCCAATGTATAGAATTCTTCCATTATTAAAACGTTCTAAATGGACCTTCTACAATTCCAAATTTATTTAATCAAGATAAATTGGACTTTGTATTAATGAGGCATATATAATTCCGATTTTGATCATAAGCAACTAGAGCATATTTAATAACAAACTGAAATAGTTGGAAATGCACAGGATATCAAATTTCCCAAAGAGACCTTGTTATTAAATAATATTAGAAGGTCTACTTAGGGCAAGGACAGGAAGAAATATTGGTAGCAGTAGCTGATCGAACGAGCGGAATTTGTCCCTTTCAACTTAACACCCTTTCGTTTGTCTTAGGTTGTGATCTAACGGACAGTTTAGTCATTCGCATCTAGACACCCCTGTGTCATTTCGATGGACGCATATTAATATGAAGAATGCCACATGATGACCCTTACGACTAACGACGTAACGGCGCCTGAGATTGATAACGGTGACGCCACATTTTTATTAATGTGCTTTTGTCGGCAAAAATATAATAAAAAAATCATAAATTGTGACCACAGGGTAGAAATTCGACACTGGGCTTCCCCAACTATTTTAGAAAATCAGATTTGCAAAAACCACTTAGAGAACGTGAAATAATTAAAGGCAATACA
This sequence comes from Rhagium mordax, assembly GCA_963680705.1. Lineage (NCBI taxonomy): Eukaryota > Metazoa > Arthropoda > Insecta > Coleoptera > Cerambycidae > Rhagium > Rhagium mordax. The sequence continues at coordinate 74,079,783 of OY796661.1, read as the reverse complement.
TTTTTTTCTTCACTAGATTCGTAATTTAGCAACTACAGCTTTATCATCATGGAGTAGGTACCTTGGAAAAAAAATTTTAAAAATTTACTTTGCACGTTTTCTAATGCTATCTTGCAAGAAACAAATTTTTTTTATGGAGGAAGTTAAAAAAATTAAAAAGGTGTCAAAAAGTACCCAAACTTCGGACTAATTCTATAGCGGCTTGGAAATTTTTTTTGGGGATTCTTAAACTTTGGGATATCAACTTAAAATGTTAAAATGGAATAAGATGTGCTTTTACCCTTATAAGAGGGTGAAACTGACTGAATTTCAAAATTTAATACTGACTCAAGTATTAAGAGTTAATTATTTAAAAAATTTATATATTATGTATGTTTTTCTGATCGCTCAAGTCAGAATTTTAAAATTCACGATTGCACCCCTAATGTCCGATATAATACACAAAAAGTTCGAAACCGGTCTGTGTCTGGTGTAGAAAAGACGAATAATAAACTTGGCTACCCTTTTGGATTTGCAGGTATAATGCAGCGCAAGTCGGGGCTCTTGTCCGTTGAATAGCTGTTTCCTATAATCCTATTTATTAGCATATTATTTATGTTTTTGGGGCGCTGATCACGAATGTGACGTCAGAAATTAAAAATTTTATGTTGCACCTCAATATGGCCGATATAAAAGGAGTAAAATGGATGAATTAATTATTTTCTGTTTATTTTAAGAAATTAGGGCTTTTTACATTTTGAGACACAAAATTCATCAGTAGAGAAGTACATTCAGAACACTTGGCATTTTTATTAGAAATTAAATTTTTGTTATTTTTACTAAATTTTAAATTTTTAACATTTTTACTAGAATTTACGTCATAGGTCAAAGGTCAAGGTTATGTGATCATTTTTAATGCAATTTTAATTTCAAGGTCACGTGATTTTATAAAATTTTGGTAACGTCATAATTTTCACTAGAATTTTTGACATTTTTCCTAGAATTTAAATTTTTTACATTTTTACTAGAATTTTCAAGGCCATTCCAAATATTTTACACTATTTTTAAATTTTTGGGTATTTTACATAATAGGTAATTTAAGATTCTTTACAATATTTTAAAATTACATGATTAACTGTCATATTTTACAGTATCTTAAAATTGATCACGTGATATAATGACGTTAAAACAGAAAAATGAGGGTAAATGACGTGACTAAAATTCTAGTAGAAATTATGTCGTCATCAAAATTTAATAAAAATGATCACGTGATCTTTAAATTAAAATTCTAGTAAAAGTGATCACATGACTTTGACCTTTGACCTATGACATAAAATCTAGTAAAAATGTTAAAAATTTTAAATTTAGTGAAAATGCCAAAAATTTAAATTCTAGTAAATTAAATTCGCAATAAAATCGAAAAATAAATGTTTCGCTTCAAAAAAATTACTGCTTATTTGAGACACAAAAATGTACATTTTCACCAAATTTCATTAAAATCGAATCATTTTTGTGGGAGATAAAAATAGAAAATAAAAAAATTGGTTTTTGGTGTTTTTCTTAATAGTTTTGAGGTTATGTTAAAAAATGGTTGAAATAAAAGTTATTTAACCTTAAAGCCAAAATAAAATAATTTTTTCAAAAATTTCCAAAATAATTTAACTTACTTAAAAGTGTAAAGTCTTTTAGATAAAGCATCCATCACGGTCAAAAGAATTTGAGCAGATTCATTTCAGTTAGGACTAATACAAAATATGATTTGGAAAAAAATTCCAATTTGGAGACGGGCACTTTTTTGTGTAAAAAATCAAAATATTGCCTTTATTTTTCGAATTCGAAATGGCCATAAAAGTCTGCAAAATTTTTCATTTAACCATCGTTCCATCTTCATTAATAAGTGAGATAGTAATGCATTCAGCCGTTTACGTTTACATTTATTAAGTTATTTTATCAACGTAGCTGTTATTTCTTTTGTAGCGCTACATAATTGATTGTATTTGAATCCTAAACGTAAAATGGTAAAGGAAAATATAATAATTCAATTTATAATTTTGTAAAATTGAGGAACCGTTTTCGATTTTCCATATTAAATCCAATTTCCGTGGCCCGTGGCGTCCACTGCCTCTTGTATTTCGTTGAGGTCAGACTCTATTAACTTTCCAAACGGAATTTATTTTTTATTAGAATCTCTCAAACCTCAGTCCCTCAAGACATTTATGTATAGGTCGTTGGCTTTATTTAGGAAATTTATAAACGCCAAAGTAAACAGCATTTATAAAGAATTATTTTTATTAGAAGTAAACAGTTTTTTTATTATTTAAAATTATAAATGCAATTTGCCCCTAGGAGCAGAACAAATAGTAACTTTTCAATTTAATAATTAAAATCTCTAACCCCACTTTTAAAATCATTCACCCGTTAAATTATCCTGCCACTTAAAACTTCTCTGAAACTTTGGTAAATATGAAAGCATTATTTTGTACTTCAATATACCTTTTTCTTACAAAATGACATACTTTTGCTTAATCATGGTAGTAAATTTACAAAACGAGCCCCAATTATAAAGACACTGTTCAGTGGTTGTAATGGAGAACAATGACGATTTTAACATCATTTAGAGCACCTTCTGCTTAACGATAACATTAAATAAATTGCTAATCGGCCTGTTTAATTACCTTTTATGATGACGATAATGATATCACTCACGCCTGCTTCGAGAACACGAACGATTATTACCCTCTCTCTCCTCGGTTCTCCCTAATCGCTGTAAAAAATAACAAAATATTAATTATAATGATATATCGGTATAGAAAACAAAACGAACATGGGAAACAAAATGTACAGAGTGAATAAATAACAGTTTAACTTCTATGCTTTAGTATGGGACGTATCTGGAAGTAATAATTGGATTTTGCTTGGTGTAAATGAGAGATAATTTATGGTAAAATTTGTCCTGCAATAACAAGACCTGACCTCAGAAGCTGAAGACATTTTGGTGTTTTTTTTTTAACAATTAAAGCAGAGTACATTTTGAAAAAATGAATTGCCAAAACAGCCATTTATTTAGAGTACGTTTTCTTTTTTATCAGAAACATAGTTTTTCATAGGTGGTCGATAACAAACTGCATCGCAAAATATGATACTCAACGTCAAATGAACATGACTGGCATCCATAAAACGCGAGATCGTTCTCAAACGAGTGGCCAACAATGAACCGTAAGTGGATCAAGAAACCTTTGTAAATAAAGACAAATCTGGTGTACACAGACTTGTGTAGTTCTCTGGTAAAACAAATAATAAAACTAGCGCAACATATGAAAGCTTATATCACGTCTCTTTGTGGTCTCTCACACAAGTAATCTATGGCAACTGACGCAAAAGGTGTATTATCTCCTTGCAGATTTAGCCAGTGGCGTTCTTAGAAAAGGCTAGTCCTAGAAACTTCAAGTAGCAAAATAGAGACGGAAAATGATTTCCTAACCATCTCCTAAATTGCACCTCTCTACATTATTAAATTTAATGTTACTCATTTTGAAGTACAAGAAATTGCGCACAAAACAAAATAATAACCAATAAAAGTAACATTTCAAACGATATCAGATATTAAACATGAACCTCAGCTCCATTTTAGGCAGTTTACTTGAAGTGAGGAGCAAATATGTTAAGGTTGTTCAAGGCTATTACAAGCATCATGCTTCATGTATACACAATTGCCAAAAGTAACTGTAAACATCCAGAAACGAAAAAAATCACAAAATTACAAAAAAATTCCTCTGTTCAATATTTTACTAACGCAATCGTCTTGGAGGCACTTTTGAATAATATAATTGTTTACAGATTTTCAAATGTTTGTACGTATTGATACGCTACACAAAAGACGAAAACTTTTAAAACCAAATCACCTCGGCGCTACTGTAACAGAAACTTTCATTGTGTTTCAGTTACATTTTGTTTACAAAAACTTCAAGTTCATCGAAACCTTATTGGGATCCATTTGCGGCAGCTGTTAAGTTGTTTTTTAAATTTCCGCAAATATCTAGTTTTTATCGATAATATACCCACCACATTTCTCTTTCGTTTAACCTTTGTCTAAGAGTTGTTAAATCCGAAATAATAGCCAATTCTGCCGCCATAAAGTTGGACGCCTTTGCAATGCTTACTGGGGGCGAATGGAAATTGCAAAAGTGATGGAAAAACGGAAATCCATTTTATATCAATGTGGAACTTGACGAGGGTAATTTGCATATGAAACTGACAGGAATTAACAACAAACATTTTTAATTGGCCTACTTGCCTATTTTGGAGTAATCAGAATATGCAACTTGTTTGCAAAATAAATTATGAAAAATTTATCGTGGCCTATAAATAATATACTATACTATTCAGATTTCTGTCCCTGAAGATTCTTCAGTTATTTCTTAAGCTCCAACAAGAATCGTCAATCCACTGGGTAGTTATTACATGTAGACTAAGATAAACGAAGTACTTTGGGAAAGAAAATCGAAGAAGTCAGCAAATAAGACCAATTATGGCGAAGGCGCCAGTTTAACGAACCACCCTTTTGCAACTCTCAGTATTAACTCTTCATAGAAGAGTATGTTTTATTCATAAACGTTAATATCGTTAATAGAGCAAACATTTTTACATTCTTGCTATAGAAATATAAAAAAATTCGATGGTTATTGTTTTGTTTAAAATGCACATTTTCCTTTAGTCCGACTCGGCTTTTTCGTATTCACACATGACCATGTCAGAGCAAATCTGCGCTTGGCACATTTCAAAATTCAAACCCTCGTCGATTGGGTAAAGAATAAGTGACCTGCATATTTAAAACGCTTCTGTAAATACGAATATTTCAATTAACACTCTGAAACTTTGTTATTATGTTACTCCAAGTCCCTGCAGAATTATGTAGATTTTAAATATTCCATATAATGTACCAATAAAGGAGTTTCATAATTGCGACACTTTCACACAATGTACATTAAAGTCTCGGAAACTTCAATGAATTGTCACTGAGTTGATATAAGTTTATACCGTTCCAGTTAATAGGTACACTAGTAACTTTATATTTAATCATACTTATAAAGTTTTCATTGCACGGAACTTTTAATGCAATAATAATTTATTGATCCGCTTTAATTAACACTTATAATTATATCCGAATAAAGTGGCAGGAGTTTGCAGAGTAAACTCAAACCAATCGGTCTTGTTTGAGAGTTACAGACTGTAACAAAATTGGACCAGAATTACAAAATGATATTATAACTAAACAATTATCTGATTTTAAATCAGTGCAAAACAGTTTAACTCTTCATAAACAATGCAGATGAAATTTATATGCACCTCAGGGCCTTCGGCTGTCATAATAATTGTTATGTTGCCGGCTTCCCGAACTAATGCCATTTGTAAACTCCAGAAACTTATAATCAAATCACGATTTGTTGATATGACCTGACAAACACATCCGGAAGGCTTTGATTAATTATCTAATATTGTCTTTGGCAGCCAAATAATAGTAGCATATATACATAGTAGCATAGTGGTTTAGCTATTAAAAACCTTAAATAGTATTTGTTAAAAAATCTGCACCCCTGGAAAGCAAAAACTTTTCTGTAGAGAAGCAAACTTTGGTTCATCTTGTTTTTTAAACTGATTTAATTCTTAGTTACTGAAAATTTTCTTAATTTTTCAGGAGAGAAATGGAGCTTATTTCTACCAGCTTGGTTGTTTGTATTCCACCTCACCGGTTACCTGGTTACCTGATGAAAATTTCTGGATTCCAAAGCTGTTTAGACAATTTGTTTTCAAGCTAGTAAGTATTTGGCTGATATCTTACTTATATCATATCTTTATGGAAAACCATTTTCATTTTCAGATTTTTCAGAAAACAAAAAATAAGTTAGACATTAATAAAAAATATTTTTTTTTACTATTAAACACGAGCATTTACGTTGATTGTATTATAACCACGCCCACTAATCTTTTCTGACAGTCAATTTATTTTGATTTCATTTCACAGAAAACATAAGCCAGGTAATATATCGTTTTTGAAACGCTTCCATTTTTAAACACCTAAAAAGTCTATGTGGTTTTGAAAAGCACCCCTTAAATAAATGGCCGGCGATAAACATTGTGCCTCGGTTGATCTATCGTTTAAAAAATGATAAATGGTCAGTTTTAACTGTTAAGTTTTCCAGCCAGTCTGAAGAGAAATCGATAATAAACCCTTTCACCCTATCTAGATGTTAATTCCAGATTGGATATAGTGGGAGCAAAATACCAAATTTTTCTCGCCGGTGGCAACGAACTATAAATAAGAGTTTCTTCTTATCTAAATTGCTCTGATCAACTAATTTCTATTTTGCTGCCCTAACAAAAACAGTTGGCCAGAGTGGCTCATATATTTCATCCAAACGCTAACTAATTGAAAAGGGAAACAAATCAGACAAAATGTTATTTATTGAGGCTCTTACATATTGTTTTTCTCACTTAATAAAGATATCTTGGAAGGCAGTTGATGTATTTATACATTCAATCCTAAGAGGAAACGATGGCTACTATATTACAAGATTTATTAATTACTTTTAGCTAATCACACTTGCTTTCTGTCTTCGTAATTGGTGGATATTTTTATCGGGCGTGAGGGCAACCAGATTCCCTTATAATACGTGCACCCAAATGCTGAGACAAAGGGTGTGCTTTTTATTAGCTTCATCAGCACCAGTGGGACTAGATTTTATTGATTCCGAGATGATGTGGAACATATTGACGTGTGAAATGTATTACGCAAATGTTTTATTTTCAAACGCCCATCGAACTAATTTTGTGAATCTCCTGATGAGCTTTGGGTCAAAGGTTACGTTGATTTATTTTTAAATTTTATTTTTAGGACAGGGGTTTAAAATTAGCACAAATCTCAGTTTGTACTACGTAGTATATTTTTAGTCGTTATACGGAATGTTAAAGATAATAATATGGTTGGCTTCTGGGCTGCAAGATGAAGTCAGTTAATGGTGATGTTTTATCAAAAAGAACACCAAGATCTTTATAAAAGACAATGACAAAGGAGAAATACAACTGATAAAAAATATAATATGGAAGATTGGCAAAAGAAAGTAGTGGTATCAAACTGCAGGAAAAATATTAAAGAAGTATACAATAATAATGGCACTAATGAAAAGAAAATAGAAGAAAGTTGGAACAAATGGAAGGGAACTTAGGATATATATAATCAGGGAACGGCGATATACTGGAAATTGAAGAAGTAGAAGACATCTATCCTATAGATAACAAGTGCAGAGAGGAAATAGAAATAAACTTGATAATAGCAAGAAATAGCAAGTGCGCAAAAAGAATCAACAGAATTTTAATGTCGAAGGAACTAGAGTGGAAAGCAAAGATACGGCAGTGAGACATGGACATTGGACAATGAATAAAACAGTGCAGTTAAGGTTAGAAGCGTGAGAACGGAAGATTCTACGAAGAATATTCAGTAGAAAGAATGTTGAAGATATTTGGGAACGAAGAACCAACGCAGAAGTATATGATTTATATCAAGAACCAAATACAACAAAATTCATCAAAGCTCGTCGACTACAGTGGCTGGGTCATCTCGAAAGAATGGAAGACGACAGAAGTGTAAAATAGCAGACTGGAAAACACCAGAAAGAAAAAGAGAGGCAGACCGAGGAGGAAATGGAGCGAGGCTGTTTAGGAGGATATAAAGTTTACAGCCATCTGCAAATACAAGACAAGTAGAGTTAAGCAAATCATCAATCCTAAGTTGCTTAAAATAAATTAGAAGCAACTTGCAACGACACTTGTGAATTGAATTGGCCCAATTCCAAGTGCAGCCAAACAATTAGCTCCAGCTAGCTACAGCTTGGTTGTGAATTCGGTGAAGCGTTGTTTTAGAGTACTGAGATAATATTGAGAGCAATATATGGGCGCCAGAGTATTTATAACTAAATACATAAAAGTTTATCGAAAACACAATTAGGTATTTACTACATAAACTAGAAAGAAAAGAAAGCTGTGAATTTAACAAGTTTAATCTTACAAATTCTTTACAATAAACAGTGACTCAGAACTAAATATAATTAAAAATATTGAAAATATGAACAAAAAATATGAATAAAAATTACAATTTAACCAATTTCTCTGCCTGTCTGTTTTACTGTTGTAAAGGCTTACTCGACGGGAATGAACTGAGACGGAAGGGGTTCTCCTAGAATCGATGAATCCTGCGAGTACTCGAGGTTGATGAAAAGGTTGCGAGATCCTGTCTCCACACTCTTCCTCAGTCCAGAGTGTCCAGGTTCCAACCAAATTTCTCTTTACTTCTGATGTTGTTAACTCAGTATCGATTTCCAGTGAGTCAAATTTCCAGAAAGCCAGATGTCATGAAATAAAGACAGAACAGTTGAGAAGAGGAAATAGAGAAATAAAACTAGGTTGAAAATTATGTCAACTAGTGGTAGATGAAAAAATAACAAAGTTCCGGCAATATAGTTAAATTACTAGATAAAATTCACAAAATTAATATTTCTTAATATTACAATAGAAAAAAAGTGTCAAAATGACTCCACAAGATATTAAAATTTGTAAAATGACCAAATTTACATAAAAATGCGGTAGCTGACACCAATTACTAAAAAAATTGAATAGGGTTATTTCATGTTAAAGAAAAACTTAAAAATACCTATTAATTTGGATAGTAAAATATGCAAGAATAATGTATTGGTAAATACCATGTCTTTATTATTTGTTAATTATTCATAAATCAATAAAAAGTATCGTCAATAATTTCAAATTTTATTAACTTCTGACGTCACGGTTTAGAACTAAATCTAGGAAGATTTGTTTTTGTTAAGAGTTCAGTAGCATTTGACACTTTTGACAGTTTGCTTTAGTTTGTGTTAGTTCATCATTTTTTACTATTATGGAGCCTAATTTCGTTAAAGCTAGCAGTGAAAATTTACCTGAAGTTATGATTCAGGAATTCTTTGCGAAAAATATGGACTATTTCAGTGTCGAGTTTAAGAGCGTGAAAAATGTGAGGTTAGTTTTCTTGAGCTATTTCATCTACGCTATACTGCGCATGCGTAAACATTTACGTCACGACTGTTGGCGGGAACTTAATATTTTTAAATTACAAACCGAGTTTAAAAATACGTAGGCGCAAAAAAAATACTTTTTTTCCAAATATACAGTATTTTTAAGTGTTCCTGATTGTACATTTAACATAAATATAAATTGTGAAATAACCCCATTATTAACAAATTAATACTAAAATTCGAACACAAGAATTTAGTAAGGTTGCAAAACTTCACTATCAGTTCGTTAACAAATAACCTAACTTGATTGAATTTGTCCTATAGGTTGAAAATCATGTGGAGACAGTAATTTTTAAAGGGCTATAATTTAATGTCAGATTTGTACGGGACAATTTAAACTTGGAAATATTAATGAAGTAATAACTCTAAAGATTCAGATATTTAATAACAAAATAATTGGTAACAATAATCACAATATTGAAATAAATTCGAAATTTTAGCACAGATAAAGATTTCAAGTTAATATTTTACTAATAGTTTAACGGTAAAAATAGCAAAAATTAATATATGAAATGCCGATAATGTCTTTCGCTTTCCGACGGACAAAAATGAATGAACTTATGCCTAATTCAAAATGCCAGGAAATACGTAAAACCAAGGTAAATCTACACTCTTGTAACTTACACGAAAATTAAGGAATGAACTAATAATAATAATTTGTCAATAATGAAATCGATATAGAACTGTGATAGCGTGAATATGATGAAAAAAGGAAACCAGAACATCGGACTTCTGTCACATCCGAAACAAGTGATCAAAAGTACTACAAATTGATTAATTCAATGAGAAGAAAAAAATACTATAGATCACTTACCCCGTATGCTTTGGAAGCTCCTGGACAGAAATCTGTAGCTCTGGACAGTAAATAAATTCGGCAAAAACCTAAGTCTCAAGTGGACTTCCCTTACTATCCAAAACCAGTGTAGTTTTCCTTTTTCCAGCTCATATGAACCACAGTCGAACCTAATAACAATAAAAATCCACACAGAAATTGTTCTATGTACGAAATAACGATAATCTGCAAGTTTAACTCACAGCGATAATTTTAGACAATTTAAATATTGTATAACGTGTCAATTAACAATAATTGAACCACGAAAACGTCTACTTTAGACAAGATACGGTAAAACGGAAATGGGAATACCCATCCACGTGCTTACAAAAGCAGTGCTACTAGGTAATTATCTGAAAATAATCCAAAATATGGAAATAATACGAAATACGGTAATTATTTTGACAAATTATTATTTTTACTCTAGCACAATAAAGCTGAAGCAATAATTAATAAGCAAATTTTATGAATAGCGATATTTAAGCGACTACAAGAAATGTTTGACTTACCTAGGTAAAATTCGAAAGGCAAAAGACGCTCTCTCTAGCCCGGGACGAGCCTCGTTCACAACGTTCATCCGCTGTGGCGCTTTTGTTGTATTTTTTTCTACCACATACCGATCAAATGCGAATACAGGGTTATTCAGTTGTGAGGAGTCATATTTTAATACGCAAAATAGAAACTATAACCTGCTGTAACGAATTGCAACTTAAATCGTTACAAACTGGGCTCAAAGCTGAACCCTGTAGGATACCAATATTCAAGATCCAATTTAGATAACTTATTATTGTACACTGCTGTTATAAATCAATACGCATGACACTATTTGGTGTGAAATCATAAAAATGCTCGTACAGGACAAAATTTGACACAGACTTATCATTAATCATGCTGGTAAACCTTTGTTTGACTTCCATTTCAACCAGAAGTAACATCAATCTTTCCATTCAATTGAATGCCATGCAAGTTTTTTTAATATAAAACGATATACAGCGGATAAATGCAGAACTGTGGCATAAACATTTATAATAGTAATAATAATATTAATTTACAAACATTATAGTGTCTTTCTATGGCGATTTCTTTATATAACTACAATAATGCAAGGTATAGATTATACTCGCAGATTCATAATTTTCCAGAATAGAATAATAAACCTCATATTTATATCCAAGCAAAATATTTTAAAAATAATAAACACGTGCTGTAAGATGTTCGCCTAGCGTTAAATTTAGGTAAAGCTTGTCTTATGTTAATATTGTCCCAGGGGATAGAACTGTAAAATTGTATCAACAACTGTCTGCTATCTACTAGTTTGCTTATGGTGTTTGAGTTCGATCTACCGTCACAAACGAGCACTGTAACAAACCACCGACCGTCATGAGTTTCGTGTTACGTGATATTGCTTATAGTTCGACGGCTTGGAGGTTGGATGTGGCACGTCGTAAAATGCATAATTTTTGTACTAAATAAATAAGTAAATATTTGCTGGATATATTGGAAAGTTGAAAATTAATACATAAATAGTCCATTACATCCGGAAACAGTCCAACATGGCGAGGGGATTTGCCTTTGGCATACGCACTGATGCCACAGATAAAACAGATGCGTAAATTCCAGATAGTGCAAAGTTTATTACGTATCGCTTCCAGTAAGTTATACCGAGTTGAAAACCTTCAACATGGAATTCGTTTCAGGGGCCATAAATTATTTTACATTTGATAACAAATCCCGATTGTTAACTTCCGATGATTTTCCCAAACCAAATTTATGTGTTCCATTTCCTATAAAAAACACATCGTTTATTATAAACTCAATCGCAGGGGTAACGCATGTATAAACGCTATCTTCGGATGAGTTGGATATTCGATGGGTGGCGTATGTTGAATTTTAGATATGGGAGATAAAACAGGAAAATATAGGAGCAAGTAAACAAAATAGATTTTAGTTGTTGGAAAAAACTTTAAAAACCATTGTGGAAATTAAAATTCAGTAAATAAATTCGCTTGACTTGGAAGTAACTTTAGGACAAGGCGCACCAAGTGGAAATCTGGTTACCTAAGTACTAATATAAAATATATATATTTGAACGTAATTTTATTTATGTAAAAGCCGAGAGCTTTCAAATTTTTAATATACTTACATTTGAATAACAAAAACCGACATTATACAATTGTATTTAAGAAAATAGACATTCCTTCCGACTGCGGGTAAATCCTTGGGAGATTTATTGTTGCGGAACTCTCCCTATTCATAAAAATTACTCCCCATTTTTCTCTGCTTTCCACACTTTTCACGCACCACACAACCTTAATAACTTCTTCGGATATCAATCAAGATGTCGAACACGAATTATGGATTTTATACCATTATTGAATTTAGACTCCATAAGCGATACAGAGATTTAAAGAGATTACGTTTTCATCATTCCATTTTCGTTTGAAGCATTAATCACGCCAACAGCTTATTTCAGCACAATAAACAGTGCGCCGTAAAAATATTTTGTTTTCAGAGAAAGGCGATTTTTTGTTCAATTCGAACAGTGTTATGCGATTCCTGTACATACGGGGCTTATCCATTAAATCGCAATTCACAAAGGGGACCGGTTTTAAGTACGACACAAAAGTATCTATATATAGCTCCCATAGTAGTTTCCAGGGTTACCACAAGGATATTTCAGGGAGTGAGGGCTACGATCCATTATCTCAATATTGAAAATACCCGATTTCTACTAAATCCGACCTTCAATTAGAACCACTATATTGGGCCCTGTATCTTTTGCGTAGCCAAAGTTTGATAAAACCAAATCACCGTGGGATTTAGATATCCGAACTATACGCTGTCCTGCGTCGATATATTTATTATTTGACACATTTGGGTAAGTTAAGTGTAACCTATATCGCTTTCTTATCGATTGTCGGAACTTCTGGTTGATATATGGGCGCATCTATCAAAGTTGGAAATCTCCCATGTCATACTTACTGAAGGTTCCAATATTTTCTCCTTCTTGAAATTAGTTTATTTAAAGTTAAATGCAACAGTCCCGCAGGGTCCAATAAATTTTAGTATGTAAATAGTGAATAAGGCCTAGAAACCAAAATGCGCGGAGGTTGCGAAAACTAGGATCCTCATTGAAATATATCTAATTAAAAGTTCTAATATGTTCTCCAATTAGTTTGGGCATAAAAAAGTCATTGAGGCGGAAAAATCATTAAACCATCAAAAACAGATTCGATTTTGAAGATTTTTTTAAAATGTTCTATTTTGCTTCTTAATGTCGAAAAAAAATTGCGACATTTTAATTTTATTTTTTTTTAAGCTTCTAAAAAATTATTAAACTGAAAAATCGGTAGCATTTTTAATTATAGAAATAGAAAAATTAGCTCCAAATAATAAAAAATTCGTTAATCCTTCTTCTTTCCAGACATGTCGGTTTGGTCCCTTGATCTTAAAAAACAAAATAAGCACGAAGGTTCATTTCTGAAAAGTCTAAAATTCCACTTTTCAAAAATGCCCTAATTTTAACATTCGGCAGCGCATTTATTTATAGGAATAGAGAAACGAGCCTTATACAAAAAAGATTCCTTGATTCTTCCTCTCTACAACTGCGCCAGTTTCGATACCCAATCTTGAAAATTGAAAAAGTTATTAGCGTTCGTAGAGCAACTTGTTTTTTGAAGAAAATTTCCATCTGCGCATGTCCAACTTTAATACTCTCTAGCGTCTTTATTTATGAAAATGAAGAAATTAAACATGAAATTAAGAAAACTGGAACTTATCCTTTTTCATTTATGTTGCTTTTGATTCCTCCTTTTTAAAAAGAAATTAAATTTATTCCTGAAATTATAGCATTTTGCTAAAAAATTTTCGAAAAATTTTAAGTGATCAACTTTAAAATTCGGTAGCGTCCTTATTTATACTAAATTTTCAAAAATATCCAATATTCAATTCTTCTACTTTAACAAAAAAAATCACTGCATCCAATTGATTGGGAGAGAGTCAATATTAGGACAGGAGTGTAAGGAGAATAGGCCTTGCATAAAAATTATATCGTACCATAATCCACACGACAATTCACATTCCTTAAAACCAAACAACATATCTTATAAATGAAACAAACCATGGCGACAGTGAATGGCTGAGGATTGAACCCAGTCGACGTGACCACAAATGTTCTGGCCCATTGAGCTACCAACTCGGTCGGCAATTTCAACGAACCAACTTCTAGTTTTACAGTCCGCACAAATATAAACATACTCAACATTAATACCACAACTTTACCCTTGCTAACGAGAATCACGTTGTCTAGTTGGGGATAATTAATATTCTTTAAAATCGTTTCAGAAAGCTGTCCGATACTTTGTAAGTTTCAAGGCTCCTGACGCGACGCTTAGAAATCATTTGCGAGTCAAAGTTGTCTGAAGTTTTATATTGCTTGCCATTTGTTTACTGCTAATGGACTAAAATGGGTATCAGAACCGTCATGTTTCAAATACGCACAGCCACTTCCGGCTGGGAAAATTCCTCCCCTTGAACAGTAAATAGTAAACGAGGAACTCAAGTAACTGTCGAGCGATACTATTTTTTGCATTTTTTCTCGTTAGCCTTTGAAGTTCGCTCAATAAAGAATAAAGACAATGGAGAATATTCGTTCAATAATGAATTGTTTGCTCTCTATAAAATTGGAGTTCACTAGAAAAACAAAGTAAAGCGTGCCATCAAATAAAAATACCTATACAACTTACGAAACAACTTTGCATAAAAACCCGTAGAGGATAATAATTCGACAAAGGTCGATGTTACTACCTAGAAGCTCAAAGCTCAGGTTATGGCTTTCTTTATTGTAATTGATAAAGCCATAGAAGTGCCTCCGTTCTTTCGACCCAACTTTTATTCTACCAGTAGACATTAACATAAATAACACTGAATCGTATAAACAGATATGTTGTCATAAACGTGAGAATGATGCACAGGAAGCAAACCATAGATAAATTTTGCTCCGATTTCCACCGTTTCCAGAACGCATTTAACTTGCCAGAAGTAAAACTTTCGGTTTCGGTTTAATGGCAGAGAAAGAAATGCTGTTAAATTCCTGTTGCGCGATTTTAATTATACGTCTGAATCAATTTTTTTTTAAATATGCTTGGCAGTGTTCCGCTAAAATTACTAAAGTTCAAAACCAATTTGGTTAAGGCTAATTTTTGGTGGGAGTCGTCGCAGTCATTGAACTTGTTGAACACAATTCGTCTTAGGCGGAAATTTCAATTAAATTTCAATGACGCAGTTTTTTCTTATAATTTCTCCATTGGGGATCATAACACCTGCCTCACTCATAATTTACTAAGACGTACTACATGCGGGATCCAACAGATAAAGTTGGTAGTCATATATTATGAGTTCTGTAAAATCATTAAAGATCCCTTATGAAAATTAACAGTTCTATTAAATCTACGAAGAACTCATTTTCTTGATGATTTATTTCATTTGATCGCTCATTGTCCATATTTCTATATTCTCTTATATTTCTACCCCGTCGCTTAAAAAACCCGTTAATAATGAATCAGCATCAAGGCCAGTTATTGCTTTATTCCATTTAATCTGTTGTCTTATTCCACTCCTGTTCTTAATTGTTTCTTCGAAGACTTCCTCTAACAATCGGAGATAATACCTACGAGGCATTTATTGAATAGCTCGTAAATAAATTCAACTAAATCGTATTAACTTGTAGATTATTTTTGGATGGGAAAAAGTTAAGTGGGATAGCTTAGTAAATAACAGAAAGGGAGAAAATAGGACAATCGATAAATAAATCTGACTGTCAAAAGAATAAAGCACATACTTTTTGTGGCACTGGAAATAATTCAGCTAGGAACTGTATTAAATAAGTCCAACATAAAACTAACCTAGGAGATAAAAAGGAATTAGATTAGGGACACAGTCTGCTCAACCAGGAGCCACCAGAGCTTTTATAAAGACCACTGGTCATCAGGCATTAGGCACAGAATGCTAAGCTACTCACGAATTTATAAATATTTTGGCTCAGGAAACGTAATTGTAATATATTTATTGTGTTTACTTTTCTAGCCTTTATTTTGGCATGGTTGTTTTAGAACACCCATTACCTCAGTATCTTTCGCCTGCGAACCGCTATGGGGAGAATAGTCACTTTAGGGTATATTTAACCCTTGTCTTTTGATTTTAGGACCTTCCTGGGTACACCAGGTTTTGGACAACTTACCTTATTTACTGACTGCCTCTTAACTTTTTGAATATTTTGTAGTTATTTCAGTAAAGCTGTATTTTTATGTTCAAGGTTAAAAGGAGGGGTCACAAAATTGGCGCTCGAGCAGGGACATAAAAATCTTCTAATTAGAAACCGCAGGAATTGTAAATTTGCCGAGACAACGATTTAGTTAGTTACCAGTTTTTTTATTCCAGTTTTTATACATCCCAATATTTAGTTTCATCTGGTGGCAAAATAAAATAAAATAATAAATCAATGTCCATACGATACTGACATAACCTAACCTCAGCTCGATTTTCGATATAATAAAGTCCAGAAATCGGGCGCGAAATCCCCACTAAAACCGTTTGTTCCGGCCTTTCATTATATTTTTAACAGTTCCATTAGACGTATTAGTGTTACGTCTTTGTTTTAGTTTTCTCCAGCATTTTATACGTCCAATTATCTTTATTGTTTCCCCCAGCTGACAGCAACGTTAAATTACTTCAGGGCAGCTTTTATAATAGAAATGGGCGGTGACGAAATCAATTAGCGAAACGGTTGCGGCCGTTCCTCAATTTTTTTTTATCATTAGGCCAGGCGCTAATTGTCAATTAAAACACATCTGTGCCAGGAGCAGATGGCGGAGGGAGTTTTGTAGAGGATAAATAAGAAATATTTTGTAATTCTCGCGTGGAAGTTCGTATAGAAATGTAATTACAATAAATACATAAACAATAAAATCCCTTTAATCAAAAAATTCCTTTATTGGCTGTTTTGAAGTAGAACGACTCCGCTAATCGTATAACGCAAAAGAAAGCACTTTATTTTATGATCGTTTTATATTTCTCAGCTCATATATTATCCAAAGATAAATCTGGGCCGACCATAAAAAACAGTGTTTTTTTCTTTTGCATCAATAATTCACCTACTTAGTAACCTCAGTGAAAAGGTATGACATAAGAACTAAACTTGCCCCTTGCTACCCTTGTCAATGTCAATTTTAAAAATACAATAACGCCACGCGGTTATTATTTAACAAACCTTACCAAAATTAATATATCTATTCTCCAGCTATAATCATTTGAAAATAATTTGTTGGTTATAGCCTCAAAATCGGACGAGTAGTTATAGTGTTTACAAAGTCAATTGAATCCAAGCGTTTTTATAACTTCAAAGTGCCGACAAAGTACCGACTACCTTTAAGGCGGTGCAGATGAAACGTTTCAGTTTCAATTGACTTTGTATAAACTATACAAACTTTTTATCACAATTTTTTTTTTTTATAGAAATGGATTTTCACCTCATCATCAATCAACTATTTGAGAATTTCATTTACTCACGCTTGTTCCTGTTCACAAATAAGGCGTTATAATAAGATTCCGTTCGTTTGGTATTTACATAAAAATAATTGTCGGATCGATAAATTAAGTACTTTTAAAAGATGAGAGGTCAAAGCAAAAATGAATTGTCAGCATTGATTACTATGAGTGTACTTCACCGCTCAAGCTTTTAGCTCTCGATGGGTAAATTTAATTTAAAAAATTTGATGCAGTTTGCTGATACTAAAGCAGATTATAATGAGGTGCCTTTTATTGGAATAGGATTATAATCAGTTATAGAAAAAACTCTCTTTGTTGGAAAAATCTCAGTGTTTTTGTCGAGCTTTATACGTATAGAGGTGCTAATATTAAAGCTAAAAATTAATTCAGACTACCAGAGAGAATTAGCTGAAAGATTCTTTGTTTAGAAAGTTCTATTGCCACTTTTAATATTTTATTTATATTGTTGAATATTTTGGTTCTTACCTAAACGTAGAACTGCACTTCCTGCAACTCTTCTTTTAGAAATTCCTGCAACAGAAGTCAATATGTTATTTATCACACGACACTTTTTCTTAAGTGCTACTAACAAGGATTATTTAAAAAACTAAGATGCAAAATGCAATAAATCGACCGCAGAAACTATAACTTTCATTATTAATAAATTTACCTCTGCAGTTTTATTTGCAAAACCTGATTGGTTTCGGCTTACACTCATAATTATAGGTAGTGCAAGATTCAGGAATGGTATTGCATGATATACATATACATAATTAATGAACTTGTCCACATTGCAAATTGAAAATTTTAAATAATATTAAAGGTTAAAGGTAACTCAGTTTACTCAGTTTAGAGGGAATTAGGCCATTATAAACCCTTTTACCTACTTATGTTATAACTACCATCAGGCCTTAACTCCAGGGTGGGCGTTACTTGAAATTAAATACCGCATTTGCCTGGTAATATATTCCGTAAAATGCACACAAAATAAGTTCGGTTACATTGCGTCAAGAGAACGTTTGCAAAATTTATTACGTCCATTCTGATTTAACGCTACAACTGATTTGAAAGGGAAATAAAGTGTTAATGCCTTGCAATAAAACTCAAGACTTAGAATTTCTTTGGATTCCATTCTCCAATCCCCCATCTTCATTAACAAAACTTTTGAAAAGATTTAACTCGATAAAGAAGAGCTTCAATGCCAATTAAATATGACTAAGTTTAGGTAGAGTTTATGCCTTTGTGTCAGGGGCGGACTTTGAATCGAATTGCCATTATCTGCAAATTGGATAATACGTAAATAAAAGAATTTTAAATATAATTTGTTTATAATTCATATCAAATGAAAGCTAAAAGTATGCCCTTTTTTATGGTGCCAAAAAAATACGTTCCCATTTTTTTTTTTAATAAATACACCACATGTAATTACGACCCCCTTTATCCCAGAAGGCTGAGCCTTGTGCGGGAGGGGGCTACACATTTATAGACAAGGGACACACATCCAATATCCGTGTATAATGGAAAAATCCCTCTCACAGTATTTTCCATTGCCACGACCGGGATTCGAACCCGGGACTTTTGGGTGAGAGGCAGGTACTCTACCATCTCGACCATTTATTTAAAATTTATTTAAAATTCGTTCACAATTTAATTGTTTTACATGAGTTTTTAAAAATGCAAAATCTGCGGGAAAAACACACTTCTTTAATCAATTTACCAGGCACCCTGTATAAGAAATAATTTACGAAGTTTCTTTAAAGCACTAAGACCTCTAATTAAACATTTAGCACTGCCACACACTTGCAATTTCATTGGCTAGCAACATCGTTCATCCGTGCCGTTTACTCGCAAAACCATTTGCAATTGTAATATAAAATATAACAGATATGGTTGACTTACATATCGCTGAGAAACACTCGCCTAATATGCTAATTTATAAAACGGCTTCGGTCGTTGTCACAGGCCAAAACCCGAGACTTAATACGAATGAATACTGTAGTTATAGCGGCTTCACGTTACCCGCAATGGGATATCCACTTGCATTACGTGCCCAAACTGAGGATTTGTCAAAACTTTCGAACATTTATTAAGTGTGACAGCCGACGTACCCGCAACTTAAGCGCGTAATTATTTATAGGGATTACTTTAGGGCTTTAGGCACATACGCATATGCATTTATGTGGGTGCCGTAATAGCATATTCTTGTATAAATGTTATACCGGCTCCATTTCTCAGTTCAGCTAAAACATTCCACACAAATCAGAATTAATGAATAATTAATTTTACACATCGATCATATTGCCGTTAATTATAAACGTTGTTGAGCCCGATATATCAACAGGCCGCTGTTGAACCCGCCCTTTAAAACCCAGATAGGTGAGTAATTTGATCACATTTTTGCTCTTTTTTAAACAGTACTCAAGTCATTCATAGGCACCGTTACTAAGCCCAACATTCTTGCTATATCATCGAGATATACACGAAGATGGGAAAAGTACGTTGTTGAGCCCTCTTTAAAATTTGCGTCCTAAGACCATATTTAACTAAATGGTGATGGTATACACCTCGATACGTCAACAGCGTCATTTTGGGCTTCACAATGACCGGTTATATATTGAACGGACTCAACAATGTCTGTTTATCTCTATGCAATGTTAAGTACTACTAATTGGCTGGTTATTTTTTAGCTGCAGTTTTAGGCTAGTCTAGAAAGTACGCTGCAACTAGCAGGCGAAATTTAATTTTAGGTACCACCGATATGGCAACAATGCCAAGCTCAATAACGGCCACTTATAACATAGAAGTACACAACCGGAGCTAACAACGTACGGTTTACATATCTGGGATCCACAAGATCGTGTTTATAATATATAAAATTTGTATTTTCTGTTGATAATCTTATCCGCCTACGATTTAGAACTATTCAATGTCCCACCGCTGCCTTTTCTTTGAATATACAATCGGGACTAACAACGTACGGTTTACATATCTGGAATCCCAAGGTCATGATCATATATAAAATTTGTATTTCTATTGATACTCATCATATCCAGTTACGAATTAGTTGTTATCTAATGGTCCACCGCTGACTTTTCTTTGAATGTACAACCGGGACTAACAACGTACGATTCACATATCTGGGATCCACAAGGTCGTGTTCATATATAAAATTTGTATTTCTGTTGATAATCTTATCCAGCTACGATTTAGTTGTTATTTAAAGTCCCACCGCTGTCTTTTCTTTGAATATAAAATCGGGACTAACAATGTACAATCCCCAAGGTCATGTTCATAATATATAAAATTTGTATTTCAATTAATAATCATATTACGATTTAGTTGTTATCTAATGTTTCGCCGTTGACTTTTCTTTGAATATACAACATACGGTTTACATATCTGGAATCCACAAGGTCGCGTTCATATATAAAATTTGTATTACTATTGATAATCACATTCAGCTACGATTTAATTGTTATTTAATATTTCACTGTTAACCTTTCTTTGAATATACAACCGGGACTAACAACGTACGGTTTACATATCTGGGATCCGCAAGGTCGCGTTTATAATATATAAAATTTGTATTTCTATTGATAATCATATTACGATTTAGTTTTTATCTAATGTTTCACCACCGACTTTTCTTTGAGTATACAACCGGGTGCAACAACGTACGGTTTACATATACGGGATCCATAAGGTCATATTCATAATATATAAAATTTGTATTTCGATTAATAACCGTATCCGGCACGATTGAATTGTTATTTAATATTCCACCGCTGACTTTCTTTAAATATACAACCAGGACTAACAACGTACGGTTTACGTATCTGGGATCCACAAGGTTATGTTCATATATAAGATTTGTATTTCCATTGATACTAATCATATCCAGTTACGTTTTAGTTATTAAATGTTCACCGCTGACTTTTCTATGAATATACAATCGGGATTAACAACGTACGGTTTTGTTGGGATCCACAAAGTCGTACTCATATATAGAATTTGTATTTCTGTTGATAATCATATCCAGCTAAGATTTACTTTTTATCTAATGCTCCAACACTGATTTTTCTTTGACTAACAACGTACGGTTTACATATCTGGGATCCGCAAGGTCGTGTTCATATATAAAATTTGTATTTCTGTTGATAATCTTACCACGATGTAGTTATTATCTAATTTGCCTTTAAATCTTACACAATTCGATGCTCCTCATCTGTCACTTTATTATTTAAAGTAGTTTATTTACAATACACAGAATTGTACAGTGGGTTGCATATCCTCTGGTTCCGCAAATTAGCATAGAGCGCCATCTGCTTTGTCCATTCTTAAATTTAATCTGTTTTTTTTTATTCTGTCAAACTGATTTTTTCTCTCTCTCTAGATTTAAACCAAATTCTCAACAGAGTCTTTAAACAAATACATTTAACAAATAAATATATAACAGTAGGGGTGGTTACTACAAGACTTTTCCTAGTTTACGTCACGTTCACTAAAGCCATTTAAATCATCAACGGTATCGTTTATTATAGCGTTATCGTTTTTGATAGACGTAATAACTTCACGGTTTTTGTTATCATTGTGGATAGCTATATATAATTATATAACGCAAATGCAATTAAATTTTAATTACAGGGCTGCATTGCATAAAATTTAATATTAAACAATGATAACGTAACATATAATTAATTAAATGAACCTCGTTAAAATATACGTGACGAACAATTGTCAGCAAATGCCAGAATATTAGTAATTAGATATTTTCACTGATTTTGCCTAATTATAAATAATTTACGTAAATCACGGAATTGCGAATATATTAATTAACGAAAGGCATCATTTCTGTCTGCAGTCCACTAAAGGAGAGAGATGGCTTGCAAATTTTCGTTAATTCAGATCCGATTTGGAATGGAGAAATAGTAATATTACTATAACCTTGCCACTGTGGTTGCCACTATATAATTTATTTTTATTGATACACCACACGTACCTGATATACTTACGGTAGAAAATTCGATTACTATCATCAATATCCCTAGCCACGGTGGTGTGTGTACTTGTCACGCCACTATTATTTACGACAACATTTCAAGAGATTTTTCAAACTACTACCGCCTTCCTAAGACGCCTGAGCTAAAACATGTCCTTTATTGATTATCCCACAGGTGTAATCAAATCTGAAACCAATTATCTGTAAGTGTCGTTAATTATGGTGCATCGATTTCACTTGGACCATACAATTAACAATATCAAGATATTGTATCAGAAGAGCTGTTATATTGAGTTTGGTTGCGTATTTGGCAGGCAAGGGAACCTGTTTTATTAATATTACCATGAAAGTAAATGGTTTTGCATAAAATCAATAAAAAACAGATGAGGTAACCCATGCATCAAATTAGGGCATGGAATTGAATTCTATATTTTAAAATTTTACACAATAAAAGTCACCTGTGGAAACTTCATGTGAGTAATGGAGGTAATCTTTCTTGTCGTCCTTATTTTTCGAGAGTCCATATTGGATTTTAGAAATATAGTGGAAAGATCTATTTTTCTATATAATTATGATCTTTTAGTTAAATTTATCTCTTAACAGTGCTTTTGACTGTTATGATTACTTATTTCACAAACCAATAGCATAATGTAGTAATCTTTTTATTTTATCTAACTGGAAAAATGTCGCCTGTGTTATCATTGCTTTCGTCAAATAATTTGCTATCTTTATGTCTTCTTCAGGGTTAATTATTATGAGTCTCTCTACATCGATAAGGTGACATCCCCTGGCAACTTCGCCCTTTCTAAAAGACGGTCTTATGCATTGCTCGTAAACACTCATTTCATTGTTTGCTTCTCCATCTCTTCTTTGACTTTCAATTCTGGATTTTGTCAAACATCTTGAGCTTTTATTATGCTCTACATATTTTGATTTGCTAAATATCGAAAACTGATTGCAATTAAATTACTACAGGTAAAATACAGACTCCAAAATTCCCATTAGTGTAAAACAGTTTAATTACGTCTAAAGATCAAAGACAACCAGATAAAAAAAATGTTGGTTGTTATTTGAAAAAATAAAAATTCGCAGAAAATACACCTGAGCAGATAATGAAACTTTGGACCAGTGAAAAGAAATCCCATTTCCTCCTCTAAAAGTCTGAGAAAATCTTAATTTGCTATCTCTTACCGTTTCTGAGTTTTTACGAGATGCAGCTCAAAAAATCAAGGAGATATTTTAACAGATTAAAAGATACTGTAAGACTAGATTTTTCACCTTTGAATATTAATGTTAGGGTTTTATACTAAAACATATATTTTCTTGTTTAAAATATGCTTTTATTTTCTTCCACATTATTTGTTATTCCAAGCTAATTAAAACTGACTGATAATATAAGTAGCAGTGCTATTTTACGCTTCTCTGGTTGGTATGCTAATGTATAAAATGTTATTTGCTTTTTATACCAATTCTCTTGGAAAATATTGTAATTTACTATCCAAATACCAAGGTGATTGTAAAATTTGAATATTTTACTACTTGTTTTGCATAGTAGGATGATTTGGTTTTCTCAGCAAATGCAATATTTTCTCGTACTGCACAGAAACTGAAAACAAAATTGCTCCTTTTCGCATATGAGTTATTTATAGGTATTATCAGACAGGATGACCAAATTTTTAATAATATGTACTGACTTCTCTTCAGAAAAATATGTTGAAGACTAACAATAATTTCTAGAATCAGCTAAATTGGTCCCTTCCTGGTCCCTTCTTATTATTCTTCATTAACAATTTTTTTTTGTTACTTAAGTGCTTAATGGTTTCAAAACATTGACCACTTTAAAAATTTTCCTCTGTTGTAGAGGTAATGTAAAATCGATCCCAGGGCATAAAACTCGTTGCTCGCATTTAATGGTATCGGAATTTGATATACGAAAACCTAATGAATTCATTGAATTTCCGGTCACTCTATTCCCGGCAAGTTCTAACCTAATAATACATCTAGATTGAATGCCATTCCGGTGGGTGTTTGACGGCTGACGGTTGACGGTGCTGCGAAATTGGGCTATAAATAACTTAACCTAAAATCCAGATTAATGGCATAGGTGTGTCTCCGAACAACACACACTTCACCAAAACCTCGGTGTTTGTCAAGGGCTTAAAAACATTATTCAGGGTGAATATGCATTTATTCAAGTCAAGTGGACCCGAGAGGTTCTCATCGCTGATTATTAGTATGCAAACTAAATACTACGTCCGGAGTTGGAAAGTGCCAACTCAAATAAGGTAGATTTAGTGCAAAAATAGTTGTTTGTATTGGCGGGCATCTTTTGAAATTTGATAACTGCAATGGTAGCAGATAAAATGCTACTTGAACGTATGATGATGGGAAATTTCAAATAAATTGATTGTTTGGGTAGTAAAACAATAATGGGCCAACGTTGGATATATAGGTCGACTTTATATAGTATTAATAGTCGGTATTGGTAGCACAATTCCCATAAATTTAAATTCACATGATAAAGCAAATATACATTAAAATATTTATAAATTTCGTTCTTCCATTATTTAAAATGAACCTCTAAAAATTGCACCAGAATATATTGGCTGTTTTTCAACCAATATTTAACTTCGCAAACATACTTGAAAGCCTTACGAGCAAAGGCAGTTAACCACCATGACCATGAAAAAATATTATTATTATTACTATATTCGTCGTCACTGCTGCTTAAATATGTTTAAGTTTTTAGGCTTCAAATTAGTAAATTTACGCACATTAATGGATTTGCTGATATCTCCAATGCCATTGTTACAAGTATAAATGGGAAATACGGAAAAAATTACTTTGTCTCTTAAAGAGCACAGATATTATTATTTTGCAATGTCTCTGTTCTTTGTTCGTTCTTTGTTCACCATGCCAGAGTTCGCTGTGTAATCGGCTTCAACATATCAGTACGTTGAAAACATTTAGGTTTAAACCCTCTGGCGATTTATCTCATCGAGGCACCGGGCAAGCCCCTGATATCAATAAATCGACTTCTTATTAAAATGACCAAATAACTTGAATTTTTAATCCAATTCATTATTCATGTATTGGATTTTCAACAGATTTTATTTGTTTATTATTTTTTTAGACATGTCAAGAAGTACTATATATACTTATATTTAATAGTGATATATGAAATGTTTACCGTCCGAAAAAAAATAATGCTTACCATGATGGAGTAGAGGAAAAAGGACAAACTTAAATTAGTAATACTCAACGTGCTTTTAAACGCAAATATTGTTTTACCGATAAAGCCATGGGATTTTATTAGGGACAGGACGACATTAATCACGACTGTCAAACAGTTAAAAGACAATATGGAAATGGGCAAACACTACAATTTTTGGCATGACAGCGCCGAGAATGATTTGGCTTTAATCTGAATAATATATTAAACAAAGAGAAAAAAATTACTTGCTTTGATTTTGAGATTTGGAGAAAGAATATTGAAGTCAGATCAGGCTTGTATTATTTAGTGAAGCCTCATGTCATTGCTCTTCCTTAGAAACATGAGCATTGATGGCCTGTACTAAAAATACTAAACACAGAAAATTAATTAGTTTCTATCTGGCATTTTTATTCCCATAGATTATGTTTTAATACCAGCGATAATTCTTTATCTTTGATATGTTTACATCGAGATATTTAACGATTTTTGCTCTTAGGATTAATAAAAAAAAGTCATTAATAAAAGTTGCAAGCAATAAAAAGCTATTTTATGGGCATAATAATTTTTGTAACTCTTATCGGATTTTAGTTGCGGCCTCATAATAAAAAGAATAAATGGAAACGTTGTACCTCCAATTCGTGATATTTCACTTTTATTTTAAATCCATTTATTTTTAAGAAATTACTTTACAATTAGATAATAGATCTGCCAAAACAGAATTTTTTTCTTTCTTTTTTATCCTTACTAACTGTCAAAATCACTGTCAGATTTAAAAATTGAAAAGTATGTCTTTCGTAATTTTGAAAACAATGCGATTTTTCCTAAAAGATGATATAAAGTATTTTAAATTTTTCTATTTTTATAATTGAAATTAAAATAAAGTTTCATTTTTGACAGCTGTCAAATTTTCTGTCAACTTAAACAACTTCTGTCAAATAAAAATGACATTTTTATAATTATTTCCACAAATGACTTAAAAAGACATTTTTTTGCAGGTTTTGGATGTACTAAACACGAAATTAATTTCATAAAATTATTATGTTTGTTGGTAGCTGCCAAAATTGCTGCCAAATTTAAAACTATGCAAGTTTGTCTTCCGTAATTTTATAAACAATGTGAATTTCCATAGAAGGGAAATCAAGTGTTTTTAAATTTGCTAGTTCCATAATTGATATTAAAATAGCTCTTACTTTTGACAGCTGTCAAAATTTCTGACAACTTAATGAAAACACTATTTAATAATTATTTCAACAAAAAGAGTACCAATCAGACTTGTCTCTATAAGCTTTGGAGGAATTGAATACGAAATTGTAATAAAATATTATATTTGCTGGTAGCTGCCAAAACTGCTGTCAAATTTGAAAAAATGCAAATGTGCCTTTCGTAATTTTAAAGATAACATGGATTCCCATAGAAGTGGTGTTATTAAGTGTATTGAAATTTCTATAATGGATAACAAAATAAAGCTTACACTTTTGACAGCTGTCAAAATTTTTTTATATAATGAAAATGACATTTTATAATTATATAAGCAAACATTTTTTTAATAGTCTTGGAGGTACTGAAAATGAAATTGATGTCAAGAAAATATTATTGCAGATGTCAAAATTGCTGTCAAATTTAGAAATTTACAATTGTATCTTTCGTAATATTGTAAATAATTTCCATAGAAGAAGATACATAAAATGTTTTAAAACCTTCCAGATCACTAATTGATATTAAAACAAAGTTGTAACCTTTGACAGCTGTCAAAATTTCTGCCAACTTAATGAAAATGCCATTTAATAATTATTTTAACAAATTAAAGTACCAAACAAATATTTCTCTATAGGCTTTGGTGGAATTGAATACAAAACTGTAAAAAAATATTATATTTGTTGGTAGCTGCCAAAACTGCTGTCAAATTTGAAAAAATGCAAATGTGCCTTTCGTAGTTTTGAAGATAACATGGATTCCCATAGAAGTAGTGTTGTTAAGTGTATTGAAATTTTGCTAGTTCCATAATAGATAACAAAATAAAGCTTCCACTTTTGACAGCTGTCAAAATTTTCTATATAATGGAAATGACATTTTATAATTATTATTTAAGCAAATAGACGTACTTGACAAACATTTTATTAAAAGTCTTGGAGGTACTGAAAATGAAATTAGTGTCAAAAAAATATTATTACAGATGTCAGAATTACTGTCAAATTAAAAAATTTAGGTACAATTTTGGTAATTTTGAAAAATATTATATATATAGAGGAAGATACATAAAATGTTTTAAAACCTTCCAGGTCACTAATTGATATTAAAATAAAGGTGTAACCTTTGACAGCTGTCAAAATTTCTAAATATTTTTTTGACATCAATTTTGTATTTAGTACCCGCAAAACTTATAGAAAATTGTCTGCTCGGTACTTTAGTTTGTTGAAATAATTATTAAATGGCATTTTAATTCTTTTGACAGAAATGTTGACAGCTGTCAAAAGTATAAAATATATTTTAATGTCAATTATTATGGAACTAGCAAATTTAAAAAACAATTAAATCCTTTCTTCTATATAAATTCACTTTGTTTCCAAAATTAAGGAAGACAAACTTGCACATTTTTAAAAATTGACAGCAATTTTGGCAGTTACCAACAAATATAATATTTTTTTAAACTAATTTCATATTTAATATATTTAATACCTACGAAACCTACAGAAAAATGTCTGCTTTGTATTTTCATTTGTTCAAATAATTATTAAACGATATTTTCATTCAATTGACAGAAAATTTGACAGCTGCCAAAGGCGAAAACATTATTTTAATTTTAATTATAAAAATAGAAAGAATTAGATTTAAAGCATTTTATATCTCCTTTTCTACAAAGACTCACATTGTTTTCAAAATTACAAAAACATACTTGTAAAATTTTAAATTTGACAATGATTTTGACAGCTCTCATTTTGGCAGCTCAATTATCTATTTTAAAAGTAAAGATATAAAACTAAATTGAGTGAATCTATGCATATTGTGACCTGTAGACTGATTTTAATTGAAAAAAGGATATGTTTTAATAACAATCAATTTTGAATCTAATTTTCGAAAATCCGACTCGAATGATTGATGAAGAATTTAAAATTGAACATTTAAAACAAATATCCAATAAATTCTGAAGTCTACAGCGATTTTTGAACGGTCTACCGTTTAATGAAAGCCTTTGTTTGAGAAGATACTTTGGCACATAAAAAAAGGACGAAAAAATATTACCGTAGCCTTATTAAAATATTTTTGTTTTGATTAAAATGTATCCCAGTAATTTAACGCAGTAAAAAGACGTGCATAAAAACAACCGCAAATTTCTGGCACATACAAATCCGCTCCGTTCTTTAAGTCGCACATCATAATGAAGCGGGTTATAAAATCTGCACCAAAAATATATCGCATCTGTCACCGAGTTGAGTACACATTGTAATACGGAAAGTGGAGAGCAGATGGTTAAATATTGATTCACGAATATAGCTATTGTCCTTTCTCATCGCCTCCTCCGTTAATTCAAGCCACATCCTCATCCTGACGAATCTTTTGGGATGATATTTAAGACGTAACCGAGGGTCAATGTTCGTCTCCTAAGGAGAATAGTTAAATAGGTCATTCCCTCCTAATATCTGCTTTATAGTTACTGCATATGACCGTAACTAATATCCTGGGTGGTGTGTTTTTATTCGGTCGGTTTTAGTATGTAGTTCGGACTAGCCAGCCAAGTTCTAGAATTTCAGTACTGATAGGACAATAACTTTGTGTGTAAAGCTGAAACTACGAAATTATTTTACAGAGTGATTGCATATTCGTGAAAGGTGAAACGAGCATAATAATAATGGGTTTAAAAATACAACAATTAGTAAAATAAATTTTGGTACTAATAATAACTACCAAATTATAATGAAACCATGGACCAAACAAATTGACCAAAAAGTCACATTAGTTCCATTTTACGTGCTTCAACAGGAAGCAATTTATTCAAGCATAAAATGCATATACCATATTTTCTCATTCGCAAAACGCGCTCCACCAACATATTTTAACACTTTATCTTTCACGTGCAGAATACCATTAAATTTTACGTCACCTTTTTCACAAACAAAACCGCATCGTTAATTTGAATTGCGAATAGAACTATGTAGCAAGTTTGTTTGAATAGACAGGTGAACGTGAACAAGGTGTTAAGTCCGTGGCCATAACAATAATTTCAAAATGCAAACTCCACTCCGCACAACGGGACGAATATTCTGGCTGGACGAAAACAAAGTTGAATCATCATCCCAAACTCTGTTGGAATACAAACGTTGATAATTGCACTATTCCATTTGGATTCCGTGGCGGAGGATGTGAAAGGTGACTAGGGGTCTAGAAATTACCTTTGACATCTAGTACGAGAAACAGCAAACCTATTGATTCGTGAAAACATTCATTTTATTAATACAAAGCAAATACTTTGGTATAATAAACAAGCATTTATCTCAGTGTGTTATATTTATCCTTCGGTGGAATAAAATTCCCAGTACGACAATTTTACACTTCAATTCCGTGAATCCAAATACATCACGACATATCACATGTCGATTTTGATTACGATTCGGTAACAGCCTCTTTCATTAAGGTAATGGGATACTACCGTGTTCTGTGTTTGATGTTAGGTTTCCTTAAATTACTAAAGATTTGATTTGATAACACATTGATGGTAAATTTGGTGTTGATAATATTTAAGTGTGGGTGTGTTCGATTGCTTCACTAAATATATTTATAGATAAACGAGTTCGTATCATGTCGCCTCTAAATATGTATGGAATTAAAGTGAATAATTTGTTTGCAAGCTTTTCGATTAAAAAACTAGGCACTGCTACATTTAATTGTATTTTGATTATAATAATACAACTATTGCATTATATTGGCAATTCTATGGCAGTATTATAAATAATATAATATACATGTTCATCAGCACTCAGCAGTGATGTGATTCCAATTTTGAAAGTAAACACATTCAAATTGACAACAACAACTGATAATAATATCACCTATGTTTGGGACATTCCGTTCCATTGCAAATTATTTTGTTCATGAGGATTTGTAAATATCAATCGTTAATTTAGTGATACCTATATTTAATTTCGTTTGTATACTGTAGTCTGTTTAGATCAATATAAATTAATGTTTGCTTTATTACATATCACATATTTTAGACAGAATTACTAGCCATTACAATTTAATATCTACACTTTATTTTTATTTCGTACGGTTTTTGAGATATGATTATTTCAAATAATTTTTGGGCAAATTAAGGTGCTCTTTATTTTAGCATAATTTCTGCATCTCGTATAAATTCCGTATTACCGTGGATCTCAAAATCGGGACAGCAAGACATATTTAAAACTGGGTCATATACGTTACACAACGTGCTGCCGTAATAATGCTCTTAGGTGCTCTGTGCCCCATATTTTATATAACTTTAGAGCAAACCTCTGTTAATATTTTTTGCTCACCTTTGAACATACACGTACAGAATGTTAATATATTCTATGCGTAGATGAGGAAAATTCGCAAGGAACGGACATTCTATTAATCTTAATATTAGCGAGAGCCCAAAGTTTCGTTCAATATGAATAATAAAGTGTGTAGTTGTCGAGAATTAGTTGTATTTTAATTTACTTATTTTCTTCTCTTATGCTTGTCTTCAGGTAACTGTCGTAATTATGATGTTGATATTTAATATTTAAATATATTAGAAATAACTCCATCTCAATATAATACACGAGAATGGAATAAATACTTGCATAAAATAATATGGATATCCAATAATTCGTTGCAATAATTTCTCTTCGTATCATCATCACAACATCCGGAAAAGAAAAAACTTTTACTATTTTTTGATGTTAGAAATATTTTTAGAAAGTTGCTTAAACTCCCTCAAGAACCCCACATACACGCCCATGGCCAAAGTGAGGAGTTAGTTAACCCTCATTTGCAGGCCGCAATACTTTACGCTGCTCTAAACCTTTTTTGTTCCCCTCTCTCCAAATATGTGCTAATGGAACCCCAAAAACTAGGCAAGCGACACGCAATTAATATAATTTAAATTGGCCCACGTCTTTAAATCAAACTGAATTGCTAAAATATTTTTTATGGCTAATTCTTCTTGATTGATGGAGACATTTACGTCATACGGGCGATAAGTTCGAGCACTGTTGTTTCAGACACAGGAAAAACTAGTTGAAACAAACAAAAGAAGGAGAATTAAAAAAGGAAATTACGATTACAACAAACGTTAATTTTCAGTTGTTTCTTTATTGGAGAAAATTGGACATGGTATAAAGAGTGTTTGAGGAGTAATTTGTAATCTTTATTTACAGATAAAACGACTATCTGCCTGCAATTCTTACTAATCAAAATCTCCAATTATTGGTACAAATAGATAAACGTGATTAAAGTCATTTTGGCTTCGTTTGGAAGCAGAAAAATCTTTTAGTAGTTGAAAAACTTGATTTAACAAAAGTTATTATCAATTTAGTTGATGGTAACGATACTAAAACTGACTGAATTGTAGTTTTTTTGAAATTATGGAAATAAAATAAGTAAAACAGATATTTTATTTTATATAATCCGTTGTAATTATTGTAAGTAAACGATTGTTTTTTTCTGAAATTATATTTATAACTACCTATGCTACTCGTTTTTATGAAAATATTTATTACTTAAATTTATTAGCTGAAATTGCTAATACATAGTTACGAAATATAGAGCATATTTTTTTAATTGCATTGTTTTAAAAAATATATATAGGGAACGCAATAATATCTTTATATTCTACTTATTTGTTTGTATATAATATATAATTCATGCCTCATTTATTTGAGTATCATTTTTTGCATTCTTTTATCTCGGTGATCGAAATGCGTCGGTTCCTTTTTCCTTTTTAGCGACACGCGAAACTCCATTAAGCCGTTTGGACTGTAGTTTGTTCACATAAAAACCCACTCATTTTCAAATAATGTGTTCTTTGGGCTCCAGAGGCCTCTAAAGTGGAAAGATCTGCTGTCATCTCGAATTCGATTTTTTGGCCATTACTGCACTTCTCTCGTTTTTTATTTGCTGTGTGGGGAAACATAAAAACGTTCCGGAACTAGACAGGGAAAAGTTTACAAACAAAGAAGAAAATGCATAGTAAGAAATAATAGATAAAAAATATAAATAACGTACTAATAATCCACCTACATGGATTCAAATCCAGTGTATTTTTGTATAACTGTTTTTTTAATAATAATAAAATTTAAATAAAACGACGTTTTAATAAAATATGAAGAGGTATTTTTAATTATATTGAATAATTCGATAATTTTATCACCATTGACAATAAGGCCTCGAGCTGCTCTTGTGACAACACAAGTGCAGGCTCTTCACAATTTAATTAAATTAAATGATTAAATAAAATACATTTAGAAAAGCTTTTTGTTTAAATCTGCATCAAAGTACCTCAAAATCGTCAAAATTTCTAGCACCGTTTACTGGATTTGTTTAAACCAAATAGGCCTTGCATGCAATTTTGGAATTCGACCAATCAGGTGGGTGCTTATTAATTAGGATGAATTCTACCTTAATTCTTTATAAATTGGAGTTGCTTTTCTGTTACTTTTTCGTATTTTCCCTTGACTCACTCTTGGGAAGTTCTGGGTGCTTAAATTTTCGATTTAGTTATTAATTTTATCAATATATTTCAGGAGCGATGTGGACGAGGGTTTGCTTTTTTCACAGCCCAATAACAACTCAATTTTGTCTCCGTTTCTAAGGAACATGCAGAAAATTTGCTAAACCAAGGGTTTCTTGATTGCCATCTGTCATTCATGGTTCGTATTTTTGCCTTTTTCAACTTTATTATATAATTTTCCTATGAAATTATGTTATTTTCAGCATCCTTATTTCATGACGAATCTGTGGATACCCATTTGTTGATATTACGTGAGATGAAATTTTGACCTGCCGTTGACTTCGACGAAACATCACTGAACTTTTCGAATCTCACTACACAGCACTTCTTAGGATCTAATTTACATTGTGTCTCGTCATTTTACTAGACTGGAGGTTTTTACAGGTGTCTTACACTATTTATTTACATTTTAAAAGAAATTTACAGAAATAAAATGCATCTTTGTTTAACTGTTGTGTTGAAAGTCGTTCAAACTTTGTTTCAAGCATGTAACTAACAGCTGTTCTGTTATTGATTATTTTAAAGAAACTTAGTAAAATGCATTTATTTTATTTGCCTTTAATTTGTTTACATTTATTTTAGCGTAGCTGACCCTTTGTTTACGTGTGGCTCGTTGACCTCTTTTGCATCAACAGGTGTTCTACAGCTGATTTAGGAAGATGGTTCTCCGACATGATAACCTTTATTTTAACTCGTATTTATCTATTCAGTATACCATAAGTAAGTTTCTCGTTATTTGATTTATCGTGAGGATTACCTCATTTTATCCTTGTTCTACCTGAGTTTATTTTTTATTTTATTTATTTAATAGTCGGGTTTTACTTTCTTTTATAGTTTAAAATACATGACAGCACCTATATTAAATTTGTTGGTTAAAAGTTAAATTTGCATTTTTTCATTATTTTTATGATGATTTAAAGTTAATCCCAGCACTCTAGACTCAAAACAAAACTTAGCTGTGAAAAAATAAATCGGCGTAAAAGCTCACCAAAACAATTCAACAATCCAGGATCCTAAAAATGCAATAATATACAGGGTGTCCTATTTAAAAATAAAGAGTTTGTAAATTGATGAAAGTGTTATACTTTAGACGTATACAGGGTGATCCAAATTAAGTGTCCATTATTGCTATCCTCGTTACTCTTGGAAATACAAAAAATCTGAAGAAGATAAGAGGGATTTGTATTAAAAATTTAACCACCAAATAGCAAAATATACAGGATATTGCATTTAAAAAAATACTATTTTGATCAATATCTCGCGAACAATATCTTCAATTGTTTTTTGTTTGGTTACGATCAGCACAAAAAATACTACTTTGGCAATTTAACCGATTTCGTATTTCCAATAATAACGAAGTTAGCAATAGTGGACACTTGATTTGGATCACCCTGTATATGTCACCCCGTAACAGGATTATTGCGCACTATCTGTTCAAAAGTAGGTTATTTGTGTCTGTCCTGTGCCTCATTCTTCCGTTCCTTATATACTTATTAGACTTTAAAATAAGCCCGGCACTAAATAACAATGTCGAGTAACAATGAGTGAAATATTCCTCGCTTAGATTTCGCCGTTCGCGACATTTAATTATTGCCACTGCGATTATACGTACAATAGAAACTATGGTAATTAACTGTCAGTAATGTTCCTCGCAGATGAATGAACCACCTTTGGACTAACGATGATTGCGATAAGAATTTCGGTATTGTTAATTTTGTCCAGTAGTGATGGTATTTTTCTGCTCTTTTTTACGAGCGCCACTTCCTCCAGAGCAGGCAGACACGCCTTGAGTGCGGAAAGATTAGCCGAGATATCTATTCACTTTGACCTTAAAGAGCCTCAGGAGGCTTCCTTAACATCTACATGGCTATATTTCACTCTGTTGGAGCCGATCTCGTGAAATTAGTTGACGACCTGGAACATACATAAATTCGAACAGAATTTGTTTACTCCGGGTTACCCTCCACAGAGTAATACAAATGGCGTAAGTGTCACATAGAAGAACGAAATCATTGAATCATTCTTCGAATTAGAGTATTTCCTCACGTAAAGACAATTGCAACTTTGAGCGTATTTATCACCACTTGTTGACTACTTGTTTTGGAATAGACTAGGACTGTACTTATGTAGCTACCTCCGTACATGTTTGTAAGAGCAGCCGCCAACAGCATCAATTATTTAAACGAAACGCTGGAAAGCACTTCAAAGGAGGACATTAAGTGGCCAAACGGTAGACACAAACACATGTTATTAGATTTGTGGTGACATTCACCCTGAAATGTCGTTGATCACTTGGCGTATACCCACGCGCAGGCGGATCGCAAATTGCACTTTAATTCAAGTATGTAATAATGGCCAACTAATCACTAGCCTGATTTGTGATTTGGATGCCTGAACGTAACTAACGGGATTAACTGGGGGAATGAATATACAGATTTTCCTTCATAACGCCTATAATTTTCAAATAATATAGTTTGACGAATGAATCTAGAAAATGTTCTTCCTGAAGGATATGTGGGTGTGAATACTTGAAATGTAACATAAAGATCAGGTTGAATATTTGAAGTTAAGACACGGTAATTTTATAGAATGCGTCTGGAATTTGAATAGGTTCCTAGGCAGTTAGGACGGCTTGCCATTTATAATGTATTGAAGGAGTCAGGGCTTTTACCTACGCGGATCATTCAACTTTTGTGTATTCAAATCCTTCTTGTAATACATTAAAAGTTGTGGTGGGTTCAATGGAAGCCATCAGATGAAATCTCTTGATTTGGTAATTCTGCTAAACAAACATCAAACTATACTCTTAAGAAGGTTAATTTATAATTCATAGTATCGTTGTTGCGGATATTTGCCTTTTAATTTGATTTCATTAATTATCATTAAAGATCAAAAATACAAATATTTTTCATAATTTTGTCATAAAATGCTATATTTAAATATTGAACAATATTTTTCGAACAGCAGAGAAACCCCAGAAGATTCGCGCTTCCTTCCTTTCTAAAATCAAAGAGTCTATATGGTCTTTGCTAAAATTAACGATTTCACCGCAAGTACTTGTTTATACAAATTAGTAATCCGGCGTAATCCCTAAAATAAGGATTATGACTAATTGCGGTATGCGGCAGGTAATATTTACAAGAAAGCTTTGGTTTCAATAAACAAATGATTCCCATCTGTCAATACAATCCCTTTTCATTCCATGTCGTTTTCATTACTTTTGGTCCTGTGATAATATTTATTATTGCGTACTGCTGAAAATATATTACTATTATCTTCCAAGTGCCGCAAAGAGAATATTAACACCTACAATAACGCAATCAAAGCGAAAACTTTCCTTCGTCTTAAATATTTACTTACTATATTTGTGCCTTTATTGAAACAATAAATGTTTTAGAGAGATCGTTACCCTCAAATAAAAAGGACATTTTTTTATCTTATCTTGTAAAAGTCTAGGGACAAATATAAAAGGGACGATGATATTTCTAAGGCCTTATATACTTATATGGGGTATTTCTGTTTATAGCTTACGCACAACATATATTTTATTTTAGACCGTAAACTCAATGGAAAATAAAAACCTAAACCGCTGAAATGGGCAAATAAATAGATAATCCACACCTAGTGACATCTAACTTAAAATTAAACGTGAAATAATTAAACCCCAATAATACAACTGGACATAATTATATATTTTCGTACCCATTTAGAATGTTTATAAAATAAACTAACTCATCGTTTTCATTGCTTACAATTTTCCTGTTTGTTTTCTCTCACAATAAACCTAACTGTGTAATACCTGGTGATAAAATGTTTAATATAGTCAACTTTCCGGCTCTCACATTTCGTGGTTTCGCGCATCGATTAAAATAGGTCTTTATGAATTAAATAAACACTTTCAAACACATCATAACATAAGTTATATTTCAAAGAAGATTATACAATAAATTTATTTTTAAAAACCTGGCGTACGTGTTTACTATAGGGATCAAATAAATCATGCACTTACATACGTGACTGCAAAATATACACAAAACGTGCTTGATGTAAATTTATTTATAACACCACACTTTTTGAGAGTTCAAATATGTTATGTTGTATAAAAGCAAATACCGCTGCTTTTTTGTTATTTGGAAAATAAATACGAAAGTGCGTTAATCCGCGTGATGTTTAGGTATAGTTTGCCTAGGCCTACCCGGATCAGTTTACGGGAACTTGCGCGATTATGGTATTACTAACTGGAATTGAAAAGTTTTCATAATCCCTGCCAGGCTCCGGCTTCTTGCCTGCATTGATATTACAGATATTTTTTTATCCTTTAATCAAGTCTTAACGACTTAAAAATCGAATATCGAAGCAAAAAATATTTTAGTGTCCATTATTTGGAAATTTCCACGCCGGTCTATTTAATTTTAAAAATCAGCAGCAAGCAAGTGACTGACAGGGTAAGTGCTACCCGGTATACAAGTAGGTTAAGGCGCGGTGTAACACGCACGTCGGTTTCCCATTACCATATTTCACAGTTAGTTTAAATAAGTGTTATTTTGCACCACATATTTTAAGAATTTTCCAAAACCGTTATTAGTAAACTATCAATTTTAAATTTAAATTATTATTTATTACGACCAACCCTCGTGCATATTTTTCAAAGCAATATTTGCCTTCCATCCAACCACCATATTAACAAGAATTAGTACCATTCGATTTTAGAAAACGCAATTAATGTAAATATATACCGTTTGAATTGTTTTAATTAGTTTGCATTTTAAATTAGTAACTGGAAATCCCGATTTTTTTTGCATAATTATTTTTAAATTGCTCTTTGTTTCCATTTACCACCTATACAATGAGATAATTTAGTGAATAAACAGTTCTCTAGAATTTTCGGATCAACCCCATAATCGGCTCTCAGAATATGCTGGTAACTCTGTGACTATTTCACGAACAAAGCATAATATCAAAATTATAAAAAGCAAATCAATTTGCTTCATCAAAAGAGAAATCCGATTATATTTCTATTAGGGTTGCAACTTTCCTAACCCCCAGCTACCCCAACTTTGAATCTCAAATAACGACCCTCTGCGATGCCTCCTTTTAAAGAGCGGAAGGTCCTTTTATGACCTCGTCCTTAATACCTCACAAGCAAAGGTAAATAGGATAATTTAATAATAAGAACAAAATCCGAGAGTTAGGCGTCGATTTTTGTAAAATAAAAACATTCACCCCTAAGTGAAGAGTTAGCGATTTTAACTTTTTATGCATCAAGAGGTATAGCATTTCTTATGCTCTTTACGCTCGAACTACAAGCAAGGACTTTTTAAGGAGCTTACCTTCAAATTAAGTATTAAGTAAGATAGAACATGAGCAAGAGTATAACTTTGAACATGAAATACTTGTATTTATTTTATTTTGATGGGAGAATTAGAATCATTTTAAATATTAATTGACATGCTTTTTAATGCCAATCTATACCCAACTGGGATTGAGTGTTTTCCTGATGCACGAGCAATTATACCAATGCTTAGTACACTAACCACGTATAAACGGAAAATGACAATAGAATGATAATTACACAAAAGCAAATGTTTACGGGAAGGAAATGGATTTTTTTCATTATTTGCTACAAACAAGTAAACACATGCTTGATACGTGTTTGCATTCTCCATATTGTTGAGATTCGTTGAACCAAATTATACTCGCTCATTCTCTCGTCGAAAATTCATATCGATTTTCGCTACTAGAGATATTCACATCAAAATTATGATAAACAATGAAGTATTTATTACCTGCTTTTATGCCGCGAGGATTTATCTGCACTGTCAAAGAGGCATCTGTAGTAATCGTAAACATCGCCAGCATTTTATGAACGTAGTTCAAAGTGCCGGAGTTAATCTACGGGACCATCCATATTTTTTATCTGCTATGAAATCACATTGAATAAAAGATAAATTGGTTTCGATTTGCTTAATACTTAAAATACTATCCATTCTAGCCTCAGCCTGTGATTAAACTAGCTCTTGCGTTGCGTTGCCAAATATTTATTTTTCCTGCTGTACTGGCCTTGAAAATTTATAAAAGAAATTGTATTTAATTGAGTTTAAAAGCAGCAGCTTCAAACCAATCACTACAGAAGCTGTGGGCTGGGTTGTTGATCATATTCGCCACTTTACTGCTTATAAGTATTCAGGTCTTATTGCAGGAAAATCAGGAATATAATATATAAACTGACTGACAAAAAGCGCCGTAACGTCGAGTTTTGCAATGCATAGTAATCTTTCGTTTTTTGTTCGGTTGTTTCATATATTGGAAATTTCTCTGGTAAATATCGTAGTAAATATTGACAGAGATACGAATGCCATACAGACGACTCCTTTGCTACCAGCTACTGATATGTAAACTGCTGAAAATAATCTAAGACAGTTTTACACTCGTTTTTAGAAAACTCAAATGCTCCAAAGGTCAGTAGATGTGAATTAATAATTAATTAATGAATTATTCGGTTTAGTGATAAATAACACTGTGTGCTGGCCCAGACGAGGATAGTAATTTTCGGGTAGCTTTAACCCTTGTCTTTTGGTTTATGGCCTTATGTACCCTTGACTTCTCAATTCGAGCTGGACTCAAGTTTCTTTTAGGCTACTAGCCTTTAAGTATGTAGTTTGTGAGTAATGGCTATTTTATTTGCTCAATGACATACATGATAATATTTACATAAATAATGCGAAACCCTGTAGAATCCTGCGACACTATCGTACTAAATTTTTAAAACATTTTTCATAACTAATCAGAAGGCGACGCTTCTGTACGAACCGTTGCAAATGACGACCTAAATTGATAGATAGGAAACTTATGTGTTCGGCGGGAGAGCCATTTCGGGCTTTTGTCGCAGAATTATCAGGGATAGGTTACTCCACATGCCAATGGGATTCCATTTGTCTAACGCACTTTTTTATTGATTGGAGCAGTCGTGAAGTGTTGAGCTAAAGTAATCAATTAGGGCACATTCGAAACGTCTAAACATTCCACAATTCCGTTAAACGCTTCGCCAACTTGTCAACTAGGAACGAAAACGCGCATATACATTATGCCAGACTCGTAAAATTGTGAAATAATTTAGAACGGTGAGCGCGATGGGTTTCATTTTTCTTTTTATGTGTTTTTGCGTTTCGTAGGAAAGAGGCTTCCCTCAAATTAAGTCATAACAATGCGGAGTGGTTGGGAGTGCTGCACTTTTATGGGCTGTTAGGGAAAAGTAATTTCTAATTAGCGTTTAACGAGTTATTAAATTATTGTAAAGAAAATCAGAATATATTATTATGTTAAATTATTTACCCTGCTCAGTACTGGCCCCTCTGATTTCCTGTAAAAATTGATATAATTTTCACTTTCACAATTACTACTATTTATAAACGGCACTATGTAACTACCAAGCCGAAGGACTTACTTGAGTTAGCTATAAACCCGTATTTTTCTTCTTTCAGGGCGTTCCAGGGATCTCATTAATGGAGAAACTTGCCTTTCTCAAATTCCTATTTGATTTGTAAAATTAATGAAGAAAAATTCCATTTGTCACAGCATACTAAGATGGAATTATGTGATTTTTGGTAAGTAATTTCCCAATTATCTGCTTTATTTTAAGTTATTTTGCAGAATTAATCTTGTTCTCAGCATCCTTGTCAGATTACCTTTTTGTGGATGCCTATTACGTTGAAACTGATCTTTCACTATACGTTAAATTCAAGGATCGCACATTGTGTTTTAAGATTCGCTACACTGTCACTACTTATAGTATAAATTTACAACATGTCATGGTTTTAATTCTCTTACGGGTCGGGTGTATACAAAAAAATTTTTGTTTTTATATTAAAAATCACAGGACTTTTAAGCCATTTAAGGACTACATCAATTTATGTTATGTATTTACTATAGGTATAGAAGAAAATATGAAACCATCATTATTGGGGTCGTATTAAAGTCGAGTGGTTTCTGGACCGCAACTGGGCAACAAAATAAGCAATAAGCATGAGTAAATAAAGCATATATTTTACCTGCTTTCATTATAAGTAGTTATTCATTGAAACGAATGAAGATTCTTACTTATATTTTTATTTCTGTCTATGATGGCTTTAATTCACCTACTTTGTCCCCATTAAAATCTTAACCTTTTTTTTTTTCAATCTTTTTCATGTAAGTCCCGTCCTTTTCAATATATTTTAACCACGTATTTAAAACGAGCCAGCTGGTATAACGAAACTCGCTAATTAAATAAGGTAAAAAAATGTAGGTAATTGAAATTAATACTCCTCCTTCTGATTTGTATTTAATTTAAAACAAAGTGAAATACATAGCAAGCAATTAGTAAGTTTTTTTATTTGGCCTAAGGACAATTTCATTTTTGTTTATTTTGTTCGGAGCGAGTTTTTAAAATAAAAGATGCTCATATTTACAAGCAATTTTCATCTCAGCCTCATTAAATTCATAAGGTACCCGGAGGAATAAAGTAATTATGATTGGAAAATCAGTAAAATTTGTAAAACATGGAAAATTTTATAATTGTAGTTACCATCCATATAATGGTATGACTCCTTCTAGAAGTGCCGATAATTGGAATAACGCAATGTACAATGACTACGAAACTTGATTTTTTCAAAAAAAAATTCAATAATGCAAAAATTATGCGTTCAATTATGCCGCCTGGAATATCCATAACTTTTCACCTAAAAAAAGAGCTCAAGTTAGCAGGTTGTTCACCTGAGCAACTTTATTATTACAGCTAAATAGGCTTCTGTAATTTATCACTGGTTCACACGTTAGCTTTTGATTAATGTGGGACTTATTCCAACAAGAACACCCCTCAGTGTATTATAAAGAAACCTAATAACTTAAAAATAAATCTCCAGAGTAATGTACTAAAGCGGTTCATACGTGGAGGGCTATTTGTAAAATAACTCCTAGCTTGTTTTGGACCAATTTATGGAGAGGCAACGTTCTTCAGATAAATGCATCGTAAACGCTTATTGTTGTGCAAACGCATGATTTATTTATACCTAATTTTCCGGTGATACTTGATAAAGGACCACATATAGCGGGAATATCAAACATGAATATTCGTGAAATCACGTACCTACGTTCCATATTAAGCCAACCGTACGTTAATTAAGTGAAAAATTATGAAGCGCAATTAGTTTGCTGTTACACAATTTCGGTGGCACATCCTTGGAAACAGTTGCGCCTTAAAGCGTAATTTGTTTTGGACAAATTCATGACAAACTATTTATGGATGAACATAAATAAAATAATATATGCGTAACCTGAAGGAAAAGTCAATAGTAATTAGTTTGCGAAATTTTGTGGAGGAAACACGCGTGAAAATTGGCTATTTGTGTACCGAGGGGTGTTAGTGTGTTTTGCGGCCAAGGATGTTGAGGCTGAGACCATGAAACGCACAGTGATCCAACCCAATTTTCGTTTTCAAAATTTTTACCGAATTTACTTAACTATGGCAAAAGAAAAGACGTCTTTATAATCCATTACTTAAAAACGAGTTTTTTTTCTTCCAATTCCTTCCCCCTACATAAACATATCTCAAAAGTTTGATTTGGTTTATGAAACCGACAGTCGGAATACGGTGGATACGCAAACCTCTGACTCGAGCCGCGGTGAACGTGACAAATGATACAATTAAAATTTCGCACAATTGCCAAACAAAGAAACCCAATTAAGATAATTTATTTTTATGGCATTTATAAAGCCTGATGCCCCTAAAGTGTATTATACTGTGTTATTCGGTTGAGTCGTTTCAGACATTTTTAAAAATAAAATTAGTCTTATTTGCTTTATTTTCCCGTTTTGTGTCTCTCTGTGCAAAGTGGGGTTTCGTGTAGTGAACACATTTACGCTTGCTTCTCACCCCATATGCGCTTTTTTACATTAAAATTAGTAACAGGAAGGTACATTACTTTGTTTACTTACAGTAGTTGTAATAACACCTACGCTCTAGGGCGGCACACTATGGGCAAAGCCACACAAAAATGCCAAACTTGAAATATTCATTTTTTAGTAGCCATTATGTTATTTTAAACGTTAATGTAGAATTTAAAATTGCGAGGATCAGTACCCATTTTCGATAAATGAATTTGTACATAAAAAATTGACGTCAATCATAGTTTGCCTGCGAGGAGTCACATGAAGTCCCCCCTGAGGCAGGTCTATGTTATGTATACCGTTTTTCCTAATTTAATCATGGATACTGGAGAGAGATAAGCAAAAAAATAAATAAAACAAGGTGAAGTTGAATAATTGAAAATAAGACCAGGGGAGCATAGAGACAAGTCTTCATTTTAAGGTGAATGCTATAAACGCGGGAGGCAATTTCAGCAAAGGTTAGATTTTAATTTAACATACACTTAAGGCGGTTTTGGTGTATTTAAAAGTCATCCAGTATTTTAAGAAAAACCGAACCTATTTTTTCCGATGTATTTTGACGTCCTGAAACCGAATCCGGCAACTAAAAATTTTAGTTTCGCGTAATTTTTTTTTGGCTACAAGGTCCAGATAGTGTAGAAATCACATTTCTTATCATTAAAAATTTAAATTTTTTTAAAATAACTTTTTGGTCTTGTAAACTAATTTCTTATGTTTAAACCATCAGCACTTACGTTTTTGAGGTCACTGATTACGATTTTAAAGTGAGAATTTCATTTTGACAGCTGGTAAATGTCAAACTGATTTTATGAAAATTTCAACATATTGAAAAGAGGTTCTTTATGGGTAAACCATCAATACTTGCATTTTTTATGTTAGAATTTAATTTTTGACAGCTGTCAAACTGAGTATGAAAATTAAAGAATTTTGAAAAGCAGTTTTTTTAAATTAATAAATAAATAAGATACAAAATAGACAAAATTATCATCTTCTTTTCGAAATGTTAAAATTTTCAAACTGTCAGTTTGACAGTTGGCAGCTGTCACAATGAAATTCCCACATCAAAATCGTGAGCAGTGACCTCAAAGACGTAGGAATTAATCGTGTACATATAAAAAAACTTCTTTTCAAAATGCTGAAATTTTCATATTGTCGTTTGACAGTTGACAGTTGTCAAAATGAAATTCTCACGTCAAAATATTGATCAGTGACCTAAAAAACGTGGGTATTGATGGTTCACACATAAAATACTTCTTTGCAAAATTCTGAAACTTTCATACTGTCAGTTTGACAGTTGACAGCTGTCAAAAATGAAATTACGAAATCAAAATCATGATCAGTGACCTCAAAAACGTATGAATTG
Source organism: Rhagium mordax (assembly GCA_963680705.1). NCBI lineage: Eukaryota > Metazoa > Arthropoda > Insecta > Coleoptera > Cerambycidae > Rhagium > Rhagium mordax. The sequence continues at coordinate 74,035,079 of OY796661.1, read as the reverse complement.
ATGGTTTACAAATAATAAAATTCTTTTCAAAATGTTGAAATTTCCATACTGTCAGTTTGACAGTTGGTAGGTGTCAAAATGAAATTCTCACGTCAAAATAGTGATCAGTGACCGCAAAAACGTGAGTATTGGTGATTTACACGTAAGAAAACTTCATTTAAAAATGCTGAAATTTTCTAGACTGTTGGCAGTTATCAAAATGAAATTCTCACGTCAAAATACGTGAGTATTGATGGTTTACACATAAATATACCTACTTCTTTCCAAAATCCTGAAATTTTCATACAGTCAGTTTGACAGTTGGCCGCTGTCAAATATGAATTTCTAACATTAACATCGTGTTCATTGACCTCAAAAATGTAAGTATTGATGGCTCACACATAAAAACTTCTTCTGAAAATCCTGAAATTTTCCTACTGTCAGTTTGACAGTTGACAGCTGTCAAAATGAGATTCTCACGTCAAAATAGTGATCAGTGACCTCAAGATGGTTTACACATAAATATACTTCTTTCCAAAGTCCTGAAATTTTCATAGTCAGTTTGATAGTTGGCAGCTGTCAAAAATGAAGTTCCAACATTAAATTCGTGATCAGTGACTTTAAAAATGTAGGAATTGATAGCTCACACAAAAAACTTCTTCTCAAAATCCTGAAATTTTCATACTGTCAATTTGACAGTTGGCAGCTGTCAAAAATGAAATCACAACAACAAAATCGTGATCAGTGACCCCAGAAATGTAGGAATTGATGGTTTACAAATAAAAAAAATCTTTTCAAAATGTTGAAATTTTCATACTGTCAGTTTGACAGTTGACAGCTGTCAAGAATGAAATTACAACATCAAAATCGTGATCAGTGACCTCAAAAACGTAGGAATTGATTGTTTACAAATAAAAAAATTGTTTTCAAAATGTTGAAATGTTAATACTGTCAGTTTGACAGTTGGCAGTTATCAAAAATGAAATTCCAACATCAAAATCGTGATCAGTGACCTCAAAAACGTTTAAAACACCGAAAAATTCGTTTTAAAAAGTTGAAATTTTTAATGATAAGAACGAAAATACAACTGAAAAAATGGGTCCGGTTTTTGGTAATGGACTTTTTTGTGTGGCTGTGTAATTTTTATTTTTTTTAAGAAGTTTGTTGATTTTGTTGGGGATGTTAAAAAATTAGTTATTAAATCTCTAATTGCATTGATATACCTACACAAGAAAGAGAACAGACCCCAGTATAGTGCCCTGCGGTACTCCCATTGGGACTACTGGAGAATAACTTAGGGATTCTCCAATTATCATTTTTGTTCTCACTTAAGTAAATCGCGCGTATGAAATTACTACATATGTGGATTCAAATTTATTATTTTGAAAATAAATTTTTATGAGCAATATTTTATAAAATTGGCAAATTCGCTTCTACATAAACAGGTCTATATATATTTTTTTTATAAATAAAGGCACGAATATTTAAATATACCTACTTTATTACTACACGTGCAAAAAATATTCCACAGATGTGTTTCTCCAACATCATCAATCCACAGTCACGGAATCATATCGGAGATGTCTCCCCAATAGTGAAATATAATATTTGTTTGGTGACACAGTTACATTACCTTAAAGTAGAAAGGAGGGTATAATGTAACATATTGCAGAATAATTTTTTAAGCGTATGTGTATGATTGTGAAATTAATAAATATTGGACAAGGAATTCGAATATACAACTATTCTCATGCGTAAACAAAAAATGTAAACTTCATGTTAGAGAAAAATACCATAAGACTTTTTCTATAGTTGGATAATCCAATTTGTAGTTGAGAGATTATTGTTATTTTATTTAAATCTTAAAAGAAATAAAAATTATTGCTATTGTATTGCTTTTACTGATTAAATTGTATTCATAGTCATTTTTACGTAACTAAAGTAGCCTAAAAATAATTTTTCCCTTACATAACGGTATTGGAGTTTAATGAAGGTGTGATTTCGCTATCTCATGATAACAAATAATTGGCAAACAAAAGATGTTTCTATTTAATTTTGTTGTTTTTGTTACAGCTGGGTACGCACAAAATTATGCATGACATTCTACTACACTATCTACGAGTATGTTTTGTTATCTCGGCTGAATTTTAACGCAGAGGACAAGTAGGGGAAACTTGGACAAAAACTCAATTTTAATGGTAACAAAAAATCTGCAGATTGATGTGCCCTAGAAATCTACGCATTACGAACATATAAATGTGGGAAAAAAAATACATAATTTAATCATAAGCTTCATTACTCGTCTTTATTTTTTTTTAAACATTTAACATCATATGCTTTTATATAAAACGTGGCGCACCTCCAAGTTGACAATAATTTAATTGTAGTCGCTCCACTTCTTCCCATCCGGTTTAATTTTTCCAACAGAATAGGTTCAATAAAGTTTTTTGCTCGCCCCAACCAACAGGAATAATTTTGGAACTTCAGAAACAAATAATATTCCTGTAGCTGACGTGTAATTAAAATTTTAACATTTAATTAATGAACCCATCTTGTTTCATATGAGGCGGTTACTTGAATTGGAAAATTCCGTAAACTTCGGTTGCGGCCCGTTCTTAAATAACAATTAATTAATAAGAGCCCTCATGGGCTGATGAATGCGCTTGCTTTATTTTCAATTTGATATCGCGAGATAATAAGTTGCTATAAATAAATAAGCAGATAAATGAAAGATGATCCGACTATTCTAATATATGGCGGAGGCGCGTAAAATTATTTATGGTTGGCCACGATGAATTCCTCGGTTGTTATTAAAAACAAAGAAAGAACTGGAAAATGCCAGTTTTATTGCATTTAACGTTATCACATGTTTTCCAATATTTCAGCAACTCCTATTATCTAATGAATTGTTTAAATTTAAACAGCGATAATTATAAACACGCCTTTGTCTTACTCCAAACTGTATGTTAATAAATCCGTCAAAAAATATATAAAAAAATTTTCTGAATATCTCGTATGTTTGTCTTATTTTCATAAAACTGCTACAAAAGAAAAATAAATCAGACTTTCACTACTGAAGAATCACACTTTAAATAAACACACGTTATACACAAGCATCTATTTCGAGTAAAGAAAGGATTTGCTTTCATTGAAATATGGAAAAATAAACAAGCCGGTTCAAGGGAAATACACAATTTGGTGGAAATAATAGACTTTGAAATATGGATATTTTGAGTGTTTTGTGACTCTTCTTCACTCTCGCTGTCACAATAATATAATGGAAAATTAACATATTTGTATAAGCGTGTACCGGGTGTAGCAAGATCATAGGACACCCCGTTTTTTTTCCTTTAGTTTTGTAGATAAATACGTCACTTGTAAGATTTGAATTTTTTCACTTCCGGTGTTACCAAAAGTGACACTAACTTTCTACATATTATTACATTTTTGAATCTGTATAATTTTTAAAATATGAACTTGTGCGCTGATTCCAGTACTTGCGGAATAAAACCCCGATCATAATATAAAAAGGTAGACACTTCAGCAGTAAAAGAACATTTAAAGAAGTTAGCTCTTTCGGAACTTCCCCAATCCAAGTTGTAGAACAAAACAGAAACTTTTATCCTATAAAAATTAACCGCAGAAAGATTGTGCTGTCAGAAGTTTCCTTGAACTACACCCCAAAATGAAACGTAATTAAATAAACATACATGATTTGTATTTTCGACGTAGGCATAAAGGCAAGAGTGATTTTATCAAATAAAGGAGTGAGCAGTGCGGCGCGATCAAAATACGACGCGAATAATCAAATAAATGAAATCACGAACTGCGCTCTCAAAGCTTTGTCCGTATTAGATATTCATACCGTGAACCTAATTTGTTTTTAAGCAGGCACTATTGCTACTGCTTTACATTTCTTTCACGAATATTTTGAATTTCAGTAATATGGTATCACATAACATGTTATAAACCTCGCCTCTGTCAGATGTTCTCTTAAATTAATAACAAACGTAAAGTGCTAAAGAAGTAGGATGAAAGTTGAAGTACAATTTTAATATTTATATTACCTTTTTATATAGATTCCCTACTTCGATGGCTCTAAAGGGCCACAGTAAAAATTAAAAAAAACTAGAAATTTCTACTTTTAAACTAGAAATTTCTACTTTGAAATCAGAAATGTACACTTTAAAACTAGACATTTCTACTTTAAAACTAGAAATTTCTACTTTAAAACTACTTGAAACAAGAAATTTCTACTTTAAAACTAGAAATTTCTACTTTAAAACTACTTGAAACTAGAAATTTCTACTTTGAAACTAGAAATTTCTACTTTATAAGTAGAAATTTCTACTTTAAAACTAGAAATTTCTACTTTGAAACTATAAATTTCTACTTTAAGAAGTAGAAATTTCTACTTTGAAACTGGAAATTTCTACTTTGAAAACTAGTTCTACTTTGAAACTAGAAATTTCTACCTTATAAGTAGAATTTTCTACTTTAAAACTAGAAATTTCTACTTTGAAACTATAAATTTCTACTTTAAAAGGTAGAAATTTCTACTTTGAAACTGGAAATTTCTACTTTGAAAACTAGTTCTACTTTGAAACTAGAAATTTCTACCTTATAAGTAGAATTTTCTACTTTAAAACTAGAAATTTCTACTTTATAAGTGGAACTTTCTACTTTAAAACTAGAAATTTCTACTTTAAAACTAGATTTTTCTACTTTAAAACTAGAAATTTCTACTTTATAAGCAAAAAAAAATTTGAAAAAATTTCATGCTTCATTTCTAATGATGTGGCAACCAAAATGACCTACATTACAAGACCATGTTGATAGAAATTGGTTGAGATAGGAAGAATTACAAAACAAATTTTTATTTCTTGAATTGTTTTAGTTATTTCATAACCTAACTTTTTTGTTATGACAAACTTTTTCGAAAATGTGAAAGCAAAAATAACATTATATGGGTTTTTTTTGGGTAGAATTCGATAATCTACAAGTTTCAATAATCATTTACTTTTTTCCCCTTAAGTTGGGGTGAACTCACCCCAACGAAAAAGCACCCTTATTTCTTTTTAGTATTTCACATTTGACATTTTGAATCAAACTATCCAAGAATATTTGAATTTAAAACTGCTCCAGAATTAGTCCGAAGTTAGATTCCCAAGTTACTGCACTATAACGATTTTTGCACGAGATTTCATAATCCTACTTGCGATACGAAAAATAAAATCAATGAAAAGACATTGCGGAAAAGCAAAGCTACGTGTCCTATACGATATTAAGAGCGCGCCGCCGTAGAATAGAGAATGAATTTGGGTTGTGGTATAAAACGTTAGTATCCCTGCTGCACACTAGAGGGTCATACATATGAGTATATTTGGTGAAAACTTCAGACTCGAATAAACTTCTCAGCAGCAAATAGTTGAAGGTCATCGTCCATCGAGCACGCAGCAGGTGTCTTTTATTATTGCAACAGTCAAGAATCTAAAGCTCCGAATTAGATCATGGGGTATGCACTCGCGAGGTATATGATTTTAAAAATATGGATATTATCCAGAATTTTATGCCGAATCCGATTCCAGAGGGCGCGATGTCAGCCAAGATTGCGAAATTGCAAAAAAAGTAATATTTCCAAAAAAAAATTGGAACTTAAATATTGCATTATCTGTCGTTTACATTGCATTTACGAGCTTATTTATAAAGATTTTTTAATAATTTTTATATCAATCGAAAGCCTAATGTTTGTAGTTTCATACAAGTTGAATAGAGATACATTATTTTTATTATAAACAACATTATAAATTGTTTAAACAATATGTGCTCGGAAAGTGTAGTGTAATTTTCGGCATTGAGGTACTTTTGTTATTATTGCTGATAGATATGTAGAATAGACCAACGAACGTTTTTTATTAAAATAATTTTTTAATTCGCTGAATAATTTAGGAGATATGATTTTTTTTAAATGAAGCGCATTGTCTGGTCTACCGCGCGCGCGGTCTTGTTTCTGTAGGCAGGCCATTTACACATGATTTCAACTAAAACCGTAAAACGATATTTTGTATTATAATATTTAATGCAAATTAATTTAAAAAAAATATAATAGCAGATATGTCTCAGAACTATGGAAACTAATATGTTTGACAACAAACATTTTTCCCTGACGTTTTCGATATTGTGAGTGTTGAATATTGTGGGTTTTTTAAAGTAAAATAATACATAAGATAATAATGGAAAGTCTCGAAAGTCATAGACTGTTTTTAAAATAATTTAAAAATTTCTACTTTCAGTTAATTTATTTCATAAAACAATAAATCTTTTTGAACTAGATGTTTGCTTAATTCTTGTGTATACATTAAAAATTATAAAAAACAGGCAATAATTAAATTTATAATCGGCATGTGATGTGCAAAATATTTTGCGCACGGGGTCATGGTAACGCAAAAAAAAATAATGTCAATGAAAAAATGTCTCATTTTAGACACTGACGTTAATGCGCAAACATAACCTTTTTTTGACAGTTGTAGAAAAAAGTATTTACTCGTATTATTACTTACGTACATTATTTTACAATTTTTTTTTTGTAAGGTAAGCAACATTTTTGTAACATCTTGTATAAAAGTTCGTACAGATCATAAATAATGCTCACAAACAGAACAAATTAGTGCTCTATCCTATCGGTATTTAATTTAAAAAAAACTACAATGATATTAAAATAATTTTCGTCTTGATAAAATGATGGTTGTATTGTAAATTCTTTGTACATATGATATAACTAAAATTGGAGTATTATAGGTAAGTAGCTATAGATATGATTTATGTGATAATGCCATAATTAATAGTCATTATAAATTTATTTCTGGGAATCCCGCCAAATTCTAAAAAAATAAATAGAAATAAGAAAATGGTCAAAATATGTCAAGATAAAAGTGTAGTATCAAAGGTAAACCTCAACAGTTTGCCCCAGAAAACCACTGTATTTGGAACTATACCGGGTGACCACGGATCATGGTAAACCCCCTCCATTTCCACAATTCTTGAGCTATCCAAATGAAATTTTGCAGCAGTAATTAAATGTACGTCCAAAAAAACTCATTCCCCTGTCAAAGTTACGTCTTTTAATTGTTTCTTTCATGGCTAGTCTGATAAATAGTATAAAATGACGTGTTGTGGTGATTTTTTCCCTTTTTTATTACTGCACATTGCAATTATTTTAAAAACAGTCTAAGAATGACTTTCGAGACTTTCCATTATTATCTTAGGTATTATTTTACTTTAAAAAACCCACAATATTCAACACTCACAATATCGAAAACGTCAGTGAAAAATGTTTGTTGTCAAACATATTAGTTTCCATAGTTCGGAGACATATTATCTGCTATTATATATTTTTTAAATTAATTTGCATTAAATATTATAATAGAAGATATCGTTTTACGGTTTTAGTTTAATCAAATTAAAGTCGTTGTAGAAAAAATATTGTTTGCAACTCGTGTGCGAAATTCTTTGATCATCTCGAGTGCCTCGAAATCATGTGTAAATGGCCTGCCTACAGAAACAAGACCGCGCGCGCGGTAGACCAGACAATGCGCTTCATTTTAAAAAAATCATATCTCCTAAATTATCCAGCGAATTAAAAAATTATTTTAATAAAAAATGTTCGTTGATCTATTCTACGTATTTCGTCTCACATAACTACATATCTATCTGCAATAATAACAAAAGTACCTCAATGCCGAAAATTACACTACACTTTCCGAGCACATATTGTTTAAACAATTTATAGTGTTGTTTATAATAAAAATAATGTATCTCTATTCAACTTGTATGAAACTACAAAAATTGTGGCTGAAACGGCGGTAAGTATTACATAATTGCTTTCATGTTTATGTGTATTATTTTTCTGAATTACCTGAATGGTATACTCTAAAATAGTCTAAAATGTTTATTATGTAGGTACAGGGTGTTTTAAATTTGAAGCTTACTATTAGTAGCATTAAGCTTTATTAGAATTAAAGGCTAGGTGAAAATATTTATCTGCAAAGAAAATTTGAAATCATTTTTGAGAAAATCGTGAAAAAGGGGAAAAAAATTTGCGACTAATTTTATAGTAGGAGAGCCCTCGACCAGGATTTTCGACCTCATCGCGACACGAGAATTAATTTTTTTTTTAATAGTTCTGTCAATATAAAAAAAAATTCTATTGCGACTATCTCGTTGCTAAAGGGGTGAAAAAAATTATCGACATATATAAGTTAAAATCTGCGAACTATTTTTCAGTTTAGGATACGGAACATCGTTATGGCAACTTGTATCCAGATACAAACCAGTATATTCGATGAACGTGTTGCCGAATCCCCAGCGATATTTCCCGGTTTGCATATCTCTTTATTCCAAAGATGATCGAATGGTCGATTTTCTAATAGTACGCCTTGATTACGAATATCCTATTTATTCTCGTGTGTTCTTTATAATTTTTTTTTTTTTTAGGGCGGTAGATATTTTGATATCCATAATTTAGAAATTCCTGGTACTGATGAGACAGTAAAAGATAGGTGTGTATTTATTACTTTTTTCGTAAATTAAATAGGGTGCCACACTACGCAGCACCATCCTCAAACTTTTTTATTTTTAGTGAGCTAGCTTTTACTCATTGTACAAGTGACAATGAAGCAGGATGGATATCAGAAGACTGCCTAAGTGTCGAGATTTTGACAGATAGGTTTGAATTTTCTAGTATTTTTTGTGGGACCCCTTTACTACTTTTTGTAAATGACCCACCATTTATTTTGGGATGCTATAAAAGCGTATATAAAAAAAAGGAAGACCAGAAGCGTATATAGCTAGTTAATCTTTTGAAAACCTCAAAATTATAAATATATATATATATATATATATATTCCATCCTCCTTCCTTATACACGGTGTCTCACCGGGGACTGAAACAATATATGAAAAAGTATGTAACAAAAAATTTTGAAAATTTTAGGAATTACTACAGTCAGTGTGGCCAATCCAGCAAAAATAATTACAATCATTTGGTATTATCGGCTATACCGGAAGTCGATACCAACTTGCTCATTTTAAATGGAACACATTGTATATTTTCAAACGTATACCGATTTTGGGTACGCCAGTGGTCACCATGAAAATAAAGTACAAAACAATGTACTTATTATAAGAGCGCCCTTCATAGGTAATATAATCACATACAGCGAACAACATAATTAGGCTTAACGGCAAAAAAAAAGAGAACAATGACAGAGGTTTTTAGATAAAAAACATAATAACATAAGAGAGAAATTAAAAATTTCTGAAATTGATTTTTCCCCATAAATCAGTGACTGAAAATACGCATCAAAAAATATTCTCTGTACTTAGTTTATGACTATATTTTATTAAAAAACATACTTTTCTTCCACACTGTTGACATGATTCAAATTTAAAAAATCGGACCAAACCCGCGTTTTCACGAATAAATTATAAAATCGCATACATTCATATCTATTATCCTTCTCAAATTATTTCACTACAGATACATCCTAAAAGTTCACTTGGGTTCAATTGGGCAACAGTTTATTTAGCAATTATTATTATTATTTAAATACTGTATGTAGTTTATAATAATAATAATAATAAGAAAAATAATAATAATAAAGGTCTTTATTAGATACAATAATTCGAGATTTTTGGTATTACATTCGAAATTGAAAATACCAATGACCTGAAAATTTCCAGATATAAAATTTGTTCTATTAAACGGAAAATATCAATTTTCGATATTTTTTCCCGTGACAACCGAAAAAAAAAAAGAAAGAAATTACCATCGTGATTCGAACTTCCGACCCCTGCGCTGTGAAGCAGACGTCTTACCCATTGCACCATCACGTTCATTGTCTCAAGGATATTACTACCCGGCTTTTACCGTGAATGTTAAGTAATTGTGGTTAAAAACTTGAAATTATTTTTTTAACTTCCAAAGTTAATGATAATTTATAAATATTAATAACACAATAACAACCTAAACCTCCGAGTGGCAATAATTCAATTAATTCGATCGCTAACGCGTAGCCCTCTCTTAGAGAGTGGCTAAACCCGTCAGTACGGAGTCTGACGGAGTGGAGTGTGTGTTTGCTGTAAAACATTAAATGTATAGTATTGTCATCAACATTCGGTCACCGCATACTTTCTTGCTAAGAATTTCCCAAAATATGAAAAAAATTGCTGTCAAAACAATATTAATGTGTGTAAAATACTTTAAAGAAGATCGTGATGTGGCGCATAATGACCTAAAATTGCTAGAAAAGAATTAAATGGGTTTTTATGTTTTTAACAAATTATTAAATTACAAGCTAATCTTAAATGTTAAAAAAATTCTTTTCATATTACGATCATCTCAGAACGGTTGTCTATTCATCGATTGCAAGTAAATAAAAAAAAAATTGTATTTTTCATAAAAGCTAGCAGAAACTTTAACTACATAACCTCCATCTAGCGGCATTTTTGAAGACGGCGCCCTCTTAACGCAACGAACCGGTGCTGCAACATGTGTCCCCAGTCTAGACGCGTTCTTAACTGCTGCCGAGATTTTACGCTGTACCTATCATGCAAAATGTTTGGAAACGACACAATTAAAGGACGATAACGATTTTTATTAGGTTACATTGCTGCAACAGATTTAGAACGCCTAACCACCTGGTGCAACCTGTTTTCCTTTAATTACACCACGTGAAGCTCATAAGCATTAAGTCTGTCTAACTCTCGTCGTTAACAGTAAAACCATTTGTCCATTATAAAGGTATCCATTTACCTAATGCGAGAGCTTTACCGTTATGTATAATACATTAAGAAACTATACCCAAATAGGTTACTGAATTAGTTTTCTTTGTGACGCTAATGGAAAATGTTAAAGATTTTTTGATATTATCTATTCTAAATTTGTTTTGGATTAATTGTGTTCGTTTCGAATTATCTTGAAAAAATATCTTAGGTTTGTTGAATGAAACGCAAAACAGCTGAAGCCAAAGTAAATAATTATTTGCAGTAAGAAACGTGTAAGCCTCCTAATTGTATTTTTAGACTATGGAAATAACAAAAAAACTGTTTACTTGTTCTAAAACTTTGTCAACGCACTTGAAACTTTTTATATAACTGAAACGTACATTGGCACGATTAATTAGCCGAAGCCCTTGGTAACAAGCCTTATTTGCTCATAAAATATACGTGAACGACTATATGATGGAGATGATTAAGCCTCAATAGAAAGCATTTGATGTAGGATTTTACTGAGCTCTTTGATATAATGGCATTAAATTTTAAACCCATAGTTGATGTTAACGAAAGCTAATCTTCTTATATGATTGAACGTTTGTAAGGAATTATTACAGTGTTCCATTTGGAGGTTTTTGTATTTTTTATCAAGCTCAAAAATATAGTGAAAAGGCACTAATCAATCTGGAGGAATAAATGATTTCAGTAAAATTGGAAAAAAATTTTTCGTCGACTGTACACTTTTCCTAAATAATTTTTTAGGTGAGACGAGGCGAATATTTAGCTACTCTCCATTTCCCTAGTGCCGCTGAGTGTCAACTCGGCCTAGTAATTGATAAATTGTGCAACTTTCCCCCGCAGGGAGGCATTTTAGATACCATTAGAATTATTTCTCATCCATCAATTAACAACAACGACGACTTAAAAAGATGACAATCGTAACCCTTCTCAATCATATCCTAAATCTTCCAATATGAAACTTTATGCCATTCCTTTTGCCCGACTTAATGCAGAGGACTGCCAACAGCTCGCAGGATAATTTGTTACAGTTAACATCGAGACAGTGAGATTGTCTTCGAGAACAATCTAACAATGTCTTTGTTATTCTTGATTAATTACTCTTACTTTCGTTACGCAAATGATATCAGCTCAGCTGTACAGGAACTTGTTTGACTGCCGAGATCACATGTTGAGGTAATTAAAGCTATTTGAATTAGTGTTGGAATACATTCAGTTTTTTCTTTATAGAGTCGGAAACTTTCGGCACTCAGACTTGGATTTGCCTGGTGTGTGCAAGGTAAACGATTAACTTAACAGTAAAAGTTGTAGGAATAATTTTTGTAGATAATTTTATTCCCTACAAAAAAACGTGCACGTAATAATACAGATAGTAGTACGAAAGGTATCTCTGACTGTTCTGCGTCTTGGCCATACTCAAAACATTGCTCTGATTCTTCAATATTCATATAATAGATTCGATATTCTCCAAGTAAATCCTATGATTCCACACAACCTTTTAAATTCAATTCTATAAACTCAAATAGGACTGATCTGAAAAAACCGTCCAGTAATTCTCGTAGTGTCACGATTTTTACGGCCACATTTTTAAGATGCTCCAAAAGAAGAAAACGTTTATATAAAAGAGAAAAAAGACAGGGAAATGGAAACACAAAGTATTAAAAGAAATTAGAGTTAAGAGAAACTTAAAACGTGAAAGGTCAGCCTCAAGAGAGAAGCCATTGGATAATATCCAACGTACGAGTAATGACTTAAACAAGAAGAAAGAGGAAATAGTAAAATAAGCAGATACATTGCTCAGTAATGTGTCTAATGGTATTCAAAACTTAGAAAAGTGTTCGCGATTATGTTAACATACTTGCTCAAGCTCACAATTTAATTTCAGAAAATAAAGATAACTCTAAAAACTTGCAACTCCAAAAGGATAGAGTATCACGAATTGTACGACCCAAAAGCTACTCAACTGAGAGTGCGGAAAAAGAAGAAAAGTTAGAGGTGCCTCCTGAAAAAGAGTCAAGACTAAAGATATTTCGCAAAGGTTTCAGTCGACAGTCAAAAGAAAAAGCAAAAGAAGATAAAAATGAAGCAAGTAAAAATATTAATGAGGAGGAAAACAAGTTATTACAATCATTAAAAATGAAATTGGAGAAATTTCGCTCTACCAGCAGTGCTAGTAAAGATTCAGAAGAAATAAAAGCTCTACAAGAAGAGAAACCCCATAAGATATTTGCATGAACAAAGCTTACCAAAAGACTTGGAACACTATACAAAGACAGGACTGATAAAAAAAGCTGTCTTTGTCGAAGATATGGCAAGTTTCAAACCCTTACAAGCTTCAAGAAAATCCGTGACAAATGACTATCTTGCTTAATTTTCGAGATATTTGAAGAAACGTTCAAAAGTGACGTTTTTAATTTATAAAAGAATTTTTTTGAATTCAGACATAACGAATGTAAGCTAAATATGACTGACTTAGAAGTCATAAAGATCATTTTTGGTGTTAATTCTATACCTACTCTACAAGGTTTGGCTACGCTATCTTGCCTAGTTTTCGAGACATTTGAGAAAACGTCGAAAATATGTGTTTCTTAGTCTAAAATAAGAAATTATCAGGTACCAGATACAGTAGAAAATTATTGCGATCATTTTTGAAGATAATGGTCTACAAGAAAAGTGCATATAATTTGCTTGGTTTCAAGACATTAGAGAAAACGTTTTGAAAGTTTTTATTTACAAAATGGGCAACGTTTGGGACTCAGGCAAAGAACTTTAAATGTTCGCGCAAATAGCTGACTTGACAGTTAAGGTTGCTGCTAACATTTTTGTAAATTTTTTGTTTTACAAAAAATTGCATACGACTTTTTGGTTAGCTTTCGAGATAATTGTAAACGTTTACAAAATTGTGCTGTCCGGTTTTAAACTCGGAAAATATCAGGGTCCGATTTTATACTCTACAAACAAACGTGCGTATAATTTATATAATTTTCTACATATTTTAGAAAACGTTAAAAAAAGGTGGGTTTCAGGTAGAATATTTTCGGAACCCCAGACGTAAGAGTTGGATGGTACGATTGGTACGTGCAAAATAAACGACTACTTGTAGAGAGCATTTTTGTAGATAATTTTATACTCTCCAAAAAAACGTGCGCATAATTCGTTTGCTTAATTTTAGAGAAATTTTAGAAACGTTAGAAAATGTGCACTTCTTCTTTATAAAATTGAAAATTGTCAAGCTAAACGACTAACTTTAATCATCAATTATTGATACTCTACAAAAAAACGTAACGTATAATTTGTTACTCTATCTTACTTAGTTTTCGAGGTACATATATGCATTTTCTGTTTATAAAATCGATAATTTTCGGGAGTCTAGACGTAAGACTTGACAGAAACAGTTGTAGTCTCCAAAAAAAACGTGTGCATCATTCGTTTGCCCTATTTTAGACAAATTTTACAAATGTTGGAAAATGTGCATTTCTTTTTTATAAAATTGAAAATTATAGAGCCCTGACAACGATCTTCAAGCTAAACGACTAACTTTAAGATCAATTATTGATACCCTACAAAAAACGTACGTATAATTTATTACTTTATCTTACTAAGTTTTCGAGATATTTGAGGTTGCATTTTCTGTTTATAAAATCGATAATTTTCGGGACTCTGGACGTAAGGCTTGACAGTAAAAGTTGTAGAGAGCATTTTTGTAGATAATTTTATACTCTCCAAAAAAACGTGCGCATAATTCGTTTGCTTAATTTTGGAGAAATTTTAGAAACGTTGGAAAGTGTGCATTTCTTCTTTATAAAATTGAAAATTATGGAGCCCCTGACAACGATCTTCAAGTCAAACGACTAACTTTAAGATCAATTATTGATACCTACTCTACAAAAAACGTACGTATAATTTGTTACTTTATCTTACTTAGTTTTCGAGGTATTTAGTAAGGTTGCATTTCCTGTTCATAAAATCGATAATTTTCGAGACTCTAGACGTAACGCTTGACAGTAATAGTTGTAGAGAGCATTTTTGTAGATAATTTTTAACTCTCCAGAAAAACGTGCGCATAATTAGTTTGCTTAATTTTAGAGAAATTTTAGAAACGTTGGAAAAATGTTCATTTCTTTATAAAATTTAAAATTATGGAATCCCTGACAACGATCTTCAAGCTAAACGACTAACTTTAAGATCAATTATTGATACTCTACAAAAAACGTACGTATAATTTGTTACTTTATCCTACTTAGTTTTCGAGGTATTTAATAAGGTTGCATTTCCTGTTCATAAAATCGATCATTTTCGGGACTCTAGACGTAGGGCTTGACAGAAACAGTTGTAGCAATCATTTTTGTAGATCCTTTTATATTCTCCGAATAAACGTGCGTATAATTGATTACCCTATCTTGCTTAATTTTCGAGAAATTTTCGAAAACGTTAGAGAATGTACGTTTCTTTGCAAAATTGGAAATTATCGAACCTAAGACAACGGACTTGAATTCAAGCTAAACAATTAACTGAATAGTAAAAGTTGTTGAGACCATTTGATGATCTACAAAAAATGTATGTATAATTAATTAACTACTCTCTCTTACCTAGTTTTCGAGATATTTGAGAAGGTTGCATTTTCTGTTTATAAAATCGAAAATTTTCGGTATCCCAGACGTTGGATTTAACAGAAACAGTTGGAGAGATCATTTTTGTAGATAATTTTGTACTTTACAAAAAAACGTGCGTATAATGGGTTCCCTTATCGCTTAGTTTCGAGATATTTGAGAAAACGTTTCAAAAGTTTCTTGTTATACAGTTGAAAATTACCGAGTCCCAGATGATGAATCTGGTCACTGGTCAAACAAAACTCGAGATTAAGGAGTTGCAAGAAACGCCCGTATGCACGTTTAACTTTTCGGTACAAAATCAATCTTAATTATAGTATCCCAGACCGGATTTATTTATGGTGGTAGGTAACAGCTTGTACTGATAAATTTGAAGGTTTAATGTCTAATATAACTGACCTATTATACGCAAACAAAATATTTAGATTTCGTATAAAATCAAAATCTAAATTTAGAGGTATATGGACCAAACGCTTAATATGGACATAACTCTCGATTTATGCTAACTGTGACATTTTGACCATAATAAATAGAAAAATAATTGCGTTTGAAATATACAGGGTAATGTCATTGAGGTTAAAGAAGGCACATTTCAAAAGTAGTGACTCATATACAGAGTGTATTTAAAAGGTTTGGCGGTGAAAAGTACATGTTTTTTGGAATTTTTTGCCTGACTTGTTCATCTCAAAAATTTTTATGTTATGTTTAAGTTATGATGTCATAAATTATTTTTTGGTCATTATCAACCATTTATGTAAAACTACTCAGTAGATACTCATGTACTTCATCGCTAGTTGAATTTTCATAAAAATTTAGGCGATGCTTCAGGGGGTTACACTTTATCTCAGCAATGTCAAAATTAAATAATATAATACAATTAGTTTTCAAAAGTCAATATTTTCAATTCAATTTTTTGCAATTTTTTAAAAAATTTTAAATACAAAAATGCACTTTGGAAACTATAATGAAATTCTGACATTTACAAAATGAAACCACATTGCTGCAGTTCTTTTTCTATCTGGAAATCTGAACACATCAACAGACACATTTACCACAGCAGATTTTACGCTGAAAGCTTTTTTAAAGAGGCAGTTATATGAAGAAGTAATTCCGTGTTTTGATAAACAGGTATTTTACTTGCCTGGCGCATAATTTCTTAAGGCATTTTTTTAACACTTGGTGAATGCATGATAAAAATACATATATTGGGAATTATGACTTTCCAGTAGGTTTTTTCAAAATTTTAACAACGTAATTACAGGAATAAGTATAAAACATTTTTTTCAGAGATACATGTAATCATATTTAGCAAATTGCACAACGTTTCTTCATATTTCTTCAGACCAATCGCATATGCTCCACGAAACGTCAAGCGATTAAATTTCTCAATTTGATTTAAATACTTTCATTCGATAAATCGCATCAGTTGCTTTCAGTTTTTGGTTATTTTATTGTTAAAGTTCAAGAGCAATCGTTGTTTTAATACCTACCGCAGATTCTTATTTATCCCTCATTCCACTAATTTTCACTAGAGAGAAACATTAAGAAAGAAATTTTTCTAACGCAAAATGAAAAGTTTGTAACTGTTTTTAATACAATTTTTTTATCAAGGTCTCTTTTTTTTTTACTAATTTTGTCTGTTTGCTCTACAAAGAAATACTTCAGGCGTTTCAGTTCCTTATTTACCTGATGCTTCAGTGACCACTTGTTATTCGATTCCTTTCAAACAGTCGCTGTCATCAATGTGTAAAATGCTTTCTAAACTGCCGTTCTGTTTATTTATAGATACAGGTGTATCCAAACATAGACAGCTTCATTTGGAATATTTATTTGTTTATTTTGGTATTGTCAGACATTTTGTAAATGTAAAATAATGCAATTGTTATTATTTTTAATATTGTATTGGGATATCTTTTACTTATAATCCTAAACACACAGCAATTAGTGCCTATTTTTTTACATGTGCTTAAATCAAAACCGGTCCCCTTATTCAAACAAATTTTAAAAAAATAAATATTAGCGTTCCCGAGAGGTCTCTGTTTGGAAAGTTCCAAACTTGTACGTGTTACATCCAGAAGCATCAAATACTGTTTACATGAAACTTACCCTTTGCTTGGAAACTGTTAAACTTCAGGTGAGATCGTATCAGAAAAGACGGGACAAGGAGCAGGGTAAAAATAAATGTAAAAACAAACTGCCACCAGGTGGTCTTGCTGTGAGAACGGACGTGATAGTCGTAGCGCTGAATTTCGCGAGGAAGCACGTCTCTCACACAAAGCGACGCCGAAATGACTGTGTGATAGGAGCGTTGGGACGCTCACGCTGTATGTAAAGTTTGAAGACATGCGCTGCGCTGAGAAATGAAGATTATGGGGGTGGAGATGTGTAACTGGAGACTTACCCCTTTTATACCCCAGCATCATCGTTATCGTTCGGGTTGAAAAGGGGAGAAAATGTTAAGAATATTGGATATTTTTATTACCTCGGCACTTATCTTTATGGCTTTTCAAAATGTACGTAATATTTGTTTTAATTTTAATGCTCGGTTTAAATAGGATGCAAGTTGGTTCAGGGGGCTGTCCATTGCAAATAGACTCAAAATTTTGTTTCCTTATGAGGGCACAAGAAAAATTTCGAGCAAAATAAAATTTTCGGACAAAGCGATTGTTGCTTAAATGAAATTGCTTGGAGAAAAAGTATTTTTCTCAACTCTTGTCTTTATTTTCAAATCATGAAAAATTTGTGTTATGAAAAGTTATTAAGAATAAAATATATTCCACTTGAAGGAAAATTGGTCTACTTTGATTTCTTTATTGGACCTCAGCAGCGCTGGATCTAATTATCTTATTTAAATAAAGTAGAAGCTTATAAGTACAAGAATTATTAATTTAATGTAAAGGTCGGGTATTCAATTCCTAGACATCCAATGAATTTTATTGAAGCTTCAAAAATATTATGTGAGAAATTCAATCATTAAACGACATTTAATTAGATGTTGGAGCCTTGAAACCGACGGAAAGTTGCAAGCAAGCAAGCTCCCGCTGCCCACGCTTTTAAAATAACGCAATGCGCATCTTAGGGAAAACAGTAACAAGGGAGCAGCTTGAAAAAAAATTGTCTCTGTCGTGGAGCAGACAGTGGCGCATCTTTCCACCCAGACGATTTGGGTTTAAATCCAGTCAGTTCGATTAGTGCAGTGAATAGTAAATTACATAGCCATGCAAAAAAGTGGTCAGGCCCTGAAACAAACCCTTGTTGTACTGACACCGAGGTCTAAATTAATCGATCGTCGAGGTTAATTTTCAATTCTAACTAAATAAAATAATAAAATAAATGTTGTTACAACTGTGCTATCTTGTTATTGATAAGCTTTGTTAATTTAGGAACCCTGTTACGTTAAATATGAAATCCTGGTACGCCACTAAAACAAGGGAATGAGCCCCAATTTAAACTTAAACTTCGCTAATCCGGAAATTACGCCAATTTCCGCCTGTTTAAAAAGAATTTGTTTGCGTCCAACATCAAAGCCATTGAAGAGCAAATGAAACGTGTTTTTATAGACTATTATTTGAATCAGGAATGTATCAATACGAACTAACAACAAATTGACGTTTCAGTTATTTTTACGTAGCTTCTACGTTTGTTTATTTTACTCGCACGACATAAGTAGAACAAACTGTTATAATCCATTTAACTTGTTATATTAATTTCTGTATCCGGCAAATGCATCTGTCACCAATCATAAAATTTAGTGAGTGCTAAGGAATGCTCGAGCTAATTCCTTTTTTACTGCTCCAAGCCTTCCGAGTCAATCAATTAAAAAGAAGATTGATGGTATTGTTTTTATTTGTTCGGTAAAGTAAAGACTGAAGGAATTAAGGCCTGTAGTGATTTAGCATATGGCCTATATTATTTACTTGGTAAATATTTACTTTTAACTGATGCTAATTGAAAAAACTAAACAGTTTTGTTTCGGATTCTTATTAATCAACGAATCACAGCATGCTACATCCGAGATATGTGAAAGTAAACATTTTTTTATCACTAGCTATGGATCGTGTGTTGATGTTCATAATAGCAAGATGATTCCTAGACAATGAACGTTTTTTCCTTCATAGTCGCTCAATTTTTTTTGTATTTCTACAAATGAATCCTCCTTTTCATAATTTTTCCCAATATGCCACGTCAGTTTCCATCAGCAACTTCAAAGGCAAGGCATGATTCTAATTCAGTTACCTTTCCACAAAAAGAAAACACAAAGTACAGACTTACTTAACTTGATTGATTTCAGTAAACCAATCGAGACGAGGCAATTTCGTCGTTTTTTAGCACAGACTGTATAAATTGAATTACATGCAAAACCTAACCAAACAAAGCTGTATTGGATAAACGGCAAAATAAAAAACAGTCGCCAAATAACTTACGCCTAATTATCTTGTCTGGGATCCAATAAACAGCAGCAGCGTACCCAGACTAAATAAGTAATGATGACAAATTAATTTGCAATTGTTTATCTCTGTACAAGAAGCGGAATTTAACCAAATAAACAATTTTAGTTGATTACTGTGGGCAATCCGAATTATTTTTTTCAATGCATATAAATGCATACTATCCCCAGATAAAAACATCAATTGTATGGGGAAATGGCTTTTACGGAACCTGTTTAAACAGAAAACAAAGTTAAACTTTTAAGACGATAGGAACAAAAGCGATAACAGAGCACCGAAACGTGCAACTAGCGTTTCCTTATTTAAAAGCAGAAAAAACCAATTACGGTGTGAGGTTACTGCTACAACGAAGTTCATCTCTGAATGTCAGTTAAATACGTTTGCTTGTTTAAAGCTATCTGACTGGCAAACCGATGTATTATTTAATTTAGTTTCTGACTGGATGTTTTCTACTCCAGAACCTTAGACTAGGAAGTCATTTCTGGACTACGACCAATATTAATGAAATTCATAAATATTTACATTTTTTTATACGTACACCATGCGCCCCAAATTCGATGCTTACCATTGGGATCTTGGGAAAGGTAAGAGCTACAGAGGCGGTTAAATGGGGAAGTAAATTTTATGCTTCCAAATTTGTTAAGAAATCAGATTTTCAAAAAAAACGGAAATTTTGTAGTTTCTCTTTTTGGCTGCAGCCAAGTAATTCTTGATCAGACAGGTTTTAAACTTTT
This sequence comes from Rhagium mordax, assembly GCA_963680705.1. Classification (NCBI taxonomy): domain Eukaryota; kingdom Metazoa; phylum Arthropoda; class Insecta; order Coleoptera; family Cerambycidae; genus Rhagium; species Rhagium mordax. Next base: position 74,014,518 of record OY796661.1, on the reverse strand, counting down.
ACGTTATCGGGACAGTTTTTAGAGACTAATATTTTGGTGTAAAAACGAATGCTCGATAGTCTTTTGTTTTCGAGATATCCGGGGTGGCTTTTGTTTTTTTTTATGGCAGCCCTGTTGGATTTTTCCTCAGAGCTTTCAAGTGATGTATTACATCTTAAATAAGATGGTTTGGACATGTAAAGCGGATGGACGGGAAAAGGACTACAAGAAGAATATTTGAAACAGGAACAATAAAGAAAAAGACCAGAGGAAGACCAAGGAAAACATGGCCAGACGAAATTAACAAAGCAGTAGAGAATTGAGGAAGGAAATTACATTGCACAAAATTGGCGCCCCACGTTGGGCACCAATTTTGTGCAACGACACTTGTGAATTGAATTGGCCCAATTCCAAATGCAGCCAAACAATTAGCTCCAGCTAGCTACAGCGTGGTTGTGAATTCGGTGAAGCCTTGTTTTAGAGTACTGAGATAATATTGAGAGCAATATATGGGCGCCAGAGTATTTATAACTAAATACACAAAAGTTTATCGAAAACACAATTAGGTATTTACTACATAAACTAGAAAGAAAAGAAAGCTGTGAATTTAACAATTTTAATCTTACAAATTCTTTACAAGAAACAATGACTCAGAACTAAATATAATTAAAAATATTGAAAATTTGAACAAAAAAATATGAATAAAAATTACAATTTAACCAATTTCCCTGTCTGTCCGTTTTACTGTTGTAAAGGCTTACTCGACGGGAATGAACTGAGATGGAAGGGGTTCTCCTAGTAGCGATGAATCCTGCGAGTACTCGAGGTTGATGAAAAGGTTGCGAGATCCTGTCTCCACACTCTTGCTCAGTCCAGAGTGTCCAGGTTCCAACCAAATTTATTACTTTTCGGGAACACCCAATATCTCCTTACTTCGAATGTTGTTAACTCAGTATCGATTTCCAGTGAGACATATTTCCAGAAAGCCAGATGTCATGAAATAAAGACAGAACAGTTGAGAAAAGGAAATAGAGAAATAAAACTAGGTTGAAAATTATTTCAACTAGTGGTAGAGGAAAAATTAACAAAGTTCCGGCAATATAGTTAAATTACTAGATAAAATTCACAAAATTAATATTTCTTAATATTACATTAGAAAAAAATTGTCAAAATGACACAACAAGATATTAGAATTTGTAAAATTACCAAATTTAGATAAAAATACGGTATCTGACACCAATTACTAAAAAAATTGAATTATTAACAAAATAATACTAAAATTCGAACACAAGAATTTAGTAAGGTTGCAAAACTTCACTATCAGTTCGTTAACAAATAACCTAACTTGATTGAATTTGTCCTATAGGTTGAAAACCATGAGGAGACTGTAATTTTTAAAGGACTATAATTTAATGTCAGATTTGTACGGGAAACGTTAATGAAGTAATAACTCTAAAAATTCAAATATTTAATATTAATAACAAAATAATTGGTAACAATAATCACAATATTGAAATAAATTCGACATTTTAGCACTCATAAATATTTCAAGTTAATATTTTACTAATAGTTTAACGGTAAAAATTGCAAAAATTAATATATGAAATTCCGATAATGTCTTTCGCTTTCCGACGGACAAAAATGAATGAACTTATGCCTAATTCAAAATGGCAGGAAATACGTAAAACCAAGGTAAATCTACACTCTTGTGACTTACACGAAAATTAAGGAATGAACTAATAATAATAATTTGTCAATAATAAAATAGATATAGAACTGTGTAGCGTGAATATGATGAAAAAAGGAAACCAGAAAATCGGACTTCTGTCAAATCCGAAGCAAGTGATCAAATGTACTACAAATTGATTAATTCAATGAGAAGAAAAAATACTATAGATCACTTACCCCGTATGCTTTGGAAGCTCCTGGACAGAAATCTGTAGCTCTGGACAGTAAATTAATTCGGCAAAAACCTAAGACTCAATTGGACTTCCTTCACTATCCAAAACCAGTGTAGATTTCCTTTTTCCAGCTTATATGAACCACAATCGAACCTAATAACAATAAAAAATCCACACAGAAATTGTTCTATGTACGAAATAACGACAATCTGCAAGTTTCACTTAAAGCGGTAATTTATACAATTTAAATATTGTATAACGTGTCAATTAACAATAATTGAACCACGAAAACGTCTACTTTAGACAAGATACGGTAAAACGGCTTAAAAAAGCAGTGCTACTAGATCTGAAAATAATCCAAAATATGAAAATAATACGAAATACGGTAATTATTTTGGCAAATTATTATTTTTACTATAGCACAATAAAGCTGAAGCAATAATTAATAAGCAAATTTTATGAATAGCGATATTTAAGCGACTACAAGAAATGTATGACTTACCTAGGTAAAACTCGAAAGGCAAAAGACTCTCTCTAGCCCGGGACGAGCCTCGTTCACAACGTTCATCCGCTGTGGCGTTTTTGTTGTATTTTTTCTACCACATACCGATCAAATGCGAATACAGGGTTATTCAGTTGTGAGGAGTCATATTTTAATACGCAAAATAGAAACTATAACCTGCTGTAACGAATAGCAACTTAAATCGTTACAGATTATAGCGTAATCTATTTGGACATAGAAGTTAACAACATCCTGTGTCTAAAATAATAATCCTGACCTTTTATTTTGATGGTTTCTTTAAAACTTTTATAGCTTCAGATACGCATGAAACGAAAGGACAGTAATCCGCTGTAAATATAAGAATCTCGGTCGAATACAATTTTATTACAAACTAAAATCCACAATGTTTCTGATTTACAGTGAATGAAATATGGGGTTATGAATAAAAGTCATAACATTATAAGTTATGTCCTATTCGAAATGCTGCTCCATCAGGCCTAAATGATTCTAGCCATAAAATCGTGAAAATCGTTGTAAAACCTAAGTTCATACAATCCTAGTTTCTCTTTTGTCGAATTTACTTCTATTTTACGTAAATTTTAAATTAAATGTGCAAACGAGTTATTATATTCTCTACACAATTTTAATAAATAAAAATACATACACAAGAAGCAAAACATTCTAAATATTTATTAATGACAATAATATCAGGGATTCTTTTAATTTAATACACCCTCTCATAGTACAGAATTTTTAAATGATGTTTTCTTATGCCGCAGTTAACTTAATAAATGGCCCGCCAGTTACTTTAAAAGACCCAATTTATAAAATGCGTTAGTCATTTAGGGCCTCTCGTACATTTTGTGTTATACTTTACTTACGCATTTGCAATATTATAAAAAAATGCCAAAATCAAAATGGCGGACACTATGAAATTAGGTCTACTTTTGCACTCGATCTTTCTAATTAAAATTTGGCTAAATGGCAGAATTCACTATATTGTCACAACCAATGAACGGATTTAACTCGTCGTGTTAGCAGGCAAAATATCAAATTTTTCTTTTTTTGTTCCAGATTTAAAAACGACTAGTACTTAGACCTTTTTTAATTCGTTATATTGTCACAACCGGCGAACCGATTTAACTCGTCCTGGTCTTAAATTAAATGCAGGGGAAAGTTCCTTTGAGGCACAATAAAACTATTTCTATTCTATTCTTATACAAAGAATTTTTAAACATTAAAACTTCAGTTTGGGCTAACGCGAATTCAGTCACCTCCTGTAACAGCATCTTACTTTGAATGTCTGCCGATATTTCCACGGGGAAGCTAAATTAATTCATCACTGATGCTCCAATATCCTCAATTTCGTGTATAATTCATTTGCAGGAATTACTCTGGCTCTCGTAAACAAAACAACTGCCTGATTAAAATAAACAGAACTAATTCAATTAGGGCGTCAAGGTTAAACAAAATGTTTGCTGCGAAGAATCAATTACGCATTTTTGATTATAGTGTGATTGATCGCAACGTCTTCTGTTTCGGCGGATGTTTTGTCTGCAAATGTGCCGTGTGACTGTTTATTAAAATACGGAGATGGTAATGCGTTTTTTATATAACGCGCGCATTTATTTTCTCCAGTCAGGGGAAGTGCAAAAAAATGTATGAGAAAATGGAAATATATGTCGCTTTAAAAACGATACGCGGATATTCCGTTTAGTTGGGAAACATAATAGGAAGCACTCAATGGTGACAGCGGAATCCTTTAAGCTTAAAAATGAGAGAACAATATATATTATGTATATCGAATTGGATATTTTTGTTATTCCACAACAAAATTTTTAATATGTTAATTATCAATTGTTAATGAGGGTAAATCTGCTTATAATTACTTAACTATTCGGATCACCCTATAAACATTTATACAAAAATAAAGCATATACACAGACCGTAATGTAGTCGTATTCTCTGCCAAAGATAACAATTCGTATTAGTGCACAGTATGGTTCGAAATCTACGATGGCTCTGAAAGGCCACAGTAAAAATTTTAAAAACTAGAAATTTCTACTTTAAAACTAGAAATTTCTACTTTTAAACTAGAAATTTCTGCTTTAAAAGTAGAAATTTCTACTCTAAATCTAGAAATGTCTACTTTAAAACTAGAGATTTCTATTTTAAAACTAGTAATTGCTAAAACTAGAAATTTCTACTTTAAAACTAGATATTTCTAATTTCAAAACTAGAAGTTTCTACTTTAAATCCGGATATGTCTATTTTAAAACTAGAAACTTCGGCGTTAAAACTAGAAATTGTTGAAACTAGAAATGTCTACTTTAAGACTAGATATTTATAATTTCGAAACTAGAAATTTCTACTTAAATCCGGGTATGTCTACTTTAAAACTGGAAATTGCTGAAACTAGAAATGTCTACTTTAAAACTAGAAATTTCTGCTTTAAAACTATAAATTGCTGAAATTAGAAATTTCTACTTTTAATCTAGAAATTTCTAATTTCACAGCTAGTAATTTCTAAATTAAATCTGGAAATTTCCGCTTTAAAACCAGAAATTTCTACTTTAAATCTAGAAATGTGTACTTTAGAACTAGAAATTGCTGAAACTAGAAATTTCTCTTTTAAAACTAGATATTTAAGATTTCAGATCTGGAAATTTTTACTTTAAATCCGGATATATCTATTTTAAAACTAGAAATTTCTGCGTTAAAACTAGAAATTGTTGAAACTAGAAATGTCTACTTTAAAACTAAATATTTCTGATTTCGAAACTAGAAATTTCTATTTAAATCCGGGTATGACTACTTTAAAACTGGAAATTGCTGAAACTAGAAATGTCTAAGTACTTTAAAACTAGAAATTTCTGCTTTAAAACTATAAATTGCTGAAATTAGAAATTTCTACTTTTAATCTGGAAATTTCTAATTTCACAGCTAGAAATTTCTAAATTAAATCTGGAAATTTCCGCTTTAAAACCAGAAATTTCTACTTTAAATCTAGAAATGTGTACTTTAGAACTAGAAATTGCTGAAACTAGAAATTTCTCTTTTAAAACTAGATATTTAAGATTTCAGATCTGGAAATTTTTACTTTAAATCCGGATATGTCTATTTTAAAACTAGAAATTTCTGCGTTAAAACTGGAAATTGCTGAAACTAGAAATTTCTACTTTAAATCCGGATATGTCTATTTTAAAACTAGAAATTTTTGCGTTAAAACTAGAAATTGTTGAAACTAGAAATGTCTACTTTAAAACTAAATATTTCTACTTTCGAAACTAGAAATTTCTATTTAAATCCGGGCGTGTCTACTTTAAAACTGGAAATTGCTGAAACTTTAAAACTATAAATTGCTGAAATTAGAAATTTCTACTTTTAATCTAGAAATTTCTACTCTCTAATTTCACAGCTAGAAATTTCTAAATAAAATTTGGAAATTTCTGCTTTAAAACCAGAAATTTCTACTTTAAATCCAGAAATGTGTACTTTAGAACTAGAAATTTCTGCTTCTACTACTTCTACTTATAAAGTAGAAATTTCTACTTTAAAACTAGAAATTTCTACTTTAAAACTAGAAATTTCTATTTAAAAAATAGAAATAATTTCTACTTTGAAAACTAGAAATTTCCACTTTATAAGTAGAAATTTCTACTTTAAAACTAGAAATTTCTAGTTTTTAAAATTTTTGCTGTGGCTCTCCAGAGCCATCGTAGAAATCAGAACAATAAAATACGGAACAGAAATAAAGCAAAGCGATGAAAATTCCGGCGAAACTATGCACGTAGACGTAGAGTACGGTCCTTTGCATAACTGCATGCCTGATAAGAATGATTAAGAATTAACCGGCACCGGTGCATTTTCAAATTAACATTATGCTTTGTCAGACTTAAGTGATATCTTGATCACTAAAGTTGAAGCGGAATTAAAACAGAAAGTCAAATACCAGAAGTCGGAAGAGTGCCGAACTATTCTTGACGTTGATTAAAGACAATGCATATGCGGAGGTACGAAGTTAGCAGATTAGAGGGCTAGAAATAAATATAGCAAAGATAGGACTGCAGCTAACTGGGAGTATTATAAAAATATAAAAAATCTCTAGGCAGAAATAAAAAAAATTAACTCTTAATTTGCAAAAAAATGTCGACATTCCACAACCTCTGCAAAACCCAATTGGCGTTAATAATTTGCTCATATTTAAACTCACCCTATATTACACATGTGCATCACTATATTTAAATTAGCCTTCGATTCCATCAAACTTGCAGCAACGTGCCTGGCCATACGCCAATTGGTAGTTTTTTATTTTTTGCGTATCCAGAACCCATTACAGTATATTTGTAAGCTAATGATTCCAACGACTCAAAAACGAACGGCATAATTTGAAAGCTGTTGAAATGTAGGTTGAGTTTCGTGGTCAGTCTTGGCAGTTATACGCCATTTCGCTTGTCGACACTGACCACATTTGTATCAGTCCTAAATAAGGGCCGAGAGCAAATGTGAAATGAAATTTCTGGTTTGACGGGGCGCTTTGAACATGAGGATTATAATATTGTTGGTGGAGTTTGCCCTGAATCCCAGTTTCATCATGCACAGAAACATGACCTGTTAGTCGTTATAATTTATATAGTAGCACACATTATGTTTGTAAATAGGTAGAGGTGAAATTCAAATTAATGCTGACTAATAAATCGTCCTTTATGTATTGACAAGCTGATTTGGACATAAATCATCCAAATGTGCAAATTCTTTTAGTTCCAATTTCTATTCAAGAACACTCATTTTGAATATTACAGAAGAAAACACACAAGCGAGGAAATCGCTTTTTCCTTCTGACTAAAATTAAAAAAAAAAAACTTCTCCAATTCCTCGCTTAAACAAGTGAGGTAAAAATATAGAAATCACCTTATCGACTTATCGGCGTTATAAAGAACTTTTCACTTTTCACCCTAAATTCCTCTTAGTAGGTTAATCTGTTCCAAAGTCTGGCAGGAAATATTTGAAAATAATGATTTTCCTGATACGTAAAGACTATGCAAGATGAAAGCTGCAAAAGGAGCAGGAAAACTGTGCAGTTTAAATTGCATTCTTTGTGACACGTAAAAACTGACGTAAAGCTAATAGATGATTTTCCTCTGTTCCTTTTATGTTTTATATCGAGCGTGCGGTGTCAATTTCACACAATTATCGACTCCTACATAAAATATAAGTAACGGTTACTTTACCGCGATGTTCCTTCTTGGCCCAGTTTATTTTCTCGCAGACGCTGCCCTGACCTGTAAACTGCAAACTGAATTTCACTGATATAAAGTTCGTAAGCCTGTTAGAGTCCATTACGGAACAGGCTTATCTATGAAGATACATTTTGTTGAAACTGATTCTTGTTTACATAGCAATTCATTCACAAGTATTTCTACGAACAATTTTATTATTTTCGTTTTAATCATCGGGATTCATGTATTTCTATCTATTAATTGCAAGCTCTTTATCCACCATTGAGCTATCATTAGCACCCTTCAGAGATGCTAATTAATTTAAGTTAGTTGCATTAGTTGCTTTACGATTTTGGTGCCAATTTCAAAGCAGCACCATAACCACTAGAATTGCAAGACCTTTAGCGTCTGTTAGCACCCCAAATATTTTTAAAGGCGAAGGCGCTAATTGCCTTAACGAAGCAATTAATTAGCACCACAATCGCCAGTACTAATTGCGAAACCTTCACCATTACTCTACCATCCAAATATGTGAAACACAGAGGTGCTAATTATTTTGACAAATTAATTATAATTTTAAAATTTAGGGCCAATGTCATTATGTCTATGTTAGTGTTGTGGACGTTTTTTAACATATTTATAAGTGAGAAAAGTTTCATAATTAGCACCAACTGAAGTGGTATTGGTGTGAAGTTGGTACCAAAATGGTAAAACTATTAGTAAGTCACCTATTTGAAGAGTGGTGAATGATGTATCTCAGTTGGCACCAAAGGATAAAATTATTCATAGTTTTGTTAAAACAATTAGCACCCAAATGATATAAACTATTAGTAACTTTGGTAAAATAATTAACAACCTCTGTCTTGTCACTTGTTGAAGGCTGCTAAATGAGTGCTAATGGTTATAGATTTTTTACAGTTGGCACCACAAGACCAAATTATTAATAGCTTTGTTAAAACAATTAGCACCTCTGTTTTTCAGCATATTTACAGAACGTTAAATAGATGCTAAGTAACAGTAAAAGTATCAAAACTAACAACAATCGTTGTGGTGCTGGTGTGACATTGGCACCAAAATGTTGAAGCTGTTAGTAACTTTGATAAAACAATTAACCCCTCTGTATTTGAAGTGTGCTAAATGGTATTTGCAGTTGACACCACAAAATAGAAGTATTAATAGATTTATAAAACAATTAGCACCTATGATTTTCGGCATATTTATAGGCTGTTAGATGGATGCTAAACGACTTTGTTTTGTTACCTATTTAGAGAGTGTTAGGTGAGTGCTAAATATTATTAAGAGCTTTGTTAAAACCATTAGCACCCAAATGATATATTAGTAACTTTGGTAAAATAATTACCACCTTTGTTTTGTCACCTGTTTAAGGGTGCCAAATGAGTGCTAAGGGTTGTAAATTTTTACAGTTGGAAACGCAGGACAAATTGTTAATAGCTTTGTTAAAATAATTAGCACCTCTGTTTTTTCAGTATATTTACAGAACGTTAAATATATGCTAAGTAACGCCAAGAGTATCAAAATTAACACCAATCGTTGTGGTGCTGGTGTGAAATTGGCACCAAAATGATAAAACAATTAACACCTCTGTTTAGTTGCTTATTTGAACAGTGCTATGTGGTGCTAAATGGTAATAAATATATCGCAGTTGACACCACAAAATAGAAGTATTAACAGCTTTATTAAAACAATTAGCACCTCTAATTTTCGGCATATTTATAGGCTGTTAGATGGATGCTAAATGACTTTTTTGTTTTGTTACCTAATAGCTTTGTTAAAACCATTAGCACCCAAATGATATATTAGTAACTTTGGTAAAATAATTAGCATCTTTGTTTTGTCACCTGTTTAAGGCTGCTAAATGAGTGCTAATGGTTGTACATTTTTTACAGTTGGCACCACAGGACGAATTGTTAATAGCTTTGTTAATATAATTAGCAGCTTTATTAAAACAATTTCACCTCTGATTTTCGTCATATTTATAGGCTAAACGACCTTTGTGTTGTTACCTATTTAGAGGGTGTTAGATGAATGCTAAATCAAAGGATACAATTATTAATAGCTTTGTTAAAACCATTAGCACCCAAATGATATATTAGTAACTTTGGTAAAATAATTAACACCTCAGTTTTGTCACCTGTTTAGTGGTGCTAAATGAGTGCTAATGGTTATATATTTACAGTTAGCACCACAGGATAAAACTGTTAACAGCTTTGTTAAAACAATTAGCACCTCTAGATTTCAACATATTTATAGGGCGTTAAATAGATGCTAAAGTAAAATGTCAAGATTAGCTCCAGTCATTGTGTTGTTGGTGCAAAGTTGGCACCAAAATGATACAAAACGTTAATAACTTTTGTTAAACAATTAGCACCTCTATTTTTCAACATATTTATAATCATCTTAAATAGATTAGTGATGGTAAAAGTTCCACTATTAACACCAGTGGCTGTTAAAATCGTTAGCAACTTTAGCAAACCATTGAATGCTCCTGTTTTGTCACATATTTGAAGGGTGCTAAATGGTAATGAATGTTTCGCAGTTGGCATCACAGAAGAGAATTGTTAAAAGCTTTGTTAGAACAATTAGCACTAGTTTTCAACATATTTAAAAATACTTAGCACCTCTGGTTTCAACGTATTTGTAGGTAGATTGTAGTGTAGATGTTAAGTCAATTAGCACCAGTGGTTCTGGTGTCAGTTAACGCTAAAGTGAAAAAAATATATATTTTTGATAAAATAATTAACAACTCTGTTTCGTCACGTATTTGGAGGGCGCTAAACAGGTACTAAAAGATTTCGCAATTAGCACCAATGATAGTAGTAGGCATCGTTAGGTGTCTATTAAAATTTTTAGGTCGAACACTTGACTATGAATATTTATAACATCTTATGCTTTCATTGATATACTAGGCATCATTAGGTGTACTATTTTATGTTTCATTATTTGCCTAGCGACACTTACTTTTTTTATCGGAATATGACATTCTATAAGAAGGTCTCCAGTTCTATTAAGATCGACGGGGATCCTGCGTGTGTATGTATATAAGTGAGGTTATGTTGGTATTTGAAAAGTGAGGTTATGGCAGCGGGACGGGGGTGGCAGGTCATAAAGTAGGGTTATGGATTTTTGACAGCATGTTCGATTATGAATTTTTGACAGTTCGATGAGGCCACGAAAAATAAGGTTAGGTAGTTCGATGAGGCCAGTAAGGTTATAAATTTTGACATAGATTGAAGCATACATATAGGAGTCTATTACAAAAAAGAAAATACTTGCTTGAAATAAACTGTTTATTCATTGAATTAAATTAATAAATTAATAATATCCGGATTTTCAGATAATTCTATCGCTAAAACAGAAATTCTGCAAGTGGCGTTCTATGAAATAACCGACAAATCACGATCAAAATTACACAATAAATAATGCAAACAAAACTAGCAAATCACAGGTAATCGTAAAATTCACAAATATCATAAGTTTGATGGTATTAAAACAAAAATGTGTAGACTACTTGATGATCTAGTTGTTTTAATAAACATATTGGGACTTCAAAACAGTTTACGAGCATTACATGGCAGATGAGAAACTCCAAAGACACAGCGATAATATCGGCTCTCCTCCGGAACAAACGTAATGAAAGGTGACACTTTTCATTTCCCAGAAGTCTCTGGAAACCAGATTGCCTTTTTCGTATTTGTTTAAATCAGAGCGTTTGCTTGATAATACTGTTTCGTTTTACTTCAAAGGTAACATAATAGCCACTTCAATAATGCGATTGATTGGTAATTCCACAGGTTTAATAAAAGGGCTACTGTATTTAACAACAAAATTCATTCAAGGCAAGAATTCAAGTACTGATATTGCTGAGTAGGTATATTTTTAATTAAATTATATTTACAATACTAAATATACCCCAGTTTAACTCCTGACTAACTTAGATTCATTCAAAGTGAAGAACAAATTGCTTTATTGCTCCAATTGCTCCTACTTATGATAACACCTTGTTGAAATGAATTTTTGCAGTCAGTACCATTATTGATTAGAAAACTAATTATTATGATTTATTTCCAATTTTATTCTTCATGACATCCAGCAGTGTCTCATAGAATTCACCAAGGTCTCGCCCCATAAAATAATCATTGTGTGCAAAATCACAGTAGAATTTCGAGGCATTGGTACCACTTTCTGGTGAATTTAACTTTTCGTATAAAATGTCGACATCCTGAAAGAGAGAAAGTGTTTTATTTCAAGAGGAATCAACAAAGAACACGAGCTACCGTGTGATCTTCAGTATTCAGTAGCATTTTGCTTTTCTGTATTGTTGCATGAAGCTAGTGAAACTTAGCCTAATGTAACGTTATTAACAACTTTGTAATTTATATTATATTTTAATGGAATAAACTTCAATTTCATCCCCCCCAGCAATTAAGCCCTTGCCGCATGAAAAACGTACACAGATATTAATATTTTTATTAAAGGATACTTCAAAAGGCACAGAGAAAAATGTGTACAATATATGTATTTTACGTGGAAATTTTTTCATCCGAATATTAATGGAATTTTAATACTCTTAATAAACATGCGTTGAGAGTAGCGTATTCAGTTACGTAGAACGCCATTTTTTGTTACATGATATTACATTATGAATGAAATGAAATGAAATGAGCCAGTGAATAAAGCTTTGCCTTGAAGTATTTTCCTGGCTGAATAACCAAAGAGTTTTTTAAATCTCAGCAACAATATTAACCAAAAACCACAGCCCTATTCAAAATGACAATAACAAAATTATTTCTACTAAACGAATTCTGAACTAAAAAAATATCAATAGAAAGTCGAAAGTGAGTGCGTCGTGACCTCAAAACTAAAATAAACCCTACTATAGGTGTTTTAAACAATATGACCATTTCGTTACACAATAATGCAGGGTCTTTCTAGTCATTGTGGTTAGTGAATTTCATAACGTTCAAGGTGAAATAGAGGGTGTGGATATAGCACCGACCCAAATACATTTTAATGGCTACTACGATCAGTTATAATTAAAATATGTTTGTTTTAGGGTAAAGCAGGTCACGCGACGTTGACGGAACGCCTACCGAAACTAATAGCTTGACCAATCACGCGCCAGCATCGGAACGAAGGCGCGCCTTCCGATTAATGACCACGCGTCATTGGCGAAACCAAGCCACGCCTACCAACAGTGTCCAATCAATACCACATTTTTAGACTTACTTTTTCAGGTGCAATGAAATCCTGACGTCCAATAAACAAGTAGACAGGTATTGATATAGCTCTCACATCGTATGGTGGCGGTATAAACGAATTATATACTGCAAAGTTTCCGATCCCATGGTCAAAGTGCTGAAACTTCCCCTCACTCGAAATTAACTGCGCGAAATGTTGAAACGTTTTCAAAGATGTTCCACCAGGAAAATAATTCGTGAACACTGGTAGTATATCCTGAAAAAAAGAAATTGGAAACAAAATGGATTATTGTTCAAAAATCCTTCTGCTTACCGGTCGTACTTGGTTAACTGCTAAGCCAGACGCCAAGGCCAAAAATAACTCGCAATAGTTAATGGTAGGATACGTGCTGCATAGGGTGAAAGTATATTCCTTTATCAGAGGAATGTGATCACCTATTGCATGTACCCCCATAGCTTTGAGAAACATCTACAATATAATATATATTATTATGTAACTTGTGGTTCAAAATAAACGCCCCAGTCGAATAGGAAATCAACTTACCACTATATTATCAACAAATGGAATCAGTGACTTGTACAGTCCTTGTATATTCTTCATATAAGCAACAGGGGACAAAGAAATCAACGCCTTTAAATGCTCCTCTGCGTGATCCTTCTTTACTGACGAGTAGATATAAGACGTCGTGGTTCCCATTGAATGTCCTATGTAAATTATGTTGCCTTTCTGTCTTGTGATGTTGGAAATTACTTCAACAATCGCCGGAAGATCGTATATTGCCATTTCATGGAAACTGAAATTAATACATAAACCAATTTTACTGATGAGTTATCCTTCATTCGACGTTTTTGAGTTTCTAAAACCTATATCTATGCCATAATTCCGACGCTACATGTATAAATAAATATTATTCATTTTACCCAAAGTTCCAATACAAAGGATCCTCCATTGTTAAATTTTCATGTCGTGATGAATAATCCTCGCCCCTAGCAGTCGACAGCCACACATCATAGCCATTATTCGCGAGAAAGAAAGCTGGAAAAATTTTAATTCATTATGTATGAATAGAATTGTAAAGTTCTCAACACATTTTAAATAATAAAAATGGTGTGATTGTATTAGAGACTCTGAGGGAAGTTACGACAGTTGAGGTACGAAAGTGATAAAAGCGCAGTCATTTTTATTTCATTGTTTGCCTCATCTGTATTTCCACGTAAATAAGGGTTCTTTTGTGGAATATACTACACAGGAATGTTGGAATTACTTCAAGTTTGATTTTTTAACGTTTCGTAAGATAAAATTCAATTTTATTTCAAAAGTGCAAAGTGCAAGGAATGCTCTTACTTCATCTAAACCCATAAACTTTAGTTATTACTGAACATTTCACTATGCCATATCTAATAGTAATTAAGTTTTGATAGCTTTAATAACTATGCGTAATAGCTATCTATAATGATCGGTATTACCATCTGCCGGAGCTGAGATTTCACCCAGGAGCACAATAGACAGTGGGAAGTCGCCTTTGTGCTAGCAGAGCCGCTACTTCCGTTTCCTTTTTTGCGTAGAAATATAAAGGGTTTCGATTTTCGACTAACATCGTTTTATTATTTCTAATGATATTTCTAATGAATCACAGATATTTCTAATTTAATTAAAAACGGCTACTAGAAATGTGTATACCATTAAAAATATTTAGTGATTTTAATTTTATTAAGACTAAATCAGAGGCGTCTTGAGATAACTAGAGACATATCTAATGAATTATGTAGACATTCTTATTATCAAATAAAAATGTAATAATTTTAATTTAATTAAAAATAAATTCAAAATATCTGAAAATAATTATTTATATGTACGTATATTTCTGTATCAATTAAAAATATTTAATACTTTCTATTCAATTAAAAATGAATTAGAAATATCTGAAAATTATTAGAAATATATCTAATGCATTAATGAATTTCAGATATCTCTAGAAATAAATATATTTAGTAGATATATTTATATTAATTAAAAATGTTTAATACCTAATAAAGAATATCCAGTAGATATTTTTATTTCAATTAGAAATATCTAGCAGATATTGAAAATAAGATATGTTTCTAATTAATTTCAAATTTCTTTAATTTAATTAGAAATATATAGATTCTATTTTATATCAGTTAGAAATTAATTAAATTATTAATATTTTCAATTCAATTAAAAGTTAATTAGAAATATCTGAAAATTATTAGAGATATATCTAATACATTAATGAATTCTAGATATCTCTGGTTGAACTAAATATATTTAGTGGATATAATTGTATTAATTAAAAATATTTAATACTTAATTAAAAATGTCTAGTAGATATTTTTGTTTCAATTAGAAATATCTGGCAGATATTGAGAATTAGATATATTTCTAATTAATTTCAAATTTCTTAAATTTAATTAGAAATAAACAGTTTCTATTTTATATCAATTAGAAATATTTAATATTTTCAATTCAATTAAAAATTAATTAGAAATATCTGAAAATTATTAGAAATATATGTAATGCATTAATGAATTCCAGATATCTCTAGTTGAACTAAATATATTTAGTAGCTACCTTTGTATTAATTATAAATGTTCAATACTTAATAAAAAATGTACAGTAGATATTTTTATTTCAATTAGAAATATGTGGCAGATATTGAGAATTAGATATGTTTCTAATTAATTTCAAATGACTTTATATGAATAGAAATATATAGTTTCTATTTTATATCAATTAGAAATATTTATTACTTTCAATTCGATTAAAAATGAATTAGAAATATCTGAAATATATTAGAGATATATCTATTGCATTAACGAATTCCAGATATCTTTAATTTAACTAATTACATACATGATATATTCATATTAATTAAATATGTTTAATACTTATAATTCGATAAAAATGTCTAGTAGATATTTTTATTTTAATTAGAAGTGTACAGCAAATATTGGGAAATTAGATAGATATATTATACTGAATTTTAGATATTTCTAATTTAATTAAGAATATGTGATATTTTCAATTTAATTAAACGTGAATTAAAGGCATCTAAAAATTGTTATTAAAGATATTAGATATACCGATCGCACTAATTAATTTCAGATATCTCTAGTTGAATTAATCTAGTAGATATGTTTATATTAAATAGATATGTTAAATACATACTTGAAATCTAATTAAAAATATCTGATAAATATTTTTATTTCGTTTAGAAATATCTGGTAGATATTGAGAATTAGATATATTTCTAATTAATTTCAATTTTCTATAATTTAATTAAAAATGTGTAGTATCTATTTATATCAATTAGAAATATTTATTACTTTCATATCAATTAAAAATTAATTATGAATATTTGAAAATTGTTGAAAAAATTCTTAATGCATTAATTAAATTCAGATAATTGATATATCTAGTAAATATGTTTATATTAAATAAATTAGAAATGTCTAGTGAATATTTGTATTTCAATTAGAAATATTTAGCATTTATAGGGAATTAGGTATGTGTCTAATGATTTTCAAATATTTATATAGATTATTTTTACATATTTTAATTAAAAATATGTAGTAAACATTTTTAAATCAATTAAAAATATTTTTATTGAATTAAAAATGAATTAAAAATTATTAGAGATATATCTAAGTAATGCATTATTGAATTGGATTAAATATATCTAGTGGACGTTTATATTAAATAAATAAAAAGAAACATTAAACACACCACAAAAATTAGACAAATATGTTTAATATCTAGTGGATATTATTAATTTCTGATATTTTTAGGAATGCTTTCCATGTATTCATATTTCTATTCAAATGTCTTTCCAATGCCTATTACAACTTTCCTGACTCTTCTTGGGTAAATATTCCGTCGCTAGGTTTTCATTGTCATTACTGTTTATATCATTTTCATTTATTTCTGTTACTTTCATTGCCAGTTTCATTATTTTTGTTATCATTTCCATTACATCTTTTCTTTAGAATTCACGAAAATGTCTTTGTATATTAGCCACAAACCCAGTTTAATTACTTTCACTGCTCTTAAAATTGACCATAAAAATTCATCCAGATCTTTGGATATAATTCCCAAATGCAAAGCCAAGGCGAAGTGGTTGTACAGAAAAATTAAATATGTTCAAAATTGTATTCTAATACTATTTGAGAATAAAACAGTGAGTTTGAGAAGAAGGCTAAAAAATGGTTTTTGCATTTTTTCAACACTTGAAATATCTGAATTCATTCCCGATATACTTAAAAATCAAACTTTTAATGAGCGGATTCGAACTTTTAATAGACAGAAAAACGGAATATTACTGAAAGTTTTTTAAATAATGAGGGACTACTAATTGGAATGGGAACGACAATAGATATTTTTACAGTAACACCAGTTATCATACTCAATTATATACCTCAATTTGTAAATGAACATAACATTTTTACCTATCGACTGAGTCACTCCTTTGAAATGACTTTGCTGCCGATTCCATGCAAAATTACATGGTCACACAGATAAACGTGTTTAATGATAATTAAAACACTTAGTCGGATTAAACAACAATAAATTATTAACCGTGTTGACAAATATACACTGCCCTTCAAAATTTACACATCGTCAGAAATTTGCTACTTATTTTTGGTTAAAGTATAGCTTTGCTTGAATACCAGTAGAAACTTCTGTTTGTGCTTTAATTTTGCAGAGCAGCGTATTATTTGTATTTAATTGCTTCATGTTATTATTATTTGTCATAATTACGGTACATACCCGTTGAACTGTGCCCTAGCAGCATCCAAAAGATTGCTCTCGCGGCAATGCCGTGCTGTATGAGAACAGGTTGCCTTATCGAATTTAGGTCAGTGTTGTTGTGAGGAATTCTGAACAAGGTTAAAATGTATCCATCTTTTGTAGTTACTTTATATTTTTTCATGGGATAACCGTATCTCCTCGCAATTTGTGCCTGCAAATTGTGATGCATGTATAAAAATGATATTAAGGTTACGATCAAGTCGGCGGCGAATATACTGCGCGTCCTCGGAAACGCAACATAATTATATGTAGGTATATAAACTGGATTTAACATATTTAAATAAACTACAGAGAAACTTCTGGGAACATGGACATTAAAAAAATTCAAAGTGAGTTGACAACTTTCAAATTAGAGTAAAATGAATAGCTAGCGGCTGGTGAAGTGTAAAATATTAAAAAGGGAACAAAACACGAAATTTCAGTACTTATTCAAATTAATTTAATTTTTGAAATTTTAATGGAGTTAGGCCCACGTTTCGAAATAATTTGTTTCATCTATATATACTTTATCTAAAAGATTTTTCATAACTTTACACTAATTTTATATTTTAATTTTCTTATAATTATTATAAAAAATTTGCTATGTAATTTAATACTTTCAACAATATTTTATATCAAATGAAATGAAATGGAGTAGAGAATTATCTATTTTTTAGCTTACCGGTGAAGAGTTGATATCAGGGTTATACCAACAGTTCGGATTGTTATCTATAGTCGAGTAATCCCTGAAGGTTTTGCAAACATTATTTGTATGTAAACTCACAAACGAAAACTGAAAAACTAAAAACACACAGCACTGCACCAACATTATTTACACGGCGAAGGAATGCAGCATAAAAGTGCAATTTTCAATTACTTATCCTTATATACACGTTTCATGGAAAAACATTGATGTCGATTTCATGATTCGCATGGCGAAGGACATTTTTAAAATAAATAAATAGAGTGAATAATTAATAATAAAAACAAAGTTCTCTTAACTAAAAAAGTGTAATAATAATTAATTTTTTGTTTGCTTATAAAAAATATAATTAGAAATTTAAAGTTATGGCATCAACAGCAATTGTTTTAAGTGCCATTTGAAAAAATATATATCTGGCTAAACTGCTGGATGGTTTAAAAGTAAAGTTTACATAAATACCCTTTGAATTAAGATTTGAAACAGAGAATTCGGCAGGAAGTTCGCCAGATAAGCGTTCATGTCAGCTGTAATGTTCAAATGGAGTTTCCATCGATAAGAACGCTGTCAGGATGTAAAAGGAGCACATTTTGGACATTTAACTTAATATAAATTACTTCTCATTATAACTTTTTTGTTTCCCTTTAAGATGACCATCAGATATTGCGTCGAAAATTTTTATTTTATTTGTTGGAGAGGTTTTTATAATAATAAAAAGTAATTACTTTTGGACTGAATTTAAAGTGAAAGGTCACACGTCTAAAATAATTATTCAAAACGTTTTTATGCATTGAAATAAAGAGAAATGTATTTGAAAATTGCCTTGTACAGATGCATTATACAGGGTGTCCCAACCAAAAGCAGACACGAGCACGAGTTTTTTCGACAAGAAACACTTTCCTTGTCAGTTTGACTTCAGAATAATAAAAAATTAAAATTAAATAATTAATCTCGCGGCCAGAATTGGCCTCCCATTTTACCATTTGCATTGCGCATCTTTTTCATCCCTTAAGCAATGGCATTAACTCAAATATAAAAAAATCAAAATGTCTTTAAAACACGCAGTAAAAATGATGTAAGACAAGGATCGAGATATTAAATTTATCTTAATTTCTCTCCTATTTAACTAAATTTAATACATGAAATATTTAAAAAAAAATATTGCAAATTTCTTGTGATATCGAAGTTTCATTACTTGCAATGATTAAATTAATTTTTTATTCTGAAACCCAAAACCACCCCCTTTTATATTTTAAAGCATAAAAATATCACTTGCTGATAGCAGCTAAAATAATTGCATGGTTTATTTATGTTAAGAAGATTGATTAAGCATTATCTTAAATGGCACTTGCAAGTGGATTAACTTGTTGCTCTTGATTACATTATGTTCTTGAAATGACTTTAAACGAAATGTAACGACAGTAATATCACATTAAATTAAATATTGATGTTATACGTATGCTACAAGGGCAGCTGATAACCTCAGTTGAGTATGTTTGCCTTGCAAATTTAAACCGACGAAATAGGAAGGTATAATATAACAATAATTATTGCTGTAGCATAAAAAATTATTTTAACTAATTGTGTTGTAAAGTATTTCAAAGCGATCGAATGTTATAATTGGTCATTCTTGACCCCAATGATCTTAGAAATGAACTCCTTAAACACTAATGAAACTTTTTACACATCAAAAATGCAGCAGCAATTATGTTTATGTCCAAACAAGTCAAAACAAAAATAAGTTAACAGATTAAAAACGGCATTCAATATTTTATTAAATCTACTATTATTTGTCTTAAAGTTCACATTCTATCTATTATTCCATCAATTAAATCGTTAATACATTATTGTGGAATTTGGTACTCATCCAATTTTTGTGGTTAATCCTCACTTAGCTTAGACAATTAGTAGTAATTGGTAGTCTCAACGGAAATATGATCGACGAATTCTGGCATTCCCCAAGGAGGTGTCTGTCAACTTCATTACCTTTTTCATGTTAATGATTTGTATACAAGAGTAGTTAGTCTTCAATATAAGCTCTTAGTTTCAGATACCAAAAACTATAGATATTACACAGACCTACAAAAAAAAATTTTTGTCTGGGTGCCGGAAAAATAAGAACTTGCTTTGGATATGTTTTTTCATAGCAACTCTAGTGTTTGAGATACGAAAAACAAATTTTAGTTCTGATAAAAGACTAGGTTTATAAAATAGGTAATAGTATCTTCAAAGACCAAAATTTGTGCCAGGTATTGCCATACTATATATTGTCATGTATTTTAAACCAAAACCCCACTAATAAATTAATAAAATTAAAAAAAAAAAAAAAATTCAATTGAAACCAGGGTAAAATTAAAATTCCTCCTAATAAAACTAGAACGAGAAACTTACGTATGGTATACTCATGAAATAAATACAAGTTCAAAAAAGGATATAATATCTTAAAACCATTTGTTAAATCAGCTGTGACACCTGTTGTGGCAAGTGAGGTCAACGAGCCTTAAGTAAACAAAGGGTCAGCTACGCTAAAACAAACCAAAAATAAACAAATTAAAGGCGTAAATCAAATAAATACATCGTGCAATGTTTCTTTAAAATAATCAATGACTTAACAACTGCCAGATGCATGTTTTAAACAGAGGTTGAACGATTGTCAACTACAGTTAAACAAAGATGGACTTTATTTATGTGAATTAGATTAAAATTTGTAATCAATTAATTTAAAACAAACCTGTAAAACCTCCAGTATAGTCAAATGACCAAACACAATGTAAATTAGTTCCTAAGAAGTATAAAGAAAGATGGTCTATCCACTTGATGGCTGATTCTTCGGAGACACTGATTTATCTATGAGCTATTTTCCATATTTTACTATGAGAATTAAGAAAGTAAATTTAGGTTGCTTCTTAATAAATTAGTCATCGTTTATGAATTTGAATAACAAATGTTGATGATTTATTAAACAAATTAAAATGTTTATTTTAATAATGCTATGTATTGACGTAGATACTGAACTTCTTATATATAAAATTAATATGCACTGCTCTTAATAGCTTTCATGAAAAATCACAATTTGATTTAGTGGTTGAATCAAAGCCATAACCTTTCTTATCTGACGATAATAATTTTTGGCATTAACATTAAAATATTCTACCAAATTTCAAATACCGTATGGTGGCGAAACCGAGAACAAGCAAGCCACACTTTAACACAACCAAGTATAATAATTAATTATAAATCAGGTCCGACGACTGCAGTGAATGCAGTGTCAAGATCAGTGATAAGCGCTCTTGATGTTTACCAACTAGTTTATGACGAAAAATTTTATAATTTTAAATTAATATATAAATAAATGGTCGAGCAAAAAATAGCAATGCCTATATACAAAACAAGAGATTTTTTTGGGCTCATAAAACAACCCTGAATTAATACGTAATATTTAAGGTAATGAACACTTGTACTTTTATTTAATATGTTATATAATTGTAAAAACATATTAAAAAATACCTAATTAACAGTCATTAATCACTAATTGCTTGTTCAGTATTACTTAGTTTATTATTCGACCTTAGTTGTTTTTAAAATACATATGTATAATAAAATGTATCTAGTTTTTTAAGTACATTCGAACGTTGTCGGATACAAACGGCTTGATGCAACGATGACCCTAAATTTATAATAATAATAATAAATATTTTTAATTTATTTATTATTATTTGTAAAGGATAATATTTTGGTCCCTTTTGGTATTCGTTTATTGGTTCCAAGTGTACCAATTGTACAAACGTTGGATAAATTATCAGGCAACGCTTCAGTTTGAGCTGATTTTATTAAAAAAGAAACGATAGGTAAATCGTAAGAATCTTAAACTCCACCGTGTATAATGGTACGTTTTTTAGTCATTTAAGCACGCATTTAAATAACTAAAAACTACAATAAAACTGGCCTTCATTTTCTCTTACCTGGTAACAACTATGTTTTTCAATTTAATTGCTTGTTAACTGTACCCACGTGTTACAAAAAAAACGTAAACTTTAACATTAAAACATGTTTATTTCTAAAATATGGTGGACTGTTTTAATAGGATAAGGAACGTGGATAACATTGTCAAGGGTACGAAGCCAACACTGCGATCTTTAAATCACCCTCAATTTTTTTAAATGGAATACCCTGTATGTTTACTACTACGACGGATCTTTTTCCAATTATTTCAAAAGTGTGTATTTTGTTGATATGTGATTCATCGATTTTTAAATATTTAAGTTTAAATGTAACTAAATCGAATCTAAGAAGATAGAAATTGCCATGATAACAGACGACCTACAGTGTTTTTCTTCCTCAAGTGTCAGATTTATAAGTATACTCATAAACATTAACGCATAGGTTTAAACAACTGTAAGTGTTTGTTTCTCAGGGGAATCTCGATCTTCTTAACTATAATTTAATTATGAAAATATATTTTGAACTTTTTGCTGTTCATTTGTTTATTTTCCAAATTTTATCTAAAACCTAATATGGGGGAAACCATACAACAGTTGAATATAAAGATTTTCGATCTCTTATAATATCATTGGCCACATATTATTAGCTTTGTAACACATTTTTAAACGAAATCTCGGGCGCCAGTTCCTTATTTTAGAATGCAAGGAACAGCATTTTTTAACTTGGCGGTTTCCAAGAAAGGCTAGGGTAGCTTTCAGTGAAGAAAACGGCCTTGTCCAGGGGTCTGGTGGATTGATTTTTAAGCTGTATTGCAAAAAGAACTTTGACAAGACTTTTTCATGCCATTCGCCTCATACAAGAATTCCCTACCTGATTTTGACTCACTGGCCATCATAAACAGAAATAACTGAAAGAAATGCAATTTGATTTATTTTGTTAATAACATTCGTTTCATAGCTTCTTCTTACTATTATTATTATATATTAACAGAATATTGAAATTTTAATTAAATATACATTTTCCACTTTTGTGGAATCAGAGCAAGTGTAGTGTGAATAGACCAATAATATATGCATGCAGAGAAAGCACTCGTATGAATGGGTCTCCCCAATAGTAGATTCTGAGGTTCAAGGGGAGAACAAACAACGGTACGTATTCAGTTCGGTTAACAGACCATATTATTATAAGTCGTATATCTTTGTTCGTCGAGCACCTATAAATATTCAGAGAAATAATACCGTCTCCAATAAATCTCAATTAAATCTATTTTAAACCAGACTCGGCTGTAAATGTTTGGATTTTGCGAAGTTAAAAAAATAAATGGTGCCCAATTTAATTTTAGATTTTTAATGACAGTTTCTACACCTTTTTTTCTATGAAAACATTGTCTTTAGAAATATTCTTATAGAATCGCCAAATTCATCGCCGCAACAGCAAAAATCTGTAACACTGAATTGGTATTTAGTTAAGATCTAAATTTAATGTAAATACTGCGCCTTGTTTATTATTACAGATTAAGTTTAATTAAAGTAAACTCGATATGATTTGTTTGGAGCATTTTATTGTTTAATTAGTGTAATGGGCGTTTGCTAGAAGGAGATACAAAACGCTTCGTTTACATAAACATATACATGTGTTATATTTACTATCTTTATCGATATTTATTGCAGGCTTTAGTTAAATATTTTTGTGAAACAAAAGGAAGAGGCCTACAGTATTCCTTTACAACACCTAATTTATTACAAAGATCTATTTTGTGTATAAAAATATGTGTGTGATTATTGGCAGTGATTATCGATTTTAAACATATTTTTAAAATAATGCAACATTCAAATTGCTTTATGGAAACAGGCGTTATTTTCGCAAAGAACCAAAAATTATTTTTAAGTTATAAGGGAGTCCGATATTATTCAATTTAAACTTTTCTTGTTCTCTCTACGGGCTCATTTTAACCAACCTGTATAAGGGGAAAGCGCAAAAACTTCAGAATTAGTTCTTACCTCTCATTATGGGATTCGCAGGCATGAAATACTTTCATAAAAAGCGGCTACATAAGTTCTTTGTTTATAATTTTTCTTCAATTTTTCACGTTTCCTTGTTGTGTAGCCCTCATAATGTGGATTGAAAAATGAATGATGTGAGCATGTTGTG
Source organism: Rhagium mordax (assembly GCA_963680705.1). Classification (NCBI taxonomy): domain Eukaryota; kingdom Metazoa; phylum Arthropoda; class Insecta; order Coleoptera; family Cerambycidae; genus Rhagium; species Rhagium mordax. The sequence goes on along the minus strand of OY796661.1, from coordinate 73,990,095 downwards.
TAAACCTGCAATACATCTCATATAATAAAATTTCACTATGTAAAATGGCCGGAAAAACTAGTTTCGCTCTTCCATCGCCTATTATGTTGATTTATGTCGGTAATATATTTTTCGGTAAATATAAATGCTATATAGAACATAAAATTTAATATGTAGGAAAGTAGGTTACACATATAGGTATCAAGGCTCTTGAGTTTGTGCATATAGACATTCTTCTCTATTTATCGGTTTCATAAATTTTGCATAGAAAGAAGTTTTTCAAAGACTCTTTCCTAAATGGCAATCCATTGCTTACACTTTCTTAAGAAGGCGATTTATAAATAAACTGCCTGCAATTTTCGAATACAGATGAAACGACACATAGTTTCTGTATCTATTTTACTATAGGGGAAACAGAAATCATAGCATCCAAAGCCAAAAAAATATAGAACCACTTTAGAACGCAGCGATAAAACATACATAAAATAAATACGACATGCTCTTTTATTCTTATTGGAAATTATCAGGAGGATAGTACGAATTAACGATTCATTTATGTAAATACATAAATTGAAAAAATAATCTCTTAAATAAGGTTAATTTATAATTCGTAGTAGGTATCGTTGTTGCACAAATTTGCCTTTTAATTTGATTTCATTATTAATTATCTTAAATGAGCAAAAATACACTCTTATCGTTAGACAAAATATTATTATAAATATTTTTTTTCAACTAAGGTCAAACTTAATCCTTTCAAATACTTAAACTTGACTCAGATAACTGGGACTAAAGCTCAAGTTGCATAACATATTGAGATAGGACAAGTTACTGCAATTACAAGTAATTATTTTTACAAAGCATGAATTTCCAGAACTGTCATACACAATTTGACCATTAGGTTACTGAATTACTGTTCGAGGTTGTAACGATTTAAGTTGCAATTCGTTTCAGCAGGTTATAGTTTCTATTTTGCATATTAAAATATGACTCCTCACAACTGAATAACCCTGTATTCGCATTTGATCGGTATGTGGTAGAAAAAATACAACAAAAACACCACAGCGGATGAGCGTTGTGAACGAGGCTCGTCCCGGGCTAGAGAGAGCGTCTTTTGCCTTTCGAATTTTACCTAGGTGAGTCATACATTTCTTGTAGTCGCTTAAATATCGCTATTCATAAAATTTGCTTATTAATTATTGCTTCAGCTTTATTGTGCTATACTTAGTAAAAATAATAATTTGTCAAAATAATTACCGTATTTCGTATTATTTCCATATTTTGGATTATTTTCAGATAATTACCTAGTAGTACTGCTTTTCTAAGCACGTGGATGGGTATTCCCATTTCCGTTTTACCGTATCTTGTCTAAAGTAGACGTTTTCGTGGTTCAATTATTGTTAATTGACACGTTATACATTATTTAAATTGTATAAATTATCGCTGTAAGTGAAACTTGCAGATTATCGTTATTTCGTACATAGAACAATTTCTGTGTGGATTTTTATTGTTATTAGGTTCGACTGTGGTTCATATAAGCTGGAAAAAGGAAAACTACACTGGTTTTGGATAGTGAAGGAAGTCCACTTGAGACTTAGGTTTTTGTCGAAATAAAAACAATTGTTAATTTTTTAATGTACTGTACAAGGCATCAAATTTTCTGTAATTAAATAAAAAAATCCAAAAATAGGGCGTCTAAATATATTTTTTTTAAATGGCAACGCTCTGTTTTTTTTTTTATCTTTTATGAAGGCTTCACTTTGGTTTGGATCTTTTCTGATAGTTAAATTATATTCTTCAACGTTAGGTAACTTTCTGCAAGTCGAAATTTTATTTAGAATTACAATACAAAATTCCAGTACTTTCTTTTATCTATATATTTATACAAATTTTAAAGTAACTAGAAATCTGGCTTTTCGTAATTATCAAGTATTATTTTACTTACTTACTTTTATTTAAATAACATGAAATTCCAAGAAAATTATTAATTCAAAAGAATATTGTTGTAAATAAAATGTTTTGAATTTATTTTATCTGGTAATTGAATTTCTGCTGAGAAACCTTATCTTATAAATGCGCCACGAAATAATATTAAAAAGTGGGGCGTTGCTATAAAACCATATAATTTGAAATAAATATACCTACAGGGTGATTTTCTCTACAGAAATAAAAAAAGTTGAATTAAAAAAGTCCGGTCCAGGAATTTTTCACGTCATTTTATCAACTGTGTGTGATTAAAAATTGGAGTTTCTAAAGTGTTTCATATCCTTAATACAATTTTTTACACAATTATTGCGAAATGTATATTTTAAAAATTCTAATAGTTCACGCAATTCTTGAAAATAAGATACCTTTGCCATTAAAACTAAAGTTGTTAATTATATTATAATGGGAACAAATACTCAACTTGTTAGGCACCTCTTATCTGAAATAAATGAGGCACGATTGTGCCTCATTCATAAATTTACTCTCTGGCAAGCTTGATATATAACTTAGAAACCAATTTCGGAAGTCAAATTTAATATATAGAACCTCGAGATTAACATAAGTATAGGAATCCCATTATTTATGGTATAACAGTAAAAAAGCTAATGAAATTTTATTCCAACATATCTTATATGTCTTATACTGGAAATATAATACCCAACATACTACAGGAAATGAAATAATTCCAAACTTCAATATTTTTTTATAATCAACCAAAGTTCATTTAAACTACGATTTTCCCTGTACAATTTTTAATGTGTTTAAGATATGCTGGCCAAACGCCAAATAAATGTTCATTTCTAATTAGATTCAAAAGACATTTTCGAATTGTCACCGAGCCAAGAAGCTTTTACCTTACTAACTTAACCTTAATGTACTTGTCCTTCTCGATATAGTAATTTTAACAGTTGCTTCTGTTGCTCTCTATTTTTAGTGGCAATTTTCTTGGTTTAAATTTTTGCGAATAATACCCCTAACTTTTAATAATAAATTACCCTCTTCGTATAATCCCTATTGATACAAATTGTACATCGCGTCGCTCCTACGGCTTAGCAAGAATCATTTGACGTTTAACTCCAGGCGCTGAAAAATGAACCTCATTTAAAACTGTTGTCAGCCGCATAGGGAATGAAGGAAGTTCTATAAATCGCATGATTTAGCCTGTCCTGTAATTAATTACACCGGATGAATTTCTACGAAGGGCGAATATTTGCATATCCCATCCCGAACGGTTCCGTTGTTCTCAAAGAGGTTTACAATCATTATATGGATTTAATATTGGACTAAAATTCCTCGGGCCCATAACCCTTCGCCTAGAATTAAACGTGCTTTAGGGAGGTCAACTTACAGACCAGAAGTGTATTTGTGTGTTAAACTCTGACCAAAATAATACTTGTGTAAATAAGGGCACTCTCGATGTGGCTCATTTTATAGGAATTATTTTAAACATCCGAATCCGGTATAGTACGAGCGAATCTCCCCCTGACGACTGCACGTTGGGGTGTATGTCGTCTTATAATCGTGGTAATAATAATTGCGTGTAGTAACATTGGCCGTAAACACATTCATTGATAGTTAAATCAAAGTCTGGAGATGTTCATTAATTATTACATTGTTTGATTTAAACACTTTCAACCTGCTGTTCCTTCCCTGGCGGGTCTACCTTGTTACTGAAAATTACTAAACGTTGACAGTCGGGAAATAATTTTTTTATAGAAAGCTCTGCAGAGTTTCGCTCGAACGTATTGGGCACCCCAGTTCAACCTTTTACGATTCCCAAGTCGCAGCATAGGGAATCATTAAAAAACTCATTACCTGAAATTCACTGTTCCAATTTAAATTTTTACACGATTGCGCTCGAATTTCGGTGAATGATTTTTCGTCACGTAAGACGCATTTTAAATAAGGAGGGTCGTTTATTGTATCCTTAATCTGATAAATCTATAGAGGACTTCTGCAATCATATCATTAGATATTGGACAAAGGAAGGCAATATTTTTCATCGACTTTTTAATTCTCTACAAAATGTATTTGGCGTTGGCTCCATGTATATGAATTAACATAAAGACAACCAAGTGCTTGATATTCCCAAGGTATTTTTGTTTACTTAAATTTCCTATTTCAGCAGCACGTTCGCAATCCATCTATATTGTTATAGGTCCATGCTCAACGTCAGAGTCACGAAAACGATTTAAGATTCTTTGACACACTTCTGAATGTACACAAGGCAGTATTCCGTGAGAATTGCCGTCGCGTCGCTGAGATAAACGTACAATATAGAATCAGGTTATTCCGGAGAGGAGGTGCAATTTTTCATAAATTTGGAAACTTCGGCGATAAGAAATCGAAATAGTCTTAGAACTGACGTTTTGCAGTCACTGCTGAACTGTTTTTGAAGACAATGTTATGCTTATAAACTGTCAGAAAAGGTGAGAGCGCACAAAATTTAATTTTTCGAAACTTCTTTGGTGTATATTTACTTGATGCTAAGACATCTAGTTTTAAACACATCCTTGCTCTTGAAAGTGGTTGTGTCGTACAGTTATGTGGCTTACATGTTTCGTCTTAGTGATTAACAGTACCCTTAGGACTTACTCTAGAATGCGGCAAGAAAAATCTACACCCCGCAATTCACGAATCCTAGATATAGTCAGTTGAACGCTTACTTGTGAGCATGGCAACTTTCTTGTTTACATCAAATCAACAACGTTTAATTAATGTCTTTAGTAATGATGAGCCCAATAATTAGTTTGAAATAATTTACAATTTCCTCACCATTATAATTGGTCCAATTTGTTGCAGAGGCAAGCAAATTTATGTTAGTTCATTTCAATGCTAGATCTAAATCAGGGGTTTCTCGGGGGCATATTGCTCCTGGTATTGTTTGTAGATTGTGTGCCAACTCTTTGTATGCGTACCTACAGTAACTAGTGAATATTTATGTAAAGTGCAAATTCTCGAAATACGAGGGATTGAAACGAAGAAAAATTGGCAGATTTAAAATTTCATCCTAGATATTCGATTTCTCGTACAATTTCATACAATATGGGGATTTTTCAGCTCCATAACAACGTTCAGTTGGAAGAAAATCCATCCGAAGTCATAGACTCCAAATCCGCGAACCTTCGACTTTGACAGCTGACAACTTTTTATTGAGTAGAGGTAAAGAATCAAATAAAACGACATGATGCTCAGCATCCATTTTTGAATCGATTGAGTTGAAGAAAAGGGGAGTCAATTTTCTTTTCAAAAAGTTACAACACTTGAAAAGGAAAAGTGTCAAAAAACTATGAAATTCTCTTTTGTCAGTGGATTTATCTCGGGGTTTCTAGTTGAAAGACGGTTTTTTAAATTTCGGGAAAAAAGTAGAGTCCGACATGGGGTCGCGGGTCGGGGAGTTGGGAAAAATTGAGTATTTTAGGATTAAAATTTGAAAAAAAAACAAAAAAAATTCAGAGCCCCTGCGGGGCTCTATTTATAAACCCTACGGACCTGGCTATCAGAAATATGACGTTTATTCGAAAAAAAAAAAAAAATTTGGCAGCTGTCAAAGTGACGTTTTTTCGAAAAAAAAAAAAAATTTGAGAGGGAAAATCTGAAATATTTTATGGTAATATAACTCGACCAGAGAAAACGAATGGCGTAAACGCGAGATCACCATCTTCTTTCATTCTCGAGATACGAGCGATTGAAACGAAGATAAATTGACAGATTTTTCAACTTTCATCCGCGATATCTCGAAAACAAAAAGAGTTGTGGAGTTCCGGTTTGCACCATTCGATTTCTCGCACAATTTTCTACCATAGGAAGTTTTTAGCTCCATAAGAGATGTCTTGTAAATTTGTACAAATTGTATTCCAGATTGTTAAATTTGGATAAGTCTGTAGTTGCTTCAAGTCATTTGATTTTTTTTCTAACAAACAAATAATTTTTTAGGGTTTTATCTCCAAGTATTACCGCCAATTTTTGCCATCAAGTTTTTCTTCTACGTTTCAACTTTACGTGGGCGAAACACAATATCTGCACCGGATTTTTTTATTACTTATATTAGAATTTAATATCAAATGTACGAAACTCGCTTTAATTGGACACTCGTTTGAATGGAAATTTCTCTCCACTCCACTTTCAGTTTTATTTGAATTTTAATAATTTAACAGTAAAACTCATTTTCTGTTTTATGTGATAAATTTACCGAACACTGAGGCATAACTTCATCACAAATACATCCCTTTAGTTGCCTTCATCTTAAATAATCCCATAATCATTTATTATTTCTGTTTTACTTCTCACTTTCTCTTGGGAAAATTCTAGCATGGGCGTGGAATGGGTTTTTAACGGGGGAAAATGAAGTCAGTTTTGACATATTTGAAATTTTGAACAGAAAGAAAATTTAAAGATTTTTTGGACATCAGTAGAAAGATTCTTAATTTACATTATTAATGAAGTGACTTATGAGCTCCATATCCAACTTCGTGATTTCTTCATTCAACGATTAAAATAAATTATAAAAATCCTGTAGAGCATCTTCACGTATAAGTATTTTACAACTTTTTATGGTAGATTCCATGCAATTAATTTTTATCATACAAAATTCCACTATCACTAAAATACTATTTCAAAAGGTACGCCCATGGTTACGAAAGATATCAAGGGGCGTAATCTCTTTCATCTTGTCTTTTCACTTCATATTTATTATTCGTAATCGCACCTTCAAAGGATCAAGTAACGCAGTAAGTGATAATTCATTTATGACAAATGGCCATTTAAATCTATAGCTTAACTATCTCTATAATGGTTTCTTTACAAGCCGGTTAACGTCACCTGATACTTGCCCCTTATTTAGTTATTTATAATAAGCCTATTTTGTTTCCAAAAGGGGTGTGCTTTTTATTTTTTCAATTGTTATTGTTTTTTTTATTCACTCTTAATTTAAAAATGTATAACTCTTTTATTTATTTAAACAATTGCCTGAAATTTGATTACATAATGTTTTTGTGGTCACGATTACGAATCTGGCCTCAAAATCGGTCTAAAAACAAAATGGCGTCGATGTCTAATTTTTTATTTTCTCTTTTTTCTTATATTCATTAGATTTCTGGGGGTTTTTGGGGTCGCTAATAACGAATTTGGCTTTAAAACTAAAATTAAAAAAAATGGCGAATGGTGGAAAAGGGTCAATTTTTTTTATTGGTATTTTATTTTTTATACCGGGTGACAACTACAATTACAAACCAAAACACAATGTTCCACTTGATAATCAAAAGTTTTGGTCATTTCTGGTCAAACCGGAAATACTTTGAAATGCAAAATCTAATTCACGTCCTCCAAATTTCAATTTTTTATCTGATGTAGAAAAGTAATTACATTTCATAACAGAAGCAAAGGCAAAAAATTGAAGCTAGATTATATTCTATAGTTATGTATGGTTCTTAGAATCCTGCAATTTTACGAAGAAGGGCTTCCAATCCTCCCTGTTGTTGGATATTGGATACCAACATTATTGATTGGTTTTCCATCAGCTGATTTCTCCTGTTTTAAAAAATAAGAGATAAAAAGAAATTAATAAAATATTGCAGAAAGGATAACAAGCATTTTAAAATGTCTACGTGATGACATAGCGTATTTTCGGGGATAGGACAACTTTGTTATTTCAAGTAGAACATCCTGTATATTTTCTCACAGTTGGAAAGCCCATTGTTTCTCTTTTCCGAAAATTTCATATTTGTCATCGAAATTGTCCAGAGTGATGGTTATACAAGCTTTTAAAGTGAATATTGCGTTTTGCACAAAGTAGACTATGGAAGTAAAAGACAACATCACTTGTAAACGTCAAATTAGTTTATTAACAATTGCTTGTTACTTTAAGTGCTAAAATTGAAAATATATTGTACAAAGTGTAACAGGATATTTATTAAAGAAATAAGGATTAAACGAAATAATAGGCACAGGTACACATTAGTTACAAAAGATGTTCAAAATGCGTTTGTCTTTTATTTCCATAGTGTACTTCTTAAGTCATTGTATTTTTCGTAGCATTTCGATAAAACGCAGTATTCACTTTAAAAGATATTAAAACCATCACTCTGTATAATTTCCATGACAAATATGGAATTTTCGGAAAAGGGAAACAATTGGCTTTCCAATTGTGAAAAAAATATCACCATGAATACGCTATATCATATCCAGTTAAATTGGAGTGAGCAAAAAATGACGGATACTCAGGAAAAAACTTATCAAAATAAGAAGAAGACTGGCGGATACCGCTTTTCATTATCTCCACTAGTTCAAAAGTTATATAGGTTTAAAAAGGGTTAAAATATAATGAGGCGCCCGGTATCTCTTCTTACTCTAGATTAATTATAATTAATATGAATATGTATATATTTTAATAATATAAAAATTTTACTGTTCATTTGATTGCATTTACTGGATCATATGTTATGAATTTATCGTTTAAGGGTAACTATACAGATACTTAAGATATTCCCTGGGAAAATACATACCTCTCCTAGCTGCTCATTGATAAATCTAGCCATTTTATCCAAAGTGTTCTTTTTTACAAATACTCCTTCGGAGTCACCTAACTTGTAAAATTTAAGGGTAGGAACGGCTTTTATATCAGAGCATAAAGCCAAGTTGCGGTCGCAGTCAACCTGGGCTATTACTACATTGCTCTCATTTGTGTTAAACTGTTCGGCTAATTTGTTCCAGATTTTAGAATACCATTGGCTAACAGCACACCTAGAATAATGATTAAATTATTAAATCTTAATAACCTGCATGGAGTTGGTGAAAATCATGTGGAGGCCAAACTTGAATTTTTCTGGTACTTACCAACGTGCGTAGAACATGACGAAGTTATTCTGTTTCGCGACTTCGACAGAAAAATTTCCTGTATTGTACGTAATCACTTGGCCTTCGTTGGAAAATATATTTAAAAACATCAAAAAAATACATAACGGATATACTAGGAATCGCATGTTTGTAGTGAAGCAGACAACAAATTTAGTAGATAATTCCAGTTGAGTTGGAGAAGAGAGACTGACTGGGTAAATGGATCGTAAATAATAAAAAAATGATAGTAATTCCCCGTCCGTCTTGTCTTAATAAAAAATTATCATTGTTGAATAAAATGTTTATAATTTCTAAAGTTTGTTAGTAAACATTAATCAGCTCAAAGTCCTTGTTTATTTTTGTTCGTATCTGTATTTTTTACTTTTACCACCAAAATATGAGATTATTTTTTATTAATATATTTTAAAGTAAATAAAACACATGATATTGTCAAATGATTTTCAGCTCAAAGTGGAAAGGAAGACGAAATATTTATAGTTTTGGCGTTTTTTTGGCGCTAGTCGTAGAGATATCTAAATTATTCTTTTTTCTGGATGGTTTTTTAAAGTAGACGGATACGTCAAATTTTTTAAATAAAATTTTGACTTATAACTCGGAATTTTGAAATTTCGACTTATAACTCGGAATTTTAAAATTTTATTTTATGTGCCCCTTCCAGATCTTCGTAGAAAAGTTTCTTATTGGTCCAATTTGGATTTTTTTTCAAACGTCAAAATCGACTTCAGAAGTTAAGGTTCGTTTTCGAATCAGAGGATGATTTTTTAGTATCTATGTAAAACGAAACCAATACGATGACGTCACAAAGTGTAAGTAATAAATTTTTTTTATAATTTATATCCCCACTTAAAAGAATTATCATCATTTAAAATTATTAATGCATTCCTTGAATTGTTCTCCCTCTTAGATTTCCCTTGGATTAGGGTGAGATGGTATCACATGCGATGGATCCATCAATGAATTTAAAAATTTGTCGTATCCGTCTACTTTAAAAAACCATCCAGAAAAACAAATAATTTAGATATCTCTACGACTAGCGCCAAAAAACGCCAAAAATGTAAATATTTCATCTTCCTTTCAACTTTTAGCTGAAAATCATTTGACAATATCATGTGTTTTATTTGCTTTAAAATATATTAATAAAAAATAATCTTATATTTTGGTGGTAAAAGTAAAAAATACTGATACGAACAAAAATAAACAAGGACTTTGAGCTGATTAATGTTTACTAACAAACTTTAGAAATCATAAACATTTTATTCAACACTGATAATTTTTTATTAAGACAAGATGGACGGGGAATTACTATCAATTTTTATTATTTACGATCCATTTACCCAGTCAGTCTCTCTTCTCCAACTCAACTGGAATTATCTACTAAATTTGTTGTCTGCTTCACTACAAACATGCGATTCCTAGTATATCCGTTATGTATTTTTTTTTTATGTTTTTAAACATATTTTCCAACGAAGGTCAAGTGATTACGTACGATACAGGAAATTGTGCTGTAGAAGTAGCGAAACAGAATAACTTCGTCAAGTTCTACCGACCTTGGTAAGTACCAGAAAAATTCAAATTTGGCCTCTACATGATTTTCACTACCTCCATTTTCGGCTGTTAAACAGATCTACGGTCGCAGGTTATTATGATTTAATAATTTAATCATTATTCTAAGGTGTGATGCTAGCCAACGGTATTCAAAAATCTGGAACAGATTAGCCGACAAGTTTAACACAAATGAGAGCAATGTAGTAATAGCCGAAGTTGATTGCGAAGACAACGAGGACTTATGCTCTGATATATCAGCCGTTCCTACCCTTAAATTTTACAAGTTAGGTGACTCCGAAGGAGTATTTGTAAAAAAGGAGAATGTGAAGAAGTTGACTAGATTTATCAATAAGCAGCTAGGAGAGGTATGTATTTTCCCAGAAAATATCTTAAGTATCCTGCATAGTTACCCTTAAACCATAAATTCATAACATACAAATAAAAATAAATGCAATCAAATGAACAGTAAAATTTTTATATTATAAAAATATATACATATCCATATTAATTATAATTAATCTAGGGTAAGAATAGATACCGGGTGCCTCATTATATTTTGACCTTTTTTAAACCTATATAACTTTTGAACTAGTGGAGATAATAAAATGGGGTTTCCGCCAGTCTTCTTTTTATTTTGATAAGTTTCTTCCTGAGTATCCGTCTTTTTTGCTAACTTCCAGTTTAACCGGATATGATACAGCGTAATTTTGGTGATTTTTTTACAGTTGGAAAGCCCATTGTAGTCCCTTTTCCGAAAATTCCATATGGGCTTTCCAACTGTGAGAAAATATATGTATAGGATGTTCTATTTGAAATAACAAAGTTGTCCTATCCCCAAAAATACGCTGTCATCACGTAGACGTTTTAAAATGCTTGTTAACCTTTCTGTAATATTTTATTAATTTCTTTTATCTCTTATTTTTTTAAACAGGAGAAATCAGCTGAATAGAAAACCAACAAATACTGTTGAAATCCAATATCCAACAACACGGAGGACTGGAAGCCCTTCTTCGTAAAATTGCAAGATTCTAGGAACCATACATAACTATAGAATATAATCTAGCTTCAATTTTTTGCCTTTGCTTGTTTTATGAAATTTAATTTCTTTTCAACATCAGATACAAATGTTAAATTTGGAGGACGTGAATTAGATAATATAAAATTTTTTATGATAATTTTGTATTTCAAAGTACTTCCGGTTTGACCAGAAATGACCAAAACTTTTGATTTTCAAGTGGATCATTGTGTTTTTTGACATTTTTGAGACCTGCGGATCATTTTACGTATAATAGTGCCTTTTTGGATTTGTTTTGGAAGCACTTTTTACTTAATTTTTAAAAATAGAATTAGGTGGATGTGATTCACATAAATAACTTTTCTTTTGGTATGTAATTGTAGTTGTCACCCGGTATAAAAAATAAAATACCAATAAAAAAAATTGACCCTTTTCCACCATTTTGGATTCGCCATTTTTTATTTTATTTTAGATTTAAAGCCAAATTCGTAACCAGCGACCCCAAAAATCCCCATAAATCTAATGAATATAAGAAAAAAGAGAAAATAAAAAATTAGACATCGACGCCATTTTGTTTTTAGACCGATTTTGAGGCCAGATTCGTAATCGTGACCACATACAACATTATGTAATCAAATTTCAGGCAATTGTTTAAATAAATAAAAGAGTTATACATTTTTAAATTAAGAGTGTATTACAAAAACAATAACAATTGAAAAAATAAAAAGCACACCCCTTTTGGAAGCAAAATAGGCTTGTTATAAATAACTAAATAAGGGGCAAGTATCAGGTGACGTTAACCGGCTTGTAAAGAAATCATTATAGAGATAGTTAAGCCATAGATTTAAATGGCCATTTGTCATAAATGAATTATCACTGACTGCGTTACTTGATCCTTTGAAGGTGCGATTACGAATAATAAATATGAAGTGAAAAGACAAGATGAAAGAGATTACGCCCCTTGATATCTTTCGTAACCATGGGCGTACCCACTGAAGTAGTATTTTGGTGATAGTGGAATTTTGTATGATAAAAATTAATTGCAAGTTGTAAAATATACGTGAAGACGCTCAGGATTTTTATAATTTATTTTAATCGTTGAATGAAGAAATCACGAAGTTGGATATGGAGCTCATAAGTCACTTCAGTAATAATGTAAAGTAGTAATCTTTCTGCTGATTTCCAAAAAGTGTTTAAATTTTCATTCTGTTCAAAATTTCAAATATGTCAAAACTGACTTCATTTTCCTTCGTTAAAGACACATTCCACGCCCATGCTAGAATTTTTCCAAGAGAAAGTGAGAAGGAAAACAGAAATAATAAATGATTATGGGATTATTTAAGATCAAGGCAACTAAAGGGATGTATTTGTGATGAAGTTATGCTTCAGTGTTCGGTAAATTTATCACATAAAACAGAAAATGAGTTTTACTGTTAAATTATTAAAATTCAAATAAAACTGGAAGTGGAGTGGAGAGCAATTTCCATTCGAACGAGTACCCAATTAAAGCGAGTTTCGTACATTTGATATTAAATTCTAATATAAGTACTAAAAAAATCCGGTGCAGATATTGTGTTTCGCTCACGAAAAGTCGAAACGTAGAAGAAAAACTTGATGGCAAAAATTGGCGGTAAAACTTGAAGATAAAACCCTAAAAGGAAATTATTTCTCTATTAGTGAAAAAAGCAAATCACTTGAAGATTACATTTAGAATAGTATCAAGGAATTGTTTAACTCATTCTGAAGGGTTCTCTTTTGAAAGATATAAATATGGCCTAAGTATTTCATGTTCGCAATTATATTCTTCTTAGGAGGTGTCAATTTCAGAAATTCTTTCAAAGAAATAGCTACAGGCTTATCCAAATCTAACAATCTGGAATCCACTATGTGCAAATTTACAAGAAATCTCTTAAGGAGCTAATAGCCTTCTTAGTGTAGAAAAATGAATGGTGCAACCCGGGACTCCACAACTCTTTTTGTTTTCGAGGTATCGGGGACGAAAATTCCGAGTTGTGACTCAAAATTTTATTTAAAAAATTCCGAGTTATAAGTCGAAATATTGAAATAAAATTTTGAATTATAACTCGGAATTTTGAAATGATATTTCGAGTTATAACTTATACAAATAACACAGCCCCGTCACAGCCCCGTAGGGGCTGCATTCGGCCCCGCAGGAGCCGCTTTATTTTCTTAAATTTTTCTGTTTTAAAGAAAAACCCTGTATTTCTCCTTTCGAAAAAGACGGCCCCGCAGGTGCTGATAGCCTTATTTTTTTAATTTTTTTCAATTTGAAAGAAGAAACCCTAAATTTTTTTCACTTTCTCTACCCCTAAACCCCGTGTGACGCTACTATTTTCCCAAAACTTTGAACTTTTTCCAACTAAAAACCTCCAGAATAAACAACATATATCAGCCTCGCAGAGCTAGATTGGGCAAGCCAGATAATGTCTTGCACCGCTCAATCTAGTATCACATAAATCCTAAAAGTCACGTACTAAATTTATTTCCGTTATTGAATTCTGTCTCTCGAAGTTAATGTAGCAAGTGTATTTGGACACCTGCATACAATATGTGTGAAATATATATACTTCTTGTGGTTATATTGCATCTCACAATGGTTTGTTACAGACGTCTTCCACAGTTGTTTCTTGAAATTTATATGCAGCGTATTTCCTCGAAACAGGCATCCAATATCTGCACACTGATGCATAAACAATGCATCCGAACAATAAGTTTACATCTTGTTCTCGTTGTTGGTAAAGGTTAGTTTTAAATTGTCCCTGAAACCATAATAATATAGGTTTGTCTGGATGTTTTTTCCACAAAATTGGGATATTATGGACTCAAGTTTTAACACTTGTTGAAGGTAAGCGGATTAATGAAACGAAGAGCAGATGGTTTTTACTAAAATATTTCCCTTTACCAAAAGAATTAAATACTAAATAATGTGTGGTCATGCTTTGCAAGATCAAAACCTCTAGAGGGCGAAACACTTCGTTTATATAAAGTGTTAACATCACCATTTGTCAATTTGTTCATAATCATCAAATTACCCTCAATTAGCATTATCCGGCTATAATCTCCGACGAATCGTCAACTAATTACTTCCAGTTGGGGTAGATTGTAGTAACCCCAGAAATGTTGAGTTCACGAAGTTTACCTGTGTGTCGAGGGAATACCTTGGTCAGTCGATAACGAAGGCCACTTGTCGACTATTTGAGCAAGTTTGTCTGCAACTGTTGCATGTTGATGTCATAAACTTAGAGATTTATTCAGTCTTGTCTGTGCGAAGAAAATGAGAGGAAAACAAGTAACAAAGTCGGCACTAGCCAAATTTATTGCGCTACATTAGTCTTTTAAATTCAACGGTGAAGTTCTCTGAGCTCGTAAATTATTATTTTTATGAAGAGTATTTGATATGTGCTTCATCAATTCATAATGATTTCTAGAAATCGACCGTTCCAGACGACCGAGATGCATAAAATCGCGCTGACATATTTATGGCGAAGGGTATGAGGATTTTGGCTCAGTTGAAACATAAAACAAGAAATATTATCGTAATTGGCAACACTTACTAATTTATTGTGAACAAATCATTTAAAATATAGCTCTTAAACTTGATGATTCTTAGTTTTGATCGGATACCCAGTAAAGACTATGAATTTGAAGTGTTGATACTGTAAATATTAAAAAAAAACTTCTTTGTTCTATATAATGTATTTTTACTTCGCCATGATATCGGATCTTTTTGTTTTCAAAGAGCTTAGACTGTATGTGACTCTCATCCTAAATATTTAGGATCTCTAAGCTTAAACAAACTATTTTTCATGCATAGAATATAAATCGCACGTTTATGGGAAATAGGTTAACTCTAAGATGCTTATCTGCTAATAATATGACGTACTTTCTTCAGGAATAGCTGTTTAGCAAACAATATTGATTTCAGCAGATTCAATTTTTTTTTTATTTGGTATTATATAGTATTCACTTGACACCGAAACACGCACTGCAAGAGAGTAGGAGATTGAGATTTGTATCTACTTCAATCGTTTTGGTTTAATAAAAAAAATCATACGTAATAAAATATATTGTGGTGGAAAGTGCAAAAACCTTAAAATCCGCTGTTGACCAAACTGAATTTACTGCCATAAATTACAAAAGCACAATACCAAACAAGAAATAAATCAAATACAAAGACAAGATATGTTAAATTATTCAATTTTTATTCTCTCGGCTCCTACCTAAACAGGGAAGTGACGTTATTTTTTTGTCTATAGTTCTGTTATTGATTTAAAGTTCACTTAAGTTATACCATTGCGTTCCATTCTTATCCCAAAAATAGCTTTGGGTTTTACTAAGGCGGTTGTTCTGTTTTCAAACAGTACAAATATAATGTGGTTAAATTTCAAATTTTTATAAGTAAGAATTCTGCTTAACCGTAGTTGTATCCAAAACAGGCAATCAAATTAAATTTTCTAATATTAAAGGTATAAATTAAAAATCATAATTACAATTCCAGTCGCGCCTTGGGACCAGTGACCTTAAATTTTCGCCGGGCTTTTGCAGAAAGAACTAATGGTTCATTTACGCAGACAAATTGGCTGGGAACAATAACTTCTTAAAATTGCCCTTAATAAATTGAACAATAGTCGTATCTAAGTAGGAGATCTTTTTCTTGAAAGCCAAGCATTTATTCCACTTTCTTTAGTTGGCAATATATCCATGAATATTCCATACCTTTTGTCATTGGGGGAGGCTTTATTCAATTTCATATACTGTAGTAGTTCCAGAGATAATTTTTTCGACTAAGCTAAATTAAAAGTCAAATTTTTTATTTTTCTCATCAGGGAAAATTATATACCTCCTCGTATTAACTCTTAATATATCATGTAAATGTGTTAATAGCTAATAAAACGAATGCCATTTCGAATGGGTACTGTGAAAGCCAATAACATCAATAAAGTAATAAAGGCATTGTCGTACAGAAATCGCGGTATAAAGGAGATGATCAACCATTACAAATAAATTCACGGACGGAATGATAGAAATTGAAAAAAGGTCAGATACTATATCGACATCCATAACTGTTATCGAATACAATAAGCTCGAGCCATTTATCGATGTTTCCAATAAAATGAATTCAATGCTTCTCAAGAAAAGGGCTTATATGACAGAGGAATGTAACGTTTTAGGCAATTTTAATATTTCATAATTTTGTCATTTCCAATAATAAACTATTGACTTAGGATTATTCTTCCGCTTCAAGCCACTGACAGAAACGAAGCAGAATAACACATTGAATTTTTTACGTTAAGAAAAATAGTAACAAATTTGGTAAAGAAAATTTGTGAAAAAAATATGATAATGCAATTAAAATTTTCCAAAATAAAACAACCAAAGCTTGCTACATATTGCAGATATGGAGTCTCATTTTGGCGAAAAGTTGAACGTAAAAAGCCAACCGGAAGAGAAACATCAGTCATCTTGGCAAAGACACAGACAGACGTTTCCTTGTTTTAGTTGACGACTAGAATTATGTTGGTGGAGTACAGTATCTCCGGTTTAAAGTTTGAGGAAGGAAACGAACAAGATGTAGGAAGAGGAAAAACTGCATGGCCATGATTCTTTCCAACATTGTGTTGTCGTCGACTCGAGTCTAGATTTACGAAGTGTATTACATAAAATGAAGTTGGAATTTAACAAGAGGTAAATATATATGCCTGAGCGAAAAAAGTAAATAAAAAGGAATATTTCCTATACACTGTTCATAGCTTGCAAGCATCATAGATGACAATATAATTAAGTATCTCATAAAAGACGTCTTATGTATTGATTTACAGACGTTTTTGCTTTTGTTATAATTGTCACGCTCGCAGATTTTATTAAAAGTCGTAAACATCAACTTTACACTGTCGTTACCAGTGGAAGTGTATTCTGAAAATCAATAGTTTAAAGTTGCCTGAAATCGTCGCGAAACGACTGTAAAGCTTCGTGTCCAATAAATAATGAATTCTCCGGACGTGATGGACATATTTCACGTTTCTGATTGTTTGGGATGCACTTTGCTTGTATTTTAAATTGTAGACCTTCTAATATCATGTTATTAATATATTCTAGTAGAAGTATGTTTTTAGTTCCATTATTTTCACTATAATTGATGTCTGAATAAAGAACAAATTAACTAAGCGAAATAAAATAAAAGTGAAAAGGTTGAAGCTAAAATCCTTTTCCAATTTGTTGTCTTTTAGGCCAGTTTATTTATCCCGAAAATACGCACCACATTAAAAGCTTTATCTCTTAAGATTAACGCGCTCCCAAACCCACGGACATGGACCACTCGAATATGTTATTCAGCGCAATAATCCTGCTAATAATTGTATGTCCTGCGTATAAACTAATACGTGCACACCAACTGTCATTTTTAGTGAAATATGTGTAAATAAATTGAGAAGTCCTCCGCAATTAGCTGCAAAACGTTTCAGTTTTAATTATAATTTGCAAGAATTAAAGCTTCATTATTCAAAGCGTTGACAAGTCTGCTTAATGTGTATTAGAGGAGGCTTAAACCTAATCCACGACATTTCAACCGCGTACGGTTGTTTTAGTCAGTGGCGTATCCAACCATTTAATATGAAAACAACCACTAGTGCTGAACGAAGTTCAATTTTATAGGAAGAAATGTTGTGGCCAGGTTATAGGTTAATTTTCCATTGTGGAACAGTAAAAATAAAATGAAGTTTTGAGTGAAGTTAAATCAAAATATTCTATTATCCTGATAGAAGGGGCGACTGAGCTTGAATGCCTTAAATATATTACTTTCGGTAATAAAAGTACTTTCTATAATCTTAATAATTAAACAAAAACCTCCTTGCAATTCTGTGATCCTGATAGTAGAGAAATTCGTGTGTTTAAACTTAAAAGGATTTAATTTTATACAGAAAACATTCTGCACTTCTGGTAGCTAAACAAATACCTCCTTACACTTCCATTATCCTGATAGAAGAGAGTGACTTAGCTTGAATACCTTAAATATATCACTTTCGTCAAGAAAAAATACTTGCTGTGCTCTTAACAATTAAACAAAAAATTCGTTGCAGTTCTGTGATCCTGGTAAAGGATTTAATTTATACAGAAAACATTCTACACTCCTGGTAGCTAAGCAAATGCCTCTTTACGCTTCTATTATCCTGATAGAAGAGAGTGGCTTAGCTTGAATTCCTTAAATATATTACTTTCGTCAAGAAAAAATACTTGCTATGCTCTCAATAATTAAACAAAATCTTCCTTACAGTTCTGTGATCCTGGTAAGGGATTTAATTTATGCAGAAAACATTTTGTAGTTCTGGCAGCTAAGCAAATAGCTCCTTACGCTTCTATTATCCTGATAGAAGAGAGTGACTTAGCTTGAATACCTTAAATATATTGCTTTCATCAACAAAAAATATTTTCTGCGCTCTTAATAATTAAACAAAAACTTCCTTGCAGTTCTGTGATCCTGGTAAAGGGTTTAATTTTTACAGAAAACATTCTACACTCCTGGTAGCTAAGCAAATGCCTCTTTACGCTTCTATTATCCTGATAGAAGAGAGTGGCTTAGCTTGAATACCTTAAATATATTAATTTCATCAACAAAAAATATTTTCTGCGCTCTTAATAATTAAACAAAAACTTCCTTGCAGTTCTGTGATCCTGGTAAGGGATTTAATTTATGCAGAAAACATTTTGTAGTTCTGGCAGCTAAGCAAATAGCTCCTTACGCTTCTATTATCCTGATAGAAGAGAGTGACTTAGCTTGAATACCTTAAATATATTGCTTTCATCAACAAAAAATATTTTCTGCGCTCTTAATAATTAAACAAAAACTTCCTTGCAGTTCTGTGATCCTGGTAAAGGGTTTAATTTTTACAGAAAACATTCTACACTCCTGGTAGCTAAGCAAATGCCTCTTTACGCTTCTATTATCCTGATAGAAGAGAGTGGCTTAGCTTGAATACCTTAAATATATTAATTTCATCAACAAAAAATATTTTCTGCGCTCTTAATAATTAAACAAAAACTTCCTTGCAGTTCTGTGATCCTGGTAAGGGATTTAATTTATGCAGAAAACATTTTGTAGTTCTGGTAGCTAAGCAAATAGCTCCTTACGCTTCTATTATCCTGATAGAAGAGAGTGACTTAGCTTGAATACCTTAAATATATTACTTTCATCAACAAAAAATATTTTCTGCGCTCTTAATAATTAAACAAAAACTTCCTTGCAGTTCTGTGATCCTCGTAAGGGATTTAATTTATGCAGAAAACATTTTGTAGTTCAGGTAGCTAAGCAAATAGCTCCTTACGCTTCTATTATCCTGATAGAAGAGGGTGACTTGGCTTGAATACCTTAAATATATTGCTTTTATCAACAAAAAATATTTTCTGCGCTCTTAATAATTAAACAAAAAATTCGTTGCAGTTCTGTGATCCTGGTAAAGGATTTAATTTATACAGAAAACATTATACACTCCTGGTAGCTAAGCAAATGCCTCTTTACGCTTCTATTATCCTGATAGAAGAGAGTGGCTTAGCTTGAATTCCTTAAATATATTACTTTTGTCAAGAAAAATTACTTACTATGTTCTCAATAATTAAACAGAAACTTCCTTACAGTTCTGTGGTCCTGGTAAAGGATTTAATTTATGCAGAAAACATTTTGTAGTTCAGGTAGCTAAGCAAATAGCTCCTTACGCTTCTATTATCCTGATAGAAGAGAGTGACTTAGCTTGAATACCTTAAATATATCACTTTCGGCAAGAAAAAATACTTGCTGTGCTCTCAACAATTAAACAAAAAATTCGTTGCAGTTCTGTGATCCTGGTAAAGGATTTAATTTATACAGAAAACATTCCACACTCCTGGTAGCTAAACAAATGCCTCTTTATGCTTCTATTATCCTGATAGAAGAGAGTGGCTTAGCTTGAATTCCTTAAATATATTACTTTCGTCAAGAAAAAATACTTGCTATGCTCTCAATAATTAAACAGAAACTTCCTTACAGTTCTGTGATCCTCGTAAAGGATTTAATTTATGCAGAAAACATTTTGTAGTTCTGGTAGCTAAGCAAATAGCTCCTTACGCTTCTATTATCCTGATAGAAGAGAGTGACTTAGCTTGAATACCTTAAATATATTGCTTTCATCAACAAAAAATATTTTCTGCGCTCTTAATAATTAAACAAAAACTTCCTTGCAGTTCTATGATCCTTCTAGTAGAGAGATTCGTGTGTTTAAACTGAAAAGGATTTCATTTTATACAGAGAACATTCTGTACTCCTGGTAGTTAAGCAAACACATCCTTGTGCTTAATAATAGCTGAATAACATATCAACCTACCACTCTTCAGCCCTTATCTATAATCTATATATCATTGACATATGAAACAAACAATACCGGCCCAAGAACTGTACCCTGCGACTCACCAAATTCGACTGTCCTTTCTTCACTTAAGTATTGTCCAAGACGAACTTTTTTGTTTCTAAGATATGTTTTTAAGACTTTTAAGTTTGCTGTATTTTTTATAGCTGCTCGTTCCAACTTTGCAAGTAGACTTTGATATGATAGCATCAAAGGCCTTAGCCATGTAAAAATAAATTTTTAGTTGTTGCAATCATTAACATTATGGAATAAATGTTTTTGTATTTATCACCCTGTACATTCAATTGTGTCCAATTTATTTATTTTACGTGATAATCTGATATTAATTAAACACAAAGTGTTCGTTTTTAATAATAAAAGTGTGCGTAAAGCGCAGAGAGAGGGAAGTAATATGACGAGCATAGTGAGTGGCGACATACCTCAACCTCTAACAAGGTATGAAGAAAATTTTTATTTACGTACTGGAATTTGTCTCATAACATTCCGTGACAAGCTGCAAAATATACTAAAGTAAAATAAATATTATTTCTGGCGTACGAATTTTTTTCACTATTATGCTTACTTAAAGGTTTTACTTACTTAAAGTCTCATTTCGCAAAGTAAATACATACATAAATAAAAAATTAAATTAACATATTTTTGGCATTGTGCAGCTTTTCTCTTGATTTCTAGGATAAAGTTATTTTTTTCAATTAGTAAATATTTTACTAACGCCTTCAGTATTTTAAAAATACTATTTAATATTTTATATTTTGATGTCTAATTTAAATAGACGCAATAATCTGCAACACCAAAAATGCGCACAAGTTTCGAACATAGCATCCAAAGTATTTAACAAACAAGCTCTTTACATACTGAACACACTTAACGAAACTTCCTTCACCACATTTTCTACGTTGCCTCTTAGTATATTATTTTCGCCCCGTTCCCACTGAATTAATGCCGACAAACAGAGGTAAAATATTTCCAGGACTCGTAAACAATGAGAAGCTCGGCTCGGTTTCAAGGAGAGGAATCAGGATATGAAAGCTGTACGTTGACAGATATGGCTTCCTTTGATTGTTTATGTCGATGCTTTGATATTATTTTTAGAAACCTGCTCTTGATGTTTTGTCTGACTTGAGACGAAACCAAAGCAATTGAATTGACGAGATTTGATATTAATTTAACGCCGCTAGCGCAAGGCTACAGATTCCTGTATTTTCTCGGCTTATGGACGACAGTTTTCTTTGACCCACATATTTTTAACGCATACCTAAGCGCTATGCAGGATAAAACTATAACAAAAGTAATAAGTCGAGTAGCAGGACGGTGTATCTCGGACACATGTTTCTGTTTTAGAGGCTTAGGTAGCTGCAGTGAAGAAACGGTAGTGCAAGGGGTCTGTATTAACCTATAAAGAAAACTCAGGAGTTTCGTGTTAGAATTTATAACAGGTTTTCTTTAGATTTGTATGAGGTTTTCAACCATTTCAACATTTAGTGTTTTCTGTCAAACTTTCCTACTTACCTATTGCATTATTAGCAAAAAAAAATAAATTGAGAAATTTGGATTTTTTGAGGTTAGGATGTACTTTTAATGTAATTATACCCCAACAGTTCGATCATTTACGAGTATTTTAGTTTTTTTTATTTTTTTACGACCAATAGAGCCGGACATATTTAAAAAATAGTTTAGAGATGCACAGGAAATACATAAAAAATTCACTTTTATGCGCTTTTCTGGCGAAGCCGCAGCCCGATTTTGCTACTTTTTTTCGATTTTCGACTCATTTGCAGTACAAAACAAAAAGTAAGAAAAATTCGACTTCCCTATCTAATAATTGCGCAATTACAATCAGAGGTTTTGGAGAGTTCGGTACAATTAAATTATTTAATAAACGTCCAGATTAATACAACGCCATTTCTTACGTTTGTAGTTTAAGCTTCAGGTTCAAGTTTAAATTCTGTTGCGCAAAAATATCCCGTGCAGTTATACGAGTATAAAAAATCCGAGTACCTATCAATTTATTTTTTTACCATTCTCGATTTACTTGTTAGGATCATTTTTTTCATCCCCTAATACTCTTAGCTTCTTCCGTTTTTCACAATTCGCTATACAATTTACGACGAAAGAAGATTAATGTGTGAAATATAATAAAAATAATCACCATTATCCCTTTTTATAAGAGCAAAAATACGCCCTGTACTTATTCATTAATATGACTGAAAAAATTCATAAAAAACTTACTTACATACTTGAAATTATTTTTGTCCATATTTCAAACGAGTTTGCTATAGTTTATTGGTATTTTGATATTATCAGAATTTTAATTTATCACAATTCAAATTTTATATATGCGAATTTTGGAGAAAATTTCAATACAATGGGGACAGTGTGGGTGTGCATTTTTAAACGATCCGAACCCAAAATAGAAAATCGTAGGGAGCAGAAGGCACGTAAGCCCCTTTGTATAATTAAGTTAGCTACCTATGAATATTAATAGACGGTAAAACTATTGCAGTGGGCACTTAAAATTAGTTTTGATGCTTAATTAAAGTTGACGTATCTGAATTTTGAATAATTTAGGCTGATAGTGCGGTAGTGGCCGAACACGGCCGTCATTACAGCTACGCTTAGAACTTTATGGTTTCCGCTGGCTGGATTCTCCTTGCTGACGGATGACCGCACCTAATTCACCCATCTCCATCATTAGACGCCCATAGACCTATAAATTTCACGAAGCGTATATTTTTACAGACAAGGTTCATAAAGGGCTGAAATTCATAAATAATTTTACTTTTTTAGTGAATAGAAATTCCATTACAGTTTTCATCCTAGAATAAAATGATTTCTGTTTTACACTGATGAGAATGTTCTGCAGTTAATTTAACATCAGGTTTTGTATTTAATGGCATTTTGCGAAATGTGGGCTATCAGACTAGGGCGCAGTACATGCGGAAGAACGAAGGAAATAGCTATTTATTTTCATTTTAAATCGAGACGAGACGTTATTTCAAATTTAATGACCTGTAGAAGATGGCTTGTTCGTTAGGGGATTTTCAGGTAATTGGTTTTAGTCAGTTATCTAAAATACAAAAGTATACTAAAGATTTTAAGTCAAACCTAATTTTTTCTTCTTACAAATGTATAAATATACCTACTTTTTTTAATTAGATAAAATATTGAAAGATAAACAGAATAATTCAAAGATTCATTTTTCTTGGAGAGAGATAAATCTAAAATACGTTTTTAGTTTTGAGATCACAAAAGTTTTGTATGTACCATTCCAAATTATATTTTAATTTTAATTCAGAGTCAACTCCGTTTGTGCCTGATTAATATTTAACAGATAAAAGTCAGTATGGCGTTATTCTAGACGAAAAGCTTATAATATATTTAAACGAGCTTGGATTATGACTCGTAAAAAAGCTGGTTTAAGAAACTTTGTTGATGAATGAATTATGTTCTTATTTGAGCTTCTACAGAGTAGCGATACCTATTTAAAGAGCTCTAAAGTATAATTTATTGATTTTAACAACTGGAAATATTTTTTTAGAATATGGGCAATATTCTTCAACCCCAATAATTATTATCTGAATATGTTTATGCTTTATAAATTAGCTGCATTAATACATATTTTTATTGTTTCTCCTGGTAATAAATATCAGTTAAAATGGAAGTATAAAAATCGCATATTCAGCTCTGAAGTAAGATATAAATTCCTCTCTCGGATGGTTATATTACCCAACGTAAAATTATATATTTAACAAGGAAGGCACGATGGGAGCAAGGAGGCGGACAAAAATACACGGACGCAGAAAAGGAAGAAAATAAGGCAAGAAGCCAGGAAGGCATAATGAAAGTAACGAAAAAAGCAAAGAAAAAAGAAGTAGGGCAGCGGACATCTAAGATAACTAGAAAAAAGGGAAGAAAGAAACGAAGAAATAAGCAAAGAAAAGAAGAAATCAAGAAAGTATGGAAGGATTCATGAAAACAAAGAAATAAAGAAGGATAAGGGGAAGGATCAAAGAAGTCAAGAAGTCAGAAAGGCACAAAGAAAGTAACAAAAGAGGTAAGAAGGAGTAAGGTAAGGAGCATGCAAAAAAATAAGAAAGAAGAGATGAAAGAAAGAGGCAAAAAAGCACAGAAGGATTCGCGAAAACAAGGAAATAAAGGAGAATAAGGGGAAGGATGAAATCAAAGTAGCCTGGAGGCCAAGATAAGAGCGAATAAAGCAACGAAGCGGGCAAGAGTATAAGGAGGCACAGAGCAAAAGAATAAATGCAGGAAGAAAGGAAACAGAATGAAAAAAGTGAAGGAGACAAGGATGTCAAAAAACAACGAAGCGAAGTGACAAAGATGAAATTCATAAATCAAATAAAAAAAGGAACGTCCAAAGGAAGGACCGAAGAAAGCAAGCAAGCACGAAAGGATCTAAGGAATCGTGAAAGAACAGAAGGATGAAAAGAAGAAGGAAAGAAGCAATGAAACTAGGAAGCAAGAACGGAACGAAGGAAATAATAAATCAGGCAAAAGTGCAAAGTGTTCTTGGCCTCTTTGCACTTGAAAGGAAAGAACGCAGGAAAGAAGAAATCAGTGAAGTAAGAAAACAAAGAAAAAAGGAAGGGGGAATGAATGATAGAACAAACAAAGCACTGACGTTACATAGGCAGGAAGAAAGCACGAGAGAAAGCAAGAAAATAAGGAAGTAAGGTAGGAAGGAGGCAAAGAAGCTAAAAAGAATGAGGAGAAAGTAAGCAATGAAGCAAGCAAAGGTACAAGTAGACAAAGAAGAAAGGATGCCAGGAAGCAAAGAAACAAAGGAGTAGAGAAGCCAGCTGGCAAGGAAGTGAGGTTAGAAAGTAAAGAAACAAGGAGAAAACGAAGAAGGGAACAGAAGAATGAATAAAAGAAGGGAGGAACGAAGGAAGCAAAACAGTAAGGAAGCCTGGAAGCAAGGACGTAGTGAAACACGAAATAAAGAGAGAAATAATGAAAATGTGTTTAATTTGGTGAAGGATTCAAATATTGAATAATTGATGTATTTCCATTTCAAAGGTTCAAAAACAAAGTCATGGTATTCTCTTTAGATCGACTCCTTGTATCAGAATCAATTTAGCTACTCATAGAAAGTAACGAAGGAAGCAAGAAGAAAAGGAGTAAGGTAGCGAGCATGCAAGAAAATAAGAAAGAAGAGAAGGAAGGAATGAAGAAATGGGCGAAGCAATGAAAAAAGCAAGAAAGCATAGAAGGATTCACCAAAACAAGGAAATAAAGAAGGATGAGGATAAGGATGGAAGGGATAAAGCCTGGAAGCAAGATAAGAGCGATTAGTGCAAATAAAGCAACGAAGTGGGCAAGAGTATAAGGAGGCACAGAGCGATAGAATGAATGCAAGGAAGCAAAGAAAGAAAAAAGTGAAGAAGACAAGGATGTCAGAAAACAACGATGCAGAGTGGCAAGGATGCAATTCATAAAGCAAATAAAAAAGGAGCAAGTACGAAAGGATCTAAGGAATCGTGAACGATCAGAAGGATGAAAAGAAGATGTAAGGAAGCAATGAAGCCAGGAAGCAAGATCGAAACGAAGGGAACAATAAATTAGGCAAAGCGCAAAAACTTCTTTGCCTCTTTGCTCTTGAAAGGAAAGAACGCAGGAATGAAGAAAACGAAGAAGAAAGCAAGGAAAGAATTAAGGATAGAACAAACAAAGCACTGACGTAAGAGAGGCAGGAAAAAAGCACGGGAGAAAGCAAGAAAGTAAGGTAGGAAGGAGGCAAGGAAGCAAAAAATGATGAAGGGAAAGAAGTAAGCAATCAAGCAAGAAAGAGTACAAGTAGGCAAAGAGAAAAAGAAGCAAGTAAGCAAAGAAGCAAGGATGCCAGAAAGTAAACAAGCCAGGGTAAGGAAGTGAGGTTAGGAAGTAAAGAAACAAGGAGAAAACGAAGAAGGGAACAGAAGGATGAATAGAGGACGTAACGAAGGAAGCAAATAAAGTAAGGAAGCCTGGAAGCAGGGACGTAGTGAAACACGAAATAAAGAGAGAAATGGGGAAAATATGTGTTTAATTTGGTGAAGGAGCTTCATTAAAATGTTGAATAATTGATATATTTCCGAAGTTCAAAGATTCAAAGACAAAGTCTTTTCTTTAGGTAATGTGAATATTTTGATAAATTTCTTACTTTATATTCCATCAGCTCCGTGCACTTTCTGTGAAGTGCATAATTGGTATTACTAAGAAAAACAAAAATTTAATGACATTTCCTCTCATAAGTACAATATTAGTAGTATCTTGTACTTATTTCAGGCTCAACCCCAGGTCCGTGCCTAATTCTTTCTAGCGTTGGTGTTCCATTAAATTTATGACTCCATGTATCAGAATTAATTTAGTTACTCATAAAATTAATATTTACCCCGGAGAATATTTGTCTTCTCCAACTTTGGGCGCTAATTAATGGCACGTGTTTGTAAGCGCATATGTAAACTGAATATTTCCGGCACTCTTTTTATAATTTAATGAGGATAGAAAAAACAAGACCAAAAAAAATGCTCTTGATTTAGTAATGAACCGAGTGCTTTATGAATGTTACGCGGAAGTTCGCGGCATATTAATTGGAAGTTAATGGAATGGAAAATTGCCGAGTTTTATTTATTAGTTCTTTTAAAGAAATAAATGTGTAGGTAAGTGTTTATTCGAAAAAGTATGCTCTGTGCATTTGATTTAAGGAATGTCAAATACTGCGATTTAATATAGGTTTTCACCACATATTGTGGACGTGAATTACGACATCTAAGTTTCCAAAACTTACTGACTTGGTAATTAATTATTATATGAAAAGTCTCTTCTATGTGCCCTCAGTTCTGAAATAAATAGCTCATCTGAACCGGGAATATAAATTACCTACTTACTACTGCTACTACAAGCTTATATTGTACATGTTATTTTGAGACAGATATCTTGTAAGCGTATAAATTAGCAGACATTATCCTCTTTTTCCTTAGTCCTTATTAAACCACTATGCACTGCTCTACTTTCTTATCCTCCATATCAACGCTAGGGAAGAGTGGAGAGTAATATATGCACAACTCAATTAAATTTGTGTGCACAAGAAAGTTAAATGGTACCACCATCAATGCAAAAACTAACTTTAGTTCTAATAGAGTAAGTTGGATTTGATAATATTATTGCTGAAATTAAACAAAAAATTATCGAGCTAAAAAAAGAAGTCACAAAATTTTGTTTTTTGGAAAATCTAAAAAACTGTTTCAGTTGATTTCTTAACAGATCTGGAATCAGCATAGCTAAATTTCCTCGTTTAACCGCCCTTGCTATGCTATGCCTATGGGACACACGATATATGAACAGGAAATAAAAAAATGCCACATCAAATTAGTTGAACTGTATCGTTAATTATAAAAGTACCCATTTAGTCCTGTGACTTACGTTGAGTATTTGTTTTATTAATTGGATAATAAAAAACGATTGCTGTGTACTTTGCACCCCATACGAATAAATCTAAGCGCTACAATAAATTTCCAAAAGTGAAAAATTACTCCTGATAAAATATCTACCACTTGGCGCGACGTCGTCATCTATATTTCAGGTGCTGAACTAAATTTCCTTCGGGAATGCTCAGAATGTGGCATGCAGGAAATTGTAATGACAACTGGTGTAATTTTCACAAGTTTTCACAAATAATATGTAGGTACTAAGTTGTAGAGAATAATTTTTCGCCAGGAAACTTACTAAATATTGTGTCATACAAATTTAAAACTATAAATGTGGAATATACATGGTGTAACCATTTTTTGTAAAATCTATCGGATTCTCAATTTTCTGTATCTAAACGGTTACACATTACTCATTTGTTAATTTGTAAACTTTTTCACTAACGACAAAGTTATGGATTTCAGTATACAAATCTGTGTTTTTCTTTTCTTCTTCAATATTACTTCGTGAATTGCTTCATATGAAACTAAATAAAGACAGAGAGTGTGAATAAATGTATATTTCTTAATAATACTTTCTATACAGGGTGATTCACGAGGAAAGGGACAAAATGTTATGATAGATAGAGTTCACTTAGGTGAATTAGAAATGACTATTGAAAAAAGCTTGAGCCTTTTTTTTATTGATCTACAGGGTGATTTATGAGTTTTTCCCAATACTTCTTAAGGTAATATCTTTTAAACTAATCACTTGAATCAGCTCGTATTGTGGGTATATAGTATACTATTAATTGTCAATTTACATGCATAATTAAATAAAGATTATTCCAGGGCCGGCTCAACTAATTTTTATTTTTAGGGCTCCTATGAAAAAATTCACCCTGTGTACATGATTTTTAAATTCTAATACTGAATTATGAAACTACATACAAAAGTGATCGAAAACATGTACTTTGTTGTTTTGCCACACTTTGGGGGAATTTTAAATAAACGATCAATTTTCGCCAAAATCGAAGGCCTGCACAAAATAAATTTATAAAATTACATTTTCCTCTCTTATTCAAACTAAAATATTTGTTATACAAAATTTTATGATTTCATGCATGATTAATATGAAATTAATAATCAAAAATAAATAATTCCTAATTCACCTAAGTGAACTCTATCGACCATAACATTTTGTCCCTTTCCTCGTGAATCACCCTGTACTATAACAATATGATAAAATATAACTAACTACACCTATACTAAATCTTTCATTAAATAAACTAATTAAATAAATAAAATAAATAATTCATAAAGCTGGACGGAATCATGATTAGGGACAGATATGTCTAAATAATAATTATCTATCAACTACCTAAGTTAACATATGTAAAAAATATATTCTATCAAATCAATTAATAACAATTAACATCTTACTTTATTTGCAATAAACTAACTGACACAAATACAAATATTTAAAATTCAAAAGAGGAAGAATAAGAACAACAATAAAAACCAGTCAAAAATATGTACACAAAATAGAAATTGCTAATTCTAATACATAACCTAGAGCTTACCATAATATGGAATATATCACAAACAGCTAATTAAAATAATACCAAAATAATTGGCCCCTTCCTTTTTGAAGGCAATTTGGACAGCCAAAGGTTTTTAGATTTTTCGAGGCATGAGTTTTTCAATAGCAGAAGAGACTCGTCGACTCTTTTCGGTGGTTGATAAAGTTTCCTACCAGTTCCCCCGACTTAATTCCCCTAGATTTTTTCTATGGGGGTTTGTTAGATATAAGTCTACAAATCCACCCAACCAACAGAGAGGAACTGAGTGGAAGGATAAGACAGGCTTTGGCATCAAAAAAGTACCAACTCTTGCTATATAATTATGAGCAACGACGTGCCTTACGTTGATCTCTGCAGTCATAATTGGTGCTTGAATGTTTGGACTATTCCCGAAATTTAGCTTTAACAAAAGCAGGCAACGGCACCAAATACAAAAACAAATTAAACACAATCATTCCCAAAGCAAACGCAAAAGTTACCCCAATATTTAGCTCCTCCTCTAGTATACCACTAAAAATAACATCGGTGTGATCCCGGCTGTATCTCTCAGACAAATATGACTGACCACTGGCGTATCTGCAGTAAGGGTCGTTCATTCCGTTCAGCAAGGAGGTTTCTATTAAATTCATGTTCGTACAGTTATGTTTGGAATCAAACGGCAAAGCCTGATTGAGGATCGAATTGGTGAACACTTTTCTGTTTAGGAAAGCCGCAGCGTACCTCGTTTGAGTCGCGTAGGTAAGATAGTATAGCCAGTCTTGAAGGCCTTTGATGGATCTGAAAGAACAAGTATATTCAACGTAAATAACATCGATGAGAAAATTTTTTCTATGGAACTTGAACCAACTTGCTACAACTTTCCACAGTTCCTAAAAATATTTACCTTAAAATGCCACTGCTAAGGGTAAGACATACGCAGGTAATATAAATGCTAAAGATGGCTGCTGATAGATGATCTTTTACTATCATCAAGATCGCCATTGTTTGTTGTTCCGTGAATATGTAGCATGCCCATAGCACCAACATAAAATAAAAGTATTCTAGCGGATATTGGAAGCTGCCGATCAACCTAGAACATCAAACCTGGTGCGTATTTGGAAGACAATAAGAGTCTGATACATACGGATAAACAATGGCGCTGGCTCCAGCAGCTGATAAAAATGAAAATGGTATGGAAACGATGTTGTTAGTTAACAAAAATAACGTGCCGCCATACAAGCCTTCCTGGGATTCTTGAAAATACCTGGTCCTATAAATTGGAACTAGAAAAGACAGTATATTGTTGAACAATAATGTTGGAATAAAAAATCAACTTACATAGTAAAATAGTGTTAATTATCCCAATAAAATAAACTCCTGCTAAGCAGTTGAAAATTAATCCGCTTCTTGTCACGTAAGTATGCTGAAAATCCTGTGGAAATAGAATAGTTGTTTCAGAAACATTAACTCCAATTTTGGACTTTTCCTTACCTTCATTTCTCTGTAGAACGACCACAAGAAAAAGTAGAACAAAGGCAGCAAAAATAATCTGAGAAACAATTGACGTAGACCCGCTTTTTTAAAGTTAATGGTTGCAGCTAACAATCTCCTAAAACAAGAAATTATGTATAGGACACAGGAATAGTTATATTAACCTTTTTTGAATATAAGTACAAAGTAATATTTTATTAAAAATTAATCAGAACAGACGGTAAGTATAGTTTGCTCCAATCTTTTCTTCTAACTTATATTTATAACGAGTGCAAACACCCGTCAATATTTGCGCCAGTTTTCTCACGGATGTATGTCTGTCTTTGTCTGGTGCTTCGAAAGTAGCTCTATCCGTCCTTTACACATTTATTTTCGGTATGAATTGACTACCTTTTCTATTGTTTTAGGCTGTCAGTTTCACACTAGTGACCGCCAGGGGCGCTGATCATGACTAACATAACCTAACATTTTTAGTTTTTGCAAATTTATTTTCAATTTTCATTTTAATTTTTGTAGTTTTAGCTTGGATTCATTATAACACTTAAAAACTCCCTCATGCAGTAGATTTATAAAGTTTCAATATTGTAGATTATTAAGAATAATCTGTTAATTATAGGTTAGAATTGCAACCTATAAAAAGCATATTGTTTTATTAGATTAAGGCAATTAAAATTTTATTAATAATGCACTGAATAAGATTTTAGGGGATAGTAACCAAGCAGAAATTTGGATAAAATTGACATAATATTCAAAAATGCATATTTTTGAGGTTAGTTGTGACGTCACGTGCACTTCACCCCTAATATGTACAGTTTTAAATGGATCTGAGACGTAGTGTACGTTCAGTATTGAAAGGCGCTGTACAATCACGTTTTTTTTCGTGGCTAGTGATTTCATTTTCACTTTCACTTCCACGGAGAAAATTGCTTGTATTTAGTACACTTCATAGTAATTTGGAAACAAAAGCAAAACTGTTTGAAGAAATTCTATGATTTGAGATGACGAAACTTCGATTTTTTTTACCGTAAAGTGATGGATGCGCAGTAGTTATCCTTAAGCTTTGTGGATGCGCAGTAGGCATTTTTGAACTGTGTGAATGCGCAGTAGATATTCCTGAGTGGTATGGATGCGCAGTAGGTGTCCTTGAGTAGTGCGGATGCGCAGTGTGTAGTTTTGAGTTGTGTGTATGCGCAGTACGTATCCTTGAACTTTGTGGATGCGCAGTAGGTGTCTTTCAGTTTTGTGGATGCGCAGAATATAGACCTCACTTATGATCAAGCTCTATTTTCGATTTCTACGTTAGATTTTCTTTGGTACTATTATAAGCGAAAAGTATTATCTTATTTTTGCTCTACTTTTAACCATTTCATTGTGACTAATAATTATCATATTCATTTTTTGAAAAATGGATAACATCGGAACACTTTTTCAATCAATATTAAACTTAAAAATTGCATACAGCAAATAGAGGTGATATCATAAACGTAAATTAGGCCGTATTTTCTTTTTTGTCCTAGACTCTACCTACGCATTAAAAGACAGTCAAACACTAGTGCAAAAGCCCATTCTAACCTCTAGGGGATCATAAAGTAATAAATATATTTACGACCAATTTAGGCATTATTTCCAGTTAAATGTACTTACGCATAGATTGTCCAACCTGTTGATAGAGAACTCGCCCTTCCCAGTAACAAAGGAACTTTATTTGCATGTCCCATGCCGTGATCCAAAGTGTGATTTGGACCAGTCACAGAGGATCCCTTCCTAAACGCCCCGCCTTCTATTTTGAATTTTTCAACCAGGGCTGATATTTGATGATTGCTCTCCACAAATCGTTCCCTCGACCTTCTATCGACGGTAGATAAACACACTGTAAGCATAGAAACAACTGGTCAAACATGGTCATGAAATTAAAAACTGCTGTTCTAACTTATTTCATCGTTTTCTAATACCTAATAAAATTATATCAATAATTTTTTTATTGTTAAAATATGACAAGAGACTGTTGGATGTTTCTTTCTTATTTTCTAATTAAAGACATTTAATTGAATTGTGGAAGAGTCTTATTTTATTTGGACCTGTCGATAAAATTATCACTACTTTCACACTAGCCGTTCAACTTTTTCTCTACAATTAAACTGAACTGCATGTAAATAATGTTTCCTGTATCTCGAAAGTGACATGAATAAGAAACAGGGTTTACAAGAGCTTACCCACTATCTCTTCGAACTGGTCAAGAGCATGAAAGTTTCCGATACTTACGATAATACATGAGAGGATTTTCAAGTTGCGGACAAGGAAATCCGATAGCGTTGAAATACTCCAGCATTTGCCTTGTACCGCCAGTATATACGACGTCCCCGAGGCATAAGTACAGAACCCGTTCCAAAAATGGAAATACGTCCGAACGGGGCTTTTCCATTGTTAAGACAATGGCTGTGCCGTATTTCTTGGCGGCGTTCGATAGGATCGACACAACTAAGTAGGTGTTTAATGGATCCAAATCCCATGTTGGTTCGTCCAGCAGTAAGATAACTACAACGAATATAGTAATAAAGGTTGTTTAAAGTTATTTTAGTCAATCAGATTATACAGTCCTTTAAAATAAAATTTTACCTGGATCTTTGATTAATTGTACACCAATCATAAGCCTTCTGTATTCGCTTTGAGTTAGGTCTTCTGTGCATCTGTTAGAAACTTGAGATAGAGCTAAATCCGCCATTACTTGTTTTACTTTAGACTTCTTCAGATATCCTGTTAACTGCAAAAAACTAGTGGTTTACTTAGTTTATAGCGTGAACTAATTTTCTACTTTTCAAAAATTGTGTAAGGCGAAGGATAATAAAGGATTTTGTTTTTGTGTTAATTTAATCAAAAGGAAGATACAAACCTTGGTGGGTGTATAATACAAAGTCTGTTCCACCGTTAATCCTGGAATCAAATCGCACTTGTGTGTGACATATCCGCACCTTTGTTGAAATAGGCATAAGCTCATGGGCTGGCTATTTAGAAGTATTTGGCCTCTGATGGGTCCCTGGGCTCGACGGGAGATCACATCGAGAAGGGCCTTTTTACCGCTTCCTAAAAATAAAATCCCAAATTTAACTTTTCAGCAACCAAAATTACGTTACATCTATGGTTTTGACTTTTGCAAGTAATCACAGGAAAATTTTAAGAAACAGTACTTTACCTTTTGATCCTAACACTGCCAACACTTCACCCGAGTGAACGGTCATAGAAACATCTTTCAGAATCACTCCGGTTTTTATGCTTCCTATGACTCTTTGAACACATGACCCTGGTTCGACCTAAAAGTAAATACTAGTAAGTACTATAAAACTGATTGTTTTTTCGAAAAAAAAAATTAAAATTAATTTTTAATTAACCTCAAAAATATGAATTTTTTAAAATTTTCAAATATTATGTCGCTTTTAACTTTTAACAACATTTTTGTTTGGTTCCTATCAATTAAAACCTTGTTCAGTGCGCTACTAATGAAGTTCTAGTTGCCTTGATGCCTTGATCTAATAAAACAGGATTTTTTTTTGTTGGTTGGAATTCTAACCTATAATTAGCCGTCTATTTGTAATAATCTACAATATGTAAACCTTATATAGGTATGTATATCTTCTGTTTGCGGGAGTTCCTAAATGTAATAATGGATCCAAGTTAAAACTACAAAAATTAAAATTAGTTGAAAATAAATTTACAAAAACATGATGCACATGATCTATACAGAGACGTTATAGGGACAGTGGCGACAATGAAATTTACAACTTTACCTAACCTCACACGTTCACACATATTTTTATATTTTTAAGAAGTATAGGGTGATCATTTTAAGTGCCTCACTCGATTTTCCTGCTTTATTCTTCACCTAGGAAAAAAATTCAGAAACCACACTTGTGTACTTTTTTCCGAGGAACCCGATTCCGAAAAGATAAAAACAATTGAATGTCAAAGAAAAAAGTTATGGCCGAAAAGCTGAAAAAGAAAAAAATATACACCCTGTATATTAATGCGGAAATAGATATGTGACATTTCACTGATTGTAAATATGTATCAGATACATATTTTTCACTTCCGGTTTGACCGGAAATTGCTTTAATTTTTTTATTTTAGGTGATACACCCTGTATATTGAGCTCAGTTTAAAGAACTTTTCTTTCTGAATTCAGCAATATATAACATATCATCATTGTCTTTCATATTTAATAAGATATTGGGGTTTTAATTTAAAATAACACAAATATATGTTTGAAATAAAATCATCCATGAAAACAAACAAAAGCATTTAAATTATTTATTTATTTCAAAAACAAAAGAAGATATAGCATAATAACTTATATTCTTTAGTTTTTGAAATAAATAATAAATAATTTAAATTATTTTGTTTGTTTTCATGGATGATTTTATTTCATAACTTATGTTTGTGTTATTTTAAGTTTAAACCCCAATATCTTATTAAATATGAAAGATAATGATAATATGTTATATATTGCTGAATTCAGAAAGAAATGTTCTTTAAACTGAGCTCAATACACAGGATGTATCACCTAAAATAAAAAATTTAAAGCAATTTCCGGTCAAACCGGAAGTGAAAAATATGTATCTGATACGCATTTACAATCAATGAAATGTCACATATCCATTTCCGCATTAATATAGGACAGGGTGTATATTTTTTTCTTTTTCAGTTTTTCGTCCATAACTTTTTTCTTTGACATTCAATTGTTTTTATCTTTTCGGAATCGGATTCCTCGGAAAAAAGTACACAAGTATGGTTTTTGAATTTTCGTAGGTGAAGAATAAAGCAGGAAAATCGAGTGAGGCACTTAAAATGATTACCCTGTACAGGGTCATCACGCGAAAATGTCCTTTTTTGAAATAACTCAGCCATTTTTCATGATATGACATAGATGTAAAGACATTCTGAACTAGTTTTTTCCACAGAATCGAAATTTTCAGTCAAAAAAACAATAACGAATCGCATTTCAGAAATACGACATAATAATTTCTCTTTTAAATAGAATACTCTGTATATTTTGAAATATTTCGATTCTGCTTCTCTTTCTGAATTCAAAAATGTCAACATATCTTATGTTATCTCAAATGGTTTTTGAGATATTTAGATTTGATGATATTAAAATCTGATATATAAATCTGACGATATTAAAATAACGTGACCGATTTTGTTAAGTAAATTTTTAAAACAAAGAAAAACATTAACCATAATGAGAAATTATCTCTGAGAAGCATAGAATGTTAATTTCATACATTTATTTAACAAAGAAAATATTAACAAACATTAAAAAAATAAAAAAATATTAACAAAGAATTAACAATGTTAAATATTACAAGATTAAATATAATAAATAATTTTAGATACATTATTGCATTTATTCAATTTAGTAATTGCTCAATATGTAATATGTCTACTTCTATTTTCATAGCAAAGTCTAAACCGCCGTCGATAAATCACCTAAACAATCACAATTATATGATCAGGAATTCTCTAAACAATTTAAAACGGCGGTATAGACTTTGTTATGAAAATTGAGCCATTACTAAAATTGAATAAATGCAATAATGTATCTAATATTATTTATTATATTTAATCTTGTAATATTTAACATTGTTAATTCTTTGTTAATATTTTTTTATTTTTTTAATGTTTGTTAATATTTTCTTTGTTAAATAAATGTATGAAATTAACATTCTATGCTTCTCAGAGATAATTTTCTCATTATGGTTAATGTTTTTCTTTGTTTTCAAAATTTACTTAACAAAATCGGTCACGTTATTTTAATATCGTCAGATTTATATATCAGATTTTAATATCATCAAATCTAAATATCTCAAAAACCATTTGAGATAACATAAGATATGTTGACATTTTTTAATTCAGAAAGAGAAGCAGAATCGAAATATTTCAAAATATACAGAGTGTTCTATTTAGAAGAGAAAGTATTATGTCGTATTTGTGAAATGCGATTCGTTATTGTTTTTTTGACTGAAAATTTAGATTCTGTGGAAAAAACTAGTTCAGAATGTCTTTACATCTATGTCATAACATGAAAAATGGCTGAGTTATTTCAAAAAAGGACATTTTCGCGTGATGACCCTGTACACATATTTTTGCATAAAACTTACATAACTAAAATATTCTATACCTACTTTCATTAAATTACACTAATAATTATAGTATCATAATGCGAGTGTTTCAATAGTCAACTAAAGAAAATCATGCTCTTCGTTGGTTGGAATTCTAACCTATAATTAGCAGTTCATTTTAAATAATCTACAATATTGAAACTTTATAAATCTACTGTCTGAGGGAGTTTTTAAATGTTACAATGGATCCAAGCTAAGAGTGCAAAAATTGAAATGAAAATTGAAAATAAAGCAAAACTAGAAATTTAAGGTTATGTTAGTCCTGATAAATTTAGCCTCATAATGGCGGGTGGGCGTGACTTTGGCACTATTGTCGTCACTGTCCTTATAATCTCTCTGTAATCTAAACCATTGATCATCCGTTTTCGTTGCTATTTTAGTTTATATTTTTTCGGAAACTTTGCTACCTAAATCTACAACTATTGTTTCTACAGTTCTTCCATATCTCCAAACATAAAGGCTGTAGGTAGGTGTCAAAATATATGGAACTACCCTGCTACATTGCCTTTAACTAATTAAAACTGCAATCAGCAGAACAATTTTTCATTCAAACAATTTTAGTATTTGCAAAGTATTCAAGCAAAAACGTATACATGATTACTCCATTCCGCAAAGGAATGTTATACATCCAAAGATAAATTAACGTATAAACTATTTCTTTTATCACCCTGGAATTCGACATCGGTCACACAGTCGCAATGTCTCTGACTAAGCGATGAATGATTTTAAAATTTCAATTTTCAAAACAATATATTTTGCTAAAATATTTATCGCACGTAAGCAACAAATTTCAGACATAACTATAAACAGTTTCTTTGTCAGAGATAGTTGAGTAGATATTTTTTGAATAAATTAATATTTGGTGCATTTTTTATTGAGACTGCTAACTTACCTAAAGGTTTTGCATCCCTGAGCTTGAGTTCAATTTTTCCGGAAAGATTAATTAAAGTACTGAAGCCATCAGCAAAGAAAATAAAAGTGGCAGCAGAAAAATTGCACTCCAAGTCATTTATATACGGTAAAGAGAAAAAGAGCCCCAAAATTGAACCTTGAGGGACTCCACATTTAATACATATTACCAAAATTTTTACTAACAGCTTTTAGTTGTTCGATTAAACACGATTTAAACCACATAACTGTAATCGGTCTATATTCTGCTTTATTAATTAGGTATTATCAAACCCAGCAGATGTTTTATTTTTAGGTTCTTTAACAATGTTGACATCGTTTTCTTCCGTAGGAGGTATGAAATAACATGAACTTATTGGGTTGGTCTTATAAGAAGTAATTTTAGACAAATCCTATAGGTAATAGTGACATATTTCCTTTCCCTTGATCTAGTTCGATCTCAATTCAAAAATGTTAATCCTCATGGCATAGAACCAAAGTATTTTGATACGTGAAGAAATATAGGTACTCAAGTTTCACTAGTGCGATTAAAGAGAGAAATTTAAATAAAGCTTTATTTACCTGGCCAGAATAAAATACATTGCACAGCTCCAAAACGTAGTCACTAGAAATCATCTCGAGCAAGTTTTACTGATGAGACAATCAACACTACAGGTGAATATTTTAAATGGAGATTCACATGCAGATAAACAACGACACAATGGCCAAACTATGGGCTACCTGTGCACTCTTGGTACAACAGGTAGGTATGGCTAACTAACTTTAGCTGACTTTACCAGCGAGGTGAAAAGTGGAAAGCAATATTGATGAATTTAGTTTTTTGGTAGGGAGGTAGCTCTTAGCGTTCGCATTGTTATCGGAATGGGTATTTACCGTAATGGTCATCGTTGATACTTTATGAATACATCGTAAATTTTGTTCTGAGTATAATCGAAAATAGTAACAAACGATATTAATGCCATTGTAAGCTATAAAAATTAATAATAATTGTTAGAAATATTTGAAAAATTATTTTTGGCAGGTTTTGTTCAAAAATTTGTTTCTCAATTTGTTTTCTCAACTATTAGTTGATTGATGATGAGGTTACTATGTGAAAAATGAAAATCCATTTCTAATAAAAAAAATTTGGAGTATAAAATTTGCGAAAATGTTTTTATTTTTTATTACCAAAAAATAATTTGTGGTATCCAAAAAAATGGATAATTTTTTTTAATATCCATTCTTTTTGTTTTAGTAAAGCCTTAGTACATTTGCTTTTATAATTTTGG
Organism: Rhagium mordax; assembly: GCA_963680705.1. Taxonomy (NCBI): domain Eukaryota; kingdom Metazoa; phylum Arthropoda; class Insecta; order Coleoptera; family Cerambycidae; genus Rhagium; species Rhagium mordax. The sequence goes on along the minus strand of OY796661.1, from coordinate 73,950,493 downwards.
AATCAACAGATATTGAGGTCGGTTTTGAAAAACTGCATTTTCTTATTCTTACGCTCCTGCATCCTACCCACCTTTGCTTTGGAATCCCTTGCGAATTGCACTAAACCCATTTACATTGTTTCTCATTTCTTATATCAAAACTGGCTTTCGCGATATACATTTACGGTACACCTCACCGGGGGAACGTTCGCTGTAAAGTTGGCAGCGGATTCTTTGATACGTCAGAACCCAACTTTGATACAGTACATCGGCATTTTAGTTTTAAGTGTGGTGTGTAGTACCGCTTCGTGGTCCTCTACCTGTAGTCACTTCGCCTCTATTAAAATTGTCTTTTGTTCGAACAACCGATTGCCTTGTGTACGAATTAAACTGAGTTCTGAGTTAATTTGTGTTTCGGTCTATTGGACACAAAAACAATTTGAATAAAGCAACAATTTGCTAGTGTTTATAAGTTGGGAGCAAGATCGGATTTTTTAATTTGGATGATGATTGGTAAGAGTTTTTGCACTGTTTATTACGATTTGCAAATATAAAGCTAATCACTCGAAAGGAAATGTAAAAAATGCTTAATATTGTAGGACTTTGTATGATTCAAATCATGAAATACTTTGTGACATTCATTACTGTTTACGTTTCAAAAATATTCGAAATAGAAAAAAATATAGTTCTAATAACTCTATTTTTGCTTAACTTTAATTTTTATTAAATACTCATTTACTTGATGGACCCTATAAATTTATTTCACCTTCAGCAGTATGTATTTTTTATGTATTTGATAATTATCACATGTTTATGATATAATACTATTATTTTATATATTATATGTATATATTACAACCGAAGAAGAAGTCGCTGAAATTTTCAGATAAATTGGTGTTGTTTGTTCATCCATATCCTTTAAAATAATGATTTTTGTCTTTGTAGATATTTTTCATGAGGAAATAAATACATATTATTTTTTCATTCATAAATTTTTGGATTTTTATCCCAAATAAATGTGTTATTATTTTAAATATTTGAAACTTTATACTTATCTATATTCTTCATATCAAAAAACAGAAATTCTTAATATTAGTAGAAAAGTGAACCTTAGAATATATAAATTTAAGGCATAGTGACAAAAAGAACAAAATTCTTTAGGGAATATACATTTGAGCAAGATATTTCTGCGGGTTCGTGTCGTGACCGAGAATTGAAAGTACGAATCTGGCGTTTCCTAATAAACAGTTATCAGAATTTTACCACAAAACTAGATCAGCCTGATCACATGACTGAACGTAAATATTTTCATTATTAATTTGCTGGCAGTATTCAAATAATTATTATTGTTCTTGTGCCACACGGCGTAATTTAATTATTATTATTTAAAAGTCGGATAACCTAGATTTCTACTCAAATTTTTTATGCACTTTATATTCATTCATTTGAATTTAGAATTCCGGTTTTGGCGAATATAAATAGGGAGGTATATGTATATTTTTGCATTGATTACCGGTTTCCGATTGTAAATGCACCGGTTCATTGGAAAATAAGGACAATATGATGCAGGTGATCCACTGCATTTATAACATTCCTCTTTATACCTGGCGATTATTTTATGCTAAATTTGCATATTTCTAGCTCAGCTCATTTGCATATATTAATAGGAGGCGACCATTATTTGCTGACAATAATAATTATTAACAAGAGGAAAAGGGAACATTAGAAAAACAAAAAATAATCTGGAAGGAAGAGCAAATCATGGATAGATGGAGAGAGAGTATTTCAAAGAATTACTGAGAAGCAAGGAAGAACCAAGGAAGAGAATCTGCCGATAGAAACAATTCAAGAAGATGAAATCACTCCAACAGAAATAGAGAAAGCAATAATTAAGGCGAAGAAGAACAAAGCATACAGACATGATAGAATCACGAATGAAGAAAAATAATGAAAGGAATTATGATAACATGGGTAGCACCTGATGATTGGCAAAAAGGAGTTATCTCACCTATCTACAAGAAAGGAAACAGTCAAAAACGTGACAATTATAGAACCATCACGCCACTAAAAGTAAGCAATGCTGCTAAAATTTTTGCCAGAATTCTGGAAAAAAAAATCAGATGAAACACTAGAAGACGCACAATTTGGTTTTATACCTAACAGAATGGTACGATGATTATAGTGAAGCAATTATCAAATATAGCAGTGCGAGACTGAAGAAACCAATACGTGTTTTATAGATTTAGAAGAGGCCTTCGACTCAATAAATAGGAATGATATATGGAGGATTCTGGAGAAAAGAGGTATAATTAAAAGCATAAGTATCAGGAGTCTATACAAGAACACGAAAAATTATGTCTGCAGCAAAGGAGTACGACAAGGATCCATACTGAGCCCACTATTATTATGTTTAATACTAGACGAAACGATAAAAGAGATATAAAACAGAATCAGAAATTATGAAATAGGCTACTGGAAAATGAAGATGGTAAAAATTTACGAAGTATGCTATGACATGGTGATATTCACAGAAGAAGAGATTTTGAATAAAAATTTGGAGTTCTAATTGCAACGTGAAAAAATGCTTTAAAATAAATTCATTCATTATAGCACAATGGCTTCCTTCTTACGCTGTTGCTTTTGTTTGAAAGTTCAGTTTTATTGCCTTTTACTGCTGTTCGTCCTTTTTTGCTCAGATTGAATCGTCATTGGTTTTACTGTTTTAAGAGGAGCATTTTCTATTTCGCTGGCATTATTTTCTGGGCTTGCTGTTGTCTTCCTGCTTTCTTCCTTCCTTTTCCTTTCTGAACAATTTTATGCTATAGATTCTGGAGCTGTGGTTATCAAGCTGCCATTACTTTTTCTGGTTTTTACTGTGGTTTTCGTTTGCTTTAAGCAAGTCCAAAAGCATATTTTCAAACGGTTTGCCTTCAGAAGTCAATATTGCTTCTGGCTGATTTTGGTCGTTGCTTTCCTTCTGCCGTTCAAATTTCTTCTATTTCTCCAGTGCTTATTTGCTTTTCATCTGCCACTTTGATTTCTTCCAACCTACCTATGTTTTCTTCCATTCGTGCTTCTTCGGCTTTTTCCACTTTCGCCATTACACAGACTAGAAAATTGTGCAATATTTTTCTTTTGTGCTGTTGCTTTTGTATGGAAAATCGTTTTTATTGCCTTCTGCCGGTGTCTTTCCTTTTTTAACTTCGCAATTTACGTACGATTGATCATCTTGGATTTTTTACTGGTTTAAAAGGCAATTTTCTATTTCACTGGTACTATTTTTTGGGTTTGCTGTTGTCTTTCTGCTTCCTTCCATTTATTTTCTTTCAGAACTTCTTGAAGACGATTTTATGCTATGATATCCTCATTGCTGCCAATACTTTTTCTGGTTTTTATTACGGTTTGGGACTTTATATCTGTTAATTCATTGCTATTTCAGGAATTGTGGTACATGTATCTTCAGGTTGTTCAAAAAAAGCTTTTTTTCCGATTTCAAAGATATAAACATTTGTATTCCAGTTGACGTTACAAATTATTTTTGAACATGTGTTAATTGTTGGAAAACGCATTTTATGATTTTCAAGAATTCTTGTCATCTGACTTTTCCTCTATAAATATGTGATATTGTTTTGTTATTGTCTCAAAATATATATATTTTTTGTCGTTTGTCATTAATTAATGATTATTTTTTATTACTGTTTGTCTTTATATATACTCGTACAGTATACAATGGTTTTAATATTATTTTTAATTATGACTTAAGTTTTAAATTATTTTATTACTTATTACTGCAGCTATATATTGTTTTGTGTATTTTTGACTTATCAAAACACTTTTGTGTATTTATGACCAATAAAGTACTTATTTACTTACTTACTTACTTACTTACTAATTATGTGAAAATATTCGTCAATGCAAATGCAGCACGAGAATGATTGCAACTTAATAATTTAGCGATTACAACGAGATTAACAACGGAACAGCTACTTCTAGCAGGACAACTCTACAAACAAAGCATGTAAACGGTTCATTTCTTGTGCAATAGTTTCATGTCAACTGCTGTCTCCGGGGACGTGCGAACCTTTCTTCATTGGAGCATTTCCAATGTAAAAATGGGTTTGTTTGGGGAATAGTAAGCAGCTTGTCCAATATACTGTTTGAAATATTTTGAGAAACTACTTTTTCTCCTGCTAATTTATCCTTCCTCATTCGTTACCATAATTCTTATGAGGCAAATCCACCGATACCTCTTATTTATTATTAATTCTACCTCATCACCATATCGTTTTCTACTAGTTGTCTTGAAGTCATTGCTCTACCATGTTGGTATGAGTATTTAATAAAGCGAAGACACGCAGTTAGTTGAGGCTCTTATCTGCCGCGTGAACAATGAGATGAGACTTCTTTTGTATGGCTAAGCAATCGCGGTCGGTTACTCTCTGAGAGGACGAGAAAAGGTCTGATAATTAATCAGGACTTTTGTTTCTTCTCTTTGTAGAAATTGCCCAATTTTTTCTAGTATACTTACAGGTAGTACGTATCTATTAAAAGACACATATTTTGTTAAAAAGGAGAAGAAAATGTCGGGAAATTGTGCAGTTGTAGAAAAGGGTTGTCTTGTTTCTCTGACAGTGGATTTTGTCGAAAAAGCTCTTGCACAAATTTTTCTCCTATATATTTACTAGAAGGAAATAAATATGATGAAGATTCTTTTCAAGAAGAAACTGCAGAAAAAGTTGAATTCGATATATCTATCAAATTTCATAACCTAAAACAGTCGAGGTTGTAGAAATAAAAATTTGCAATGTCTAGTGCAAAATAATTAATTTTTAGGAAATACTTTAGGAAATTTAATTAGTGGTATAAATTTACATAATATATAAATAAATAATAAATATTAACATATTAATTATATTGGCTTGGCTTTCATGAATTTGTAATTTGTCCTTATAGTGGTGAAAATTTCGGCGTTTTTACGTAAAACCTAACAGTTGTATAATTTTATATTTATTTGTTCGAATATTTAATTTTAACCATAAATAATACTTAATAATAATAAATAATAAACGTGACGAGATGGACACGAGTCAGTTCGAGATCAATGTTGGGGGTACCGACTAGAAGTTTCTAGCTTTTACTATTTAGTTCTCCTGGAAGACAAAAGAAGCTCGTGGATTTGCGATATGTACCGATTATCATCGTATTATAGCTTCCAATAATGGGAATTTTCCTATAAAATCAAAGGCAAATAATCAGAGTGCATTTAATTTAATGCATTTTACCTATTCCGTGATTGCTAAACCATAAAAAATTACCTTTTCCGACTGCGTTGATTTATCAAAATTTGCAAATTTAGCAGCGACTTCTGTCGACGTTGTTAACAAATTCCTATATAAGTATAAACAAGTTACATAAACTCATTACCATTTATTCTAATAAATTCCATTTATTCATTTTAATTGTTAGAGAGACGTATTATGCAAAGCCACCTAGCATTAATGATGAGCGTTATAAATACACGCATTATAATAATTCAACGTAAGTTCAATAAAGTCTAATCTTACTACGTTTAGAAAGTTGCCGGTGTGGAAATAATAAAATCGAAAATAATAGTTACCCAGAAGCGGTAATTTAGGACGGAATAAGGGATAGAAAAGGTGTTATTTACGTGTATAACACGCATGGAGTTAATTATTAAAAAGGAAATTTAATTATGTTGATTATTTGGTAAGGATATTTATAATAACAGGGATGTGCGCGTTTTATGCCATTAAATATAAAAACCGAAAGCATGCATTTTTATTAATTATCCGTATTATAGGAACTGAAATGATACTACTTGGAATTTAATTAATTAAAATACTAAGTCCTTGCAAGACATCCAGTTCAGTTGTCCTTATCTGCATCATCATCCTGATTTGTCTAATGTTCCTTTTGTATTGGCTTTTCATCATCTTTGAAAGAGAAAGCCGAATTTTATCCGCTAGGATCTTAAAACCGATACTAAAATATGAAGTTGTATGGATGAAACATAACGTAAAATTGTTTATGTAAAATCTTAATCGTCTGCAACACTTATATTAGGTATTTCTCACTCCTTCCGGATTGAGCAAGACCCTGGATTTCTTCAGAAGCCTTGAACTGGATGGGTACAATCTTTATGTAGTCCGTTTCTGTATATAAAATAATAATGTAAGCGAAGGAAATTAAAAAAGGGGAAGTTATGGTTGGTTTCCCACATTCTTGTTTTTATAGATCGTTCTCGTAATGTGGAACTCGTAAAGCCATAGCTATCAGTTGGCATGACCATACTAATAATAAACTTAAACTAATCATTTCATATCATATTAAAGATTTGCATCTGTGGATGGTCTATCACGGTGAACAAGTTCATAACCAGAGCTTAAAACGTTAATTAGTTATGCTTCTGTGGCAATGAATTGTTACCTTAGTTGTACGCGTGTATTTAAACGAAGATAATCCATAAAAGAATATTTAACGTCCAAAGTGCCTCCAGGTTCTTTACTGAAGCCACCCACTCCTTGCAATATTTTACAAAAATAAAAATAATATATAAATTCGTATTCTATGAGAATTGTAAATACGATATAAAATTTATTTAAAAAATAAAAAAGTATAAACTAAGTTTTATTGGAATATAAAAAATGCCTGAAGTTTCTGACATGAAAAACAGTTTTGCGGTGTCTTGTTTCGAACCTAAATCATTTTTACTTTGTGATATTGCAACGACACTTGTGAATTGAATTGGCCCAATTCCAAGTGCAGCCAAACAATTAGCTCCAGCTAGCTACAGCTTGGGGGTGAATTCGGTGAAGCCTTGTTTTAGAGTACTGAGATCATATTGAGAGCAATATATGGACGCCAGAGTATTTATAACTAAATACACAAAAGTTTATCGAAAACACAATTACTTAGGTATTTACTACATAAACTAGAAAGAAAAGAAAGCTGTGAATTTAACAAGTTTAATCTTACAAATTCTTTACAATAAACAGTGACTCAGAACTAAATATAATTAAAAATATTGAAAATATGAACAAAAAAAATATGAATAAAAATTACAATTTAACCAATTTCTCTTTCTGTCCGTTTTACTGTTGTAAAGGCTTACTCGACGGGAATGAACTGAGACGGAAGGGGTTCTCCTAGTAGCGATGAATCCTGCGAGTACTCGAGGTTGATGAAAAGGTTGCGAGATCCTGTTTCCACACTCTTGCTCAGTCCAGATGAGTGTCCAGGTTCCAACCAAATTTATTACTTTTCGGGAACACCCAATATTTCCTTACTTCTGATGTTGTTAACTCAGTATCGATTTCCAGTGAGTCAAATTTCCAGAAAGCCAGAAGTCATGAAATAAAGACAGAATAGTTGAGAAAAGGAAATAGAGAAATAAAACTAGGTTGAAAATTATTTCAACTAGTGGTAGATGAAAAAATTTGTTATTTTTTCCAGCAATATAGTTAAATTACTAGATAAAATTCACAAAATTAATATTTCTTAATATTACAATAGAAAAAAAATTGTCAAAATGACACAACAAGATATTAGAATTTGTAAAATTACCAAAGTTACATAAAAAATTACTAAAAAAATTGAATTATTAACAAAATAATACTAAAATTCGAACACAAGAATTTAGTAAGGTTGCAAAACTTCACTATCAGTTCGTTAACAAATAACCTAACTTGATTGAATTTGTCCTTTAGATTGAAAACCATGAGGAGACTGTAATTTTTAAAGGACTATAATTTAATGTCAGATTTGTACGGGACAATTTAAACTTAGAAACGTTAATGAAGTAATAACTCTAAAGATTCAGATATTTAATATTAATAACAAAATAATTGGTAACAATAATAACAATATTGAAATAAATTCGAAATTTTAGCACACATAAAGATTTCAAGTTAATATTATACTAATAGTTTAAAGGTAAAAATATCAAAAATTAATATATGAAATACCGATAATGTCTTTCGCTTTCCGACGGAAAAAAATGAATGAACTTATGACTAATTCAAAATGGCAGGAAATACGTAAAACCAAGGTAAATCTACACTCTTGTGACTTACACGAAAATTAAGGAATGAACTAATAATAATAATTTGTCAATAATAAAATCGATATAGAACTGTGATAGCGTGAATATGATGAAAAAAGGAAACCAGAAAATCGGACTTCTGTCACATCCGAAGCAAGTGATCAAATGTACTACAAATTGATTAATTCAAAGAGAAGAAAAAAATACTATAGATCACTTACCCCGTATGCATTGGAAGCTCCTGGACAGAAATCTGTAGCTCTGGACAGTAAATTAATTCGGCAAAAACCTAAGTCTCAATTGGACTTCCTTCACTATCCAAAACCAGTGTAGTTTTCCTTTTTCCAGCTCAAATGAACCACAGTCGAACCTAATAACAATAAAAAATCCACACAGAAATTGTTCTATGTACGAAATAACGATAATCTGCAAGTTTCACTTACAGCGATAATTTATACAATTTAAATATTGTATAACGTGTCAATTAACAATAATTGAACCACGAAAACGTCCACTTTAGACAAGATATGGTAAAACGAAAATGGGAATACCCATCCACGTGTTTAAAAAACACTGCTACTAGGTAATTATCTGAAAATAATCCAAAATATGGAAATAATACGAAATACGGTAATTATTTTGACAAATTATTATTTTTACTATAGCACAATAAAGCTGAAGCAATAATTAATAAGCAATAGCGATATTTAAGCGACTACAAGAAATGTATGACTTACCTAGGTAAAATTCGAAAGGCAAAAGACGCTCTCTCTAGCCCGGGACGAGCCTCGTTCACAACGTTCATCCGCTGTGGCGTATTTGTTGTATTTTTTCTACCACATACCGATCAAATGCGAATACAGGGTTATTCAGTTGCGAGGAGTCATATTTTAATACGCAAAATAGAAACTATAACCTGCTGTAACGAATTGCAACTTAAATCGTTACAATATAAAAACAGTGTCCGTTTAAATTTTCCACACCGTTTAAGGTCTACGCCTGCGTACTCGCATAATTGTATGCACCTATGAAACGGGATTTTCAAAAATTTCCAAAGCAATTTGAATTTGCAACAAAATTATTGAAAAATTAAGGCAGAAATCGAAAATCTAGCTTGACAGGCAATTAAACAACGGAGATGAAAAAAGAAAATTTGTCGTGATTGCTTAAGAAATACAGTCTGTGCAGTAATAATTACACACAAAAAAAAAACGTTTTATGCTGAAATTTAAAACTTTGGAAAATTTTGAAAAATTATAGACAAAAGCCAAAAATCTAGCTTGACAAATCGATAGGCAATTAAAACACGAAGATTAAAAAAAATTAATTTGTCGAGATTACTTAAGAAATACAGTCTGTAAAGTAATAATTACACAAAAAAAAACTATTTTTTGCTGAAAATTCAAACGGTAATTAAAAAGCGAGGAATGTTCTGCTTATCAGTCGCTCAAGACACTGACCATCCAACGAGACATTATAAGAGAAGTTTCTCTTCGCGTATGGCGAAGTTTTGCCATTTGCACATCTGCCCAGAGTATTTTTATTAATCATTTGTGGCAGTTGTCTCAATTATTTTAACTTACAGACTGATTTTAATCGTTTTGGACTGATTTCTATACTTTCTTTTGTTGTGCTGTCGTGAATAAAAAATGTGAGTGCCAGTCCCCAAATTCTTCGCATGAAGACGAGATAAATTGTTTAAAAATAGTCCACGTTCGTTCCGCATTTTGTGCTAAAACTGGTAAATACAAAGTTCCTACCGTGTCACATATTTTACAATGACAAACATTTACGCAACCGAAGTGTTGCACTTTCTAAAACAACAAATTAAAATCTACAATAAAAATAACATGTGTAACCAATCAACTATGTTTGCATTGTACATACCTTTATTTCTATTTCAGATAATATTGTTATTCACGTATTAATAATAAACTAGCTTTGGAATATAAGCAAATACGTTGAATGAAACTTGTGCTGCTGTTTGGTTTACTTAGTGACAGATAAACATCTCAATATTTGGTAACAAAATTAGGAAAGCAAACTTTCTTGACTCTTCTAATCATAATGCTGTGACACACGATGTGGTTTACGATTGTAATAAAACTACAAGGACCAAATATGCAGAATAAGTTTTTAATAAAGAAGGCAAAATATTTTCATGAAATTTACGTGGAGGCAACTGTTTAAACTTTAGTAAAATATTGGCTAGGTTTCTTTCCTCAATTTGTAATCACCTTATGGAATATCCACCTACTACTAAGGCATTAATTAGCCTGTACCATAACATCTTTAAGTCTATTGAAATTATACAGTAATTTCTTTATTAAATAAGTATGACGACTTTATTAATAATATGACAGAAGGTTATCTCATCACCGCCAACTTAACAGTATTTTGTTAATGGCAATCAGTAAAGGCAACAGGAGGATTAAATATTTAAATGACTTAAGGCGAATGGCAAATGTCAAATGAATAATAGCTACACTACAATAGATTTTCGTCAAGCAATAACAAATTAAAGATTTTGCACATCCCACTCTGACTCAAAATTATTTGTAATGAGATACGGCTAGGTACCGCTCATATGAACGAAACCTGTACCTCTTGTCTGACAATGTCGTATAAAAATCGTTTATCCCAATAATGTTCAGTTAAACACAACGGACAATTAAAACCAACAACCGTTTGGGTGAACTGTAAATTACTTCGATGTCTCATTGGCAGATCGGATACCAGCTGTACCCAGATTGTTTACTATTTAATCGTCATTAAACATAAAATACCAAAGGCTAGTGTATAAAAGCTAATTGTCACCAATGCTTCACGCTTTACGCTAATTTGACGGCTTATATAGTTTTTTTTGTGATATATGTGGGTTAATAAGGTGGCTATAATTCACCGGGTATAACCTACATGGGCATGTGCATAAATCAATTATGGCTAGGATTTGGCTATTAAATTTAAAGAGTGATTGTCGCGATTAGGTACTTATTTCGTTAATAATAGTTTTTTTTGTTTGCTCCTTTCTTATTATGCCAAATCAAGTAAGTAGGTGAAATTATTAAATGTAACATAATTAAATGTTTCGTTACTTATATCAGAGCTCAACGCAGCAAAATAAAATTTTCAATTAAATGGATAGGCTCCTTGTTCAATTACCAAGAGAGTGGGGTCAGAGAAATCCATGAAATTAAGAAAACCTTACATTGTATATATTTTTTCAGTTGCTTCGACAATCCTTACCTGGTATGGTATGGTACCTTCAGTAATGGATAATGTTGGTGGGAAATAGATGTGTTTTTTTTTTCAAATTTGAAACTCCCTCTTGGACAGCCTCTTCCATTTTTTCCTATTACTACCAGCAACACGTCTATTAGTTGGTATCAATAAATATACTTATTATGTTTCTAGGTCGTATATTTAGCTAGTCGAAAGTGCAAATTGTTTCACTCTTACTGTCTATTTCCCATATTTAAAAAACCGATCAATAGAAGAGAATATTACGTAGGTATTATATTAATTTACTCCCATATTATGATTTAATTTCCAGCAATTAACGGCTTATATTGTGTAATATACCTGTTTCCAGCTTGAATTGCTAAACAGATGTAAATATTTCACTGATCTGTTACTTATTATATGTTATTAAAATAATTAAACATATTTCTGGAAAGGAAGTACGCTGATACAAATTACTTACTATTAAACAATATCAGTGTTTGTCCAACAAAGTTGCCAGAGATGGATACTCTCACCACAGTTACTTAAATTTAATTAGATACAACAAATTCCGCGTTATTTTAACAATTGAATATCCTGTTATGATTTAAACGTGGGAAGAACGAATTAATTTAAGAATAATTGAATCATTTTACGAAGAACCGTTGCTTAAAATAGAAATGTACTAATGCCCAGCAACGTGCGATTCAAAAGACAGTTCTCCTGCGAATTTATATTCCTCTTGATTTATAGAGTCCGGGTCAACGACGTTGTTAATGGTTGAAAGGGTGCTCGTTTCATAATATAATAATCTCTGAGAGGAGAATGATGAATATTAACTTTATATACCAGTATTTGCACAACAGGGGAGAATCAACGGGAAAATTGTGTTATTTCTGTCGTTTTCAATGAGATGACAAGTGCAGGGTGGCGTAATTTCGTTCCTTTAATAATGCCACAAGAATTTATGTTTTAATATTGTTCCAATAAAATTTTGCACATGTATTTATTTAGGAACTACCTAAAATAATGTATATTTTAATGCCTTAATTTTATGTTGAAATATCTATTGTAAAATAATACGAAAAATATTGGGTGTCATAATGATGACACCCAATATTTTTCGTATTATTTTACAATAGATATTTCAACATAAAATTAAGGCATTAAAATATACATTCTGTTCATCTGCCTGTTAATGAACAGGCAGATGAACAGATATTTCAATTCAATCAAATTAAGAAATCCTTATTCAGATGATTTTCTTTTCAATATCATTCACCCTCTTAGTGATAACCAATATTTTTCTACTACAAAGTGTATTTATAATAGATTTTTAATTATGTACCTATAATATAATAATTCAAATTCACTTCCCACTGCAGGAATCTTAGAAATGCTACGAAATACAAATTCAATTAAATTGGAGCTTAGTTGTAGAATTTAGTAGTTAGAAATATTCCGTTAATCAAATGTTTTTCTTGTTGTCCTTGGCAATTTTGGTAAAAAGTTAATTTTCATTTTTATTTCTAGCGATTTTCATCTCTGATCTTAAATCCTTGATTCTTGATCCTTGATCCTTGATCCTTGATCCTTAATCCTTAATCCTTGATCTTTGATTTTTTATCATTGATCCTTGGTTCTTGATCCTTGATCTTTAATCCTTGGTCCTTATTTCATGATCCTTAGTTCTTGATCCTTAGTCCATCGTCCTTTGTCCTTGACCCTTTATCCTTGAATCTTAATTCTAAATTTTTTATTTTTTACACTCCTTCATATTATGTATTATCTACGAGGTAGCATAAAAAGTTTTTTTATAAGAAGTTTCAGCTTTTTGTGACCGTCAACAAACCTATTATTTTAAATATGAACTTCTATTTTTATTCCACTTTCTTGTGGTGTATTAATTTAAATTAACCGTTTCGTAGCTGTAAACCATCATCATAAAAAAAATCGTATTTTATTTTTATTTTCTCCTACCGACGTTGATCTTTGATCATTGATAATCCTTGATCCTTGTCCTTAATCGTTGGTCTGTAGTTTTTGGTCCTTGATCCTTGATCTTTGATCTTTAATCTTTGATCATTGACCCGTCGTCTTCGATCTTTAATCCTTGAATCATTAATCCTTGATCCTTGTAAAAATTAAGAATTAAGGATCAAGGATAGAAATCTAGGACCAAGGTTCAAGAATTAAGGACCAAGGATCAAGAATTAATGATCCAAGAGATCGAGTGTTGCGTACAGCATTCTTTCTACGATCGAATTTGATTTTTTTACAACACAAAATATTCAAATGTCAAACTGACAACTAGAGAAATTGTCACTGTCAAAGGCCATCTATAAATAACTATGAATAAACATCGGCTAGGAACAAGCTTACTTTTTTTATAGTACAAAAAGTTAATACTTTTTTCATGATCGTAGATATAAGTTTTTTTTTAAACAATTTTCGTTCTTTTGTGACCATCAACAAATCTATTATTTTAAATACGAACTTCTATTTTTATTCCACTTTTTTGTAACCTAAATCAAGCATTCGTAGCTGTAAACCATCAACATAAGAAAAAATCAGATTTTATTTTTATTTTCTCTTGGCGACTTTCGATCTTTAAACTTTGATCTTTGATCATTGATTCTTGATCCTTGATCCTTGTCCTTAATCCTTGGCCTTCGGTGCTTGGACTTTGGTCCTTGATCTTTGATCTATGATCTTTGACCCTACACCTTTGATCTTTGATCGTTGATTCTTGATCCTTCGTCCTTGGTCCTTGATTTTTGATCCTTGATCCTTAATTTTTAGTTTTACACTCTTTCACACACACTACTTCTTTGGTGTTTTTATTATCTACAAGATAGCACAAACAGTTTTTTTATAGAAAGTTAACGTTTTTTTGTGATCATCAACAAGTCTATTATTTTAAATACAAATTTCTATTTTTATTCCACTTTTTTGAGAGGTATTAATTTAAATTAAACGTTTCTTAGCTGTAAACCATCATAAAAAAAATCATATTTTACTTTTTATGTTCTCCTACCGACTTTGATCTTTAATCATTGATCCTTGATCCTCAGTCCTTGATTTCTTGTCGTTGATCTTTGATCCTTGGCCATTCGTCTTCGTTCTTTGATCCTTGATGATATTTTATTTTTATTTGCCCCTATTGACTTTTATCTTTTATCATTGATCCTTAGTCCTTAATTCATAATCCTTGGTCCTAGATTTGTATGCTTGATACTTATTTCTTAATTTTTACAGTCCTTCTTTGGTGTTTTTTATTATCTACCAGATAGCATAATAATTATTTGTGTAACTAGTGCTATATTTGTAGATTGAGGCATGAAGTTTGCAGCACGAGCGAAGCGAGAGCTGCAGTCATGCTGAGCGCAACAAATACACTTCTTGCAAGTGTTGCATACAACATTCTTTCTACGATCGAATTAAATTGATTTTTTTTTTAAATTTTATTGAACAGAATATTACATTAACACAAAATAATCAAATGTCAAACTGACAATAACTAGAGAAAATGTCACTGTCAATCGCCATCTATAAATAACTATGAGAATAAACTTTCGTTGCCTAGTAAAAAACTACTTTTTGCACGATCGTAGAGAAAAGAATATTTTTTTAAAGAATTTTCGTTTTTTTGTGACCATCAACAAATCTATTATTTTAAAGACGAACTTCTATTTTTATTCCACTTTTTTGTAACTTAAATCAAGCGTTTCGTAGCTGTAAACCATCAACATAAAAAAAAATCTGATTTTATTTTTATTTTCTCTTAGCGACTTTTGATCTTTGAACTTTGATCCTTGATCATTGATTCTTGATCCTTGGCCTTAATCCTTGGTCATTGGACTTTCGTCCTTGATCTTTAATTTTTGATCCTTGACCCTACAAATGTAATCTATGATCCTACACCTTTGATCTTTGATCGTTGATCCTTGATCCTTCGTCCTTGGTCCTTGATTTTTGATCCTTGATCCTTGATCCTTAATTTTTTTCCTTTGTAATATTTCCTTCCTTACCCTGACACCTCATTGTGATATTTATGAATAAATCTCTGAGAGACCTCTGGAAGAGAAGAGTTTGTCCTCGTTGATATTCCTACGCTTTTAAATTGATTCTAATTTGCGTTAGGTTGGGCTAAATTAGGCAAAGAAATAAACAGTAGAATTAGAAATTAACAATATTGACAAATCTTCTAATTGGCTAATGGGATAACGCTCCAATGCCATAAAAAAAAATCAGAAGTAGTAGTGGCCTTGCTACTGGTACTTGTAGCACGTCTTATTTTAAAGTGTTAATATTAAAAATACAGTTTTATGAGGAATATTAATACTAATGATATAATCAGAGGCTACTTCAGGCCGCAAGCTGAAATATTTATATAATACCCCGCATAACCTAGCTACCCATCCCATGCATATTTCATCGGCCACTTTAATTAGCATCAATATAACACAAAAATACATATTTAACGATTTCAAAACTGTATTATGCAAACGAAAAATTATGAATTCAAGGCTCTTCTAATAATACGCGATAATTTTATGTTCGATTCTTCATACCCACCCACGTGGGCGGGTACTTACGTTTTTTGTGCACATATTCCTCAACAATAAAAATACAATGTGTAATCCATTAATTAGCATTTGCAAATAAACAATCATGGTGTATTAATAGACCACGTTTCCTCGCGGTGAGTCACCAAAGGTCGAATATTAAAATTTATCATAAAAATTCTTTAGGTACACACACACATAAACTTGAAAGTATACAGAGTGATTTGGGATACTGGCATGGTAAAAGGAAACTGACAAGGTAGACGACGATTTGGTATTCATAGTTACATAATTTGATGGATTTGGTAATCATAATCAATATTTAATTGTAGGTTGTACCTTTTAGCCTTGTCCAACTTTGGGTTTGTAGCCTTAGCTTTGGTCCGGAACAAATAGTAATTATGAATCGTTTTTGTTTAATTCACATTTTTAAACCAATAGGGTTGTTAATTTGCGACTTTATTTAAATATTTCCAAGGCAAAATAATTTCATATTCGTGTTTATATATTTTCATTAGTTACTAGTGCATACTTTATTAAATTTCTTTTATGATGATAGTGCTGTTTCTATACCAATTTAAATTTTCACATAGACATTACTTTGGAATTCAACAGAACCGTATACTGCATATCATAATTTTCCGAGAATTAACCGAAATTATACCATGAAATTACCAGAGTGCGGTCAACGCCAACATCCAAGTGAAACAGTATTGTAATTATTTGAAAAAAAAAAATACCATTTAATTTACTTTCAATGAAGTTCAACTGGGTATTACTCAGTCATGTAATCTATACGGAGAAATACAGTTATAGAAATTATAACGTGTTCGTTTACGAAACAATGTGTGTGTACAGGGTGTTTAATGGAACAAAAGTTTCACAATATTTTATAAGGAGCTTTAAAAAATTAGTTGCAAAATTAACCCAAAAGCTTCTAAATATTTTTTTTTGTTAACCAATTAGATACATTTAAGTACTTTAAGCCCCTCAAGAAAAGAAAACGAAATCCGATTAATTTCAATGTTGACAAAAATTCTTAAGTCAAAAACTAGTATTTTTCTATAAATGAAAATATATTAAGTCATTCTTATTTTTGAAAAATTTCTCATGCTCTGCGAAAAATTTTACTCCAAACTATTGTTACCTCTAATAAAAATTAATAGAAAGTTATACTCTTCACAATAATTCTATTCGAAATTTTGCAGTGGGAATGGCTAGAAGAAAACTGATTCGAAGTCTTTAGTAGTAGTTTAATCTTCGACATTTTCTTTCCACGTATTTATTTACTTATATAAATACCAGTATGGTAACAAGTTCATGAATAATTAATTAAATACGTTTGATATAAATTCTAGATCAGACAAATTGTCTATATTTACATTATTATCTTTTATTAATGACTCTATTCACTCTAAGTAATAATCAAATCTTGAAATTGTCCCTAAAAAACGAATTGATTCATTTTTGAAAATATCACCAAATTTATTATTGTTTTCGTTTCCATTTTTAATCATGACATAATCACAAGCTAAACATTCTTGTAAGCATGGCCAAAATTCAACCTCATCATTAATAAACTTAAATAGCTTCTTTTGAGAAGGGTCGTTTAATGTGCTTTTTATATATAAATGCAGCCAGCCTAACAGGTTCGGACCATTTTTTATTCCATTGTAGCTGGCAGATTCCTTTTCGTTTATCAACATTAGCATCAAATTCTGAGAACATTTTCGGCATAAACTTTAATTAAAACGAATTCTCGTGCAAAAATGTCGCGTCCCCCGATTTAATATACCTGCTTGCCCGAATCTAATAGGCAAACAAATTTTTGAATAACCGACAATTCACCTTGAGAGGCAACGCATATTTCGCCTGTCTTTGGTCACCCTGTTTGGCGTAACTGAAGTAAGTGCAAAAGAGACTAAGGCTTTCTGACCAGCAAGCCAGTGGCCCAGTCACTAACCTCTTCAAGGTTTCTTTGCAACCTCTTTATTTACCTTTTAATATTTCCACGCAAGCGGTCGCATTTAAGAAATCTTTATTTTTTCGTAGTCACAAGAAATGAGATTTTTGTGCATTCTTCTATAAGATTAAATTGATATTAATTAATGCATTATTGCATCAGTTTTTAGAGATTGAAATCAGCCATCCGTCCAGTTATGCAACGCAGCTTGAATTAGATTAATTAAACTTAATTTAACACGTCGTTTGTTAATTTTCCTGTGACAATTATATTTTTCCAGGCACCTTAATGAGTCAGTTGTCCTTCAAGAAGACGTAATCAATTATTTAGTCCTACACATCCCAGCGGTATAAGTAATTATTCCTTTTTTATACATATAAGTAATTACCCATACAACCGCTGCAGTTACTTCATACCTCCGAAAATATATTATGAATAATTTGATAGGCTCCTTTAAAGGATAACACTATGATGAGACTGAATAAACAATTAAAGCGTGAGATTGAAAAATCTGAATCGGAAGATTAGGTTTTCCGTTACGTGATCTCACCTGCGCCTCCGCCAGAATTGGTACTTTGAAATTCAAAACTTGTGGAACAGTATTTTTATTAATGCCTAATTTCTACCACCAGTCACACAGACGCAATTACACACCATATATGATTAAATTGTTAAAAATTTAATAGCAGATTCGTCTTAATCTTCCTTCTTTTTCCTAATATTTTACAAAACAATAAATCTCCAAAACTCTACAACAAATTAAACTAAACACTAAAGCAGGATTGGTTATTATTTTTTGCATCACACAATGCTAAAAATAATTATTTTTTTCAACAATAAAAAAAATATACCAATGACGATGTTTTCCTTGTTAGTAACAATAGTAAACAAAATATATCCGTTTGTTGTTTTTTCTTGGTCCACGCCTCAAACGCGCCACATGCAAAAAATAAGCCATAAAACAGGTTTAAAATTTATTTAAACATTAACCTGTCCTGCGAAAGAATTTGGTCAAACAAAACAAGTGCCGAATCACACGCGTTTTAGTTTAAATCTCGGATACCGATATAGGTACCAGTTATTTTACAACCTACGCCGACCCTCTCTAATTGTACCTAATTGGAAAACACCCATTCATGATTTTATAACTTCGTTTCACAACTGTCGTAAGACGTGAAGCATAAAAATGAAAGGAACTCGCTATATTAGGTCTTTAAAGACATATATACCCAGCTCAGCGCATACCACAGCCCGGCTAAGATACGGTATAATTGTCAGTTACTTCAACGTGAGCAAAATGTAGGTTACATTATTAAAGAGAACATTAACAGATTTTACGGTAGTGCAAACGTATTGCGATACGTTATTGTGTTTCACTTAAAACTAACGCGTGGAAATTTCTGTCAACCATTGGCGACTAATACCGAAATTAGGTGCGCTGCTTACATTTGCCTTACTTAAGTTCGGATGGCAGATCGAGTTGGAATTTTAATCACCCAAGGTTTCATGCAGAAACGTTATTTATGTGAACTGCCCGAATTTTTTTTATAATTGGGCCGAAAAAAATTTTTTTCGATTTTTGTTTCTCCTAATAAATGAGATATTGGACTTTTTCTTCAACAAGACGCGCACGATTTATTCATCTGGCAGATGACGCTCTCTTATAAACTGATGCTACGACAAGGAGCATCATTATGTGATTCTTAAACAATAATTAGTAACAGGAGATTCCGCAAACAATGTATAGCAGAACCTTCGCAGATGCGACCTTAACCGACCTGGGAATTTCATTCAGGAAAGTTCACTCAAGTTTAAAATTAAAATGATTGCCGTGTAAATCAAGTTAAAAGTATTTTGTACCGTTGCGTATGAGAAATTTTTAAACAAAGCGATTATCTCGAGTCCAATTTTGTCGTAAAGACGTCTTTTTTTCGGCTTCATTAAATCTGTCTCCGTTTTATCGAGGTAATTGTAACAAGTATTTCATAAAAATATAAGCAGGACATGTCATTTTACTCGTAAGAATTTGTTTCTAGTGATTTTAAACAAGCAATGAATTTAAGATTAAATTAAAAGGGGGGGGGGGGTAGATTTAATGGTAAAATAAATAAATTACTAAATGATGGCATCAGTATTGGCAATAAAATGTTTCTGGAGGACGAGGCTTATACGAACTGCTATTTATGAAAAAGCCTCAAGGTTATGAGGAACAAGATCTGGGTGATTAAAGAAATCTTAGAAATATCTAACGCGCATAAACGAAATTATAACAAGGTTTGGATATGTTTTACAATGAAAAACCTATTGAATACATCTATTGGGATAACATTAACGAGTTGGTTGATAGGCTAAAGCTTTAAAACGCTTCCAAAGCAGCAGGAAACACTGATAACAATGAATAATAATGAAATCATAGCTATCATAAATGAATTGAAGGAAGCAGGAATTATCTATTAAATAAACTATTCTACGCATCATATTTTATCATGTTTATCACAGCAAAAACACAAAATATTTTTAAGTATCCCTTTAATTATTGATGTGTATTGTCATAATAATTAAAAATTATCTGTTTATTAATTATTACAGTAACTTATTTAACAATTATAACGTTAACTATGTCTTATTCAGTTCAAAAGGGTTTATTAGCATTTTTTCTCTCCAAGTCCTTCCTTCGATTTTTATAATTCAAATGTTCTTGAATAAACTCTCAAAAGTAAACGTATGGGAACAATTAAGCTCATTTTAGGTTTCTTCTCATACACAGAAATCTTATTTAAATAAATTAATTCAGTATTACCTTATACTTCTACCGCTCCTCTTACTTCGTCTTGATTTTTACATTCGACCTAGACCGCGAGTGTTATTATATTTTCGCATTTTTGCAAGTACATTACTCATACTTAAAGGTCACGAAACGTACATTCCTCCTGCATATCTACTTTTCTTTTTGTGATGAAATAACACGACTGATTCACAAGTCATTTGCGGTCGCGGATGTATTCCAGTAATCCATAGAATGCCACTTGCACTCCAACTGAAGTAAAACTTATTACTATAGTCCGTTTGACGAAAAGATACAAACTGACTCCGCCGGTCTCACTGTCAACTGTCGTATTCGTTTTTGTGAAATTATTTCTTAATTTATGTCGGCTGTTTATGTTATTGAATTCATTAAGATTTAACTTATTTAAAGAAATCTTACTTTGTGTATAAAGGTACGTAAAGCAAACGATTAATATTGATTAAATGTTAAAAAGATTTTTTCATTAATTTGATCGAGTAAAACTGACTATTGCGTACACCGTTTTGGGGCTACCATAAAATCAATGGGGCGGAGTCAATTTATATCTTTTCGTCAGACGGAGTATAGTGTGTATCTTGAAAATGTCATTGAGAGCAAATCTCTCGAATGACGCTGTCACATCCGGTTACTTGTAACTATGTATTTCAACAAAATAAGTATCTGTAATCAATCGCTTGGGAACATAAGTGTTTAAATTTGTATTATATTGGCAAACTTCTTTTGTTGCAACAACATATTTCTATAGTGGTTGTAGAACAAGGCAACTATTACATTATTTGCCGGAATTGGTAAATTTTATAGTTAAATTAATTGCGTTGAAACTATCTTTTTTATTGGGTATACGGTGCGGTGTTTGAGGTTGACTGTTGACAGTCAATATTTGAACAAGGGTCGCTGTTTGTATAAAAATTCCTTATTTTAACAACTAACAAAATTAATTTTCTGCGCAGTTTACGAGTATCGACTATAATGTTCTAATATAATTAAAATCAAAGAACCGTAAACAATTAAGCAAAGGTCAATTGCCAACAATATTCTTTTGCTTTTTAGTTTTCTTTCTGAAATAAAAATTTACACTATTTTTAATCTGCCCATAGATTTCATTGTTAGATTTGATTTGCACCTACATTTTTTGTAAGGCACTTACACAAATAGTTACGATAGAATCAGATACATAAACTCTAGGAATTTAATGCAATTCCGCTAATAAAAAAAACTCGACAGCCATATATTTCCCACCTATACTTCCTTAGATAGGTAAAAATTAAGATCCAGGAAATTATTTTTTGGAGTGATTTTTACTCATCTGTGAATTTTAGAAAAGAAAAATTTTGTATAAATTTCATGATTTAAAATTTATTAATATTTTTATCACCTGCATTACCGTAATTAATCTTGGGAACATAACCTAAAATCTCAGCATGCGCTATTTTGCTAAAATATTAAATCTAAGTTAACTATTGAAAAATGCAACAACGGAAATCTCTTTCCATTTTATGACATCGATAACTATCAAAATCACTGCCAAATTTTAAAAAAGAAAAGTATGTCTTCCGTAATTTTGAAAACAATGTGATTATTTAGGTATATAAGTGAGGTATTTTAGATCTTTCTATTTTTAAAATTGAAATTAAAACATTTTCACTTTTGACAGCTGTCAAATTTTCGGTCAACTGAATAAAAATGCCATTTAATAATTATTTCCCCAAATGACTAGTGCTTAACAAGATATTTTTCTATAGGTTTTGGAGGTCCTGAATACGAAATTAATTTCATAAAATTATGTTTGTTGGTAGCTGTCAAAATTTCTGTGAAATTTAAGTTTGTCTTCCATAATTTTATAAACAATGTGAATTTCCCTAGAAGCGAAATCAAGTGTTTGTTTTAATTTGCTAATTTCATAATTGATATAAAAAATACAGTTTTTACTTTTGGTAGATGTCAAAATTTCTCACAACTTAATGAAAATGCCATTTTATAATTATTTCAACAAATTAAAGTACCAAACAGAAATTTCTCTATAGCTGCTGTCAAATATAAAATTGTTGCAAAAAAATATTATGTCAATTGGTAGCTGTCAAAACTGCTGTCAAATTTAAAAAATTGCAAGTGTAATTCGTAATTTTGAAAATAACGTGAATTCCCATAGAAGTGCTTATTAAGTGTTGTGAAATTTGCTAATCCATAATAGATAATGAAATAAAGTTTTCACTTTTGGCAGATGTCAAAATTTTTCAACTTAATGAAAATGTCATTTTATAATTATTTAAACAAATAAGCGTATTTAACAGTTTGTTACTAGTTTTGGAGGTACTGAACACGAAATTGATGTCAAAAAAATATTATGTAGATTGACAGATGCCAAAATTGCTGCCAAATTTAAAAATTTACAAGTCTTTCATAACTTTGAAAATAATGTTGATTTCCATAGAAGAAGATACATAAAAAATGTTTTAAAACTTTCTAGTTCAGTAAACAATATTAAAAAAAAAGTTGTATCATTTGACAGCTGTCAAAAATTCTTCAACATAAATGTGCCAATTTATTATTAGATACTTCAACAAATTAAGTACTTAACAAACATTTTGCTATAGGTTTTGGTGGTACTGAACACGAAAGTACTACGAAAAAGAAATACTTGTATATTTTTAAATTTGGCAGCTACCAAAAAACGTATTTTTTTATTCTTTAATTTTAATTCAATTTTTTTATTATAAAAATAGTAAGATTTAGATTTAAAGAATTTTATATCTCTTTTTTTATAAAAACTCACATGGTTTTCAAAATTACATAAAATATACTCAACCTCATAGTGGACAGGGTCTAGATATGGTTTACAATGAAAAATCTATTGAGTGCATCTATTGGGATAACATTAAGGAGTTGGTTGATAGGCTAAGGCTTTTAAACGCTTCCAAAGCATTATTTTAATTTTATATCTCTTTTTCTATAAAAACTCACATGGTTTTCAAAATTACAGAAAATATACTTGTAAAATTTTAAATTTGACAGTAATTTTGGCAGCTGTCAAAAATAAAAAAAATAAATGAAAATTCTATTTCGGCAAATCTATTATTCATTTTTAAAGTATAGATTTAAAACTAAATTGAGCGAAAAATTATAACTTAAAATCGAAAATCCGGCTCGAGAAATTGATGAGGAATTTAAAAACGAACATTTAAAAAAATAATTATTACAATAAAACGAAAAGAAGACACTACTGAATAAATTCGAGAAGAAAGAGAAATCGTCGACGACGATCAGGAAACGCAATAATTAATAATGATTAATAGTGTATTATTTCAAAAATTCTTCTTTATTAGTCATACGATAATTTGATTCATTTTAATGTTACTAAATAGCTAGCAAACACTCCTTTGCACCCTACTAGAGACAGGAAAGTGTTTGATTGAAACTTACCAATTTGTAATATCACAATCTTATTGTACAAATACTTTCTTATTTGTTCGTTGTTTTGTTTAGCAAATAATAATTCAAGCAGCAAATAGTTCTGACAAACAAAACAATTAATTTTAGAAATATGTGTATATCTACAATTGTGGGTAATCAAATGTTAATAATTGTGACCACCTAATTTTTCAAAAGTAGTAGTTAATAATTAGATACATCATCGAAGTAATCTCCAAATATGAAGAGTGAGATTCTTTCAGTAGCTCCTTAAACAAATGGCTTTTACCTATTACTAAAAAAGAACGTCAACAAAAAAGATTTACGGTTGGTTAAAAATCAATTACTTACTTGTCAACGAATGTTATGATTCAACATCCAGTTTCCCACGGCTTTATTTGGTACGCCTGGACGATAACACCAAGGCAATAAATACAATTTACTTCATTGTTGCTAATCTGGTACGTTGGAGTTAGTATGGAGCCTAATTTTTTGTATTACTCTGGCTGTTTGTTATGATATTATTATTAAGCCTTTTGAAGTAGAAAATTTCTTGTGCCCTTCTTCCTAGTAAGTAGTAGCCTCTCTTTTTTAAAATGTTTACGTTGCTCAAAGTAAATCTGTAGGTGTTCTTCATAGATGATGAAAATGAAGCAAAGGCTAGAGCACTTTTACTCTACGAATCAAAGTTTTTGTGTCTTCAAAGATTTTCTGCCTTCAAATGTTTGGCGTATCCTAATAAATAATGGAATCTTTCTTCTTCATTTTTAACTCAGTAGCACCCTTCGTTTGTTCGACCAAATAGCATTTATAGGCGTGTACGTTTTTTACCTTCAATTTGATGAAATTATGAACAAATTTTTACCGGTCGCAATTTTAATTCGTCGCGCTACTTACCGTAATAGCTAATACAATAAACAATGAACTTGTACCCGTTCTGTTTAATGTTACCTTTTAGATCGCTATTTTATTATTGTCAATAGTTTTGTCGACAAAAACCACGGATAAATCTTGTTTTCTCATTTTCTCTCGCGAACTAATTTTTATAACCTAGATCGACAAAATAATTGTAATGTTAAATTGCAAGAAAATGTATAATTAATTGCAACATGGTACTGTAACAACTTTTCTTACGGCACGCTAATAATGGGTTTTTAAATTGCTGCACTTAAATACTCCATGATAGATAGGTACATTGTCAAAGTAAGTACACCTAGTTTTCATGGTTTATTTTCTACGTAGTTTTAGCCATACTCACAAAACATTTAAATAGGTACTAGATTTAATAGAATCTGTTTTGGGGTGCAATTTCTTAGGTTCTATTCATATGTTGTAGAAATCCTGACTACTGGACAGTCAACTATCACTTTCTTTTAATGTATCTACATTTCACATGCATATCGCGTATTGACTCAAGCGTTAAAAAAATATAAAATTTGCATATAAATTAAAACTTTTCCCAATTTATAACGTACTGGCGATACGATCGAAATTAGATGTTCTTTCAAACTTAAATCTTCAATTAATATTACAAAATCAGTTTACGGTATAATATTATAAAAAATTTGATACGTTACAAGAAATTGTCGACAATTATTAAACGATCAGTGGAAGCATTTTCGCACCACTTTCGTTTCTCGAAGCGTAATAAATATTCTAATTTCTTTTACACCCTAGCAGTTTCTGTCTCCATTGCCAAATGCAGGAAATAATATGCTTCTACTTTTACAAACTATTAAATTTCTCTAAAAAAAAATTACAGGGAGGATATTGTTTCAACAATTATTTTTTGTTGCAGAAAAAAGATAGCATCAAGCCATGGTGCGAAGTCGCACCCCCTCACAAGGGGGTGGCTCGCAGGGATTTGAGATGGAAAGAAAATATTCGGTTCCGTCTAATCCGGACTCGAGAGCTTTTTCTGGAGGAACTGCTAGCGAGGATTTACACGCCTGGTCGATATACAGGTAAGTTTGGGTTTGTCTGTTATACAAGGCGTTCATAAAGTCACCGCCTATAATACCTATATAATAACAAAAAAATCCAATAAGTTGTAAAAATTCGGATATGCGTGGGTAAGTAAATACAAATTGACTTTTTCGCCGTTACCTATAATTGGTTTCAAAACGTTCAACAATTAATTATCCTGTGGTTAATAGTTTAAAATAACGTTAGTTATTTTTTTTATTCATTTTTAAGATTTATAACAATGGATTACGTGTTTCCCATTGTTTTACACAAGCATAATTTTAAGTACATCAGTAATAAGTGGTTGTCGGTTATAAGTTTATTAAAATATTAAATCTAGTTTATTTTGTGAAATTTACATTTGCTTTTTTCGTACACATCCAAGTTGCAAAAATATAAGTCATAAAGCAACAAAAATATCACATTGGATGATGATATAATGAAAAAAATCTCGATTATATATTTTTATCCACGACTACCATGCATTATGTATGTATTTTTCAAACATAATGCCATCCATTTTACCCTGCAGTGAATAATGATTTCATTATTCACTGCAGTGAATAATGAACAAAGTTTCTATGCAAACGTATCGGATATTTGTTAAAAATGTCATTAAAGTGGCCATGACGTGTGAGTCAAAGCACAAAATTAATTGACGTTTAAATTTAATTTATGACAGGCCGTTCTTTTGACATGCCTGCTCATAAAAAATGTGAAAAATAAATAGTAAATACTTATAAATTTCTCCAGAAAAGAATTTAGTCAAAAAAATATGTAATAGTCGTGGAAAATTATGGTTTTCCACTCGTATATAATGGGCTATGTTATTCACGAGGGTGAAAGTTTATGGCACGAGCCGAAGGCGAGTGTCGTAAATCACCCGAGTGAATAATAGACTACTATTATCTACTCTTATTAGGTTAAATATTAATTATTGAACTGCTCTTGAACAATTAATAGTACCTATCCATAAACAAATGGCGTGAAGTTACACACATCGTAAAAAGTCACGGCGTGAGTTTCTGTTTACACCAATCTCCTTTAAATTCATGCCTAGCCTGTCCAATAGAAATTCCTTTCCGCTACGGTGAAATAGAATGGTCCATTATTATTGAGGGGAGGAAGGTGACTTGACATTTGAATAGTTTTGACGTTTTCAAATTAATGTGCCAAAAATGACGAATTCGGACTTGCAGATGTTAATATTTATTGTCGTAGTTGTAGATAAAGTACATATATCTAGTATTCAACTTGTGGTAATGGTAAATAACTCACTTGATGAATTACAGCACTCGCCTTCGGCTCGTGCTGCAACTTCATCTGTGTGACTTATTTACCTATGTTTACCGATTCTATGAGGCCAAATTGCAAAAATATCGTCAACATATCTCCACCAAGTCACCGGTTTATAAAAACTATTTTCAACAGATCTGTTTTCAAAATCCTACATAAACATATTGCTTAATAATGGGTTGTCCCATATGCCAATACGGATTATTTTAAGTGAATGTAACCACTACATATTCCGCATTGTAGTATGCAAGTTGCGAAATCAAATTAAATGGTAATCTATTCACCAAAACGCTTTAAGGTGCTGTAATTACAGCAATTATGCGCATTACATAACTAGCTTCTTAAAACGCACAATCCAATTCGTACTCGGGTCCCATCAAACGAAACAATACATTGTAAAAATCCAACGCAACATACCCTTTTGCAATTATCATGTTTTGTTTCAGGCAAAATCTCAATTCAGATTTCACGGATAGTGCTTTGGGATCAACAGATAAAAGCCCGCTTCCTTATGGCAACTTCCAATTGCGCGACACCACCGTCCAGTCGATTTTATCGCATCCGCGCTACGGTCCCAAGTAAGTATTGCAACATAATCAGTACAGCTTGGTTTTGTACGAGGAGTCTTCACAATGTCACAGAAAACGTGGCAGATAACATATCTGAAGGTAAATAAAACAGTTTAAACCATCCTCAGTTGGACGTGTTGAGAAAATTTTTTTTTCCAAATACACCAATCATTAATATTATTCAAGCTTCTTTGAACAGTAAAAAATAGTTTCGTATCATCTATATGTAACAAGCAGTTGATGTCGACGCAATTTATTATATCATTAATAAATAAAATGAATAATGGAGGCCCAGTAGTGTTCCCTGAGGCAAACCAAAAGTAACAAGAAATTGATCAGACTTGGAACTTTGGTATTCTACAAAATGATTATAGTGTACCTATTTATATATTTTTAGATACCTACAAGTAAATTATTATTTAACAACATAAACAACAGGTGATCACGTCAAGGAAAGGAAGTCATACTTATATAACTACTATATTCATTATTGATTAGTGGCCTACTCCAACTTTGTGGGTGACCAAAATATCAATACCAACAATGCTTATTATTGTTTCTATTAAACTCCTCCTCGTACAACACACGCATGTGACAATCCTACCGATAATAACGAGCTGAAACTGGCCATCATCACCTTTTTTGAATTTCTAGGTCAGCTCTCGGATCCAACATGTATACTTACTTGAAGTTCGGTCTTCCGAGAGTCTTTCCTCCAAACCACAATGGATCTAATCGGTCTGGTACGCCGCAGCACTTTACTAGAAATGCCTCTACGAGACCTCACACCAGGTAATTTAATTAATCATAATAATTTCTTTAGTGCAAATTTAAACCCATTTCATTTCTTATAACTTACTTTTTATGATCAACATAGCATGTCATAAGCAATAATATGAAATATACTTCCCTTAACATTAATGTTAATACGCCAAGAATATGTGCATGTTGATTTACACTTCCTTCGTAAATCAGTTTTTCTTTTCCAGAGGCCTGAAACCAGGAAGCCGCGGCCCGAGAGATGGAAGTTCCGGCTATGACAGCTCCGATAACGAAACTTCTAATAACTACAAGCATAACCGGAAGTACCGTTCCGATCCAGATTTTCGAATACAGAACGTCCATCAAGCCTATCACGGGGTAGGGCAATTTTCTCTTTGATGCTATTTTGTGTTGAATGCGATTCTCATGGGATGTTTAATTGTTCGTTTACATGCCTCATTTACCGCGGACTTGTTGACATTTACTCTCTCCTAACGGCTTGACCACACGCGGAAATAAACACAATATTATGTATAGTAATAAAGTTATGCTTGATTGAGGAAGAACTACAGATTTAGGAACAAAAGCGCACACCCAATAACCGATGCGTTTTCAACTGTTAAATATTAAGCCCACATCCTGAAGAATGTTAAATTGTTTGATGTGGCGCTGACACTGGCATAGTTTTCACTTGACAAAAATACTGAGTACCAAAGCATCATCTGTAGTAAGTTTCAATAATCTCTGGATGAGGCAAGACTTTGGAAAAGGTCTTTTAATAATATAAAACCAATGTTGACTTCTGTATTGAAGGATTATTTGTCATATCTCCTAATGAAAATTATGAGAATGATAATGATAAAGAGATAGATATTGTAGACGATAATGCTGTATCTAGTTCTAGTGAAGATGAATTCTTATTATTGAAAAGAGAAAAATTTTGCATTTAAACTAATATTTTTAACGTAATGATTATTATTTTTATTAATTTTTATTATTAGTATTATTAAGATTATTATAGATTAAAAATAATATTAAAGCGACCTGCCTCACATTTTTTCGCAACTCTCACTTCCAAACTATTAACTTTTTTCCCTTCTGCACTGGCCAGTATATTCCCAGTTTTTCACTAATTTTTAAAACTTTTTTTTTAACTGATACCACCAACCGATGCTAACTAGTTAAAATAATAATTTCTGGTCGTAGGGAAGCCCAGGCATACCGCTGGCCGCGATGCAGCAAGGCGGCATTCGACCGTCAAACCAATGGAACAGAAATAAAAGCATATCAGAAGCTAATTTATTGGCGACAGAGTACAATAGATCGTACCATAATATGGATCCACATCCTCATCATCATTTGCGAGACCCCAGACGCAATAGTGTGGCTGACTTCGGCCATCACCACGATGTAGTGGATCACAGGTAGATGATTTAATTATTATTTTAAGTAGGTACTAGTTGCACTGAGTGGTATTTTTGTCTGCAATCGAGCTGTTGATTAGTTAGATACTGTTATTGCATGTTTTTCAAACAATGTTGTTGTAATAGCGTTTTTGTCGCGTAGGGGGGACTGGAATGTTTTGTCATATTGTTCATAAAATCAATTAGTATCGGCAGCAAAACCGAGTGAGTTCCGGTTAGTCGCAAAATGCACGTGTCAAGAGCCTTAGATTGATATATATTTTTTTTTTTTTAGGTAAATTGATTTAATATTTAGCAATAATTTTTTCATACACAAGTACCTTGGTATTCGACTTTAAAAAGCTGCTATGTAGTGAAATAACAAACAGGCAAAGTTGACAGAATATACAGACATCGCAGACGTTCTTCGATCATAGGAAAATCGGCGCAATTTACACTTACCCCGTCCCAATGTCTTAAATATCCAGTGTTGACAGATCTTCTTTATTCACACATTAGCAGAATTGTAATGACACCAACTTTTGTAGAATCTAGTCTTTAATTTATTAAAATAAAATAAAATTAATTTTTAAACCTAAAATTTATCAATTTTGACAGTTCTTTGACAGTTTAATCAGATCATGGTTAGTTTTAATAAATTGTGAAAGTAAAGTGCTTTATTATTCATACTGGTCATAGAAAAATAGAAAAAAATGCAATTCGCATTTAATGCCTATTAATTAAGACACTCGTATTCATTATGATACTCGCCTGCGGCTCGTATAGTAATTCTCGTACTCGTAGCCATCATTAAATGCTCGCTGCATAATATACTATTTTAGCTCTCCAAAGGGGTTTTAAAAAATCTAGAGTTTGTATGATAAATAAAATAATCTGGATAGGATATGGTTTATTTTATATCAAGTTTTTTTAGCACTACAGTCAATTAGTCAAGTTGATTATTAAAACAGAATGTAGACCGAAGCTTCAGTTCCCTCTCTATCGTGTAAAAATAAAATTATATTATATCCTTTCATTTATTAATCATTAATTATTACAAGATAGTGATAATGTAATCTACACGTTTCCTAAACAGCTAAAAACATTTACCTTCACGAAACACTGCAGATTTATATTTGTTATTGTACCAACATAATTACGTTGCAATATGAAATACCAAAGCTAATTAATAATTATATCTACTATATCAACAAAAAATTTGTTTTGAATGAAATAATTAAATCATTTATGTTGATTGGTAGAGCCACATTATAAAATACTTAACTATAATTGGTGCCAATTGCTAATTTGTTTAGTATTGCGATTTTCCTTCTGTACAGGGTGTCTAAAAACTGATGTTACATAGTTTAATTTAAATTCTAGAGACATTTTTATTGAAGCAAAATAAATTAATTTTTATATTTGTTGCCTAAAATGTAACATTCAACTATATGACATTTCATTTCAGGGCACCCTGTGGAATTTTTTTTTTTTTTTTCGTATGTACCTAAGCTCAAGTTACTATCTTATATATCGTTTTTAAGATATTAAAAAAAAAGAATTTTTAAATTATTTTTTTTTTGCCATCCTGTATCTCGAAAAGGGAGCGTTTAGGAACTCCTATTTATAGGAACTTTTTTCTTATTTTGACCTCTAGAATTCGCCATTAAAATAGTTCCTTTTCCTCCCTAAGCACCCTGTATAAATAATAAATTGTCAAAATTTAAAATATGTATTTATTTCAGGTTTCAAACTAAATTCAAAGTTAATTATCGGAAACTGAAACACAGAAAATCAAGTAAAAAAAACAGTATTTATTATTTATAAACCATGACAAAAATCAGCTACAAAATAATTAAATAATGTCCAATCTCTAGTTTATTAATGTTATCAAAGAAACAACGCTGATGTCAATTTTTCAATTAAAAGAGAACGGACACTCATACAATACTCGACTACTTATACTGAATCTACTTCTTCATCACAAAAATATCCTAGTACCACTACCGGGATCCCAGATCCCACAGTGCGAGTCAAGTACTTGGCCAAGCAACTGCTTGTATATTATTATATATAGATATAATTATGTGCTAGTGTTTTACATGTTCTCTTTATTTCAGTGCAATGAGCCACTTGAGTCGTCCCATGTCAAAAACCGAAAGCCATTTATCAATACCAGTGTCAAGGAGAGGAGCCCCATCGGTAGTTCGAACTGACTATTTAATTCAAGATGAAGAACCAGGAACTACCTTTATGTATCCTCATTTACAGGTAATAATAATCATAATAGTCACTACTTAGTCTTGACACCACGCTGTGTCTTCACTTCATCAGAAGACTAAGAAATAGTTTCAAAACCCACTGCGCTATACCTTGCCAGTCATGGTATCTCCCTACTCAATAGTACTGCATCGTTATTTATTATAGAATACCTTCAAGAAATATTTATTTTTGATTATGGTTTTTCTTACTTTTGGAAAAATTTTAACAAGTGCCTTTTTAGGTTTTACCAATGTATGCACCTTTTTTAATGTACCACTTTTTACACTAGGTTTGTGGAGTGGGAGTGTGGCCGGACTCATCCTCCTCATGCCTGAAAACAAAACAGCACCTCCTTCTCAATGAGATATCGTTCGAAATCAGGGGCGGTGAAATAATGGCGATAATGGCGACGTCCCACGAAGAGGGCTCCGCTCTACTGGACGTGGTGGCCGGTTTAAAAACACCCGTAGTTGGAAATGTACTTTTGAACGGCCAAAATGTGAGGCCGAATAGTTTAAAATCAAGAGTGGCGTATGTGCAAAGTGATCCTCATTTGTGTAAAGACATGACAGTTATACAGACTTTAAGGTTTCATCACGATCTCAAAAAACCTACCGATAAATTAGGATACTTGAAAATTGATGCCATGGATAGGGTGAGTTATTAATTGAGAATGTTTGACTGGGAAGCTAAAGGTATAAGGTTGATTTATATAAAATCTTACAATTTGTAAATGTGAATAAAGAGATTCTTGTAATATCATACTAAGCGAACAGGCTAGTTTCAGTGTTCAAGATGATTTTCTTTATTTTATCTCGATTGCAGATTAATGTTCTAATAGAAGATCTTGGTTTGGAACAAGTTAGGAACACTAGAGTTTCATTGATGACAATTTCTGAAAGAAGAAGACTGAACGTAGCCTGTCATTTGCTCCTTGATACAGACATAGTAGTTTTAGACCAACCCACTAGGGGAATGGACATCTTCGACACTTTTTTCCTTGTGGAATATTTGAAACAGTGGGCCAACGGAGGGGCGGGGCATGCATTAGGCAGAATAGTTATTTTCACCATGCACCCGCCTACTTACGAAATATTTACTATGCTCTCCAGGATATTGCTGATTTCTGCTGGGAGAACAATGTTTAGTGGAAGAAGGAGGGATATGTTGCCATATTTTGCTTTAGTTGATTATCCGTGTCCTTCTTACAAAAACCCCTCCGACTACTATCGTAAGTTTTGAAATAATCCGCATTTTAATTCTGTTATGAACAATAATTCTTTTAGTCGACTTGGTTACCTTAGACGATCTTTCTGCGGAGGCCATGTTGGAATCCTCGCAAAGGATAGAACAACTAGCAGAAATCTTTAGACAAAAACAAGAATCGATGAGCGATCCTGGTCCGCCTTCAGCATTACCAATGACCATTAAAAACACAAACTGTTTCGTCCAGGGATTCGTTTTATTTACGTAAGTTTTTATTTATTTAAACTATTATTTGTAATGAAGGTATTATTTCAGGAAAGCAATGTTTTATACCCAGCCAAACACATTTTTAAACTGGCTAACGTTAATAATAATATCAGCCAGTTTGTCTTTAATTGTTGGTGCAATATTTTGGGACGTCCCCAATTCTGACTCGCAGTTGATCTTAAATGATCGACAGGGGTACCACTACAGCGTCATGTGCGTAATGGCATGGCCGTTGTTATTATTTTTAACGATATCCGAAATAAAGAGGAACAGAAGAACGGTGGAAAGAGATATCAGAGATGGTCTGTATGGCAGATTAACGTACATATTTACAAAGGTTAGTAGTAACATAAACCAGCAACAGCCTTCCCAAAAAATAATGATATACTAATAACTAAACTTATTTCGTTATTTTCAGTC
The DNA here is from genome assembly GCA_963680705.1 of Rhagium mordax. Lineage (NCBI taxonomy): Eukaryota > Metazoa > Arthropoda > Insecta > Coleoptera > Cerambycidae > Rhagium > Rhagium mordax. The sequence goes on along the minus strand of OY796661.1, from coordinate 73,916,335 downwards.
TTTGATAAACCTTCTTCCGTCCCTTTTTGTTTGGTTAATCTACATTGTGCCAAGTTATTCTATGTGTGGACTGTATATGCAGAGCATATATAATTATGACGGATTTTACATTTATATAGGTTTGTACAATTACAGCTAAGAGAAATAAATTTTTAAAATAATTGTTTTAGGTGTAATGTTAATCTATTTAAGCTGTATACAAATATTTACAATGACGTTGATATATTTGCTGCCGTTAACGAATTTAGCGGCAATAATATCATCGACGATTGTATCAGCATTTTTCTTAGCAGCTGGTTATGTTTTACATTTCAAAGACTTACCTTCTTACTATAAGTGGTTGCGTTATGTTAGCCCGACGTCTTGGCTTATGCCATTTTTGTTGAACCGTGAGCTTTCGCCAGAAGCAATCCAAAGCAGTTCAGCTACAACCCTATGCCGTAATAAACAGGTAATATATAAATTTTTCTTGATCGAATGTCATTGCCGTTTAGTAATTCTCAGTGATTCGTGGTCCATTCCACCCTGTTTCAAAAAGATGCTTTAACAGCGCATAGTTTACAATTATTCTAAATGTCACCGCTTCAAGCAAGCACTATAATGACAAAATATATTATTTATGTTATTGCTCTTCTACCTAAATTCATATAATTTCAATTTGAAGGTTCAACATCAAGATATAATTGTGCAGCTACCTTGCCCGCCTCCAAACGGTTCAAATATACTGATAAACTATGGATATTCAGTATCTGATGGATACGTCTTCGATTATGGTAACACACCGGTGGCAATGGTTGCATTTTATTTCATATTTTTTATAATAACATGTATTGCGTTTGTTATGAACTGCTGTAGAAGCAGCAAAAATTTAAGACGCAAAGGTAGAAACGATGCCAACAAACCGTAGTATTCTTAGTAAATTATTTATGTATAACTGATTGATTTGTTAATATTTTATTATTATTTGTATTAGTGCCTTCTATATTTTGTATTATTTAAATAAACTTTTGTATAAAAACGTGCTTCATTTGCGAGAACTTGATTTGCTCAGTAGCAATGTAATCCCATGCCTTGTCATCTCGCTACTTTTCTGTGGGAAATATAATCTTGGGTCGACTCTTCCATCGACAAATGGCGTATTAAACCAACCATAACTGAAACACATTACTAATTAATTTTTATTAGATAACTTTAATATGTATCAAATTTAAGTAGATTTTTTACTATTAAATAATTAAATCGATTGGGATACAGAAAATAAGTTATTAAACAATTTGAATTTATATAAAGGGATTCCCGTTAATCTGATGTGAAAACAGAGACACCTACACTTGCAAAATGTTTGTTTTTTGGTACCTATAAGTACCTAATAAATACCTATTCAAATCTGTAAATCCTTATGAAGATGTGAAGTCCAGTAACCCCATATTTTACGTCCAAGAAACGGACAATTTGCTAGGTTATGTCATAGAATAAGTAGGGTTATGTTATTAGTGGATGGGCGCAATGGGCGCATTCGAATGAAAAATAATCGTTCATTCGATTTTCGATTGTTCATGTAACTCGGGAACTACTCACAGAACTTAAGTCTGTGGAACTACTACTAAAATCATTCAATTATCGACTAGATTATTCGATTATCGAAATGATTCGAGTATCCCATCATTATGAATAACGCCCGCTTGTTTAAAAATTCTAGCTAGCAGTGTTGCCAAAATGCCAATTCCAAACAAAAGCTTCGCTCACGAGGAAAGGGATTTTGTTTCACTTACCTGGTTACACTTGGTGTAGAAACGTGTATGTCAGATGCGTCAAATAACTAGTACAATACGAAAAAATATATATATTTTCAAATGACGCGTGTAGTTTGATATTTATATGAATTTTTCATGTTTTGCTTGCAATTTATGCTTATAACCCCTTTATAATCCCTATATAAAATTATATAAAAACCATTGATTAGTAGTTTCTGGCCACTCTCGTTTCTCTTTCGGTCCAAGAGCCTTTGCTCTTTTTAATTGTTCGAATATTGTAGGATCAGGTTCAGCAACGTCTCCTTCATATTTTGAGTAAAATTTAGCTGTGACGGCTGTCTCTAAATATATCAAAAATATAAATAAAGAAGAAAAAGCCAAGCAAATGTATACTTACTGGTAAAATCTGGTCTGTATGTATCGTAAACAAATATATATTTCTGATCACATTCATACCTCTCTTTTAAGAACTTGTCGGGGAGTTTAAGTGGCATTTTGAATTTGGTTTCTGGCACTATACATTAATACATACACTTTTTCTATAGATTTTTGCTTATAAAATAGTGCTTAAGTCACTATAGTAAAATCAACGTCCGATTGGTGATTGACAGATGTCTAGTCGTATGTAGGTACCGGTTATTGCAGGAATACTACAGTTTCTCGAGTTTAATCATACCCACCTCAACTTTATCTAAAGCATATTTTCTACCGAGTGTCAAATTAAATTAAGTAGATGGTCTTCGACCACGAACTTCCTAACACAGAAATTCGTGTCTTCTATTGTCGAAGACCATTGTGTAGTTTAAATGCACCGTAGTTCCAAATTACACTCTGACTTCAGTAGTTCAAAAATATAAAATTGACAACTGTCAAAAGTCAAAATATCTAACTGAAAATTTGTGTTTGTACTGTTTGTGTTTAATTTGTAATTTGTATTTTAATTTATTAATAATAATGAATGACGACCAACCTGGATGTTCCAAAATTACCAAAGTAAATAATAATATACGATTTTAGTTTTGAATTAATTGTTTTATTCAGAAAATTTATTTTTTATCTAGAAACGAAAAATAAAAGTGGAGCAAGATGAAAAGCCGTTAAAAAAAATTAAAACAGAAGTAAATGACGAAATTCATGATGAATATTCAGCTCCTGAATGGACTGACTATATGCTTTTGGCCGAACAAAAAAATATAGATTATAAAGTTGCAGAAAATGTAGTAAAGTTATTTAAAGATGGAAACACTATTCCGTTCATTGCAAGGTATCGTAGAGATGCAACAGGTAATATGTCACCTGAAATGTTAAGAGAAATTAAGGATTGTTTTGAAGAAATATGTCATTTAAAAGCAAAAATAAACACAAACATAAAATCTCTTGATAAATTAGGCCAGTTGAATCCTCATTTGCAAAGTGCTGTAAAATCAGCAAGAACGGCAGAGGAATTAGAAATAATTGTAAGTATTTTTACAATATGTGTATAGGTTGTATTCGATTTTTTAAAAGATTTGTTGTTACTTTTTAGTATGCGCCTTTCAAACCCGGTGGCAAGAGAACGCTTGCCGAAAGAGCCAAAGAATTGGGTTTGGAAGAACCAGCAATGAATATATTAAACAATATTAAAGTTGACTTGGACCAGTTTATTGTACCTGGAAAGAAGGATCTGAGTAAAAGAGAAGAAGTGGAGAAAGGAGTCGTACATATTATTGCATTCGTTATTGCAACGGATACTGAGATGTTGTCCCTCTTGAGGCAGTTGTAAGTTGCAAGATGCATATACAGTAAGTTTACTTTCCAAAAAGACCAATGCAGGGCTCTCGCTTTCTCTGTTTCATGTGCAAATTGGTTTGTTTAGAAAGTATAGTTACTGTACATATTTCTAGAATAGATACTAAATTGTTATGTAGGTTCATTTGATTTGATTAATAATTTCAAATAATAAATTGTATTTTTTCGAGTATTCAATAAAAAGAAATTTGTGGTCTTATGGATTAGATGTATGTATCTTGGCAAATAATTCAGTAACCACAAATGATGAATATAACCATTCTAGGAGAAGTACAGCAAAATTCATGCTAGAAACAAAAAAATCCCAGTCTGTCAAACAGGAGGCGAAAACTAAAAAGACTGACAAGAAGGATGCAAAGGGTAAACGAATTGACGAATCTAAATTTGAAAATTATTTTGACTATAAAATACGAGTTAAATGGATAAAACCTCATCAGGTAAGTAAGTACTTCCGTAAAAGTTTTTCTCAATAATAATTATAAAATATTAATAGAAAGAAATTTTTTTTCACAAAGATTTAAATAAATAGTTACGAAATCAAACACAAGATATAATTTGCTTATTTGTTGAATAGATTCTGGCGATTAATAGAGGTGAAAACCAGAAAATTTTGTCAGTGAAAATTGTAGTTCCGGATTACATATTCGATAGATTCTCTAAATTTTGTAACAACAAATGGACAAGGAAAGGAAATTTTGATTCCAACAGAAAGAGAATAATAGAGGAAGCCATAAAGGATTCATATAACAGATTAGGTTGGTATGAAAACTAGTAAAAAACTACTTAAATTGTTAATCTCAGAAAAGAAATTTTTTTTAAATCAGAGAAATTTTTTAAAATTAATTTTCACAAAAAGTAGTCTGTCAATATTCTCATGTAGGTTCAGGGGCGGACCTAGATTTTTAGAAGCCCTACGTTGATTCTTTTGTATTGTTCATTATTGCTTTATTATATTTATTTATTAATCACTTTTAGTGCAACCTTTTATAATCAGGGAAATCCGCTCCGAATTAAAAACCAAAGCGGAGAAATCGTCGTGTGAAGTTTTCAGTACTAATTTAAAGCAGTTGTTACTAACAGCTCCATTGAAAGGCAAGCCAATATTAGCCATTGACCCAGGATACTCGAATGGCTGTAAATTAGCCTTGGTATCACCAACAGGATGTCTCTTATCACACAATGTTATTTTTCCACATAAAGGTTATGAGGGGAAAGAAAATGCAAAATACATATTAAAAGGCATGTTGCACGAGCATGAGTGAGTATTAGAACTGATGTTGTTTAATGGCCACCAAATTCACCCAATGTAAATCCATTGACCTCTCTTTCATTTTCTTTTTTTTTTTAAACAAAGTGTGTAGTAGCCTTGTGCTTCTTGATCACCTGGTTTGAACTTAACTGCTATTCGTATATTAGTTCGTGTTACATAAACTAAAGTAAACAGCTGTTAATTGATGTTTATTTTAGCTGTACACTGGTAGCTTTAGGAAATGGTACAGCTTGTAGAGAAACAGAGGAGTGGCTGACAGATTTAATACAGCGAAAAGTATTTTATCCTCTAGACGTGACGTATACAATTATTAATGAAGACGGAGCCTCTATTTATTCATGTAGCCCAGAAGCAAAGAAGGAGTTTCCTGAATTGGACACGAATATAGTTAGTGCAGGTAAAAGATCTGATCTGCTTTATTTTTTATTATTTCCAGTCAGTCAATATATATAAATGAATTGATTTGATTTTCTCTTCGAATATTAAAGCATAAATTGATACATCTACATAAAACCACATTTAAATTGGCAATTTAATTAGCAAACATTTTTAATTTAATTCCCAAAAAATGACATTATATTCTGCTGTAGTTTCGTTAGCTAGAAGAATTCAAGACCCTCTCGCGGAGTTGGTTAAAGTTGAACCTCAGCATATTGGTGTCGGTATGTACCAACACGATCTGAAAAAGAAACAGTTAGAGGAGGCTTTAAATGAGGTCGTTTCAGAATGTGTGAGTTTTGTTGGGGTTGATTTAAATACAGCATCGTGCTGTTTGTTAAGGTGAGTTTTTGTAGTATTTTGACAAAAGCTTATTCTCATTCTGACATTTTTATATTTGTGTAGGCGTATAGCTGGACTAACGGAAAAACGAGCAGCCCATATTATTGAACACCGAGAAAAAAACGGACCCTTTCTTTACCGTAAACAGTTGACAGATGTATCTGGAATTGGTGCCAAGGCGTTTGAACAATGTGCAGGATTTCTAAGGATTGGACCGACTGATGCGAAAGAAGCTACACAGTTCTACAAGAAACCTAAAACAACCAAATTAGACTGTACATACATCCATCCTGAATCGTACAGTGTCGCCAACAAGATAATGAAGAAACTGAACCTCAGCCCCGGTGATATAGGCGAAACTGATTTTATAAATACCATTAAATCTAACAATTTTAACAAAACAGAGTTGAGTAAAGAGTTAGGTACTAGTGAAGAAACTGTAAAACTAATATTAGAAACTTTGTGTAAGCCTTTGAATTACGATTTAAGATGTGAAATTTCTCAAATACCTCTGTTTAAAAAAGGACTTACTAATATTCATGATATTAGTAATGGAACCATAGTTACAGGTCGGATAAAAAACGTGACTCACTTTGGGTGCTTTGTTGATATTGGCGTGGGAAACGATGGGTTGATACATAACAGCAAATTAAACAATTTCAATTTGCAAATTGGGGATAGAGTAGAAGCCAAAGTTATTAATATAGAAATAAACAAAAAAAGGATTGGCTTAGAAGCTGTTAATAAATTATAGGATTGATTTAAGTATTAAAGTCATTAAATTTGTTTCAAAATAAAGTTTTATTTTTGTCATTTTATGTAGCAAGGTACGTAAATACACAACTTGTGCCAACAACAGAAGTTAGTCAACAGTGAACAAAAAGTAGATAAAGTATCAACATATTTTTTTAATATAATATGTGTATTTGTAAAAATAAAAATACATATTATTTTTTTAATAAATATGGATTTATTTCGTAAATATTACTTTTACTGTTACTTATCCGAGACTTTTATGGCAAAGGTCAGGCACCCGATTTAATGTTAATTCCACTTGTCAGAGTGCGCTGGTGTAATAACAATAATGCATGGTTTGACCAAAACAATGATTGATAAATTACATGAATGATATAGATAAATGGACAGAGCAGCAAATATAAAGAAGGAAAATGAGTGATAAGTTAAATTACTTGCTTTCGTACTTTTAAATAGTGTTGCATGATCTTCCACAGCCTTTAAACGCTAAAACTACAAGTCTTAAGAACCAGTGCTCTACTTGCTGCAAATCTGCAGCACTTTTTGAGAAATTGTCACTGTGGATAGTTAACAAAACTATGGTTCATTAGTACTGTATCATTCTGTGGAAATGGTGATTCAATGGTATGTCCTCGCACGGCCAATTCATGTTCATGACGTTACTCTAATTGAAAATAAAGCGAGTCTGCCTTTAGCTCTGGGTGTTTACTGATTGACGTAGTGCTCAGCAAATGTTTATTTCGATACGGCAACCAGACATACCATTCTCTTTACGGTTAATGAATCGAAAAGTTCTATCATATTTTGACATTAGACATTAAGTTCGGCTTGGTCGGTAAAGAAGAAATTTCGAATGTCATGCTGGAAAACGCAATTTTCAGTTTGGGTTTTTAGGATGTTTTCAAATTGTGTTAATAAAAACAATATTTAAATAAGACATGGCGGAAAATCAACAAAGCAGGTTCGAGAAATCGCTGGGGCTATTAACCACCAAGTTTGTAAATTTATTACAGAAATCCACAGGCGGTGTCCTAGATTTAAAATTGGTAAGAACATCATTTATTTTAATAAAAAACTTTGCAAAAAAATTATCCCCATTTATTTGCAGGCTGCAGATTTATTAGCTGTGAGACAAAAACGTAGAATATATGATATAACCAATGTTTTAGAAGGCATTGGTTTGATAGAGAAAAAAAGTAAAAACAGTATTCAATGGAAGTAAGTTATCCTAACCTCATATATTCCTGTACTTAAAAATTCATATTTTAGACCTTACACTTACAAAGACTGTTTACCGGGAGCCAACACCCAGGAATTCTCATTAAAGGTTGCTCAGTTAAAAAGGGAGATATCAAAATTAAGCGAATATGAGCACGAGTTAGATTTGCACCGCTTATGGATAGAACAAAGTATACGTAATACCACAGAGGATCTTGAGACCAAAAAGTATTTATATGTTACTAATGACGATTTTTCAAGTTGTTACGACGATAGTGATACTGTGTTAATCGTAAATACCCCTATAAACAATACTAACGTAAAGTTCCAGGTAACTAAAATAGTTGTGTTACGTAAAATATTTTGACTCAAAAGTTTTTGTTTTAGAACTCTGAAGATACTTATCAGCTAAAAATTAAGTCCTGTGGTACGCCAATAGTGACAAATTTATTTACTGATGTAGAAGAAGAGGCTAGGCCTTGTAGAAAAAGACCGTATCCTGTACGTGGTTATGTATTTTATTTTTTATTTTAATGGCGCTAATATACAGTAAACTAAAATTGAAACAGAACCATCAATATACGTAATAATGGGCCTCCCTGTGCGATAACTCGTTCGCCAAACTGTATAATAGTAGCTATACAATGTAGTTAATGCCATACTTATTTAGATTTTTTTTTTCATTTAAAACATTTTTTTTCTTTAGGTAAAAAAGGAGGTCGAAGAGCCTGAGCGAAAGAGACAGCTTATAATTAATCCAGAGGATGATCCTGAACTAGCTGCTGCTGAGATATTATTTAGGAAAGCATCCAGCAATGTTTCTAGTCAAAATAATTATCAACCTGACTTAAATTCTGAATGTAAGTAAAGGAGATTTGCCCTTTTTGTAAACAGTTGAATTATTTTATCTTGAAAGTCAAAAAATGATAGGGAATTTTAAATTAAATAACAGTAATTATTGTGAGAATTTATTTTGTTTCAGTTTCAGATCCATTTTTACGGTTGAGTCCTCTGCCCTTAAATCAAGACTACTCCTTTGGTCTGTTGGAAACAGAAGGTGCTAGTGATCTCTTTGATATAACTTCAGTTTCTGCATAAATATTAATTTACTTATTATTACACTTTAAAAACCCATATTTAAGATATCGTAATACAAGAATTTTACTATTTTTTATATTATAATAATTATTTTATACTTGACTTAGTTTCTTTACAATGCTATTTTTTTTTCTTCATTTTTGTTTAAGTTGTTATTCCTACGAATTATAAATATAAATTACTTTAGTAATCATAATAAACTATTTGTTACTAAAAGAACTCCGTTTAATTTTTTAAGTATTAGTGATACTTTTTTTCTGTTTGAGCAGGTTGTTGCGCTTTTAGGATTAACACATAAACTCAAATACTTGTTAATTATACATAGAAACTCATATCTTTTTAATGGAATATGGTTCTTAAATTTATGTTGTGATTTTAAAAATTAAAAATGCGTTTAAAGTGTTATTATATTTAAATAGTTTTTAAACAATATAGCAATGCAATCAATTAATAAAACAGTTGACACGATACTTTAATAAAAAAAGATTGTTAATAAAATTCAAGGCTTGACTAAAATAAACGTCTAATTTTATCGTAAATGTCAAAACACTGTCAAAGGTTTGTTGTTCACCACTTGGTTCATACACACACTAAATTTTCAGTGCCATCTCGCGGTACGTGATTTTCGCGAAATCCTTTTCTCTTCTTCTTCCTATGCCTTGATCTGTGATGCCTTATTTCTTGTCTGACTATGGTGAGAGCCATATTTTTTTGTTTTTATGGCAAATTCAACGTAGGAACTGCAGTTTTCTTTAAAATCTTCTTTAAAGGCAAATCTACAAATTATAATCGTTTTAGATATTATTTTACAGCTTGGACTTGAGTATAATTATTGGAAATATAGGCACAATTATTCGAGCCCAAATTTTCACGTGTGTGAAGGTAGAAACGTTTCTGAGTTGCAACGTTTCTGGATAGTATCGGTCTGCGCGCCGAATATAAAGAGGCGGCCAATACAGTTAAAAATGTTTCATGCTCTTCCGCCAACGATTGCTATTAAAATATATTCGCTCCCTAAAACATTGTTTTCTCGGAAACCAGGGTGCCATCCTGAACTTTTCACAATATATTAAATAAAACATGTTATTACAGTTCTGCTATCAGATTTTCACGAAAACAAAAAACTTCATCATATACAAAAACTTCAAACTGATAGCGATAACAAAAATATATTGATGACTCCAATCGCAAATATCGTTATTCGATATATCGATAACTATCGATATTTATCGATATATCGATAAAAATTCCGAGCCCTCGATATATCGATGAATATCGACATATCGGTAACTACGATATACATCGATAAATCGATAACTATCGATATACATCGTTATATCGATAACTATCGATATACATCGTTATATCGATAACTATCGGTATGTCGATATTTATCGATATATCGATGTATCGATATATTGATAACTCCAATCGCAAATATCGTTATTCGATATATCGATAACTGTCGATATTTATCGATATATCGATAACTATCGATATATCGATAAAAATTCCGAGCCCTCGATATATCGATGAATATCGACATATCGATACCTATCGATATGTCGATATATCGATGTATCGCAAATATCGTTATTCGATATATCGATAACTATCGATATATCGATAAAAATTCCCAGCCCTAGACCCGTAGCCGAATCAAACGAAGTGCGTCAAGCAATGAATCGGGAAAAGCTGATAGACGGCTGTTCCTGCAGCAGGATTGTGTGCAATACGTGCAGAATTTATGCTTCCTTCAATGTTTTGCGATACCAGCACCACTCGTGATATGGATTAAAGCAGAAAACACGATTGACTAAAGTCGATAGGCAACCTGTTTTTTAGAAAAGGTGTCTTTTGATTTTGGGCTATTATGTTTCTCTTTTCAACACTCGCACTGATTCCAGCAAAACTGTATTCCTTAAATTTAGAATTATATGTCATCGTGTTAGTACATGTATTTTTCTTTCAAGATATAACGATGTGCCCAGTTCCCAGATAGAATTCGATGTTATAACCGGAGGTGGGCTGGCTAAACCGAATGCGAGGACTCGTATCGACTCCAGCAATAAATTGCCTTGAATTTAGAACATTTGTTCTGCATTTGTATATAAAACTATGTATTTTTGTAGTGCAAATATATCTCACGAGATGGCGATATGCCTAACTCGCAGACAAATTCTGTCTCAGGTATATAGGTACACGATCCCAGTACGATGAGGGAACCAAAGGATTTGTGCCTTGCACTGACGCCAGCACTAGGCAAGCTGTATATTGTCTTAAAGTTGCTTTTTGCATTTGCAATGTGTATACATAAGTATGTATTTATGTAGTACAAGTATCTCTCACCAGATGGCGATATGCCTAGCTCGCAGTTAGGTCCTGTCTCAGGTATATAGGTACATGATCGCTTTACGGTGGAGAAACCAAAGGATTGTACCTTCTTGCACTGGACTGGCCAGCACCAAGCCAAGCACTGCATGTTATTATTTATGTAGTACAAGTATCTCTCACGAGATGGCGATATGCCTAGCTCGCAGTCAGGTCCTGTCTCAGGTATATAGGTACATGATCGCTTTACGGCGGAGATACCAAAGGATTGTGCTTGCACTGGACTGACCAGCAAGCCAACAACTGCATGTTAATATTACAAAAGTTGCATGCATTTGTTATATGTATACACACATGTACCCAAGGTACAAGGATGTATTCATGTAGTACAAAAATGCCTCACGAGATGGCGATAAGCCAAACTCGCATTCAGATTCTGTTTCAGATGTATACAGGTACACCGACCTGTCGACCTTAAGGAAACCAAAGGATGTGGCCTCGCACTGACGCAGGGCTGCATAAATTTACAAAATTGCTCTGTAAACGTGTACCACTGTATGGTACTCCATTACGAGCATAAAACTCCGAATTTTTGTAGCCCATGGTCGTAGTAACCCAACCAGCTGGTAACTACGAATTTTTGTAGTCCAAAGGTGTACGTACGTACATGCTGTAACCTCCTCAGGAGATGGTTGTATCGCTATTGTGCGAATATACACCCTTTACAAGGGTGTATATTCGCACGAGGGTGGCTAACGGTTTGGACTCGCACCGACAGCAACCATCAATACACACTGTCTTTCCCGAATATTCGGGACGGCGTGGCTTTATTCCTGTAACATGCTATTTCTCCATCGCAATGGCTTATTGAAGAATATTGAATTGTGGGTGGGTATTTGTTTATTTTGGGCAAATATTTGTCGGCGATATAGAAGTGGCGCCACCTCCTGGACAAACTGCCTAATTCACAGACAAGAGTTATGCTCTCCATGGTATACTGTTGGATATACCCTTGGTGGTCTGACTAATCCAAATGGTTTGGACTCGCACCGACTCTCCAGCCTGCATTATACTGTCCACATCGTAGACTTATTGCCTGTTAGAATGTAATTGTACATTGCAACGGAGCTATTGAAGAATGTATTAAATGGTTGTGGTATTTGTCTACTTTGGTCAAACATTTGTCAGCGATATGAAAGTGGCGCCACCTTCCGGACAAACAAAACTCTCTCTTATAGAATTAAGAAATAATATTATACTGTTTTATTCTGTGATAAACACAACTATGGGCAAGCTCCCTTATGAAGGTACTGAAAAAAGTTATCTAATAATTAAGGTGGTCTACATATTTAGACTCTAACAGTATAAAATAATCCTAACATATGTAGTTTCATAAGGATGGAGAAATTCAGTGGTGTAGTCGCAAAATTTGCTGAGCGGAACGCAATAATAAAATAATTATTATCAGGTCCAA